>BRKX01000016.1:61462500-62050000 GCA_026008535.1 Perilla frutescens
AGCCAACTGGAGTCCAGAAGTGATGCTTTAATCAAAGCTAAGTTACCAGAGTCCAGAACTGAAGACCAAGGCAGCTGAGGAAATGCCAAACTGGACCACTCCAGAACTGAAGCTTAAGGTAGATGAGGAACTGCCAACTGGACCATCTCAGAGCTGAAAGCCGAGACAGCTGATGTCCAGAACTGAAAGTCGAGCAACTGATATCTGCCAAGCAGTTATTGAAGATTATGACAAAAGATATCGGAGCAGAATTCATTAAATTAGGCAACGGCTACAAGAATTCAATTATCGTCAATGGATCAACCGAACCAACGATCAGTGGAACCCAACAGTCACAGAGACCACTCATCTATAAAAGAAGAGTGAATCTAATTCCGATTAAGACTTTTGCTGACATTTTTGCTAATCTATACTGAGCTTTCTTTCTCCTTCCCCACATCTCAAAGTTCAAAGCGCTAATCATCTACATCAAAAAGTCACAACTGAGAATAAGTGCATAAAGAATCAACCAATCAGCTAGTTGAAGAATCCAACAAGAGCCAAGCTTCTGAGTTCAAGCTATTCAGTGGTCAACTACTCAGCTCAATTCAAAGATTCTTGTAGTATAATTTTTATTTTATTTTATTTATTAGGGATAGTAAAATAATTGTTATTATTATTAAATTAATTAATTAGGGGAAACTTTTTCTACTACGTTACCGTACTTCCTAAAATATGTTTTAAATTATTTTAATGAAACGGTCTCTCGTGCATGGTATGTATTGGTTTGGGTCCATCAAATTGTTCAAATCTAATAAAATAAAATAAAATAAAATAAAATAAAAAGGTAAAAAATGATGTATGAATTCGATCGGCCAAAACTTGCTGGAAAAAAAAAACCCCACCTAAGTTGCAGTTAAGAGGTGACAATTTAGGCCTGACCCATCGGGCTAGCCCGAGTTCGAGCCGGGCTGGGGCAAAGAAAATATAAGGTCGGTTCGAAAAATAAAAAAGCCCGAACAGGCCGAACCATTTATCCAAAATCTGGAATTCTACACTAAAGCTCGCGGGCGGCCTAGCCCGCCCCGAATTGCCAGTCATAGTGGCAGTATATATGAATCATACGTTTTAATAGAACATGTGATATTTTAATTATAGAGTTGTCAACTGGGCCGGGCTAGCCCAACTCGGTTCAGGCTCGGGTAGACTTTGAGATAAAATGGCCCAACCCAATCTAGACCCGCTAGTGAAACGGGCTGGACTGGGTTTTCTATATGAGCCTAACACAATCCACACACCAGGCTTAATGTGGGCATGGGCCGGGCCATAAGGTGGGCTTTAAATTTTTAAATAACGACATTAATTTATATAATTGTACTTACTGAATATTATATTTGATTTTCATATTATTGCAAATCGTGTCTATTTTATAAAGAATTGCAAGATTGTATTTTAAAATACATTAAAATACAATCTTGCAGTTCTTTATAAAATAGTCACAATTTTAAAATACAATATTGCAATTCTTTGTAAAATAGACACAATTTGCAATAATATGAAAATCAAATATAATATTTCACACTGATCTTTATTGTATTAATGAAATTCAATAATTTTGCAATATTTCATGTTATTTATCCGTTTTTCATTTGTTGAAAATTTTCAGGGTGTCTACTTTGCAAGAAATTGCAAAACTGTATTTTAATTACAACGTTTCAAAGTTTATGTCCAAATTGTAAATTATGTCAAAATTTATGTACTTAATCGCAATTAACCCTTATCATAATTTATTCAATCGTGTCATAATAATATATATTTATTGAATTGATTTCAAACTGTTAGTTAGTTTAGTTTAATCAGTTCAATATCATTTGACTAATAATATCATATCATTCGATGATAATTATTAAAATATCAATATATCAATTGTTAAAATAATCATGTACATCGTATTATGTCCAATGTTAAATTATTAAAATATGACGATAAGTCATTATAATAAAATAATACAGGAAATGTTAATATATAACAAGAATTATATTAATCTTTTCTTACATCAATTCAATATTTTCAAACCAAATAATAGATTATGAACAAATGCAAAAGGATGTATAATATATAATGTAATAAATATACAATTTTTTTGTGAATAAAAGGGTATAAAAAATACCATATATATACATGCAAATTTTGAATTTTGAAAATTTAACATTAGTCCATTATTAGTTTTGTGTTTGAATATAACGATGGTAATACTTTTCAAATTGATTGTATTTCAGAATAAATAATTAAAAGAGGAAAAATAATAAAGTCATTATATGATAATTATAAAATGGAATTAAATATTTATGGAATTTCTCAATGCGACCAGCATGGGCAGATCTTTTGCTATATTTTCTGTAATTTTAATTTATGATGCAAAAAATAGAAACCTTCATTCAATTATAAATTAATATATACCTTAAATGTCACCTACTTAGTTATGACTCATGACGATATATATTAAAATAAATGATATATATATATATATATATCATTTATTTTAATATATATTTATATATGCATGCGAAAATAAATACACGTGTCAAACATTGAGATAAGATTATTCATCAATGCAAGCAAAAATGGTGAAATCATGAATATTGCAACAACCCTTTTAATTTCTTGTTACTACTTTATATACATGTTGCCAAATAACATTATGTCATGGATTTGATTTATTCGTGTTTATTAAATTTAATTTACCCAAATTTTAATAAACAAGAGCGATAAAATGAATGCTTGAGCCATTATCATTAACGCAATTTACTACACAAATAAAAAGGAAAGTGATTTAGATTTTAAATAAAATAAAGTTACATGCATCAATGCAACGATAATTTCTAAATTGTAATTGCCATTTTCCATATTAATTAAAAGACGTTGTTATAGAACATTTTGCATTTATTTAAAAGTTTTATGAGGCTGGGGATATTTTTAATTTTCTCATTTTTTTATGTTTTTCATCTATTATTTCATAAATAAAAGACCCAACGTGCATTTTTAAAAAATATATCATATTTTTGTTGGATATGTTTTTAGATGTGAAGTGATAAATTGGTTACGTGTAGTAATTATATTTTCTTTCCACGAGGAGACTTTATCATTTTGAATGAGTGCAAAAAACAATAAATAAATAAATAAAAAGTAAATTGCATTTAATACCTATATTATATTTTAGACGCTTTTTAAAAAATCCAAATGAAACTATTAACAAAATGGCATGTCTTGTGTACACTAGGTGCATATCAGACGGTCAATATGTTGACTGGATCAACGCGCATTGACCCGGTCAATATGTTGACAAAAAAATCTGTCAAAATTAGTATCGTTTATAATACTGAAAAGTATCAATATCAAAGCTCAAAAGTATCATTTGTATCATTAAAAAGTATCGGTCATAAAAAAAAAGAAAAAAAACTGTTAAAATTAGTACCAATCTAAACACTAAAAAGTATCATTCAAAATTTAAAAAAAGTATCACTTGTATCCCTAAAAAGTATCACCCATTTTGACGATTTTTTTGGTCAACACATTGACCGTCTGATGTACATCTTATGTACAAGAGTATTTGCGTTAACAAAATAAATAAAAGCAAATTACATTTAATACAATAAATAAATAAAAGCAAATTACATTTAATACCTATATTTTAGACTCTTTTTATTTCTTTTTGTTAACAAAAATAAATTTATTGCACGGGCAGATATACTAGTGAACCTTAAAATACAATCAATTACGTATGATTTTTGGGGTGAAAAATTGATAAGAATTTATGTTTGCAATTTTTTTTTAAATTGATTATAATTTTCATCCATATTATTTTTTTAAAAAGAACAACAAATGTAAGTATTAAATGGTGAGTTGACAACATAAAAGTTGTAAATAGTAGAAAAAGGCACTTGAGATCCTCTAGTCCCAACTTGTATGTGCCAACCGTGTATCAACCCTCAAAAGTATTACCTTTTCTTTCATTTTTTTCTTCAATTTTAATTTCTTTAGGTTTAGTATAATTTTACAAATTTATTTAGGGTTTATTCCATACAATTATGATTTATAATTATTTTTAGTATTTAATTTTTATTTTTAATTAATATAATTGATTTTTGGGGTTGATTATTCCGAACTTAAGATATATACTTTTTTAAAATTTAAATTTTTAGCAACAAATCTTAATTATGATTAGTTATAATATAATAAATTTTATTTTTTACAAAAAAATTATTAACAATATATTATATTAATGTTGGCACACAATATGCACACAAAGTTGGGACTAGAGGATCTTTACTCATAAAAATGGCTAGCTAGCGATAAGGTACCTTCCAAAAAAAATGTATTTTCGAAATAATGTTTATACGCGTGTCGATTTACGAAGACATCGTGTAATTCCATATGATATCCATAAATGTATGACGTACATGACTATATTGTAAGATCACTTTTGTGCGGAATAACTTAGTTAACTAACGACCTCGTAACCGAAAAATCATAAAATACACATTTGCACATGTGACCTAGGAATACCCGTGTCGGTTTCCGAAGACCTCACCTAATTCCTTATGATATCTATTAAATGTTTGACGTTGCATGGCTATGTTATACGTTCACCTCTACAGAATACCTTAATTGAGTGATGACCTAGTAACCGAAAAATCATATACGTTTGCATATATAACCCACGAATACCCGTGTCAGTTTCTGAAGACCTCACATAATTCCTTACGAAATCTACAAATGTTTGACGTGCATGGCTATATCATACGATCACCTTTGCGGAACAACTTAGTTCAGTGACAGTCATAAATACACGTTTGCATATATAACCTAAAATACAACCGTGTCGGATTTACAATATCTGTAAATATATGACATGCATGGCTGTATCATATGATCACCGTCGCTGAATAACTTAGTTCAACAGCAACCTCGTATTCGAAAAATTATAAATACACATTCGCAGATATGACCTATGAATATCTAAAAACCATAACACAAAAACAACACGACACACCTAAAATAATTATTTTATTCTCTCACACAACTTTTTATCGTATTAATATATTAATACAGAACTCGAACCGACAATCAATAACAATATCACATTATTATTTCATTAAAAAAGGAAGAAGAAAGAAGTATGAATGAAAGAAAATTTAAACCATGACATCATAGAGCTAAAAATAGCAAATAGAGATACTAATATACTATGCAGTCAAAAACTTGACTCGGTAGCGACTGCGGATTATTTCTCGTGTAAAAAAGGCAAAAGAGGAAAGTAGGGTGAGGGTGAAAAACACATGATTTGGGCTGAAAAAAGGCATCGAGTTAGCCCTAATTTATGTATAAAAAACAGAATTCGTAATCGTAATTTAATTGACAGAAGTGAATTGAGAAATTCATATTCACATCAATTATCATCACAATTCACCCACACCCAGACGCAGCAAATCACTATAAATTGAGACCAGAGCTGCTGCAGTAACACTGCTCGCGCAGTTTGTCTCAATCACCGCAGTCTCAATTTCCCAAAAACATACGCAGATTGTCTCACTTGCTGCTCTTGCTCAGTGGGATTTGCTTGCTAGGTAAACTTGCATCGTCAACAAATGTAACCCTTTTCACCCCCATTTCCAATTCCAATTCCATCTCAATTTAACTTCACAGCCCTTTTCTTTGTATTCAATTTTGAGTTGTGTAGAAATGGCCAACCCTTTTCTTTGTTTTCAATTTTGAGTTGTGCAGAAATGGCGAGCTTGGTCGAGAGGCTGCGGGTTCGATCTGATCGGAGGCCCATTTACACCCTTGATGAGTCCGACGAGGAGTCTGATTTTATCAAGAAGAAATCGGGGGTCGGCCCTTCTTCCGAAAATTTTGAGAGAATTCAACGCCCCAACACGGTAATTATGCTTTCCGAGCCCTTATTTGATGCACTTTCACGTTAATTATACTGGATTATACGTCCGTTTTCGCCTTTCTTCCCATATATATGCACATATGTGTTCATGTAATCATGTATGTATATGTTAATACTTCAGTGTTGGTGTTTGCCTACTATGCTTGTTTCACCAAACGAGCTCGTTGGTTAGCTGACATGCACTCCTGTTTCATTTTTATTCTGACTATGTGGACCTCAAAATTGAACAAGATTGGAAGAGGGGGCTTATTTCCTGATTATTCCGTTACTAACTTCCGTGAATTCTCTTATTTATGCAAATAATGTACACCATGTCCGTGTAAAAGGAAATGAAATCATGTGAGATTGGATTTTGGATGCCAATAATTGTTTTGTGTCGTTTTGGGTTTTGTCCATGTTGCGTGTTGCTGTATTTTTTTTTAAAAACTGGGAGCACCGCTTGTATCTGTTGTTTTTTCTGATGGTTATAAACCTTATGTATGTATGAAGTATAATTATATAAAAAAAAGTGCTTTCGTTACAAAAGTAATCTTATTCATAAGACATAAGAGAACTCGCTTTCTTTTGTGAAAAAATGTCAAGGTTCATGGTTTTATGTTAAAATATTTACATTATGCATTTCACTGCTACTAATGCTTAGGTTTCGGAGTTAGTTTCAATCAAAGCAAGTATGAAAAATAGTTCGGTGCAGCAATATTAATTGCAGTTGTTGTTCTAACACTTGAAATGCTTCACTTGTCGTACGAGACTTGACTTTTATGCCGCGTGTCAATGACCCGTTAGATCTTCTTTAGGGTTTTTTTTAATGTTTGACTAGTTGCTTTGTATATCAGTATATCATAGTTCTATTCTCTAATTTTGCATTTAATATTTTTACATTTTTTTAGATGGCTGGTGCATCATGAATCTTGGCAGTCAGGATTGGTCCCATATATAGTAGGCATCATGAAAGAGATTATTTCAATAAATGATTAATTAATGCATGCCGTTGTTTCAACCGTTCTATGTATTGGGTTTGTGGGAATCATGCTAACGTGCCATGTTATTACACGTGCTGTATATCAAGTTGTAACCCATTTCTTTCAATATTCGCTATAAGCCAATAAATTCTAGCAAACAACCTCCACAACAACCTACATTTTCATCGAACAGTTTGATGAATAGAAAGGGACAATTTAAATAAGCTGTGTGAGTACCTTTACTTAATTCAATTAAACATATAACTGAGAGGAGTTCCAGAATGAAAAGAAGGTCTCATAAGACCGGGTAACAGTTTTTCATGGTGTCTAGACTTTGAAATGACGACAAAATATCAGAATCTTTTCAACAAATCCATGAATTAGAAGCCTTATTGGTAACTGAGGGTGCATATTATATTTTAGCAATGTCTGGATTAGTTGCTGAAGTTACAAAATTTCTTTGTGGAATACCTATACATTAATGCTTTGTTTATATAGGTTATATTATCATCATTTCTTTTTTTTTTTTACAGACGGAAGGTTTATGTCAAGAATGTGGAAAAGATGATGGTCTTTTGAGCTGTGAAACATGTACCCATTCTTACCATGCCAAGTGCTTGCTTCCAGTTCCAAAAGTTCCTATTCCTAGCAGCTGGAAATGTCCTGAATGTGTATGCTTTTTTTTTTTTTTTGAGTTTCTGAAACACTCCTAGTGGAGGACTATACAAGACACGGACGTTTGAGTTGCCTCATCATGGTTTCTTATGCTTTGACAGGTGGGCTATCTGATTGATCTTGATAAAATACTTGACTCTGAGATGCGTCCAAGCACTGTGAATGACAATGATGCATCTGAGCTTGGTTCAAATCAAGTTATGATGAAACATTATTTAGTGAAGTGGAAAGGACGGTCCTACATCCATTGCGTATGGTAGGTTCTTTATTCTGACCTTTCATGTGCATGGTTCTTTTCCTGTTGAAGGTGTTACAAGTGACATTGTGTCTTCTATCCAATTTCTGCACCATTGGCAGCTTCCGGCTGCTAGTTATTTGGAGGAAGCCATATGTTTCTTTCTTAGCATTTCTTCTTCTTCCTCAAATGTCACTTGATTTCAAAAGATGATCATCTTGACTTGGAATAAAGGAATGTGCCAAGGAGCAATTTTTGCAGTCTGATTTTTTATTTTCAGCATCTCTTCTCACAGTCTTTATCTTATCGCGCTGCTTATCCGTCTATGATTTCAGGGTGCCGGAGAAGGATTTTGTTAGGGCATACAAGTCTAATCCTCGTCTAAGAACTAAAGTAAACAACTTCCACAAGCAGGCTTCTTCATCTAATAACGCTGATGATGAAAATGTTCCCATCAGGCAGGAATGGACACTTGTGGATCGGATTATTGCTTGCAGGTTTGTTGATCTTTTGACCCATTAGATGCTTACATCTTTAAATTATGTCTCAACTTTATCTTGACAATTCAGTAGCCAGTACTGTAATTTTGGTTATTCTTCCTTGTAATTTTTGTTATTCTTCCTTTTCCATTTTGATCTCTTTCATTGATATTCTTGGTTAGTCATAAAAAATTCAAACACAAAGAAAATTGCAAAATTTCATTAGTTGTAGTTCAAACCAACTATAGTCAGTCCTTAATTAATTAATTATTTATGAAAAAGAGAGTTTCCTTATCCTGTGAAATAAATTGGAGCCATCACATAAAATTATCATTTTTCTTTCTGTCCTGGTGAGTCGCATGTTCTGTCCATACATTCAGTTGGTTGATCCTTCTGTTACTACATGTTTTAGTTATGCTCCATTCATTTTTCTAATACCATGTGCTGTCGAATTATTCTGAATACTAGGGACTTGGAACATGGGAAAGAATATCTTGTGAAATGGAAGGAGCTTCCATATGATGAATGCTCTTGGGAAGCAGAATCTGACATTGCATCCTTCCAGAGTGAAATTGAGAAGTTTGATAGAATTCAGTCTCGAAAGACATCTGCAGGAAAACAGAAGAGCAACCTTCGTGATGCCATGGAAGTAAAGAATAGACAGAAAGACTTCCAGCAGTATGAGAGCAGCCCTGATTTTCTCTCTGGAGGTATATGATGCTCTTAATTGAGTTGCGTATTCAGATGAAATTTTGTCACAACTGATCCTTTTTTTGACTTTGTTATTTCATAATCAAAGGTTCGTTGCATCCGTATCAGCTTGAAGGGCTGAACTTCTTACGTTTTGCTTGGTCCAAACAAACGCATGTGATACTTGCCGATGAAATGGGACTTGGTAGGCATATCTACCTTGCTGTTTTAATTTCATTTCTGCTCACTCTTCCTCTTCCTTTCTTCTTGGATCAGAATTCAGCACATATAGTTTCTTACAATTATTATTCATGAGTGCAGGCAAAACAATACAGAGTATTGCCCTCTTAGCATCTCTTTTTGAGGAAAGTATATCTCCTCATCTTGTGGTTGCTCCACTTTCAACATTGAGGAACTGGGAACGTGAGTTTGCCACATGGGCTCCTCATATGAATGTTGTAAGTATTTGTGCTTTTTTGGTTGGGAAAGAACAGACTGCCTCAGATTAGCTCTTGACTGTAATTAATCAAAAGGCAACTGTTGCAGGTGATGTATGTTGGCACCGCTCCAGCACGTTCAGTGATAAGAGAATATGAATTTTACTATCCCAAAAATCACAAGAAGAACAAGAAAAAGAAATCTGGTCTATCTGTCAGTGAAAGCAAACACGATCGAATAAAATTTGATGTTCTTCTAACATCTTATGAAATGATCAACATGGATTCAACATCACTGAAACCTATAAAGTGGGAATGCATGGTTAGATGATGTCACTGTTAATGCTGATTGGTTTTGATTTCATCTCATACTTGCTCTAAAAGTCTGCTTATAATCTCTTTGTAGATTGTTGATGAAGGCCATCGTCTTAAAAATAAGGACTCAAAATTATTTTCTTCATTGAAGCAGTACTCTAGCAGACATCGTGTCCTCTTGACTGGGACTCCTCTTCAGGTATGTCGATTGATTCCATTAGGACATGGATATTTATGCGCACCTGACAGTTATATTTTGTAAGGAAGGAAAAACTATCGTACATGCCTGTTTCTATTTTGACAAACATCACAACTGTTACTGATGCTATAGTTGTGCAATACTCTACAGAAACTTATTTGTGTTGAATAACCATATAACCAACCAGAGCTAAATGCTAATAATGCTTCTCTGCTGGAGGGTGCCTGAAAAATCTTTGAAAACCCTACTGATTTAGGCCTAGAATTTTCAGAGAGAAACTTGGGATTTTTTTTGGTAGGTAAATAATTCAACATCGGCTCGATATATAATTTATTACATGTGTTCGGTATTTGATTTTATGTTGAAGTCTTCTCACCGCTTAGGATTAGTGAATCAAAACAGGTGCCAGGATGCTGGAGAACCAGCGATGCTCTTAGATGGGTTGAAGCATATTTAGATGCCTATTCATTTCCTACATCTGCATTCTTGTCTATATTCTTGCACCAAATGTTTTCTATGAGGGACCGGATATTCTTGCACTCGATCTGCTTTAAATGTTAATTCGCATGTGGCATGACTAGTTGAAAGTAAAAGCCTTCACATTTAAGATTAGTATGCAGTTCAACTGTTCTTTACTATTATACTTCACTGACCATGAGCATTGCTTCTGTGGTATTAACGAATTTGACAATCATCCACTGTCATGTATCCTTCAGTTCAAGGAAGAAAATATTTCCTGAATTATATCTTATAAAAAATTCTAGATAACATCTCATGAAGCATGCATTTAATTAGATTAAGCAATTTAAACGTTCCATTCCATCACGCAATTATGATTGTTGGACTTGTGCACTGCAGAATAACTTGGATGAACTTTTCATGCTTATGCACTTCCTTGATGCTGGGAAGGTTAGTGCTCAGGAACACAAGCTTAATCATGTTATCATTTATGAAATTAATCACTTGTTTCATAGCAAAATTTCCATTACCTGGTTTGATATCAAATTCCTTTTCAGTTCGCAAGCTTAGAGGATTTCCAGGAGGAGTTCAAGGATATTAATCAGGAGGAACAAATTTCTAGGCTCCACAAGATGTTAGCCCCACATCTCCTTAGAAGTATGTATTCAAACTGTATGCTTTACGAATTTGTAGTTGTACTTTTTTCCTTTCATGTAATGTATTTGAGGCTTTACATGAATCTACAATGATGGCTTTCTATAGCTATAGTCATATATTTTGTGTGACCCTATTGGCTACGGATGGCATTATCCCTTTCCCTTGAATTGCAGCGAGTGAATAAAGATGTCATGAAAAAATCTACCCCCAAAAAAGAATTGATATTGCCTTTTGAGTTTCTAGCTGTGTATGCCTTGTATAATCACGTTATGCGCTCCCTATTTAAGATGTGAGCTCCATGCTGCTAGTTATACACTTATACTGCAACATAAGATAATAGTTGCTAAGCCAGGAGACTAAGAGACATTTGGCCGCACCTCAAGAGAGATAAACAGCAGCGAATGGGTATATAGTATGTATCGACATTTAATGAACCTATATGAATACCGAAACAGATAAATTAACCAAATTATACCTGCAATAATAAACAATTATCTACGGGTATTTTTCACATTCTACCTTCAATCCAGAATTCTACTTATCAGCTACAATTTATCTGTCTATAATTCTATTTTAGATTGCATAAATTAACCCCCATGTGCTGTAATGCAGGATATTGCAATAGGCCTATCTGTACTTTGACTTTACTAGCTATAAATTGAGATGCTTGTAGATCTTTGATCCTCCATTAGTTATTTGTCCTCCAGGCTTTAGATGAGTCCACAGTATGTGTGGCTTTTCGTCACCTAAAGTATTCTCTTACTATACATCATGCCATATCCTATCCCCATGTGCTGCTGCCAACATTTTCCTTGGAATTACAGGAGTGAAGAAAGATGTCATGAAAGAGCTGCCTCCTAAAAAGGAACTAATACTTCGTGTCGAATTGAGTAGCATGCAGAAAGAGTACTATAAGGCAATCTTGACTCGTAATTATCAGATACTAACTCGCAAAGGCGGTGCCCAGGTAAGATAAAATAAATCACTTATTAGTAACTTCTTATTACCCTATTTCTCAATTTCAACAACTTACTGTAAGAGATAACCTAGTTAACACTTTTGATTGCTAGATTTCCCTTATAAATGTGGTGATGGAACTGCGCAAGCTTTGTTGTCATCCATTTATGTTGGAAGGCGTTGAACCAGAAGATAATAATGAGTTTATCAAGTAAATATCTTACTCTGGTTTTCTCTTGTTTCTTATTGGATGATTGAAAAAAAAGAGTTAGTGCCTCTATAAAGTTGTTATTATGGGATGATCTCAAGTGTTCATGGCTAGCTTTTATCTTGAGCACCTTGCTTTTGTGTTGCAAAATCCGTTCTTTTGGGGATGTAAATATCACCCTATACTATTGAATGTTCAATTATGTCGTTATGTTTTTTTTTTCAGTGTATATCTCTTACATTTTGTTTGGATCACAATGATTAATATCCCAGGCAACTGTTGGAATCCTCTGGGAAATTGCAACTCTTGGACAAGATGATGATAAAACTGAAAGAGCAGGGCCATAGGGTTCTGATATATTCTCAATTCCAGCATATGTTGGACTTGCTAGAAGATTACTGTAACTATAGGGTATGAGTAACCAACTGTATTCTTAATTCCCTTGAAATGTACCAGAAAACATATTTTGAAATATGGTTGATACTCTTTTATATTTCAGAAATGGCTTTATGAGAGGATTGACGGAAAAGTAGCTGGGGCAGATAGGCAAGTTCGCATAGATAAGTTCAATGCGAAGAATTCATCGAGATTTTGTTTTCTGTTATCAACTAGAGCTGGGGGTTTAGGAATAAACCTTGCTACTGCTGATACAGTCATCATATATGACAGGTAATGCTTATGGTTTAGTGTTTAATGACATTTGTCTGCATATTATGGCATGTCTTTGTGGTCATGTTTTGATGACATTTTGCTTTCGGAGGCTGGCATGTCCCTTTTTATATTTTAAGTGTTAGTTTCTCTTTGCTGGCTATTTGCATGCAATAATTTTCTCTCAAGATTTGAATGGCTTGATATCATATTTAACAGATTACGATCTTGTCGTTTTTTTTTTTGGATGGATAAAACGAAACTATAAAGCAATAAAAAATATTTACATTGTGTCCTACACTATGAGTAACCTTGGATAGGCCCAAGGGGGGTACAACTCCAAAGCTTAGATGCCTTGAAGCGGGGTGGGAAAAAAACATATTTAGACAAGCTAGATTACAATCTTGTCTTTTCTCTCCTAATGTTGTGAATGGTTTGGAGGATGCCTAATTTCTGTTTTGTACTTTCCATGTCAACTCCCACAAATGATTTGATACTTGATACAACTGTTTTTCATTGTTCTATGCCATAAGATACTTTTTGCATATCTATAGACTTTTGTTTTCCATCATGAATGAATATCTTTATAAGTATATTGAATATTCTTGAGTTGCATATTACTCACGCATATTTTTAAATAATTTTCGGTACATCATGCCTCTTTATGTTTGCATTTTGGTCGTCCGTATTGATCACGTAATTGATGATCCAAAATTGCAGCGACTGGAATCCTCATGCAGATCTGCAGGCAATGGCCAGAGCTCACCGTCTTGGTCAAACCAATAAGGTTATGCTCATTTTAGATCATCTCATGACTTTCATTTGACTATTTTCTTTTTCAATGATTTTTAATTCCTTTTTTATGCAGGTAATGATTTACAGACTAGTTGCACGAGGAACCATTGAAGAAAGGATGATGCAGATGACCAAAAAGAAAATGGTTTTGGAACATCTAGTTGTTGGAAGGCTCAAAGCTCAAAATATTAACCAGGTAAAAGTACCTTGGCCTATTGTTAATATATGTATGTTCAACTAGGGCAAATT
This sequence comes from Perilla frutescens, assembly GCA_026008535.1. Classification (NCBI taxonomy): domain Eukaryota; kingdom Viridiplantae; phylum Streptophyta; class Magnoliopsida; order Lamiales; family Lamiaceae; genus Perilla; species Perilla frutescens. The sequence goes on from BRKX01000016.1 coordinate 61,476,398, forward strand.
GCACTTTGATGCCTACATTTAAAAAAAAAACCAAATGAAAACAATTAACAAAACAATACCTACCTTTTCAAAGTTTTTGCAAATCTAACATCCGATCAATTTTCTTGGCCCGAAAATCATACGCAATTGATTGTATTTTAAGATTTCATGTTTGAATGTTCTTTTTTTTTTTTTTTTTTTTACATGGGTGAAAGGCAATAGAGGTCTTAAAAATACAATCAATTACATAGGATTTCAATGCAGGAAAATTGATCGGTTGTTAGATTTGCCAAACCTTTGAAAAAGTGGGTACTATTTTGTTAATAATTTTCATTTATGTTATTTTGAAAAAGAGCCCAAAATGTAGGCATCAAAGTGCAATTTGCCCATTCAACTATCGCAAAATAAAACACTGAATAATCATATAAGTGGATAGTTAACATAATTGGAACAATTTATTGCTACTGAGTTCCTTCAATTTCATACACTGCCCTCTTTTTGTAAAAATCAGCTTTCATGCGAATTTGCACATCAAATATTATTGATTCTAAAAAGTTATATAAATAAATAAATGTATGATGTATCTTTAAATAGTGATTTAAATGGAGACATTGCTCACCTCTTTTTTTGCATTTTAGCTGATATGTCGAAGCAGTTATTTGTATTTGCTATTTATAGATTGACAGTGAATTTCTTTATGCATTTGTTCTGTGTAAAATTGTGTATCCTGCTTTTAAATTAATTTGTTAAGTTGGTGGCAAAATAGCTGCCCCCCGTTTTTTTTTATAGGAAACAAAATTTATTAGGAGAATCATGAGTAGTTATTACAAAGGGATGAGAAATCCCCAAAAGGTGAATTCATCCCAACTACAAATACAGTTCCAATCTCTAGCAACACCCAACACAAAAAGGCCTTAAACTCTTTGTGATTTGAGGCGCAGTAAGAAACTCTGAACTTTACGCTATACCACACCTCCTCAAAAGATTCTTCTTTATCCTCGCAGACTACTATTCCATTCTAACCTACAATTACCAACATAGGACTGGAGCAATGATCCCCACATAGATATTCTTTGTAAACTCGTATATCAATGGTTGCCAAGAATCTAATGTTGCTGTCTTGTATGTATATCACGTTAACGCTGTTAGCGTTTGTCTGAGAGAGTTCTGGTGATTAGTTGTGTGTGCATATATAATATTTGCTCGACAGATTTGTGTTTCCTCAGAATCTGACTGCTAATTAAATTTTCCTCTGCAGCAGAATCACTTCCATTATGAGTCCACTTTCACCGGTTTACTTTTTGTTTCTATTGATATTCATATGTCAGTGGCCAGCAATTTGCCTCTATCTGCATGTGATAGTAATAACTGATTGCATTACTTCCCTGTATATGTTTAATCTGTATGCAAAGTGCATTCAATGTGAATGATTTGGTTTCCTTATGCCACATTTAGCTATATCACTGCTGGGATTTATTTTGACAGATCATCATGTAATTTAGCAGCAAATCTGATTGGAGTTACCCCATCTTGATGGGTTAAATTTTTTTGTTTAATGACCACCACCACCAGAGAGTGGTTCTTCATTTATTATCTTTCTTGTTATTTGTTTGATTTCTTATGGGTATTTGTTGCTTCCTGCTATATAAGTGAATATCTGGTTAGTGTCCTGTCAGAGGTTTCTTTTTCTGAGATCTATATTTGAATACAGGAAGAACTAGATGACATAATTAGGTATGGCTCAAAGGAGTTATTTGCTGATGATAATGACGAGTCAGTAAAATCTCGTCAAATTCATTATGATGATACTGCAATTGATAGGTAAATTAATTTTCTCAAATTTTCCGTTGGATGGTATTCATTTTCTGTTAATCTGAACTTTGAGTGATCTGTGATGTAGATTACTTAATCGCGATCAAGTTGGAGATGAAGAGACATTGTTGGATGATGAAGAGGAGGATGGATTTTTAAAAGCTTTTAAGGTTTGTAATTTACCAACTTCTGTATCTTTGTTGTTATATCCACAGATTGTATTAGTGTAATTTCTCAGGGGGTTTCCCATCCTTTTGGTACTTCCATATGAAGTTTTCTCCAAAGTTAATTCTTAGTGCTCTCATCTATCTAATTTTTTTTCTATGCTGTATAAAAATCAACTTCTGTCAGTTACTGGTTGTGGCTCATGTGTTTCATACCTCTGGAAAGACATGTGGGTCTGAGCTGTTGTGTCACAATTTCTTCGCATCTAGTATAATAAAATGGCGGGTATTTCTACACCATTTCAGAGAATGTATATCATCTGGATTACTGTTGACACTATCTGAACTAATAGCTGAATATGAGCTTTTCTAATTTGCTGCTAATGGCTGAGTTGCCTATTTCAAAGTTCATTATGCAGAGTCAAGAGCGAGTATTCATAGCAATAATGTCTTTCTTTCTGGCTAGCTTTTGATTAGGTAACTCAGGTAGATGAGGCTCTCTCTTGTATCAGGCAGCTTTAGCATTCTTAAAAGTTATTACAGGAAGTGATCAGGCCAATCTTTGCTTCATCAGAACTTCTATTTGTTGAAGCTGCTTTTGACATTTTTATGCCGTTTAAGTTGCTTATTACATTCCATCTGTCTATAAATGTTTTCAATTTTGAACCTCCTTTCCAGAGGAAGTTAAAGTGAAGTCAATTGCAGGTAGCCAACTTTGAGTATGTTGATGAAGTGGAATTGGCAGCAGAAGAGGAAACACCCGTTCCACCTTCAGAAAGTAGAGCCTCTGTAAACAATACTGACCGGGGAGGCTTCTGGGAAGACCTGTTGCGAGATAAATACGAAGTGCACAAAGTAGAAGAATTTAATGCTATGGGCAAGGGAAAGAGGAGCCGCAAGCAGGTATTCTTCGTTGCTTATTGGATTAACCAATTATTGAAATTCAAGAATAATGATGACAATGACAAGAGTTATAGTTGATCAATGCATAAATTCAGTGTCATTGAACTAAATAAAGCCCGCATCAGTGAATGAAAAACAATGAATTGGCATGTATTTTACCTTTCCTATGAAGACCTAGAAGACCTATTTATTTCATGATGCTGGAGGTTAAAATTGTTTACAATAAAGAAATTTTATCCCCATAATTCTAGAACTTGAGTATATGACACATGAAAAGTTCTGAAAAATACATTATATACTATTTCTAAAATACCAAATAAAATCAATTCATTTACCGAGTGAAATGAAGCAGTTTGCTTTATTCTCAAAACATGTTATAATTCAGATGTGCAACTCATTTTGAGGTGTTTTAAATCCGATTTAACTTTTTCCAATATAATATGATATTACATCATATACTTAATATTAAATGACATTTATGGTAATTGAATAATCAATATATTTTAGATATAATATTATTAAGTACATATAAATTACATTATCAACATATGATAATATATATTAGATAGTGTATACATATCCATACAATATATTAGTGATTGATAGAGATAATGCAACAGTATACTAACAATTAGTGAAGATTGAATAATAATGCCATAATAATAAATTTTATACATTGCGCATTTAGGTGGGGAAAACTTATGAGTTCTATTGGGTGTACTTTGTTATTGTATGTATGTAAATATATTTATTGATAGATATAGAGATATAGTTTTGATATCAACTAGAGGGTCGAAGGGGGTATTGGTAGCTGAAGGGAAGGGTAAGGCTTCAAGCTTCTCTTAGTGGAGAAATATTGTAAAACTCTGATTATATATTGTTCTGATTGGATTTTATATGCTCTATACAGATGGTATCTGTTGAAGAAGATGACCTTGCTGGTTTGGAAGATGTAAGTTCTGATGGGGAAGACGATAACTATGAAGCTGAATTAACAGATAATGAGACAGTTTCATTTGGAGCTACTGCTGTGAGAAGACCTTACAGGAAAAAAGCCCGTGGTATTGACTAATTGCTTATTATTCTCAGTTGATTATATAAATGCAACAGGATATCATTAACTGTTACCTGCTTATTTTGTATCAGCAGACACTTCAGAAAAGCTTCCTACCATGGAGGGTGAAGGAAGATACCTTCGAGTACTGGGATTTAATCAAAGCCAGAGGGCTGTATTTGTTCAAATTTTGATGAGGTATTATTTGTTGAGTACATCCTAAATTTATTTAAGTGCTTTCTCTTGCTTCCGTCCATCTTCTGACCTGTCTTCACACTAGATAAATTTGCAGCCAGCTTCTTCTTTTGGTCAAGAATAAACAAGCTATTTGAATTGTATTTTTACAGATTTGGTGTTGGAGAATTTGATTGGGCAGAGTTTGTCCCGCGTCTAAAGCAGAAGACCTTCGACGAAATTAATGAGTATGTAATTGGTTATGCTGGTTTATTCTTCTTTGCATCTACAGTTAAACTGTTGGTTGAATCAGTATCCGTGTTTGATTTTCCTAACTGAAATAAATCTGTGTTCAATGGCCATACTAGTTCCTGATAAGTACCAACTTTTCCAGATTGAATTTCTCCTGAGAATTTTCATGTGCATGGGTCCCCTTGAACTTATTACTTCTTTTCCAGTTGCTTGGTTCTTTATGCAGTTTTTCCGAAGGTGTTGTTGAAGATTATCAAACACATCTACATCTGTGTTTTGATGATCATATTGGTTCCAGAGAAGAACCAACTTTTTCTGAATGAATTTCTTTGGAGAATTTTGATGTGCGTGGTCACTGTGCTCTGGAACTTTGTATTCCTTTTCCATTTGCTTGATTCTTTTTGTTGGTTTCCTGACAATTTATCTGTAGAAGATGTTACTGAAGATAATCACATGTCTATTTTTACTTTCCTTTTCACCACCACATGTTCTCTATTTGTTATTAATTTAACTAGTATTTCCCGTTTGTGATGCGCGGATTTAATTTTATAAATTATAATATTAAACTTACATTATTATTTGTCAAAACGGAAAAATATTAACATTAGTGTATCAATAGAGAATGGTTAATAATTTTAAGTAGTTGCTTATCATTTATTTCCTCTTTTTATATTTAAAGTAATTTATCAAGAAGCGTTACTTTAATTTGATTTGAGTTGTAAAGTTGCGGTTCTCCCAAAAATTGGCAATTCATTATGTTGGTGACCTTGCCTACCGGACTAAAGCTCAAATTCCTACAGTGAAATGCTTAATAATCATGAGCAGCTGTGCTAGTTGTTTATTCTTTGTGGCAAAACATAATTCTGAGTACTTCTTACAGGCATATAAACATGCTTCTAATTTGTATTTTCTGTTATGCAGTTATGGGTCACTTTTCATGCAGCACATATGTGAAGAAATAAATGACTCCCCTACATTTTCAGGCAATTGATAACTTTATAAATCTCTTCAGCTAATATCTGTCTGTACATTAAGTTTCTTGGTCCAAGCCAGATCAATTAATATGTAATATCTTTTGGCTGCAGATAATGTACCTAAAGAGGGACTAAGAATAGAGGATGTTCTCGTCAGAATAGGAACTCTATCTCTCATCAGGGACAAAGTGAGTTTTGTATAATGACTTATTTTGAGTTCTATTATTATCAGTAAAATGCCATGATATGCTCCGTCCCTCTTGTTTTATTGGATATGAAGATGAGGTTGCTTCTGTCAACTGCCAAGTCTGAGCTAGTTTATCCTTAAGTTAGAAATATTTAGGTAGATAATTTTCAGCCTGCCTTATTTTGATTGGATTAAGTTCTTGTTTTTTCTTACTGTTCCTGAGGGCAATTGCATGCGATTATAGACTGTGCTAGATAATAGGTATTACTTGGTGTACTATTACACGTCCATTATATTTAGCAGACGTTTTCATTCTTGCAAGTAACCATTTCTCTTGCATTCTCTATGGTGAGAACTGAGAAATGGATAGAAGTTCATCACTTTTATCTTTACTTGACCCTTTGTAAGAGGCACACACAAGATTATCTGTCTGGATATTTGTGTTTATATAAGAACATTTTAGGTTTCTTAACTTGCTATTATCTCTTACTGTGAATGCTTTGTAAAATCCTTTTATCATGTACAACAATTAATTTGTTATGTTCAATCTTTGTTTGAACGATAAACTTTGGTGTACAGTTAAAGGCTTTAGCAGAGGGCCGTCCGACCATTTTCATGGATGATATTATATCCCGCTATCCAGGATTAAAAGGAGGGAGACTTTGGAAGGAGCACCATGATCAGTTGCTTTTGCGAGCAGTAATGAAGTATGATATCTGCTTACCCTTCCTTGAACTCTTATCATTATTTTTAAGTTTGATCATAAATATAGTCGATCCAGATAGATCTATGAGTGTTTTAACCAAGAGAATAAATAGCCGCGAGGTAACCTGATTCTGAATTAAATTGTCATGGCAACTGCTGAAATGGTTGGATTGGATATGTGATGTTTCTTACTTTAAGCTATTATCGCAGCATCCAATCATAGTTTTGTTGCTATTGATATGATAGGATTTATGAGGAATGTGATTAGATATGGGATGGGATTTAGTCATATTGCTGATTCTGTAACCCTGACTTGATATGATTTCATCCATCCGAATATCAGACATGGTTATGGAAGATGGCAAGCAATTGTTGATGATAAGGACTTGAGAATACAAGAAGTGATCTGTCAGGAGCTGAACCTTCCTTTCATAACGGCACCTGCCCAGGGAGCTCCTCAAGTGCAGAATGTTTCTTCAGGAACATTTCAACCGCAATTTCCTCCCTCAGGGACTTCTCAGGCTCAGGCCTCTGCTACTTCTGGTGTTTCTCAGCCACATGTTCCCGCTCCGGGAGTTTCTCAATCACAAAATGGTGTGAAGTCCGAACATGTTGAAGCACCTGGAAATGAGGCAAAGGGAACTGCTGCAGGAAGCGAATCTGCAGTTGATGTTGCGCATGGAACTACTGATGCTGCAGCCCGACCACAACCTTTTCAAGACCAGTCCATGATGTATCATTTTAGGGAGATGCAGAGAAGACAGGTTGAATTTATCAAGAAAAGGGTTCTGCTTTTAGAGAAAGGGCTCAACGCAGAACTGCAGAAACAATACTATGTAAGTCCTTTTAAATGTTCCTCAAACGTGGTAGTTGTAATTTAGTAGTACTACAGCTGAATTTCGTTGCACTATTCATTGAAGCAGTGGAAGATGCTCTAGTTCTAACTTTACCCTGCTTTATTTCTGTGTTGATTCATGATATATTACTCCTTGGTCTTTGTTTGCTTCAGTTGTATGTTAGAATTGATGTAACTTATATAATCTGTTGAGATTACATATTTTGCATATGTAAATAAAGGGTGATTATTGCAGGCTGATGAGAAAATGAATGGAGTTTCAAATGACGAGACAGGGCGCAAGGTCACAGATATAGAGAATCAATGTTCTGAGGCATTATACACTACCAAAATGACTGACCAGTTGCCCCAAGTTGAAATAATTTGTAAGTGATTTAAGTTCCACTAGATACACAATTATAGACTTCAATTGACTTGGGAAGAATATCAGTTGGGAGTTTCACATGAAATATTTGAAATATAAGTGGTTTAGATTTGACAAACTTGTCTTTCTTGTAATGCACTACTGATGCATGATAGAAATCCCAATGAATATCTTCTGGTTGATTGTTCAAAGGTTTACTTATACAGCATTTTTTGATCGAATGCAGCTCCTTCAGAAATTATGACATTTGTCTGTGATAAAAAACAAGAGCGCTTAGACATGGCCAGGCTCTTCAACGAGGTAAAGTCCTGAGTCTTTAGCCTATCGATAGATGACCTGTTTCAGTATTAGTTGCATATTCTTTGAAGCAAGGGATAATAATTTGGTATTCGTATTTGCAGATGAGCAGGATAGTGACGGACAAGGTGCCGCATTCAGCTGAAGTGTGTTATGGACCAGCAAGTCTGGAGTTGAGAAAAACTCTCGGCCCCCTCAAAGATATCAGTGAAGAGATAAACCAGATACTCTCACTAGTACAACAGCCGAGCTCTCCTCAAGATAAGGCTGGAGTTGGAAATCCGAGTTCCTCATCAAGGCCGGTTACTACAGGTGACGCCATTCTTGGCGCTGTGGCCATGGATGTTGATAAAATCAACAACGGTGGTGGTAGTAGTGCTGCTGCAGAACCATTACGGAATGGATTTGCCAATATAGAAGTGGAGGAGGTGAAAATATCTGGAGATTATAATTGAAGAATAGGTGATAAGCAAAAGCTTGTTTTGAGAATGTTGTAGAAACTACAGTTTTCTTCTTCTTGTTTGTGTACTCTATTGTTACTACAGTTGTTTTTTTTGTTGTGTGTTTGTGTGGCAATGCATTTATATACTATGAACTACAGATTTTTCCTTGTTCATTTGTCTTGGTCATTTTGATATATTTCTTCTAACCTATATATATCCTTCATCTTCTCTTACATTGAGACCATGTATGATGTATCTCTCTCTCCTACCCCTCTCTCTCTCTCTCTACTCTCTAGCAGCAGCTTCTGATTGGACTGGATGGTAAGAGCGAGTAGTTCAGGGGATGTTTGGTTTTATTTCCAACTTCAATTTCTAATTTTCAGGTGTATTGATTTTTGGAAATATGTAATGATTTTATTAAGATGAATGATTTAATGTTTAGAGTTATGAGTTTGGAAAATTGAAAATATGTTTGTTTGATTAATTTTTCAATTTGAATTAGTGGTTGGGATGAAAAGAAAATTATTTGTATGGTCATGATGGATTGATGTGTATTTAAGTGATAGGGGTATTCATATATATATGATTGAAAAAAAAAAAAAAAAAATAAAACAAACGTGTTTTCAATGGAGTAAAAAATTGAAAATTTTCATACATTCCCTTAGTTTGTGGCATATTCAAATTCAATAACATCACTGATTGTATATTATATAGTTTTCTTTTCTTAGGAAGAAGATATCTTTTTCCATCTAATATTACATGGGGGCATTCATTCAAACAACAGGTTTTTTTATATCTACAACTTTTGAAAATTGTTAATTCATTAAACATAAAATTTTGGTAATAAAGTATCCAATTTTTATAGATTTTAATATAAAAATGAAACACAATTTATTTATTTACCGTAGATAGTAGGTACTAAGTAGTGCTGACTAAATATTTGTTAAAACGAAAAAAAAGGGAGCGACTAAATGCACCACTAAAATTGCCTTTTGCATCACAAAGGAAAAAAAAGCAAAAATAAAATAATTATGAATTGACTTGAATACCTTTTAATTACTTTCTTGTACCACTTCAAACTACTCAATGCATCACTAAAAAATACGAAAATAAATGAAAAAAGAAAATAAAAATAAAAAAGGGAAGTGAAAGAACAGTTTGTACAAGAACTAAGTTAACTTGTCATACAACTATAAAATTGAGCTAAAAAAACTAGGTTTGAATTTTCGTGAGCTCAAAAAACAATGTAAGTATTCTTCGTGAGTTTGTACCGATTAAAATTTGAAGTTTCACGTGTTATTTGGAGAAGCTTTCACATTTTGTTCTACGAGTACAGTTAGAACACATTTTTACGTGTTCTAATAAAGAACGTCGAACAAAGCTAGTTTATTCTAACTTTGAAGTTCAACCCGCACTTAGACAATTTTTTCAGCAACGTTGATATGTCATTCTATTCCAAATTGTTGATTTGAGTTCATATACACGTTGAAAAAAAGTTCACATTAAATTTTTGATTGCCGAAAAAATATATAGATACCTAGTGCATGAAAGTTTTTGTCTTCTTAAAATAATTCACTTTTTTAAAAATTAACAAAACAATACTTACTTTTTCAAAAATTTTGCAAATCTAACATTTAAATAATTTCATGACCCGAAAATCGTACGTAAAATTGATTGTAATTTAATATTTCTATTTTTCAAACCACGTAAAAAAATTATTACAATCAATAAATATTAAAATATAATTAATTATGTATGATTTTTGAGCCGTAAAATTGGCTAAATATTAAATTTATAATTTTTTTAAAGAGTGGATATTATTTTGTTAATTTAACAAAGTTGATTATTTTTGAAAAAATACCCTTTTTTTTTTTAATTTGGACCCAGCCCCGCCCCTTGTATTATTGTTTATTTGTTTTTTACCCCCAATCCCCAATTAATTTTTGCAAATCAAATTTCACAGATTCCTTCCTCGCGACATCGCCCGCCGCCGTCGTGGCTCGTCGGCAGCCGGCCCGGCAGCCCACCTTGTCGCAACTCGCCACCAGATTCCACCGGTGACCTTGAAGGAACACCGTCGGACGCCAGACGCGAGAAATTCTTCATCTTCTCTCCGGGCTTTCGCCATTGAGTTGCAATGTAAGGTTGGTGATTGTTAATTTCAGAATTTTTGGACACTATCTCGATTCTTGCTGATAGAGTTTAGAATTTTCAGAATATTTGTGGCTGGATTCTTAGATTTTCGGCTAGATTTCTATTGCTAGAGCCGTAGATTTCAAATTCTATTTAGTTTTTGGTTGATTTTATTTATTGAAAACCTGGAGAATCACCTAGAGTTGGAAAAAAATGAAAAAAAAAAAAACAGTTCATCAGAAAACGGAAAAGACTGAAGAACCAATCAAATTTTGGTCCCTTTTTTTGATTCGTCCCTCTAAGAGTTAGTTCGGTCCGGTCACGTATATGAACATTTATCCTTTTGATACTATGTTGATAAACTTACGTTGAAATTTTGTCTAAATAAGTTGGCACTTGGTGAATTTTCTAGTTGTCATTCTAAATGATTTAATCAAGACATTGTTTTCATCCAACATTGTCTTCATATCGGATACAATCTCTTAAATATGGAGATTAATTTTGTTTCCACTCAGTCTGCAAAAAATAAATAAAATATTAAGTGTGATGATTAGTTTTATTTGATATTAAAAAAGACTTGAAAATGAATTTAAAGTTATTGATTTAGTTATCTGGCATAATGTATCCTAGACAAGGTCATTTTATGTGTCATATATATGTAGTCGTGTGAACTTAGGATTTGAGCACACTGTCGGTAATAAACTTCCAAGTAAATGATAATTTTGGCCATTTAATTTGAAAATCAGATCCTTAGTTAAGCTACAGTTGATCATGATCATTCCTTCCATCGATGTATCAGATATGTGATGTTGAAAGTGTTTGCACTTATCACTACCTCCGTAAAAAGAACATTTTGTAACATTTAGAGTATTGTTTATTGGAGGAAGGTTAATTTTCTATACAACATAATCAATAATTAGGATTGCTTGAGATACTACTTAATCTCTCTTCATGCCAAAAACCTCGTGCTGCAAAATTCACATTTGTAGCTTAGATTTCCAATATCTTAATCCTAATATTCTATATGTAAAATAGTGATTTGGTTTTTGTAGACAAAGAGACATCCAAGCGGTGGGGGTGAAGGACAATGCTATTTATTTTCATATAACTTTTATTAAAACTTTATCCATAATCCATATGAATTAGTAATTGTAATTTGTAAATCACATTCTTCATTTTTAATATAGGAGGTGATGATTGCCGCTAATCCCAAATTCCCAATGGACATAAGAAAGATTCTAAAAGCCTTGTCACAAGCAAAAAACCTCAAATTTGGTAAAATTATCCACGGCCATCTCATCATCACCAATCAAATTTCACGAAATCGTGTGATTGAGAAGAACTCATTGATCAATCTTTACTCAAAGTGTGGTGATTTATCGAGTGCCCGCATATTGTTTGATAAAATGCGTAAGAGGAATGTTGTTTCTTGGGGTAGCATGATGTCTGGGTATTTGCAGCATGGCTATGCTCAAGAAGTTGTAGAATTGTGTAAGCATATGGTTAAAGTGGAAAAATTAAGCCCAAATAAGTATATACTACCAATGGTTCTTTCGTCGTGTTCAAATTGTGGATTTCTGGATGAGGGACAGCAATGTCATGGTTATGCATTGAAGTCCGGATTGGTATTTCATCTATATGTTAAAAATGCACTAGTTTACTTGTATACAATGTGTTCTCATCTGAAAGGGGCTATTTGGATTTTTGATTCATCTCCAAGATCAGATATTTGTACGTATAATTCTATGCTGAATGGACTTTTGGCTCAGGGGGATTTGACAAAGGCGTGGTGGGTTTTGCGCAGGTTGCTCGAAGAAGGGAAGTGTGATAGGTGGGATGGTGTTACTTGCGTTAATGTTTTTGGAGTTTGTGGCCATCTTAGGGATTTGATATTGGGAAGACAAGTTCATGGAAGACTGTTGAAGATTGGTTTGGATCATGATTTGTTTGTGGGCAGCGCCACGATTGATATGTATGGAAAATGTGGTGAGGTTTCATCAATGCGGAAAGTATTTGATGGGCTGAAAGCAAAAAATGAGGTCACGTGGACAGCTACATTAACAGCTTATTCACAGAATGAATGCTTTGAAGAAGCACTCAAGCTATTTCTAGAAATGGGCAATGAAAATGTTGTACCAAATGAATACACATTTGCAGTGCTTTTGAACTCGTGTGCTGGTGTGTCTGCTCTTGGGTATGGTAATTCATTACACGCATGCGTTGAGAAGATTGGCTTGAAAAATGATATTGTTGTTGTTAATGCTTTGATCTACATGTCCTCAAAATGTGGCATTATTGAAGATGCACATATTTTATTCATGAGTATGCTAGACCGGGATGTCATATCATGGAATTTAATGATAACTTGTTACTCATATCACGGGCTTGGCACGGAAGCCCTTAATGTGTTTCAACATATGTTGATCGAAAGAAAGCAACCAAGTTATGTAACTTTTGTTGGGGTGCTTTCAGCTTGCGGCTTGTTAGGACGAGTAGATGAAGGTTTCTACTATCTGAATCATATGATGACAGAATGTGGTATTGAACCCGGGTTAGAGCACTACACCTGCATTGTTGGGCTTTTGGGTAGGGCACGAAGGCTAGATGAGGCAGAGAATTTCATTAGATCAAATCCAATCAGATTGGATGTTATTGCCTGGAGAACCTTGCTTAATGCTTGTCTTGTTCATCATAATTATGATTTAGGAAAGAAAGTTGCAGATATCCTACTACAAATCAGCCCGAATGATTCTGGTACATGTATCCTAATGTCAAATATGCATGCGAAAGCCAAGAGATGGGATAAAGTCTCCGAAGTCAGAAAATTAATGAGAGAGAGGAATATAAAGAAAGAGCCTGGATTGAGCTGGACAGAAATTAAAAATGATACACATGTCTTTGTTGCAGATGACAACAAACATGTAGAGTCGGTTCAAATTCGTGAGAAGGTAAAGAAATTGTTGGCTGGAATTAGAACTCTGGGTTATGTTCCATGTATTGTTACAGAGTTGCATGATGTTGAAGATGAACAAAAAGAAGATGGGCTCAGTTATCACAGCGAGAAGTTGGCTATAGCTTATGCACTCATGAAAACTCCTCCAGACGCACCTATTCGTGTCATGAAAAATCTTAGAATGTGTGATGATTGTCACTCTGCTACTAAGTACATCTCGAAGCTCACAAACAGAACGATAATTGTAAGAGATGTAAACCGGTTTCATCATTTCAGAGATGGTTTTTGTTCATGTGCTGACTATTGGTGAACAGAGTCTTAGTATGACCTATGCATATGTTTGGAGATTAAGGGGGATCTTGTTCTATGTTACATGATATAGGTCTCTTGAACCAGCTTCTCAGTGGAAGATGTGATTATGCCAACCATGAAAGCTCAAACCACCACACCTTTCATTGTCTCACTCCACCAACCTCCCACCTCCACCCTCCTTTTGCTGTCTTCAAGACTCTGGCATACTAAGGTAGGTTATAAATGCAAACTACATTCTAACAATGATGTTCTTAGTTTTATATGTATGCGCATCATTACACATTCATAGTTTTTCCTTCCCTGGTTCTGCGTTAGTGGTAGTTTGCACCAAGTTATGTGGAAACTTGGTACTAGATGCAAATGAAAAGGCTAAATGTTCTGATGCATCACTGGCCTTTTTCTTGTTGCATATAGAACACAGTGAAGACTGGATGTTTATTGTCGCTGACTGTGAATATCATTTGGGTGCACTAACATTAGGAATATGGTGTCCTTTGTTCTAGCTTTATGTGTGAAAGGACTGCATTTGCATCTAATAGACTCAGATAAATTGTTAGAACTGTGAAGAGGACCAATCAAAGCAAAAGAAGGATATAAGAATAAAAGAAGGAAGTAGAAGTGCAACACATCGCATATTTAAGGTGAAGCTAATTGTCAAAAATCAATATTCGACCCCAGTAACTCTTACAGTGGGTTCTTAGCGAGTTCTTTTGATTGGAAAAAGGATTTAGACGTTTGATAATTCCAAGTAAAACTCAAATTACTATTTGCACCCTTAGGCCTTAGCCTATTGCACTTGTAAAGGGGCTAACCAAATTGATTAACCTTTAGCCAGGAACTTATCTCTTAGCCGATTGAATTTATTTCTCCTCAAAATTTTGTTGTCCATATTATTCTCTAGTGGGAGGGTGTAGCCACATTCATTTGTTTCTCATTTTCATCTTTATGCAGTGTAATGCAGTCTTGCACTCCTTGCTCACCTTTTATTGAATACATTTCAGTAGCAAAATTTTTTAGCCGATCTTGGTTGTTTCTGTCGTATCGGAGTATACTGAAATCTCCCAAATACCAACCTTTCTCATGGCATCCTTGCTTGCTGTGTCATCACAGGTATCTGCACTGATACTGGAAAACACTTTCACATCCATCCTGGACATGGCTGGAGTTCTCTTACCATTTCTGAAGTGGTTTATTGGAAAAAGTGGCTCTAAGGGTCCCAAAGTTCTTAATTTGTTGTGTGTTCCCCCTGGAGCACCAATGACATTATTGGCGAGGTGAGGCTACATGCTAATGGAGACTCTTAGTTTGGACTTATTTTATTTCTGATGCATTTTGCCCACAGTATTCTGGCAGTCAGCTCCATATGGCTTGAAGCTCAAAGGCTCAGCTTTTAACGTTCAAATATGAGCTTTTTAAAAATTCAAATGTTACCAAATGATCCAAAGATATATTGATCAATTATACCATTAATGTATCTGCTAGCATATGTCTGAAAATGTAGGTTATTTTTAGGATATGCACCATTTGGTCTCTCTTCCATATGTCGAAAGTTATGTTTCTATACTCCTATTTCACATTTTCAGTCATTCAGGCCTCAGGGTGCACTTTTTTAGAGGGATATTGATACGAATGATAACTTATCTGGTGCTTACTTATCAATATTTTTTTTTGCTTTAGTTTTACTTTCAAATCATTCATTTTTGGCAAAAAGGTGGTATGACCATCCCCATCCAAAGTCCATTACCATTTTCTTGGATGGTCACCCTTCTACCCATTTCCATTTTTATCACTCATCTATTCTCTCTCTTTGTTTTGGTTGAATAGATAAGAGAAGATGACCGGCTAAAATGAAAATGGGTATAAAGGTAAGTGACCCTTCTTGTTACCAGAAGAGAGATAAATTTCCCCGATTGAATTTATTTTTCCTCAAAATTTTGTTGTTCATATAATTCTCTATTGTAATGCAGTCTTGCTCTCCTTGTATTGAATACACTTCAGTAGCAAAAATTTTTAGCCGATCTCGGTTGTTCCTGTGTTTTCTCATGGTATCCTTGCTTGCTCTGTCATCACAGGTATCTTCACTGATACTGGAAGACACTTTCACATCCATCCTGGACATGGCTGGAGTGTGTACAAATTCGGATTGAAAAGATTTTGACCCTCATCCACAATAAAGAAACAGTTATAAAGTGCACACGAAGATAAGAAATCGCCTAAAGCACGACTGGGTTGAATAAGTCGGTGTACATTGTGTACAACAAAATGTTGAAACACAAGTTCTTGAAGAAACGATCACAAAAAGAGGAAGATGATCCATTAAATGTTAAAGAAGTTCCATCTGATAATGAGTGGGTAGCTAACCCAAATGATGAAGTTCCATTAATTTGTTTATACATTGCTCATAAGTTATTATACACTTATAGATGTATTGCCACATTTATTGTAGGTTCTCTTAAACCCGAGCCACCCTTCCCCCTCCCCCTCCCCCATCTCGATCTAATGGAAGGATTACCGCATGGATTGCGTAGTTGGATGGGAAGAATTTATCACTCGTTGTTGATCAGAATTCTTGTAATAACTTTGTGATGTATCATAATTATTATTGTAATATTTCTTTGTAATGTATTAAAATTCTTGTAATAACTCAGTGGTGTATGAGAAATATTGTTGCAAGGTTTCATATTGTACTCTGAGTCAAAAAGTTGTATACAAATTTCCACCAAGTGTTGTTCTAATTCTGAAATTAGAACATAAACATTTTGTTTTTACAACTCTGAAGTTAGAACAGACGTCACAAGTTAGGACAGAGTGATTATGTTCTAACTCTGAAATTAGAACAGACGTCACAAGTCGAACAACAATAAGTGGATTTGTGTTGCCACATCGATATTGTAAAACAAATCCTTGAAGTACTAATACCGTTATTGAGAAATATACGAAAAAAATAATGATCACTTCAATAATTTGGCAATTACACAGTAGCATTTCAAGAGTCTCTTTTTACATCCCTCCATATTGCAGCTGCAACTTGTGTTTTAAAACTGCGGAACACTAATGTTTGGGTAAGAGCCTCTGGAAATGGGTCTCTCAATTGTTCATCATCATCCTCATTATTTACATTCTGATCACCCTCCTCATTTGCATTGTCACTGTCTCATTATGGGACGCCTCTTGGTAATTAAAATTCATTTGATTTCTTATCTGTTCTTCTTCGGCTAATTGTGCTTCTTAATGTGCTTGCCACCATTCTGGCGCATTTTGATGCCTCGCAGATGTAGTTGATCTCCTCCTATAAGTAACTGCAAAATAACAGTTCAGAATTAGGGTCCAACTTCAGACTTAGAACATATCATTACTGAAGTTTGACCCAATACTTAGCCAATTACAAAATACGTTTGAACTATAAAGTTAGAATAAAATCACTCCGTTCTAACTTCAGAGTTCGAACAATACTTATGCGTTCAAACTTCATAGTTAGAACAACACTAGGCTATAATACCACGCAAACCAGGTCGAGAATATAATTTAGAACATTATACTTATGTTCGAACTATAAAGTTAGAACAATATATGTGTGTTCTATTTATTCAAGTTGAACCAAACGCGAGTTAAAAAAAAAAATCTCTAAAACTTGTCTCAATCTCAGTTTTTTCTGTACAATCAAGCCAAATTAGCATCTAATAATTCCAATAACCCATCTAAGCATGCTAAACTACTAGAAAATTTGAATTAAACAATCACTCACTTATTTCTAATTTACAAAACAAAATATGTAAATTCACAACATAGAACACATAAACTTACAAAAAATTTTCATTAAAATCATCTTCAAGATCAACTCACGGTATTTTGGAGAAAATTCGAACAACCCAATGTCAACTCAGATCGTTCACTCACGTTTTTTTCCCAGAATTTACACTTTAATTTTTAGGTTAATTTTTTTTTTTTACTAAAATAAATATTTTTATTTAAAATGGTATTAATGTAAATGTCTGTGGTGTAAAAAATAATTTTAGTGGTGCATTGAGTAACAGTGGTGCAAAGAGTAATTTTAGTTATGGAAATAGAAACCCAAAAAGAAAAAATGAATAAAAAGGGTTGAATTTGCGGAGAGAGAGAAGAGAGAGAAAGAAGAGAGAGAGAGAGAGATTAATAATGGCAACTGGCAAGCGACGACGGTGAGATGCGGGAGCAGTAGCAGCAGTAGTAGTTGACAATTCGCTCTCGCAACTGAAAACACCAAACAAACATTTCCTTCATTTTGACGTCTCTCCAAATCTTACCTTTTTCTTAATTTTGTAACTGCAATCCCGATTCGAATTTGATTGAGGAGCGAGGAAGAATGGATCCTCCCGCCTCTTGGGACTCCTTGCGCAAACAGGTTTCCTCAATTCTGTTTTTTTACTTTTTCTTTCTCACAATTCAATTAGATTCTAGGGTTTCAATCCATGAGATCAGATTATGATGATTATTGGTGGTGTCCGAAGGCATTTCATTTGCGATGAGATCAGCGTCTGTAAATTGTAATGCGAATTTTTATTTTGTGCAATTTGATCCCTGGATCTGATCATGCTTCGTGTTTTATTTGAGTGATTCGTTACTAGTGTTGGCTTCTCCACCGTCAATTTTGCA
Source organism: Perilla frutescens (assembly GCA_026008535.1). Classification (NCBI taxonomy): domain Eukaryota; kingdom Viridiplantae; phylum Streptophyta; class Magnoliopsida; order Lamiales; family Lamiaceae; genus Perilla; species Perilla frutescens. The sequence goes on from BRKX01000016.1 coordinate 61,494,592, forward strand.
GGGATTTGTTCCGTTCTGCTGTCTGAGATGTGATTTCTGATGTCCTTTTGTGTTTGCATCTAAACAGGCGAGGAAACTCGAAACTCAGCTGGATGAGCAGATGCATTTGTATCGCAAGTTAGTCTCAACAAAACTTGATTCATCTAATGATAATGATTTGGAGTCTGGGATAGATCAGCTCTTGAAACAACTTCAACAAGTGAATGTGCAAATGCAAGCTTGGGTTTCATCTGGTGGATCGGAAATATTTTCTCACACATTGACTCGACATCAGGAAATCCTTCAGGATCTCACTCAGGTAGAATAGCAATATTTACACAGGTTATTTCACCATCTGAATAACTGGTAATGCGTGTATGACTTGGTGTTGAGTTGTGAGGGCACTTACTGATTTGCACGAGACTATACGAGGAAATATTATGTTATGTTCCATTCCAAAGATATGGAAATGTTTCACATAATTATTTTGTGGAAATCATGACTGAAGAAGGTGCAGATAACAGTGTAAACATAAACTACTTTTGAGCTATGTTCATTTGGACTTAAACATTTTCTTGATCCTTAACTACTCAGTATTGCCTTTTTCGAGGTCTTTTTAGCATCTTGCTTAATATGCTTTACTTTTTGGTGCATTAGGAGTTCAATCGACTTCATTCCAGTCACAGAGCTAAGAAAGAGCATGCATCACTTCTTGAGGATTTTAGGGAGTTTGATCGCACAAGATTAGACCTTGAAGACGGGGGCGGTTCTCAAGAACAAGCTCTTCTCAAGGAGCGTGCTTCTCTCCACAGAAATTCTGGCCAGGTAATGGGTAACCTTGTCTATGTAGTGTTATAGTTGAAATGATGTTGGTCTCTTGAGTCGTGAGCTGCCACCAAAAGAACATGAAATACAGTCTATAGACTTGTCACATTTGGTTTAACAGAACATGGAAGTATATTTTTTTTATGTATTTGAAAGAGGTACTGGTTTTGTTTTGTGAGACATCAATTGTTTGCCAAATGATATAAGGTAGAGATAAAATTTCTCATGCAATGTCGGTAGGCGTGCCTGGGGGGGGGGGGGACTGTGGAGGTACTCGACATCCAAGAATATAAGATGTAATCATGTATCATATTTGACATCGAAAAGGAGAGGGAGGTTTGACAGAGATGTTGCTTCATTGCCAAAGGGGTCTAGGTGTAGAGGTTTAACTATGAAGAGAGCAACTCTGAAGGTACTGATAAGTGTGAGTATCCTACAAAAATGCCTGCTTTGATTCACAATATTGCCACGGTCGGGGAGAAGTAGCTAGGCTTGGAGAGAAATTGACTCGTGGTTGATCTGATCTGTTTCTCTTTTCTATCCGGGGTGCTGTATCAGTGTTTTTGCTGAGAGTCCTCAACTCTCTGTGTTTCCTGTAGGTGGACTCTGTGATATCACAAGCACAAGAAACGTTGAAGTCCCTGGTCTTCCAGCGTTCCACATTCGGGGGCATCAATTCGAAGCTCAGTAATGTGAGCAGCCGCCTTCCGACGGTAAGTAAATAACAAAAATCACACAGCACAACACAACACAACACACTTGAAAATGAAATTATCTAAGTTAGCAGATATGGTGGACTTGATATTCTGCAGGTGAATCACATTCTCTCATCAATAAAGAAGAAAAAGTCCATGGACACCATCATACTCTCTTTAGTTGCATCTGTCTGCACCTTTCTAATTTTAATTTACTGGTGGTCCAAGTAGCTGAGAAATGAGAAATATTGTTTGTTGTACATACATACCTTCTTTGGCTTGCTCTGGATTTATTGCTTGGTTACATTTGTAATGGCATGTCAGATGAAGTTGTATGGAGCCACATTTGGTTCAAGAATCTTCATAAGATTTGTTAAAATTCACAGCACTCCCTTAAACATTACATATAGTTTAGTAAATGAAAATCCCTTATGATTTATGTGAGAGTGAGTTTCAAGAAGCTTGTAAATTTTGTGGAAATGTATGCGATTTGAGTCGGTTTGAACTTGCAATACAAAGCATTGCATGTTCAATCAAAGGAAGTTTGTCAAAGCACTTACAAATTTCTTTAAGAATCTTTGCTCTGATGTGCCATTAAATCTCAATTCTATCTTTTCTTTGAATCTGGTTGTGAAAATTGTATGTTTCTTTCACTAGATTATATTCGAATAATATATTGCAAATTAGAGTGTATCAAATCGCATTTATATATGACTAGCATAACATCTACGCCTGAGAAAAAACTACTCGAATTAATATATCTATATATATAGAGAGATATATATATCAAACTAACAATATTAAGTAGGGCCGTAAACAGATCGAATTGAGTCGAACACCCTGATGCTCGAATTCAATTTGTTAAGAAATATTCAAACTAAGCTCAAGTTCGATTCGAGCTTTTTTTCTCTTATTCAAGTTCGGCTTGATATCATGTTCAAATTTGGTTCCGACTTGTGAAATGCTCGAAAATTTACTAAACGAGCTAGAGCTTGAATGCTTGAAAAAAAGTTTGTTTAATTTATATATTTGAGCAAAAATTTGAAAAGAATAGCTTATTTAATTTATCTATTTAAAATATTTATATTATTCATAAACATGTTCGATTAAGCTTGAGTTATTACTCTGTTCGAGTTCGGCTCGATAATTTTATCAAGCTCGCTCGTTTAGGAAATGAATAAACTTCGAACGAATTTTTTTCGAGTCAAACTCCGAATAGCTCACAAGCAGCTCTCAGCTCTCTGCTCGTTCACGGTCCTAATATTAAGCATACTAGACAGTTTGTTCTTGGAGATAATTGCATTTTGGTTTCCTTTTTTATACAAGTGAAAAGAAAGTAAGGTAAACAAAAAATCTTCTTTTTCTTTGAATCCCCACCAAACCAAAAATTCTCCAATTCCATATGTTATCTTTCCATAATGATATGAAACACATTCCCCAAACTATATAGCCTGCACCATAAGCTCAAAGAAAAAACAATTTTCATATGTTCTTTAACAGCACAAACCATAAGCTCCAAGGAATCTGATCCAATCCTTAAATTTTCGATTTAAGGATCAACGGAACCTTGCTATTTTTCGAAGTATGACTGGACTTTCCCCAACCACTGTATAAGCTCAATCCTGTCTTTATTCATCATATATTGATGCAAAAATCTTGAAAGATCACCATTTATCCCCCTCGCATCGAGGAACTCATAAAATCCGGTTCGGAGCTTACTGTTTACATTCCTGCAAAAACACAGATTGGATGGCCAAATCAAAGAATGAAAACCTAATTTTATATATTCAGGCGAAGAATAAACTCCAATGTGGTAATGAATTTATACATACAAAGAATATATATAGGGATAGATAGTCTTAAAGGCACAGTTATAGTTGATGCTGTGATATAAACTTATTTGAGAGAGAGAGAGAGAGAGAGAGAGAGAGAGAGAGAGAGAGATTTCAAGTTTCACTTCATTGGTGGCCAATTCATTGCAACAAAAGTAAATCTAATACTTTCTTTATATGATGTTGTATAATTCATCATACATAGTTATAGCTGATGCTGTGATATAAACTTATTTGAAAGAAAAGAGAGATTTCAATTTTCAAGTTTCACTTCATTGGGTGCCAATTCATTGCAACAAAAATAAATCCAATATTCTCTTTATATGATGCTGTATAGTTCATGTAAATTTGATCAAAATAGTGAGCATGAAAGTATGGAAACGTCAGAGACGAGGAAGACGACATACTTAATATCAGGACCCATGTAAGGTTGAGTTGGAGAGCGAAGGCGGTTGAGTGTGTAAACCTTCTGAATCTCCAAAGAATGTGGCCAGGCCGAGCAGACGAACTCCATGGGATCATGATCAGTTTCTTCTCCTTTCCTCCATATATCAACGAGCATGCTAATGTGAAGGTGGACGGCTTCTTGTTGTTCTTCGTCATCACATCCACTGCCTTGATTGGCCAGGATGGAGCCATCAAACATGGTGGCTTCAATCTTAATGTTCTCACCCTCAGCCGATTCGCTCCTCAATGTAATCCACTGCTGACCAGGTCGATCTTCGACCACGAATCTATCAAACTCTGTAACAGGCTGCAGCAATCATAGATACACAACTCAAATTCATCATATGAAAACACAATAAAATCAATAGAGAAATAAAAATGGCAGGCCTACTTATATTCATAGATTGTTATTTTCTGGTGACAATGACAACATGAAATGCTCAATTTATCATACCAAACACAAAAGAAGGAAATCAAACTCTGTAACAGGCTGCAGCAATCATAGATACACAGCTCAAATTCATCATATGAAAAACACAAGAAAATCAATAGAGAAATAAAAATGCCTACTTATATTCATAGATTGTTATTTTCTGGTGACTGTGACAACATGAAATGCTCAATTCATCATATCATACAAAAAAGAAGGAAATCAATACTTGCGTAGGATCACGAACATATCGCAACACAACAAAACATGGCTCTGATTCTGACAAAAAAAGTAAGAAAGTTTTGAGTAATCGATTCGACCTGATGAGGTGGAGCATAATCGTGTTGGTATTGAATCTCATTGCGGAGAATGGTCCGCAGTCTCGACTCGAAGGGCGATTGAGACTGAGACTGAAGCGCATCGGAGGCGGCGGCGGCGGAGTGGCGCCGGAGAATGGAAGAACAAACGGATTTGCAGGCGGAAGAACGCAGCGACCTCAGCATCATTTCTCTCAAGAGAGAGAGAGAGAGCAGAAGGGTTTTAGTTAGCAGCAGTGCAATTGCATTTTGCTCCTCAGCTTTTCCCTCATTTTCATCTCTCCCCCTAAACAATTGAGGGATTGTAACCGAGTGGAGCTGAATATCTGAACTCAAGCTAGATTTGATTTTTTATTTCTTCTATTTGAATTGGACTCGATAAATATTTATTATGTTCTAGATTAGCTCGTAAAATATTAGAAAATTTACTAATTGAGTTCGAGCTCGAATACTCAGAACAAAAAAAATTCATTCAATTTACATATTCGAGCTAGAGCTCTGAAAAGAAAATTGATACTTTGTTTGAACTCCGACTCAATAATTTTAGAGAGTTTGTATTTGCACAATTAAAATTACTCCTTACACCACAAAAGCATAAAAGAAAAAATAAAATAATTTTGAAGTTACTTAAATGTCATTTACTTAAAAAGAAAAAAAACAAGTGTGATTCGAAAATGAAATTTGTTCGGAATTACATGGAACATACATGATTTTTAAAATAAGTCTCAACATTTTCGAACAAACATGATGTGTTCAAAAATTCATTTTCGAACGGACCTCATGAATTTTTTTGAAGTATGGTTCGAACACACGACTTTGAACATATCCATCATATTCGAACACAAGACTTTGAACATATTCAGAATTTTCAAAGACGCGACTTCGAACGGAACGCGATTTTATTTATTTTTTTATTAGTAGGATTTTTTAAGTAAATTTATAACTAATAAAAGAAAATAAAAAATCATCTATGATACAAATAGTAAAAACGGTGGTATAAATAAATACTGTTTAAAATACAAACGCTTGAGTTTGGCTACGTTAAAACCCAATGAATTTCGAATGTGTTTTAGTTTTGAACGGAACTTCGAATAGCTCGTGAGCAGTTTCGTTCCGTGTTGAAGATTAGAAAAGAATTGAAGACTAAAAAGCAAGTAATAATAGACTAGTAACTGTAACCCCACCTCTCTCTCTCTCTCTCTCTCTCTCTTAAATCACTTCTTCTTCTTCTTTTCTAAAGTTTTTTTAAAGAATCTTTAAATAATTATTGGAACTATTTGAGTATAAAAACTTGGGTTTACTCTCCACTCACTCAGTCTCTGAAACCCAAGAAAACAAACATCAGCTCGTTTTTATCGCCCTCTCTTCCAAATCCACAATCCACTCTTGTTTTGCTGCTGCTGTTGTTGGTGGCGGAAGAAAACGGTAATTCCTTTCCAAATCCCAACTCTTTTTTCAAGTGTTTTTGTTTTGATCTAATTATATGAGGTCGATGCGATGAGCTGATTTTTTTTTATCGATTCATTGCATTTTACTAATTTCCATTGTTGTTTATTATACATTGATATAGATTATAGATATAGAAGATGGCTTCAGCTTTCGTCTCCGCTTCTCCATTGCCTTCTCGCTCTTCGCTCGATCCTCTCCCTCTCAAGGTAACCAATCTTACCATCATCATCATCATCCGCTTGTTTATTGGTGGGTGAGTTTTTTGTTTTTGTTTTTCGATTAAAGAACGCATTTTTACCCTTATTTTAACTCCCAAATCCAAAGCTTGGAGCTTCCAGTCAAGCAACTTTTTTGGGGAAAAACTTTATCAAGGCCCAGGTATGTTCATGCTCAACTCTAATTGCATGAATTCTTGGCTTCAAACAGTTGCTGCTGGCATTGCGAGGTTTTGCTTGATTGAGTTGATTCTGGAACTAGCTCTATCTTTGCATTTATTTGTTTTTGTTAAAAAAGTAAAATGTCCTCACATTCGGATATTATCACTTGTATATTGTATCATCTTCCAGCCTTTCACTAGGACAACCATGTCCATTGCCGTTGAGGTTTCCAGATTTAATGAATTGACAATGGCTCCCCCTGACCCCATTCTTGGAGTTTCTGATGCTTTCCGAGCTGATACGAATGAAATGAAGCTTAATCTGGGTGTCGGAGCCTATCGGACTGAAGATCTGCACCCCTATGTGCTCAATGTTGTCAAGAAAGTAAGTTGCTTCATCTTATCTTGTTCGTAAGCTGTACAAGAACGTTGCGTATTTCATTGTTGATCGTTTATTTACTGAAGAAAACCATGTTACTAACACTAACCTTTGTTGACAAAACTATTGCAGGCGGAAAAGCTTATGCTGGAAAGGGGAGAGAACAAAGAGGTACTTAATGTTTTAACTCCACAAGGCTGAGCTAGCGTCCTTTCTGGGGTTTTTTGATCACTTATGCTTATAAGAAGCATCGCAATGTGTAGTATCTACCAATCGAAGGTTTGGCTGCATTTAACAAGGCTACAGCAGAACTATTATTTGGAGCAGACAGTGCTGTTCTTCAGGAACAAAGAGTAAGAGATACAGAATCCTCTTCTTGCACCTAAGAATTACAAATCGTTACATTGTTCAAGAACCATAGTTGTATGATTATAATCATATAATTTTCTTAAGAACCAGAATTGTATTTAAAATTTTATATTTTTCTATCTCAGGTTGCCACTGTCCAGGGTCTTTCAGGAACTGGGTCCCTGCGGCTTGCTGCAGCTCTCATAGAGAGATATTTTCCTGGTTCTAAAGTTCTGATATCATCTCCAACCTGGGGTACTTGCCAAAGTTCTAATAAACATTCCTGGATAAAATGTTTGCATCTTTCTTTTGACTGGAAATGTCTATGCAGGGAATCACAAAAACATTTTCAATGATGCCCGAGTTCCATGGTCCGAGTATCGCTATTATGATCCCAAAACTGTTGGTTTGGATTTTGACGGGATGATATCTGACATAAAGGTTGTTTAAATCTTACTATTGGCTCCATCTATCTAGAATTGTGCTTCACAAATTTTGTGAACCTACCAAACCAAATTGAAATTTATGGTTTGTGCATGTACTGGGTTGGTTTTGGATTAGAAAATGGTTAACTGAAGTTTTGGTTTAGTTTGTTAAATTTCTCGTCACTGTAAGGAATCCACACTATAATTTTCGGATGCAACCTCTTGTTTTCAGGCAGCTCCAGAAGGATCTTTTGTGTTACTTCATGGCTGTGCGCACAACCCAACTGGTATTGATCCCACTCCAAAACAGTGGGAAATAATAGCTGATGTCATTCAGGAGAAAAACCATATTCCATTCTTTGATGTTGCCTACCAGGTACGCTTATTCTTAATTCATGTCTGTTAGCTTTATGGAGCTATGAGTGTGTGTGTGTGTGTGTGTGTGTGTGTCGCCCATGGTGATTCATTTATGTTGAAGTTTTCACTGATTGATTCCACTGTTTTGGAAGCTGGTACAACATTTTAATAGACGAAATTAAAACCATAGGGATGTAAATACTCATGTCTTTTTAAAATACCAGGTGGAGTTTTATGTAGGTATATCTTTTTATGGGGTTATCAATTTGAATGTAGGGGTTTGCAAGTGGGAGCCTTGATGAAGATGCATCGTCAGTGAGATTATTTGCTGCCCGTGGACTGGAGCTTCTGGTTGCACAGTCTTACAGTAAAAATTTGGGCTTGTATGCTGAAAGGATCGGAGCAATTAATGTTGTCTGCTCATCATCTGAAGTAGCGCAAAGGTAATAAGATGGGACAATTCTTATCCTGTTGAGTATGTTGTTATTTGCAGTAACAAATTTTAATATCATTACATTTTAAGAAAAGTGATTAATTTTTTATAAGTTGCTCAATGTGAAGCAACTTTGCCCGATTTCTCCAACATTTTGACTGATATGACTTGTATTGTATCTTTCCTCATGTACGGGAACCTCTGTTTGGGACGTACATCATATTGTAATGGAGCAATTGTTTTCCATATTAAGCACGTGTTGAATGTCACGTGTACTGTTTGTTCTATGTACTCTATACTAAACTTTGACTCAGGGCGGTTTCTTCTCGGGCATTCTGTGATTTGGTGTTAGTTATTCAGTCCCTCTAAAATGGCCATGACTTAAGGGTTGGTTACCATTTCACAGCTGGATTACTCTGATTTGAGATTGTTAGTGCTGGATTTTTATCTCTTTAGTTTTACATGGAGGTTTTGCTCTAGAGGTGTATGATTATGTTCAACAAGTTTGAACTTGATCTTTGAATTATGTTAAAGAGTTGTTTGTAAGTGCAGGGTAAAAAGCCAATTGAAAAGGATTGCACGGCCAATGTACTCAAATCCTCCGATACATGGAGCCAGGATTGTTGCTAATGTCGTGGGGAGCCCGGATCTGTTCGACGAATGGAAAGAGGAAATGGCGTTGATGGCCGGACGGATAAAGAGCGTGAGACAGAAACTATACGACAGCCTCAGTGAGAAGGATAACACTTCCAAGGACTGGTCCTTCATTCTGAAACAGATCGGCATGTTCTCATTCACAGGCTTGAACAAAGCTCAGGTACAGCCAGATTACATATTTGTTCGTAAAATGTTGTGATATAGTCGAGTTTAGGTTGTCTGAATCTCGTTCTGACGTTTCTCTATCCTTTACCCGAACCAGAGTGAGAGCATGGCCGGCAAGTGGCACGTTTACATGACCAAGGATGGGAGAATATCCTTGGCCGGATTGTCTGCCGCCAAGTGCGAATATCTTGCCGACGCTATTATTGATTCATATTATAATGTTAGCTGAAGGAGAGATTATGAAATACTAGGGTACAGTTTTGAATTCAAGAAATAATTGGTGATGCAAAAAACTTGTGCATTTTCATCACTCTTTTACTGAATTTGCAGGATGACTTAGCATCCAAGGTATTATTATTTCAACAGCATTGTATTGTACCTCTAAAAATGGTTGTTAAATCATTTTTGCTTTACAGGGAAAGTTTCTTCCAAAAACTATTTTTATGGTTCTTATATTTGCTTGCTTGATTATGAATATGATGATAGAAAAGCAGAGATTTGAGTGAATAGCAAGTTGTGGTTAAAACCAAGGGTTGATTACACATCAGTAGTGAGTACCCAACGTTAATCCGTTTTTACACTTTTGTTCCGAAATTTCAAAAGTAACATATCAACCCTCAATGTTTACATAATTAACATTTTTAGCACAAACGTAACTTTTTGGATAAAACTAAATAATGATATTTAATAAAATTACGTGAAAAATAAATCTCTCACCTAATAAACAAAAACAATGTTGTTTACAAGAGTTCACATCATTATTTGGTCCGCTGAAAAATTATGTTAGTTCTAAACGTATTTAATTATGCAAACATTGGGTAATGATTTGTTATTTTTGAAATTATGAAACAAAAATGTAAGAATTGACTATTACTGATATGTAATTAACCTTAAAACCAGTCACACAAAGCTCTGATCTAAAGTTATTTTGCCTAATTCTTCCCCCCAAGAACACAACTCATTCATGTTTCAAATGGCATTTGTACGATAAAAAAATTACAAGATTAACTTTCAATTCTACTCTCTCCAATGAAAGATTCACAACCAAACTTCTCCCCATTTGTGGACAAGGCCTAGTGTGATTGTTGTATTACAAGTGAATTGAGTTATATCTGTATGTTTCACGATACTGATGAAATTAACTTAGTCGGGCGGGCCGGGCCGGGCCATAACTGCAAAGTTAATTTAGGACAGAACATAACTCGCACCAAAACTCGATCCATCCGAAGATAAAAACACAAGACCAGACCAACAGAAATCTACCTCCAACATAAGCACTACCAACTACAAATGTTAAAAGCTAAGACAATTAATAATATCCGCACCTAATTTAGCCTACAATGCTGCTAAAGAAACTGCATCCAAGTCTACCGATTAAATATGGAGAGATGTGAAAAGGCAACCCAATAGGGGACCGACCGCACACGAGCATATTCATTCACCTTCTTCGCTTCTTTCCACCCTTGGTCTCACTTTCTCGTGACTTGGCAGTAGCTGAGGCTTTCCCTTTGGTTGTTTCCGATGATTTTGCAGTGTCGGGTGTTTTTTCCTTCACCCGGTCAGTTTCTTTCACCTTTGATGAACTAGATTTGGCTGTCCTCGTACCACCAGAACTGAGGGTTTTGCCACCGGGTGGGGTTTTGCCTTTTGACTTGGGAGTCCGTAGGCTGTCTTGTTTTGAGTTACTAGAGTTTTTGCCGACATCCTCTTTAGATCTTCCAGACGCTTTGGCAGAATCAGCTTGACCTTTTGATTTCTGAGATTTCTCATCCGCAGATTTTTTACCGGGCTTTGAGGAGTTTTCTTTGGACTCTGATTCTGCTTTCCCATCATCCTTAGATTTGCCACCGGATTTTGTTGCGGTATCTTTTCGTTTACTGGAGGGGGGAAAATCACTTACTGTTATTCTTAAAAATAATCATTGTCAAATGCTGCATAGGGAAATCGAGAGCAAGGGAACAGACCTTTTAGATGAACCCTCCACCTTTTGACGTTTGCTTGTCGTTTCAGAACTCATATTCCCTTTCCTCTTCACATGTCTGGTTCAAGGGAAGCATACTTTCAGCAAAAGCAGTAACTAAAGTCTCGGTAGATTATTACGTTCTTAAGTATTATTCATCAAACCAATAATTGTGTTCACTACCCCCAAAACATACAAGACAGTGTGAGCAAAGGTCTAGCAAGTATTTGACATTTTTTGTCCTAGCACCATTAGTTGGTGTCTGAAGCAAGAAACAAACAAATCTAAAGAATGGGAGAAATTTTCCTCTGAGCAAGAAACATTCAATCCTACAGGCTATCAAATCTCTATCACACCTTCAGTTTTCTCAAATCATACCCACTGTAGGAAGTTATAAATTTGAGAGACTTGTGTGATAATTGAACATCCTCCAGGTTGAAGATTGAGTGAGGATAGAAACTTACACATCGGAGGAAGTATCATCATGACTTGAATGCTCAACATCAGGGTCCTGTTCACAAAAAAAAACGTGTATAGAAAATGGAGAATGGAGCTATAATGAAAATTAGAAAGTTAAGTACACCTCTTGTGAATAAAATTTGAATGGTACTTACCCCATTTGAAACCACATCATCGTCAAGAAAGTGCCATTTTTCTTTTTTGAGGTTCAGTGTTTCTTCATCACCATCAGTATACAAGACCTAGTTAGAATATAAGCATGAAGCCAAATTAGAGTTTAGAAAGAAAAATGTCAATAACAAACTGCGCCATCTAACTTTTGCACTTACCCTATGCTTCTTCTTGGCAGAATCAAAAGATTCAATCACACCCTCATAAAACCTGACAATAATTACCAAAAAAGCAGAAGATATTCTCATTCTGTTAATCACATTTAAGTACACCCTCATAAAACCTGACAATAATTACCAAAAAAGCAGAAGATATTCTCATTCTGTTAATCACATTTAAGTAATGTATATGAAATGTAAAAGAATCACTTACATCCGATCTTGTGGCCACCACACTTTAACCTTTGAACCAACCAAATTCTTCCCGAGCTCTGGGGTCTCAGATACCTAGACGATCAATAACAAATTAACCAGAACTAGTTCAATTATCCGAGTTACAATCAGATGCAATAGTTGAGGTCTTGAGGATGCAAATGTAGCTTCTGATGCACTCCGAAGTGTTTCATCAATTGGAGGACCCAACAGGGGGGGGGGGATCACAAGGCTATCTTATCTATTCAAGTCAGATTGTAAGCACATTTCATTGACAGCCAAGAGCAAACATAATTAATGGAAGGAATAACGATTGACAGAAAGCAGGAGCAAATGAGCATGATATGGAAAAATACTCCACAACTAATCTAAATCCATGAAGATCCTAACAAGTACTAGTTCTAGTTGGTTTCTGCTCTAACTATTAGACAACAAAGTTAGGCATTCTAAGATTTTGCATATAGCATAAATATTTTGTGCATGACACTGTAATCATGTATTCAAATTGACATATAATACTCAGTTTGGAAGTTCTTAATCAGTATATGTACTTTTCAATAAAAAAAGTATTTGGCTACTTGGAACAAGCCTGAAATGCTTCACAGAGCAAAATTTTAAAACAAGAAAATTCCAGTGCAATTCTTATTACAATTTGGGATAAGGACAGGGAAATTAAGTGATAAGAAAAATCGAAGGACTAAAAGCACGATAGATCAAAATGTTTGAGACAGATTGATCAAATCCATGTGCACATTTCACCAATAGAGAATCGTTCATACAAATTGGGCGACCATTGGCTGCTCCTCACAAATTTACAAGTTAAGAAATAGGATCATGTGCTGTGTCCAATTGTAATTGAACATTGTATTTCAGGATGCTGGTGAGAGAACCCCTAAGTTCAGTTGTATTAGAAGTTGAACAACATAAGACATATATTCGAATTTCATACCTTCTCTTTGCCTGGAGTTGGTTTTCTCTTGGTACTTGTTCTTGGAGTTTCTTCCTGGGCTCCTTCATGTTTTGTGGATTTTAATTGTGATTTTCGTGGAGTAACTGTGTCCTACAAAAAGAAACATAAGATGGATGAAGGAATGCCCAATCAGGAAAAGTAACTTAATTAAATAAATAGTTCTAGAGGAACCCCAAATTACTTTCCCATGATCTCCCTTTGTGGAAGATTTTGGAGCATCTTTTCCAAAGGTAGGTTTTCTACGTCCACTCTTTTTTCCACCTTCCTTCCTCAATGACGACCCATGCTCTGTTTTATTATTTGCATTCCTCGGCTTTTCTACCTGGTCCGGTGATCTTGCTTCTGAATCACTTGCACAACCACCATCATCATCCTTTGATGCAACTTCTTCAGTCAATGCTTTATCCTTGTCAGCTGAGTCATCAGTTTGCTTTTTCCCTGAGTGCTGCTGCTCTTTTGCTTCTGAAACGGATTCTTCTTCAGATGCTTTCTTAGGAGTAGTATCAATAGACGCCATCTCTTCACCATCTAACTTTTCCTCCATCTTGTCCTTAATCTCTGTTTCAGATAGGCTTTCAACAGGATGGCTGCCACTTTGAGCTGGAGATGCTTCAGTTAAAGCCTCAACAGGTTTAGATGCTTCACTTACAGCCTCAACAGGTTTAGATGCTTCACTTACAGCCTCAACAGGTTTAGATGCTTCAGTTACATCCTCAACAGGTTTAGATGCTTCAGTTACAGCCTCAACAGGTTTAGAAGCTTCAGTTGCAGCCTCAACACTTTTGTCCTCTCCTTTGTCAAAAGATTCAGCAGCTTCAGCAGGTTTAACATCAATCGGAGAAACATCCACATCTTTATTGGGAGTATCATGGTTTTCTGCCTCATGCTGAGCTTGCTCCGCTTTAGCCTCCAACTTCGCAGCTTTCTGGGAATCACAATCATCAGATTCAGCTTTGAATGTTGAGTTGGCATCAAGTTGGTCGTCAGAATCTGCCCTATTCGGCTTATTTGCCTCAGTTGTAATTTCATTGGTCCCAGTCTCAGTGATACCATTACTCACAACTGACTTTGGTGATCTGATAGCACTGGAATCTTTATCTTGAAAGTTAGTCCCTTCGCCATCATCCTCAGCTGCCTGCTCAAAACAGTGAGATGTTACAGATTATGTACTGAATAGCAAAACCTCCCCATTTTAAAGAGAGAAAACTGGAGTACGACTGGCATAGATTTACAGCCAGCTGTCTTTTATAAGAAAGCATTCTTACTGCCCCATTTAGTAAAATAAGTTGTGCAAGATTTTTCAAATTTTCAATTGCACAAACGACCTAATAACTATTAACTTCTCAAAAACCTATCAAATCAGCCAGAAACCTTTAAAGTCCAACTCATTTTCTATTGTTTCAATCAGTACATAAGTAACAGGTTAAATAAATTAAAAATTTGTGAGTTTAATAGCAAAGAAATATTTCAGTTTCTTTTATGTTATACATTTGTAACATAATATAAGTTTTTATATAATAAGCATTAATTTAAGTAAGAGGCAGATAACCAGGTAGGACCATCACGAGTCTCTAAATTGCACATACGAAGAATGGTGTTCAGGAACTATATTTCAGGAAACACTATTTGGCAGAATAAGTGCAAAAGGATAAATCAGCATATAGTCATATAGATAATTGTAATGCTGTCAAACATGAGAAAATGTTTCAGATATTATACTAACTAAACAATTACAGCAACATGCCTGAGTTACTGGATCCCGAGCTGGAGAAGCACTGCTGCACTTTCCCTCAACTACCTATAACAGAGTATCATTACAAAATGATTAATACCAAAACCCGAATTCAACTGGTGTTGACCATAAATTTTATCAAATCCAAGGGAAACAAACTCAGAGACATACTGCTTCAAGAAAATCCAAAGTTCATGCATATAGGCCCAGCCACACAATGGGCCATAACCATAGGACAAATAAAGCATATACACCATTGTAAAACAAAGCAAAAGAGGAGGGCTCAAAAGAGGATGAAAGCACATATCCTGTTTTCACAAAATGGATCAACAATAAAACCACTAATGCCACTTAAATGATTAATAGAGTAGTCCAG
Source organism: Perilla frutescens (assembly GCA_026008535.1). Taxonomy (NCBI): domain Eukaryota; kingdom Viridiplantae; phylum Streptophyta; class Magnoliopsida; order Lamiales; family Lamiaceae; genus Perilla; species Perilla frutescens. The sequence goes on from BRKX01000016.1 coordinate 61,509,745, forward strand.
GTCATAATCCACAACTAAGGAAGCACAAGGCCAGAAGCAGTAATAGCATAGTGACGACAAGCAACAGCCAACGATCTCTAAATTACCATAAAAGACAAATTAAATCAATTGTAAAGAGATGGAATCATACCGGTTGGTTTTTCAAGATGCTCTCATTACTATGCCCAACAGCATCAGTATTCTCTCGGCACACAGACGCTACAACTTCACTATAATCATCCATCGAAGTTTCTAAAGATGTTACTGCTTGTCTTAAATAAGGTCTAAGCTTGTCGGCTGAATTCTGAAGGACTCTCTCAGCCAATTGTTTTGCAATCATAGCAACATCCTGTCAATGTGCTTTTGTCAGCAGCTCATAGAACATGGGATAAAAGAGTTGGTAAATGATGACTAGGAAATTGACCTGATTGTTTCTTCTAATGGTAGCCAAAATTGGAGCAAGCAGATCTGGGGATATATCTTCACTTTCTTCTATAACAAGAGTCATAATAGTCTCCATGGATGTAAAAATGATTTCAGCATGATAAGCTCTGAGAGTAGCAAATAGCATGACCATAAGCACTCGGGGCAAAATTAAGTGCCCATCTCATGCATAAATCATCAGAAATTAGAATCCTGAAAACCCCAAACTTTCTATGCATAACTTAAATAAGTTACATTCTGAAATCTTATAACCAACTGAAATAATTGTCATCCTTTTCCATTTATCCTAAGGCATATAGAACATAGGAGCACCAAATTAGACTGCATAAAACTTTCGACATGGTGAATTCCAGTTCTACCACTTACCCCCTCCCCCAGGAAAAGAAAGTGAACGAAGAATAGGAGAAAAAATAAAAGTGAAGCAGACAGCGTTAGTTGATCAGCACATGGTACAGAAATTACCTAATAGCTTTCAGAAAGTATTGGAACATGTCAACAATCATCTGATCGCATTCTAAATCCAACATGATGACACATGACCTTACTTTGGCCACAGTTTCTAGTATGGTGGCCCTCTTTTCATGGGATCTGCTGGAAACGTCGGCCAAATTCTCAAAGGATGATACAATCAATTGAAAGACATCCTGAAACCATAAGAAGTGTCAACCACTGGAGAGAGAGAGAGAGAGAGAGAGAGAACATTAAAGAAATCACCTTCATCTTGTCATCATCATATGGAGCATCCGGGGCAGTAATTCTGGTTATCTCACTGATGCAAGAAGCTACAGCTACTTTTACGTCAATATCAGAATGCTTCAGGAGCACCTCCGTGACCAGTGCATTCATTAGTGGATTGAGAGCATTTTGCATTGATTTGGGAGGAGACTGCTCAACTTTTGATAAAAGTTCCTCAACTCGCTTAAATCAGATAAACTTTAGTAAGTTCATATTCATTTCTTCCTCTTCATAAATATATAGCTAGTAAGGATAAATATGCATTTGCGCATCAATAATATAGAAATCAATGCCCATCACTGAAAGAATATCATAAAAATCACAAGAATGAGAATTCTTCAAAACTTTTGAAAAGTATAATTGACGGCCAAATATTTTGTTAATGCACATCAGAACATGTTCTCTACAGCTCATGTGGCCTCAGAGTTGAACAAAAGAAAGAAGTAATGAAAGTATCACCATAGTAGGCAACACAAAAATAAGTATCAGAAAGGTAAGGCCGGAAAATTGATAGACAAAACAACATTCTTAGGAGTGAAAAAGGCCGTGAATTTTTAGCAGGTATGCAAATAAACTTGCATACACATTAATCCTAAACCGTGTTGAAACTTGAAACAAATCAAGACCCAGAAAACTTGTCTTTCTCTATCTCAAAGGAAGTCTATAGAAGCGCATTTTACCATTCAATTATTCATGATTGACCCAATAATCACCTAGCTATAGTAACAACCGGAAGAGAGAGAGAGAGAGAGAGAGAGAGAGAGAGAGAGAGGGAGAGAGGGAGTGTCGAGGCAAGTTAAACATAGAAGAAGACAAACAATTCAAAGAAACGCGCATAGCAGTGAATGAAAAAGAGGGCAAGCAAGATTTGTAAGACAATTGAACACTTACATCGAGAAGAGGCAGGAGTTCATCAAGCGAGGAAGGAGGCTGAGCTAGACTTTTCCCAGCTGTGGCAAGGCGCTCTTCCAGTTCTTTGTCGGAAAGCGACGGCATCGTTTTATTGCCTCACTCAATCTGCTATCGGATCTTTCTAAGCAAAAGCAAAAGCAAAATCGAAAACCATGAAAGCCCAGAAAAAAAAAAACCCTAGAACACCTATTTGGTGCCGTTGGGACTTTTGAAATTGTAATTATTGGAAACCCTAGAACAGAACAGGAATTGGGAATCCGGTGAGTTAGAGAGAGAAATTACCGCTTTTTAATTTAGGTAGAGTGAGAAGCAGCAGCACACACGGCTTCGCCCCCAATTCGAATTCGAAACCAATTGCAAATCCAGAGCAATATCTAACACCAACAATGATTTAGATATTCCTTTTACATACATACATATAATATATATATATATAGAGAGAGAGAGAGATATGTATGTATATGTCGCGTTTCGTTTGCAGGAAATAAAATTAGATCTGCCTCCCAACACTATTTTCACTCTTGAATATGCTTTTGCCACTCCATTTTTAGCCTTCCATCCATTTTCAATTTTGAATTCGATGATAGGATAATGTTCTATAAAAGACTTGGCCAACCAAGCCTTTAATAGTAAATATTACATATTGGAGATTCAAAATCATATAAACAAAACGAGTTTTAATTTGAAATAAAAATTTGAAATCGTATATAGTAACCATTCAAAATGAATGGGTTCCTGTTTTGGCAGACCTGCAAAACGAGTTTTAATTTGAAATAAAAGTTTCAGATCGTATATAGTAACTATTCGAAAGGAATGCTTTCGAGATATTTGCAGAACTGCAGAAATACTTCGAGGCATCATTTCTGCAAAACGAGTATTAATTTGAAATAAAAGTTTTAAACCGTGAATAGTAAATATTCGAAAGGAATGTGTTCGAGATTTTTACGGAACTGAAGAAAGACTTTTATGCACCATATCTACAAGACGAGTTTAAATTTGAAATAAAAGTTTCAAACCGTGTGTAGTAACAATTTAAAATGAATTGGTTCCGGGTTTTTGCAGAATTACAAAACGAGTTTTAATTTGAAATAAAAGTTTCAAATCGTATATAGTAAATATTCAAAAGGAATGCATTCGAGATTTTTGCAGAACTGCAAAAATACTTCCGAGCATCATATATGCAAAATGAGTTTTAATTTGAAATAAATGTTCCAAATCCTATACAGTAACTATTTGAAAAGAATGCGTTCGAGATTTTTGCAGAATTGCAGAAATACTTCTCAGCATCATATCTACAAAACGAGTGTTAATTTAAAATAAAAGTTTCAAACTGTATATAGCAATCATTCCAAATGAATGCGTTTCAGATTTTTGCAGAACTACAAAAATACTTCTAACATATCTACAAAACGAGTTTTAATTTGAAAGGAAAATTTCAAATCGTATACAGTAACTATTCAAAAGGAATGTGTTTGAATTTTTTGTAGAGCTACAAACATACTTATAAATATCATATCTATAAAGCGCGTTTTAACTTGAAATAAAAGTTTTAAATCGTATACAGTAACTATTCGAAAGAAATGTGTTTGAATCTTTTGAAGAACTATAAAAATACTTTTAAGTATCATATTTACAAAACGCGCTTTAATTTGAAATACAAATTTTAAATTGCACATAGCAACTATTCAAAATGAATGTGTTCGAGATTTTTGCAGAACTGCAAAAATACTTCTAAATATCATATTTACAAAATGATTTATAATTTGAAATAAAAATTTCAAATCGTATATAGTAAATATTTGAAAGTAATGCGTTCGAGATTTTTGCAGAACTAAAAAGTACTCTCTCATTTTCTGCATAAGTATCATTCTAGCATTTTAATTTTGTTTCATAAAAAATGTCATTTTACAAATTCAAGACATAAAATTCATATATTTTTTTCTCACATTTGCCTTCATTTAATGTATTAAAACATACTCACTCCGTTTCGTTTTGTTTGTTATTTTAGATTTATCTTTTTGTATCAAAATATTTATTATTTATACATTTTGCACACTCTCTCTCTCTCAAATTTAACCTTACAAATATAAGGAGAAATAAAAAAATTTCAATTTTTTAGAAAAATATAAGTGAATAAGATTTTATATAATATAAAATGGAGGAATATGTTAGTTCAAAAAATTAATTGTTAATTCTATATTAAAATTCTAAAACAACATTCAAAATGAAACGAAGGAGTATATATTTAACTCATTTAATATATTAATAGAAGAGTGTATTAGGTAAGTTAATTAATTTATTAATTTATGTGCATTCATTCACAATGACATTTAAATATAAATGGAAGGGGTACTTATTAATAGATCGAACACGTGTCGAGTGTTTACATTTAATACTATTTTTTTTTATGTCGAGGGTAACCCGCAACCGCTACCGTGGTGCGCACTGGGTAAATCTTGCCTCTGTGTAATAGTCTGCTAAACCACACTTGGCAGGTTAGGTGTGACAGGCTCACACCTAGTGGTGTTGGTGGTGGATCGAACTTGAGACATTTGGCTTCAATATAACATCACTCCACCACTAGGCCATCCCCAAAGAGACACTAAATTTATATATATATATATATATATATATATATATAAAGGGTAATGATATTTGGCCACACATGTGACCGGCCATAATAGTTAATTAAAGTAATATTTTAATATTTGGTAAGTAGTTAATTAAGATTTTAATAATTTAATAATGTTTGTTTACTCTTATAACCTTGACTCATTTAAGAAAGAAGTTAACTTATTATTTTAAAATTGGAAACTATTTTATATTTTTATTTTTATATTTTTTAATTATATTTTAAAATGTTGAATCATGTAATAAACAAGTTTATAAAAATAAAATATATTTTGAATTTATTTTTGTTTTCTTATATTTTATTTCATTTAAAAATTTTAAATCACATAATAATCAACTTTAGTAATAAAATATATTATTGAAGTTATTTTTTTTATCTAATATTCTTATTTATTTTGAAATTTTGAATCACATAATACTCAAATTTATTAATACAATATATTATTTAATATGTTTTTCTTTCCTAATATTTTTTTATTTTAATATTTTGAATTAAATAATAATCAAATTTATTAATTAAATATATTGTTGAATTTATTTTCATTTAGGTATATTTTTTATTTTAAAAAAACTGAATCACATAATAATCAAATTGCTTAATACAATATATTCACTAATTTATTATATAAACGAATTTTTTAATAAGATGAGTGTAAAAATATATTGTTGAAATGAAAAAAATAAAAATAAAAATTTGAATTTGTTAAAAGGCATATAAAATTTTGAATTTGGTTTGAGAAGTATAACATTTTTATGAGGACAGTGATCATTCTTACTATGACTTTGCATTTAGGGGTGTGTAAATAGTTAGTTTGGTGCAAAATCGAACCAAACCAATAAAACCAAAACCAAAATTCTTAAAAAATGAAAACCAAACCAACTGAAATAATTGATATGACCGAACCTAACCAAACCATAATTTTCTTTGGTTCGTTTGGTTCGATTTTTTATTTAACAGAATGTTAACTTTTTTTTCCCTAAACAATTACATCTAAAACTATAACAACAATATGGGAACTTAATAAATAATAAACGATCATTAAATAAATAATAAAAAAATTATCCCTTAATTCAATCACGTATATGGTCAACTTATCACATGTCATAATTACACTTGATTAACAGTTACTAGTCGAATACACAAAAAAAACTCGCAAATCTTTTACTTTAAAGTTGAAGCATCGATGCATTTTGCCCCAGTTCACTAATGAGCATAGAATTATATTTTTGTATTTTTTTAATTTATGTGTAATATAAAAATATAAATTAAAAATAATGTAATTTATATACATTGGTTAGTTCAGTTTTAATTGAAATATTTTCTATTAAAACTGAAAACGAACCAAACTATATTTTGGTTTTAATATTCAAAATTGAACCCAAATGAAAGATAAAATCACCAAAGCAACCAAACCAAATAACTCGGTTCAGTTCAATTTTTTTGATTTTGGTTCAGTTTTGCACACCTATATTTGCATTGATGTTAATCATTTTTTTAAGGAGAAACACCGATTAATTTTTTATTCAAACTTCTCAACCATGTGTATTTTTTTTCTCTCCCTTTTTCATATTCAATTTAATATTTTTAATTTTTTTTATAATTAAATTAAATTTAACTAAATGAAAATCAATGCACCTAATTTTAATCAATTGTGTATATGATATATTATATTTATGATTATGGATAGTTAACATAATAAATTTAGTTGATTAGCACATAATTTTCAAATGAAATTATTTTTTATTTTGGTAGAGATTAGTTAAATTTTAAAAAATTATTAGAGATTTTTTTTTCTCAAGTCATTATCCGTTAACATATTTGTAGAGATTTTTATGTACATTTCAAATTTTTTAAAATAATAACACAAACCTCTTTCTAAAATTGATTGCAAGGGTGTAATTATAAATATACATAAATTAATAATTTACCATAAATTAAAATCTTACCTTAATTAAATATTACAGTCAGCCACATTATGGCCAAATAATATTATCCCATAAAATAGTACCCGCTACCCTAATTAACTAATTTACCTTAACCGTAAGTTGGTAAGTCAAACCCAATACAACTATTATATACTCATTTAATTCATACTCTATCATTAAATAGAGTAACATCCATAAAATGTACGAGTGGTTGTCTAAATGACAGTAATACTTATATGTATTAAATTACCAACATTCTATTTAATACTAAAATAATTTAAGCGTCTAATGTAGAAAATTATTTTTTAAATAATTTAGTTCAATTTATGCAAAATTTCACATGTTTTCTTTAGAAACGAGAATTGTTACATTGTGTAACAATCAATGCATTTTCGTTGTAGTTGCAATCAAATCTGAATTTCAAAAGTAGGTTTAAATAATCATTCCCTTTTTTGTTAGGATCAATCTCAATAACCATTAATCAGAAAAGTATGCTATAATGAATACAAAATGAATAACCCGAAAATTTATAAAATTCACATTAGTTATAAATTAATTAATTTAATTTATTTTGCTATACTATCAATTTTCTTATTTTCTATAATTATAATTCATAAAAAGTAAAATTATACATATCTCTCTATTTGTGCATCGCACGGGAAATAATAATATCTCTCCGGTATAATATAATTATTAAGTTAATAACTATATACCAAATACCTTATAAATCTAAAGTAAAATTAATGCTCCTCGAGTCTCATTTATACAAATTGATTGAATTTTTCATTAGAATTGAGAAAATTATTAGGGAGAACAACTAAACATGAACACTTCCTAATATGCCCATATTTCTTTTGTTTGACGAGCAATTAATGATTGATGTAAACATATTGAATATGAGTGCAATAGTAAGCGCGCTAAATAATTATAAAAATTAGTATATATATTGGGACATCAAAAAAAGAAAATATTTATTTTGTTTGACTAGCAATTAATGTAAACATATTGAATATGAGTGTAGTAGTAAGCGTGCTAAAGAAATATAAAAACTAGTATATATATTGGGACATCAAAAAAGAAAATATTTATTTTGTTTGACTAGTAATTAATGATTAATGTAGACATATTAAATATGAGTGTAATAGTAAGCGTGCTAAATAAATATAAAAACTAGTATATATATTGGGATATAAAAAAAAAATTATATGAATGAGAAGCAGGGAATATAATTTTATAAAGAAAATGAAACAATTTGTCGTTTTTGCTTGGAAGATGAGGACAGGCACATAACTAACCTTTCATGCATGCAGGTTGTTGTCCAATTGAGAAGTAAAATAACAAATTGCAATAAAAAAACTGCAAGAAAGTAAAAAAGGACAAACGCATTCTGTTATAAGTTTTTTAGGGGGATCATGTTAGAAGTTTTTATCCTCAAAAGAGAATATATATATATATATATATATATATATATATATATATATATATATAAGGATTTGGTTCAAACGAGGATATAATTTCGTATAGGAACTTAAGAACGGTGTTTATTTACTGCAATGTCAGTGTTTTTCTTATTGTATTTTGATGCTATTTTTTTAATGCTTTTCTTATTGTATTTCAATGTTAAATATTTTAACACCAAAATACAATAAGGAAAACACTAAAATTACATTAAACAAGTCTCTCTTCACATTCCACATTAGGTTTAGTCCTTATTATAACCAACACCTATATGTCCACACACACACACACACACACACACACACACACATATATATATGATTCAAATGAGGACTAGTGCTGTAAATATGAAATTACACTAAACAAGTCTGTCATCACATTCCCACATCAAGCTTAATCACTATTATAACCAATACCTATATATATATGATTCAAATGATGACTAGCGTTGTAAATATGAAATTATGAAATTGCGATTTTTGGGATTTATAGGTTTGGTCTCCTTTTGTTTTTATTTATACAATGCATTTGAGTGTTGTAAATATGAATACCAACTTGTTTACTATATTTTTATAATTTTTCTTAGTGCATTTTGGTGCTATTTTTTTTTAAATGATTTTCTTATTGTATTTTGGTGCTAATTGTTTTAGCATCAAAATGCAATAATAAAAATACTAAAATTACTGTACATAAGTTGGTTTCACATTTACGAGAAGCACACAATTCTCATTATAACCAACCCTTATATATATATGGGGCGTGTTATAATGAGTACCGTGCTTCGTGTAAGAACTAGGAACGATGCTTATTTATCATGATTTTATAGTTTACCTTATTGTATGTTAATGCTATTAGCACTAACACTAGAATGCAACAAGCTAAGCTATATTTAAAAAAAAAAATAGCACTAAAATATAATAAAATAAGCTATAAAATCGCAGAATAAGCACCGTACCTATTCTCACACGAAGACTAGTACCTACCAGAACAAGTCACTGCCACTCACTAATCACTACATATAATAAATCTTATATAATTAGCTCCAAAAAAACTAGCAATATGCATGAAACATACATACATACATCTGAACAATAACAACTGACAACTGAGTACTCATACACTTATATATCTTGTTCTAACATCTAATGAACATAAATCAAGCAAATGGAAAAACAAAGTTAACTAAAATGGCAAACTCTTGGATGTTGAGCTGGAAGTGAGTGATCTGAGATGATGAGAAGGAACAAAATCAAAATCATTTGCTGGCAAATTAGCCCTCTTCACCATCCTCTTCATGTTGCTGTGCAAGCTCTGCTGCACCAACTGCTTCACTGCCTTATTCTCCTGGCTCATCATCATCATCATCGTCTCCGACGACTCATCCAGCCTCTCCGACTCCAACGACTCCGAATTCTGCTGCTGCTGGATCAACGGGGCCGAAACTTGCTTCCCCTTCTCCACCCTCAAACACTCCAGCATCCTAGAAGCCCTCTTCTGCGCCAGTGTGCTTCCCAGCAGAGTCAATTCGAGGAGGGACGAAACAATGCCCGCCTCGATCATTGCCTGCCTATCTCCGTAGGACTTGTGAGCCATCACCATTAGAATGTAGGTTGCCTTCTCCTGGCAACCGGGGGAGTCTACCCAGTTGAAAACATCCATCAGAATCGGGAATGCATCCGGGACACTGCTGCTGATCGTCTTCCTCCCCTCTGCTACCGACACCACATTCCCAAGAATCGACAGAATCCTCTCACTCATATCCATATCTCCCAGCTTGCTGAACATGTATGGAATCACATCACTGCTTTCCAGCATCACCGCCACATTTGAAGGTGAGATGGAGAGATTGTACAGAGCTCGGAGAGAATCCTGCTTAGCTTGATCACGACTACTACTACCACTACGACTACTACTACTACCACTACTACTACTTTCCCTATTGATATTATCTTTAAGGGTTTCAACCAGAAAAGGGATTGCTCCGGAAGAGCCGATGATCGGCTTATTCGAATCCAACGCGCTCAACCCTAGAAAATTAGCAACAACTGCTTCTGCAATGGCCTCGTTACAATTAGGGGATTGAATAAGCTTCAGCATTTTATGGATAGCACCTGCTTTCACAATGGCAGCTTTGTTCCTGCTTAACGATTAACAGTGTTACCAGATCTAGATCATACAATTAAATCAATCACATTTCCTTCGAAAACCTAGCTAACAAAGCAATACAAAATTAAAAAATCAAGTAAGCTAGCTAGGAGTAGAACTCTAGAGAGAGAGAGAGAGAGAGAGAGAGAGAGAGAGAGAGAAGAATACTGACGCATCGTTGGCAATGGCGAGGTTGAGCAGAGCGTAAAGAGCAGCGATCTGGTTGTGAGGGTTAAAATTGGGATCTAGGGGGGAGTGGAGCAGAGCAACGAGAGGGGGAATGACGCCGAGGAGAGCGAGAGTGGTGCGGGCGTGGGGGTCGTCCTTGGTCAACCGCCGCACATCGGCGGCGCCCTCCACCATCAACGAATCTGAATCCGATCCCAATTTCCTCGCCACATTCTTCAGCTCTTCGAGCACCTGCTCTTTCCTCCTCACCTCCTCCTCGTTCTCCCACCACTCCGGCTGCTTCAACAGCTCCGACAACTTCTCCGATCCCGGATGATGATGGCGCTTCTTCGCCGCCTCCACTTTCTTCCTCTGCAAGCCTCCGCCGCCGCACCGCACACTGTCGATTATCAGAGACCACAGCTTCAGGGGGCGTTCCAGCGCCACCGATCCGCCCCCTTCACACTTCCCCATTCTGTGTATGTATGTTCAAACTCAATTTAAGCATGCCATTTCCATTGCATTGATTGATAGCTAAGAAGAAGAAGAAGAAGAAGAGAGAGAGAGAGAGAGAAGCAGACAGTCACTCAGTACTCAGTTGTAACCAGTAAGTCTCTCTCAGTGATGTGTTTGTGTGTTTTTTTTAATAAAAATAAATAATAATAATAATAATAATAATAATAAATAAATAAATAAATAAATAAATAAAGGGTGGACAACAGCGCATTTGCATTGTTATAAACAAAAAAACCATAGAAAAAAAAAACTAGTTTAGTGGTATGATCATGTATAGATTATAACATTATTATAATTTATAAATATATGTGTATGTATAATTCTTTCGTTAATTAATAGTTAATAGTTAATACACACAAATCATTAATGTAGTGGGAAGAGTGAGGCTTTGACATGAGGGTGAGAAAAAACCAAAAAAACTGAGAACGGACCCGAACCGAACAAATTTCGATCTATTAGATTCGGTTCTTTTGAATTTTCGATCCGGTTCGATGTTTTTTTTAATAAAAATTTGGTCTTCGATCCGGTCTGGTCTGGTTCGACAGACAATGGACTAAATAGACTGAATAGATTGAATCTTTTTAGTTATTACTCCCTCCGTTTCTATATAAATGTCATTCTAATTTTTTAATTTTGTTTCAAATTCTACAAATTTGAGACATAAAATTCACATTTTTTTTTCATATTTGCCCTCATTTAATGCATTCAAACATATATATTTTGCTCATTTAATATATTCAAATAATAGTGTATTAGGTAATTCAATTAATTTATTAATTTGTGTGCATTCATCTAAAACGACATTTAAATAGAAACGGAGAGAGTATTAATTTATTATTTTTTAATTTTTATTTGTTGGATACTTCGGATGTTTATATTGTTATTTGTTGGTTTAGTTTTATATATAAGTTATAAATGTTTATTTATTATTTCAGTTATAGATTTGTGAAATTTGTTTATTATTTAAACTATCATTTCCACAGTTAGTCAAGTAATTCAAAATAGGAAAAAAGAAAAAGAAAAATCAGATCAGACCAGACCGAATAAATTCGGTTCAATCTGGTTCGATCCCTACCCTTAATTCGATTCAATTTGATCTTAAATATTTCTCAACTCGATTTATTCGATTTTATGATTTTTGGAACGAAGTAGGCCGAATACTCACGGTTTGAGCAGAGAGAGAAGAGAGAGAGAGAGAGAGAGAGATGAACACTGAACAGATCGTTAATCTTAGGTAATCTATGTAGGGAAATTCATATTGTATGCAAAATCCCGACAAAAATTATATGACCCCTTAACCTTTATAGTTTTGTCATTTTACACCTCTCATCATTTTCTTTTTCTTTTTTCCTAACTTGTCAGTCCACCTTCCTTTCTTTTCAATCATCTACTTCTTTAGTTTCACCTTTTTCATTCATTTGTTTTTATCCTGTTTAAAAGTTAAAAGACAATTTTAAAAGGTTAAATTACATTTTGATATTTATATTTATATTTTTTTAAAATTAATTAAATATTGCCCATTTTTAAAAAAAATTATAAATTTAATATTTGATTAATTTTTTTCGACCCGAAAATAGTGCCGCGTAATTGATTATATTTTAAGATTTATATTTTCCGAATCCCATAAAAAATTCCATAATTAATAAATATTAAAATACAATCAATTATTTATAATTTTTGGGCCGTAAAATTGATCAAATATTAGATTTGTAAATTTTTTTAAAAAGTGAGTACTGTTTTGTTAATTTAGAAAAATTGGCGAAAATGTAGGTATTAAAGTGTAATTTACCCCACATACAATTTTTTGTTTGCCCCGAAATTTACAAAGCAACATGTCAGTACCCAACGTATGCATAATTAACACTGCTAACACTAATGAAATTTTTTGGCATATCAAATAATGATGTGGAATGACCGAAATCTTATATGGATTTTCACTCCGATTTAATAAAATTACATAGAAAATAAATATATCACCTAATAAAAAAATGATGTCGTTTCCCCTAGTCCAAATCATTATTTGGACTCCCCGAAATTTCAATAGTACTAAAAATATTAATTATGTAAATATCGGTTACTAATACATTATTTTTTACATGAGCAAACATTAGGTACTGGTGTATAATTATTTATCTATTTATTTTGACCTATAAGCTCTACTGTGGAAAAGAAACACATTCATTGATTTCTCTTCATCCAAAAAAAGGACCCTTTATCGGTAAATGTAGGAATGATGACCCCAAACTTTAATTTAACATTCTTTTTATGCACAAATTAACTCAAGACAATTACTTTATTTTAATTAATAAACATAAACAAAAATCTCACATCAATTAGAGAGATGCACATGCACAAGCACTCTCCTCAAAATGCCTTGTTTATTTAAAGTGGAAATATACATGCATGCAAAGGCTTCCTCCACCTTCATTTCTTCAATCTCAAGACAAAATCAGAGGCTGTTTTCAAACAAAATATATATATATATATATATTTATTTATTTATTTGTAGCAAGGCCCTTCTCCATTTCTTTCCCATCACCTCAAGAAAAAGTTTGTTAAATTGGATGCTTTCTAACATCAGTTTCCAAACCTACTGCATTCTCATTAAAAAGTGGCTACACATTCACATCTCAACTACATTTTGAAACAAAATTTCCTTCATGCACATCCTCAACACACAAGGCTAGTTATTTGCAACCATGGCATCCTCTGCCGAGTTCTCGACTCTTTTAATGCACAATCGGTTTTGGGACGGGACATCTTCAGCACCCGCGATCTGATCAAGAACAATCGAGTCTTCTTCCTTGATTTCACCTCTCAAGATTCCCATTGCAATCTCATTCTCAACCATCTGCTGAATCACCCGCTTCACGGGCCTTGCTCCGAAGTTAGGGTCGAACCCCTGCGCTGCCAGCAGTTTCACTGCATCCTCGGTGTAATGCAGGTTGATACTCTTCTGTTTGAGTCTGTCTTTCACGCGTTCCAGCTGCAGTAATACGAAAGCAATGTTGATCAGAAAGGAAGTGCACTAAGCCAATCAAGAGAAAAACTTTGACGAACAATGTGCAATTTTCAAGATTGATTTTAGTCCTAGTCACAAGTAATGATAATTGATGAAGCATCAAGCAAAAGATGTAGCTTACCTGAATTTCAACAATTTTACTGATTTGTTTGGAGTCCAGAGGCTGAAAAACAATGTATTCGTCAACCCGGTTCATGAACTCTGGCCGGAAAGTTTGTCTTGCTAATTCGACCACCTGCCTTTTCATCACGTCGTAAACTGCATCCTTGCTATCCTGTGTACTTCTAAGAGTTTCGAGGATGTAATGAGATCCGATGTTTGATGTCATAATCAGAACCGTATTAGTAAAACTGACAGTCCGTCCTTGAGAATCGGTTATTCTTCCGTCATCCAAGAGCTGCAGGAGGATGTTGAAAACATCATGATGAGCCTTCTCGATTTCATCAAACAACACCACAGAATATGGCCTTCGGCGGACCACTTCTGTCAACTGTCCGCCCTCTTCATATCCGACATAGCCCGGTGGTGCACCGACCAATCGTGAAACTGCATGCTTTTCCATGTATTCACTCATATCAATTCGTACAAGGGCATTCTCTGTGTTGAAAAGGTACCCGGCAAGAGCTTTTGCTAGTTCAGTTTTACCAACACCTGTCGGCCCCATGAACATGAAGCTTGCAATAGGCCGATTTGGGTCGGAAAGGCCTGCCCTGGAGCGTCGTATTGCATCAGCTACAGATCTCACGGCCATGTCCTGGCCCACAACCCTTTTGTGGAGAACGTCCTCTAACAAGACAAGCTTCTCTCTCTCTGTCTGCTGAAGATTAGACAGTGGTATGCCTGTCCACCTGCTTACTATTTCAGCAATATCAAGATCAGTAACTTCCTCCCTCAGTAATGACTTCCCAGATATCCGATAATCAGCAAGGTTCTTCTCAGCTTCATCAAGCTGGCGTTGGAGTGCCATCAAAGTGCCGTACTTGAGTTCAGCAGCACGATTCAGGTTGTATTCACGCTCAGCAGCTTCCATCTCTAGGTTAACTCTGTCAATCTACTCAAACAAATAACACGAATAAGTCTAAAGATGTAATGAGGTAGCTGAATTTATCAGCTTCCATGAGAGTCTTTAACTTAGCTATTACCTCTTCTTTAATTGACCGAACTCGGTTCATAAAATTTTTCTCGTTTTCCCACTGTTTGTTCAACTCCTCCTGCTTTTGTTTTAGAGCCACTAAATCATGTTCCAGCTTCATGAAGCGCTCTTTTGAAGCTGGGGCTGTGTCATTTTTAAGAGACAGCTTTTCCATCTCCAACTTAAGGACTGCCCTGTCTACCTCATCCAACTCAGTAGGCTTCGACGTGATCTCCATTTTCAGTTTTGCAGCAGCTTCATCAACAAGGTCAATGGCTGGACAACAAATTATACCCACATGAGTGTGTGGTTAAAATTTGGAGTATCTACTCCGGATAGTTTACACCCAAAAAGATTAACGATTAATGATTAATGCACAACTTTTTTTTTTTTCATAATCACAGGATCAAGGAATAAATATTTGAACTGAATGTATTATATCAGCTCCTTTCTGCATAATAAGATCATTAAATTACAAGAAATGAGAAGGGCCTTAACAGATCATATACCAAAAAGACCAATAACCTATGGGAAACAAATTGTATTCAGGCAAAAGATTAATCTAATAGTACTTAGATCCTATGCTTGCTAAATTAAAATGCTGCCTATGTATATTTGGCGGAAAAAGGTACCAAACAAAGAGTCTACTAGTTGACATGCATCTGTAGTTATGCTTCTCATAAATAATCATAGGACAAATGTAAGCTTGATAGAAGAAGAAATACATATAAGATAAAAGCAACATGTAAAGAGTCACTCATGTTTACAACACTCATGGTTTACCTTTGTCTGGTAGAAAGCGCTCTGTAATGTACCTATCTGAAAGAATTGCTGCTGATACCAGAGCATTGTCTGATATTTTGACCCCATGGTGAAGTTCATAGCGTTCTCGTAACCCACGCAAAATGGAAATTGCATCTTCCACAGATGGTTGTCCACAAAATACTTGTTGAAATCGACGTTCCAAAGCAGGGTCCTTCTCAATGTATTTCCTGTACTCATTCAGTGTGGTGGCCCCAATGCATCTAAGTTCCCCTCGGCCAAGCATGGGTTTCAACAAATTCCCAGCATCCATTGCACCTCCAGTTGCCCCTGAATAATGGAGTAAGCTACTCATCATAAAATGTTCATATGTAGACAATCATGGTGATGATAATGATGTATACACCAAACTAATGCATATTTTATTTCCCAGGCCTACAATTAGATTGCATAAACATGCATCTTTAAACTGAAGCACATATCCAGAAGGTAACTTCTACAGATCACTAGTAAATTAGTATATAGCTTGATGTTAAATCAGACCAGGGGTTAACAAGGTGAAAACATCAATATTCATCAACAGCAAAACTCTAAACAAGTCAAAATCACTTCCACCTGAGCCAACTCTGAGAAGCAAGCATTTGGTTTATTTATATGATAACCAAATATGAATTTCACCGACAAGAAATGGAGACAAACAACCAAAATAAATTAACTAATACCTGCGCCAACTACAGTGTGAATTTCATCAATAAACAATATGATCTGCCCATTTGAAGCACTGACTTCCTTTAGTACAGCCTTCAACCTTTCCTCAAAATCACCTCGAAACTTTGCACCAGCAAGCAAAGAACCCATGTCCAGGGAGATCAACTAATGCACACATAAGTAAGCAAATTCCAAATTAGAATGACAGGAGGGATGAGAATATTTAATTGAACCAGACTGTAAGATTGGAAGTGGGCAGGGCCTTCCACATTTGGAAAATATTAAAGTTCGACATAGAAAGTATTTGAATCTACTTCTAGATGCATGCTAGAGGAGAGTGTAAAAAATGCCAACAAATAGACCAAATGTCCAGTGTTTGCATGACCGGATGATTATTAAAGCTACCAGTGTCTGATTTAGATAAAATATTTATATAAATAAGAAATGATATTTATTGTAAGAAGTTGGCAGACAAAATTTAATCTAGATATTAAATCATGTTGGGAAAGTGCAAAATGTAGAATAGACGCATACTGTTAATGCCTCAAACTCGACAAGTGCATAGTTTCAAGAAGGCTTAAAATATTTTCCTGCTGATGTCTGATGATGCTAAAAGAGGAAGTAAAGAACAAATTGCTTCATTGCAAATAACAACTTTTCTATGCTGCACAAATGAAATGACACTATGACAGAGTGACTACCTTTCGATTTAGCAGGGGTTCTGGAACATCTCCACGGACAATCCTTTGAGCTAACCTGCAACGTAGATGGTTCAATCAAGACTCTTTTTATATACAACATCTTTTATGATTTAGGCATGTTTCTAAGGGGAAAAGAGGATAACATTATTGAGAAAAATTCCACTCGGAAACATGTGGTAGTGATGCCAACATGTTCAATATATGTCATAAATATAAAATGATAGCAGAAATTGGCAACCCCATCTAAATTACCAGACAGCATCCTGAAACTGGACTGTGCTAGAATTTCCCTAAGAAGTTATTCTGATCTAAATCCTAACGCATGAAAAAGAAAACTAAACACCCATAAATCAAAGTAAACCACGTCAATATCCCTAGATCTCCAAGAATTGAGAAGCTTCATCTGATCCGAATTTGTCATATAAAGTGAAATGAAATCTATTGAAAGAGCACATACAAGACCAGATACTTTTTCAGTAATGAGACACGACTGCAATTTATTTGAGATGGTACCCTTCAGCGATTGCAGTTTTTCCAACTCCAGGTTCCCCAATTATAACAGGGTTGTTCTTTGTCCTACGAGATAATATTTGGATGCATCGCCGTATCTCATCATCGCGTCCAATAACTGGGTCGAGCTTTCCACGTCTGGCAAGCTCAGTTAAGTCATTCCCATATTTCTCAAGTGCCTCATATTTCCCTTCTGGATCTGCATAAGAAACCAAAATATAATCCATAAACAACAAAAAGCCTGGGGAAAATAACAACCTAAGAAAGAGAACTCCTCAAGGAATTAAGACTAACAGTAGGAACACTAAAAAAAACAAAAAAGGAGGGACGCACAAATAGAAGAAGTAGCATACGTAATACTGGGTAAAATTTGTTATTGCAGATTAATACTTTACTAGATGTCATCCAGAGAGGACAATTAAGATGTTTTCCACTAATTCAGAGTTAGACTGGCATAAATTGATGTATTCTCAGCAATGACAAGAAGTTCTACACCCCTCACTCATCGATATAGAATCCTTAGAAATCAAATACACTAATATAGCAGTGATCTAAGGGTAGTCACTACTAGAACACTTACAGACAAGCTCAAAAGCCACTAACACAACATAACTTCAACATTTAGAACTATCAGTAATCTTCACAGAACAATGATTCATTCTTAATGTTAACATTGAAACACAAGTAGACTGTCAATTTATCGTTTCACAATATAGCTAGCTAAAGTATTAAAAAGCAGAGCTTGCAAGGAGAGGTCAGCGCATACTTTGGTCAGTTACTCTTTGACTACCACGAACAGCATCAACAGCATCCTTCAAAGCCTTGTCACTTAATCCAAGATTCTTGAACAAATTTTGCCCGAATCTTTTATCTGAAGGGAATGCCAACACCAGATGCTCAACAGACAAAAATGAATCCCCCATTTCTTTCTTCAATTTGCGTGCATTATCCAGCAGAGAAGCAAAGTGAGAGCCCACAATAGGTCCGGATGTGTCCCCTGAAACCTAAATGCAAAGAAAAAACCAAAGAAAACCATGAAATCTCAATCTCTGTTGCATGTATGAATGTATGTATGTAGGGCAGTAAATGATTACAACGCCACTCGCAAGCTATTCGGAGCACGGTTCGAAAAAAGATAGTTTGAAGTTCGTTCTTTTTCTAAAGGAGCCGAGCTCGGGCTTAGTAGTATTCAGCACTACCAGCTTGTTCATAAATCGAACATGTCCACAAACTTGTTCATAAATATTATAAATATTATAAATATTTAAACGGGTAAATTAAATAAGCTTATTTTTTTCGAGGCCGACCTCAAATATGTAAATTAAATGATTTTTTGTTCGAGCATTCGAGCTCAGGCCCTATACGTATGGAAATGGAATACCTTTGGCTGCTTAGATATAAAGTTATCAGTTGACTGCAGCAGCGATGTATTATCAAGACCAGCCTTGGTGAAGATTCTTCGAGCAAGGCCATCCTTCTGTTCCAAAAGGGCTTTCATGAGATGCTCAGTTTCCACGACCTGATGTTTGCTGTCTTTCGCTGCATCCACAGCTCCAAGAATTCCATCCCACGCCATCTCAGTAAACTCAGAGTTGCTAATCTGAGACACAATTCAAATGTATCCAACATTAAAAACAAAAAAGATCACATCTTTCAAGTATACTACAATTGATGGGTGAACCCAGTTCATAATTCCGGTACCTGGCCGGAGGCGGCGGCGGCAGAAGAGGAGTAAGAGCGGGAGGCGAGGCATGAATATGAAGTGGAGGAGGAGAGTGAAGCAGCAGCAGCAGAAGAAGAAATTCTGTTCTCGTTAGCAGTGAGGGAATGAGGAGCAGTGATCGCAGGGGACAATGCAGCTGGGCTTCGGGTAATTTGACGGCCCCTGCCCGATACTCGAAGTGCTGCGGCGGCGGCCGCCCTGCTCAGCCGCGCCGCCGCCAAGGTTCTAGTGGTTGCCATCGTCGGAAAAGATTGAAACTTGCCCACAAAAACACACAATTAATTATGTATCGTAAAAAACCAACTTCAATTTGTGGCTCTTCCCTCCCTTCGTTCCGATGTTATGGATCGATTGCCGGAAGCTTGGGGAAAAAGGAAACGCCGGAGGATTCCAGAATGATGTAGAGCTTTTCACAATTCCATTATTATTATTATTATTATCATCATCATCATCATCATCATCATCATCATCATGAGTTGTTTATTATTAGTTCATTATTACTCCACATACTTACAATTTAGACTCTTTTTATATAATTGGATGATTTTTTTTATGTGAAATTCAACCAATTACATGTAATTTTCAGACTGAAAAAATTGATCAAATGTTATATTTATAATTTTTTAAAAAAAAAGATACTTTTATATTAATTTTAGAAAATTGAATTATTTAAAAAAATAGAAAATGTATATATGAAAGTGTAATTTATTCAAATAAATTTATGTATAGAGAGGGAGATATGGAGAGAGAATTATAATTTGTGGTGCTTGATTTGACGACATTGATCATAATGATTCTTTATTCATATGCTAATAAAAAAAAAATAGGGAACGACTATTTGTACTATTAATTTTACTATTTGCACCATAAAAGAAATAAAGAAAAAATAAAATAATTGTGAAGTTACTTCAATACTCTTTTATTACTTGTTCATACCATTAAAAATACCTAATGCATCACAAATTCAAAATTAAAAAAATAAAATAAAAAAGAAAATAAATTAATCGAAGTATTCGTCAACTTCTAATAGTTTATTAGAAGTACTTGATGCTAGCATGGGTGTATTGATAAAAAAAATCGAGTTTAGAACGTGCTGTGGATGTTTCTTTTTGTCTAGATCGCGATTCGTTCGAGTTGGAAATTTCGAATATTTTGAAGTGGTTTGAACTCCATTTTGAACAACACTTGGAGAAAAAATAGAGTTTAGGGCGTTCAAATTTAAGTTTTCGAACATATTGGGGTGGTTTGAACTTCAATTTTCGAACATAGTTCATTCAAAAAATATTTTCTAACACACTCGTACCCTGAAATTTTCTAAGTGTCGTTCAAACTTTAGTTTTCGAACAAATGAGGGTTGTTCAAACTTTAGTTTTCAAAAAATCTAGAGTTGTTCAAACTTTAGTTTTTGAATAAACTTTTTTTTTTCTAAGTATTGAAGTCGTTCGAATTAATATTCTCGAATAAGGCGAACGTGTTCGAAATAATGTTTCCGAACACAATTTTTTTGTCTTTGTTTTCAAGTAAAACAAATATTTTTGTAGTGAATGTAATAGTGTGTTATGCAAAAAGTAAAATCTGTAGTGCATTAAATAAACGAAGTGTAAAAAATAAAACAAGTAGTGCAAATAGAAATTCACAACAAATATGATGTTTCTAAATAAACCACTAATTTATTTTACACATTCCTTTACTTTGCACACCACATATTTTACTAACAAAATTTCTTTTTTTACACACCACAGTAAATTTCTTATTTATCTTTCCACTCAATTAATTTTTTTAACTATTAATTAAAAAGATAATTAAAAAAAACGGGGGAGAAACTGAGCAGAAACCAATTTCTTCCCCTCCTTTCCCCTAAAAACAATTACAGAGCTTCGTCGTCGTTAATTCAAAAAATATGCAGAAACCGACTTTGTTTGAATTTTACAGTTCAAAACCTTTTTTTTTTATCAAGATTTAATTATTAAATTTTTTATTTTTTTAAGTTGAATGATAAAATCGACTTTTAACGGATCAGATCCTCTGTACCCATCCATACTACATTTCCCGTGCCATATTTTTTATTTTATTTTTTAATATACCTTAATTGGGAAAGCATGAACCATAAATAAAAAATTAAAATTAAAATAAATCATAATAAATGAGAAATAAAAAAAATCATTATTTTTTTTAAAACAAAGGGCTGGCATAGAAAATGGCACAAGGATTGTCACAGGTGATCTTGTTTCGACTTTTAAGTGTGGTATGTAATGAAAAAAATAATACTCTATCCATCCCAATTATATAGTCTCATTTCTAGTCGCACGTAGATTAAAAATATCTATAAAAATAAGATATTAAATTTAAACTTTCAATAATACCCTCATTTAATATTTATGACTTTCAAAATTTAAGTGATTAGATTTTTAATTTTCAAGATTATGAAAAATGCTCTCTTCTCTCTCTTAGCTTTCTTCTTGCCGCCGTTAGCTATGCAGCCTCATATTTCCGATGCCCGACCTTTTTCCGGCCAAATTCCTTTGTCCAATCTCTTCTCACAAGGGTTGGATACAACTACCCCTAATAATTCCTCACGAATATTAGTTACATTTGTCCATGATTATAAAGTTGATTTCCACAACCGCCACCTCTTATGTAGGGATCGGGGTGACCATCGGGATTTTCATTGAGTTCAGCATTTTTGAACACTAAAATCAATTATGAATCTAACCATATGATTATATTAGCCCAATCCATCCGCTTTCGAAAAAATCAAATTTACAAGCCCATCCAAAGGGGTACCCCTTTGGCCGGTGACCAGATTTGGCTCCATTTTCTGGCAGCCGTTAGTAAAACGGAGATTTAGGAGATGATTTTAGGCATCATGTTACTTATTTTGATGTTCGTCCCTTGCAAGTAGTTGAGGCGGGATCGGCAAGTGTGCAAGAATACCTTGATGTGGCAGCAAAAGCTCGGGATATGAACAAGAATTTGAATAATTCTAGTCTGCATGTTTGTGGTGATTCTAAATATGGAGAGGTTCAGAATAGTATGGATGATCACTTGGCTTCGGCTGCAGGTGAATCGGATGATTCAGACGAGACCTACATTGCTTCGGAGGAGTGTGGGTTGAGTTCGAGTGAAAGCGATGTTAGTTTAGTTGATGAGGCGAACTCTGGTTCGTTTGATGAGGAGGATATTCGTCATGAAAGGGAAGATGATGATCGGATGGCTAATATGGAATTTCAACGCTATTTGATGTCGGAAGAAGAGGATGATCGGGTTCGGGATCGAATGGTTATGTTTGAACAACACAGAACTGTTCAATCTGGTAATTTATCATCGGAAACTGAAAATACAAGTAAGAATATTGTGCAGAATTCGGCTCTTTCAGTTCGGACGCCTTGCATGGATAGGAACGGTTTTAATTCGGATGGAGTTGTGGTAGATTCATCCGTGAATGTAAATGTGTCCAGATACATGGCTTTGACAGATAAGGCAGCATGAGCTTTAGATGGAAATTTAGAATTATATCCAACCAAATCTGCGCAATCATCTGACCTTCCAAATCTTGGAGCTGCGGCGCCGCTTGCTCAATCCCATTCAAACCCTATATTTCAAAACCCTAGCCTCTCACCTTTCCTATATGATCCGCAGCCTATGGTGCACCCCTCCACTCATAAAACAGCCTATACTCTTAGCTCATATAATCTTGACGTAGCCAAATCGAACCCGGGATCAATCTCGCTCCAACCCGTCATGAATCCTAATTCCCATAACAATCTTTATCCGAACCCTAATCCTATTCAGCCTACCCATTTTTTCCGATGTGGAACACTCTTTTTGAGTCAACCTCTAGATGATTATCATGTTGATTTCCACAACCGTCACCTCTTATGTAGGGATCGGGGTGAACGTCAGGTTTTTCATTGAGTCCAGCATTTTTGAACACTAGAGTCAATTATGAATTAAACCATATGATTATATATGCCTAATCCATCCACTTTGAAAAAAATCAAATTTTCAAGCCCGCCCAAAGGGGTACCCCTTTGGCCGGTGGCCAGATTCGGCCCCGTTTTCTGGCAGTCGTCAGTAAAACGGCTATAACTCTCTCCACAGGTAAGCTTTACCTGTGATTCTTGCTGCGTTGGATCCCTGACTCAAATATCAACCATACAAAAAGTCAAAATGGAAGAAAATATTTTTGAGTAAACCTCTAGATGATTATCAAGTTGATTTCCACAACCGTCATCTCTTATGTAGGGATCGGGATGAACATCGGGTTTTTCATTGAGTTCAGCATTTTTGAACACTAGACTCAATTATGAATCAAACCATATGATTATATATGCCTAATCCATCTACTTTTAAAAAAATTAAATTTTCAAGCCCGCCCAAAGGGGTACCCCTTTGGCCGGTGGCCAGATTTGGCCCTTTTTTCTGGCAGTCGTCAGTAAAACGGCTATAACTCTCTCCACAGGTAAGCATTACCTGTGATTCTTATTGCGTTGGATCCCTAACTCAAATATGGCAAAAATGGAAGAAACACTTTTTGAGTCAACCTCTAGGTGATAATCAAGTTGATTTCCACACCTGTCACCTCTTATGTAGGGATCGGGGTGAACGTCGGGTTTTTCATTGAGTCCAGCATTTTTGAACACTAGAGTCAATTATGAATCGAACCATATGATTATATA
Organism: Perilla frutescens; assembly: GCA_026008535.1. Lineage (NCBI taxonomy): Eukaryota > Viridiplantae > Streptophyta > Magnoliopsida > Lamiales > Lamiaceae > Perilla > Perilla frutescens. The sequence continues at coordinate 61,533,896 of BRKX01000016.1, forward strand.
TGCCTAATCCGTCCACTTTTGAAAAAAATCAAATTTTCAAGCCCGCCCAAAAGGGTACCCCTTTGGCCGGTGGCCAGATTTGGCCACGTTTTCTGGCAACCGTCAGTAAAACGGCTACAACTCTTTACACATGTAAGCTTTACCTGTGATTCTTGTTGCGTTGGATCCCTGACTCAAATATCTACCTTACAAAAATTTCAAACGGAAGAAACTCCTTTTGAGTCAACCTCTAGGTGATTATCAAGTTGATTTCCACAACCGTCGCCTCTTATGTAGGGATCAGGGTGAACGTCGGGTTTTTCATTGAGTCCAGCATTTTTGAACACTAGAGTCTATTATGAATCAAACCATATGACTATATATGCCTAATCCGTCCATTTTTGAAAAAATCAAATTTTCAAGTCCGCCCAAAGGGGTACCCCTTTGGCCGGTGGCCAGATTTGGCCCCGTTTTCTGGCAGCCGTCAGTAAAACAGCTATAACTCTCTCCAAGGGTAAGCTTTACCCGTGATTCTTCTTGCGTTCGATTCCTAAATCAAATATCTACCCTATAAAAAGTTCAAATGGAAGAAACTCCTTTTGAGTAACCTCTAGGTGATTATCAAGTTGATTTCCACAACCGTCGCCTCTTATGTAGGGATCGGGGTGAACGTCGGGTTTTTCATTGAGTTCAGCATTTTTGAACACTACAGTCCATTATGAATCAAACCATATGACTATATTTGATTTTGAAAAAAATCAAATTTTCAAGCCCGCCCAAAGGGGTACCCCTATGGCCGGTGGCCAGAGTTAGCGCCGTTTTCTAGCAGCCGTCAGTAAAACGGCTATAACTCTCTCCACAGGTAAGATTTACCCGTGATTCTTGTTGAGATGGATTCCTAACTCAAATATCTACCCTACAAAAAGTTCAAACGGAAGAAACTCCTTTTGAGTCAACCTCTAGGTGATTATCAAGTTGATTTTCACAACCGTCGCCTCTTATCTAGGGATCGGGGTGAACCTCGGGTTTTTCATTGAGTCCAGCATTTTTGAACACTAGAGTCCATTATGAATCAAACCATATGAATATATATGCCTAATCCGTCCATTTTTGAAAAAAATCAAATTTTCAAGCCCGCCCAAAGGGGTACCCCTTTGGCCGGTGGCCAGATTTGGCCCCGTTTTCTGGCAGTCGTCAGTAAAACGGCTATAACTCTCTCCACAGGTAAGCTTTACCCGTGATTCTTGTTGAGTTGGATTCCTAACTAAAATATCTACCCTACAAAAAGTTCAAACGGAAGAAACTCCTTTTAAGTCAACCTCTAGGTGATTATCAAGTTGATTTCCACAATCGTCGCCTCTTATGTAGGGATCGGGGTGAACGTCGGGTTTTTCATTGAGTCCAGCATTTTTGAACACTAGAGTTGATTATGAATCAAACCATATGACTATATATGCCTAATCCATCCACTTTTAAAAAAATCAAAATTTCAAGCCCGCCCAAAGGGGTACCCCTTTGGCCGGTGGCCAGATTTGGCCCCGTTTTCTGGCAGCCGTCAGTAAAACGGATATAACTCTCTCCAGAAGTAAGCTTTACCCGTGATTCTTAATGCGTTGGATTCCTAACTCAAATATCTACCATACAAAAAGTTCAAACGGAAGAAACTCCTTTTGAGTTAACCTTTAGGTGATTATCAAGTTGATTTCCAAAATCGTCGCCTCTTATCTAGGGATCGGGGTGAACGTTGGGTTTTTCATTGAGTCCAGCATTTTTGAACACTAGAGTCCATTATGAATCAATCGATATGATCATATATGCCTAATCCGTCCACTTTTGAAAAAATCAAATTTTTGAGCCCGCCCAAAGGGGTACCCCTTTGGCCGGTGGCCAGATTTGGCCCCGTTTTCAGGCAGCCGTCAGTAAAACTGCTATAACTCTCTCCAGAAGTAAGCTTTACCCGTGATTCTTGTTGCGTTGGATTCCTAACTCAAATATCTACCCTACCAAAAGTCGAACTAATAGAAACCCTATTTGAGTCGGCCTCTAGGTGATTATCAAGTTGTTTTCCAAAACCGTCGCCTCTTATGTAGGGATCGGGGTTAACGTCGGGTTTTTCATTGAGTCTAGCATTTTTGAACACTAGAGTCCATTATGAATCAATCCATATGATCATATTTGCCTAATCCGTCCACTTTTGAAAAAATTAAATTTTTGAGCCCGCCCAAAGGGGTACCCCTTTGGCCGGTGGCCATATTTGGCCCCGTTTTCTGGCAGCCGTCAGTAAAACGGCTATAACTCTCTCCAGAAGTAAGATTTACCCGTGATTCTTGTTGAGTTGGATTCCTAACTCAAATATCTACCCTACCAAAAGTCGAACCGGTAGAAACCCTATTTGAGTCGGCCTCTAGGTGATTATGAAGTTGTTTTCCAAAACCGTCACCTCTTATGTAGGGATCGGGGTGAACGTCGGGTTTTTCATTGAGTCTAGCATTTTTGAACACTAGAGTCCATTATGAATCAATCCATATGATCATATATTCCTAATCCGTCCACTTTTGAAAAAATCAAATTTTTGAGCCCGCCCAAAGGGGTGCCCCTTTGGCGGTGGCCAGATTTGGCTCCGTTTTTTGGCAACCGTCAGTAAAACGGCTATAACTCTCTCCAGAAGTAAGCTTTACCCGTGATTCTTGTTGCGTTGGATTACGAACTCAAATATCTACCCTACCAAAAATCGAATCGGTAGAAACCCTATTTGAGTCGGCCTCTAGGTGATTATGAAGTTGATTTCCAAAACCGTCACCTCTTATGTAGGGATCGGGGTGAATGTCGGGTTTTCATTGAGTTTAGCATTTTTGAACACTAGAATCCATTATGAATCAATCCATATGATCATATATGCCTAATCCGTCCACTTTTGAAAAAATCAAATTTTTGAGCCCGCCCAAAGGGGTACCCCTTTGGCCGGTGGCCAGATTTGGCCCCTTTTCTGGCAGCCATCCGTAAAACGGCTATAACTCTCTCCAGAAGTAAGCTTTACCCGTGATTCTTGTTGCGTTGGATTACTAACTTAAATATCTACCCTACCAAAAGTCGAATCGGTAGAAACCCTATTTGAGTCGGCCTCTAGGTGATTATGAAGTTGATTTCCAAAACCGTCACCTCTTATGTAGGGATCGCGGTGAACGTCGGGTTTTCATTGAGTTTAGCATTTTTGAACACTAGAATTCATTATGAATCAATCCATATGATCATATATGCCTAATCCGTCCACTTTTGAAAAAATCAAATTTTTGACCCCGCCCATAGGGGTACCCCTTTGGCCGGTGGCCAGATTTGGCCCCTTTTCTGGCAGCCGTCAGTAAAACGGCTATAACTCTCTCCAGAAGTAAGCTTTACCCGTGATTCTTGTTGTGTTGGATTTCTAAATGAAATATCTACCTACCAAAAGTGGAACCGGTAGAAACCCTATTTGAGTCGGCCTCTAGGTGATTATCAAGTTGTTTTCCAAAACCGTCACCTCTTATGTAGGGATCGGGGTGAACGTCGGGTTTTTCATTGAGTCTAGCATTTTTGAACACTAGATTCCATTAAGAATCAATCCATATGATCATATATGCCTAATCCTTCCACTTTTGAAAAAATCAAATTTTTGAGCCCGCTCAAAGGGGCACTCCTTTGGCCGGTGGCCAGATTTGGCACCGTTTTCTGGCAGCCGTTAGTAAAACGGCTATAACTCTCTCCAGAAGTAAGCTTTAGCCGTGATTCTTGTTGTGTTGGATTCCTAACTAAAATATCTACCCTATCAAAAGTCGAACCGATAGAAACCCTATTTGAGTCGGCCTCTAGGTGATTATGAAGTTGTTTTCCAAAACCGTCATCTCTTATGTAGGGATCGGGGTGAACGTCGGGTTTGTCATTGAGTCTAGCATTTTTGAACACTAGATTCTATTATGAATCAATCCATATGATCATATATGCCTAATCCGTCCACTTTTGAAAAAATCAAATTTTTGAGCTCGCACAAAGGGGTTACCCCTTTGGCCAGTGGCCAGATTTGGCCCCTTTTCTGGCAGCCGTCAGTAAAACGGCTATAACTCTCTCCAGAAGTAAGCTTTACCCGTGATTCTTCTTGTGTTGTATTCCTAACTCAAATATCTACCCTACCAAAAGTCGAACTGATAGAAACCCTATTTGAGTCGGCCTCTAGGTGATTATCAAGTTGTTTTCCAAAACCGTCGCCTCTTATGTAGGGATCGGGGTGAACGTCGGGTTTTCATTGAGTCTAGCATTTTTGAACACTAGAGTCCATTATGAATCAATCCATATGATCATATATGCCTAATCCGTCCACTTTTGAAAAAATCAAATTTTTGAGCTCGCACAAAGGGGGTACCCCTATGGCTGGTGGCCAGATTTGGCCCCGTTTTCTGGCAGCCGTCAGTAAAACGACTATAACTCTCTCCAGAAGTAAGATTTACCCGTGATTCTTATAGCGTTGGATTCCTAACTCAAATATCTACCCTACCAAATGTCGAACCGGTAGAAACCTTATTTTAGTCGGCCTCTAGGTGATTATCAAGTTGTTTTCCAAAACCGTCGCCTCTTATGTAGGGATCGGGGTTAACGTCGGGTTTTTCATTGAGTCTAGCATTTTTGAACACTAGAGTCCATTATGAATCAATCCATATGATCATATTTGCCTAATCCGTCCACTTTTGAAAAATTCAAATTTTTGAGCCTGCCCAAAGTGGTACCCCTTTGGCCGGTGGCCAGATTTGGCCCCGTTTTCTGGCAGCCGTCAGTAAAACGGCTATAACTCTCTCCAGAAGTAAGCTTTACCCGTGATTCTTGTTGCGTTGGATTCCTAACTGAAATATCTACCCTACAAAATGTTCAAATGGAAGAAACTCCTTTTGAGTTAACCTCGAGGTGATTATCAAGTTGATTTCCACAACCGTCGCCTCTTATCTTGGGATCGGGGTGAACGTCCGGTTTTCATTGAGTCTAGCATTTTTGAACACTAGAGTCCATTATGAATCAATCCATATGATCATATATTCTTAATCCGTCCACTTTTGAAAAATTCAAATTTTTGAGCCTGCCCAAAGGGGTACCCCTTTGGCCGGTGGCCAGATTTGGCCCCGTTTTCTAGCAGCCGTCAGTAAAACGGCTATAACTCTCTCCAGAAGTAAGCTTTACCCGTGATTCTTGTTGCGTTGGATTCCTAACTTAAATATCTACCCTACCAAAAGTCGAACTGATAGAAACCCTATTTGAGTCGGCCTCTAGGTGATTATCAAGTTGTTTTCCAAAACCGTCGCCTCTTATGTAGGGATCGGGGTGAACGTCGGGTTTTTCATTGAGTCTGGCATTTTTGAACACTAGAGTCCAGTATGAATCAATCCATATGATCATATATACCTAATCCGTCCACTTTTGAAAAAATCAAATTTTTGAGCCCGCCCAAAGGGGTAACCCTTTGGTCGGTGGCCATATTTGGCCCCGTTTTCTGGCAGTCGTCAGTAAAACGGCTGTAACTCTCTCCAGAAGTAAGATTTAACCGTGATTCTTGTTGCGTTGGATTCCTAACTCAAATATCTACCCTACCAAATGTCGAACCGGTAGAAACCCTATTTGAGTCGGCCTCTAGGTGATTATCAAGTTGTTTTCCAAAACCGTCACCTCTTATGTAGGGATCGGGGTGAACGTCGGGTTTTTGATTGAGTCTAGCATTTTTGAACACTAGAGTCCATTATAAATCAATCCATATGATCATATATGCCTAATCCGTCCACTTTTGAAAAACTCAAATTTTTGAACCCGCCCAAAGGGGTACCCCCCCTTTGGCGGTGGCCAGATTTGGCTCCGTTTTCTGGCAGCCGTCAGTAAAACGGCTATAACTCTCTCCAGAAGTAAGCTTTACCCGTCATTCTTGTTGCGTTAGATTCCTAACTTAAATATCTACCCTACCAAAAGTCGAACCAGTAGAAACACTATTTGCTTCGGCCTTTAGGTGATTATGAAGTTGTTTTCCAAAACCGTCACCTTTGATGTAGGGATCGGGGTGAACGTCGGGTTTTTGATTGAGTCTAGCATTTTTGAACACTAGATTCCATTATGAATCAATCCATATGATCATATATGCCTAATCCATCCACTTTTGAAAAAATCAAATTTTTGAGCTCGCACAAAGGGGTACCCCTTTGGCCGGTGGCCAGATTTGGCCCCTTTTCTGGCAGCCATCAGTAAAACGGCTATAACTCTCTCCAGAAGTAAGCTTTAACCGTGATTCTTGTTGCGTTGGATTCCTAACTCAAATATCTACCCTACCAAAAGTCGAACTAATAGAAACCCTATTTGAGTCGGCCTCTAGGTGATTATCAAGTTGTTTTCCAAAACCGTCGCCTCTTATGTAGGGATCGGGGTTAACGTCGGGTTTTTCATTGAGTCTAGCATTTTTGAACACTAGAGTCCATTATGAATCAATCCATATGATCATATTTGCCTAATCCGTCCACTTTTGAAAAATTCAAATTTTTGAGCCTGCCCAAAGGGGTACCCCTTTGGCCGGTGGCCAGATTTGGCCCCGTTTTCTAGCAGCCGTCAGTAAAACGGCTATAACTCTCTCCAGAAGTAAGCTTTACCCGTGATTCTTGTTGCGTTGGATTCCTAACTTAAATATCTACCCTACCAAAAGTCGAACTGATAGAAACCCTATTTGAGTCGGCCTCTAGGTGATTATCAAGTTGTTTTCCAAAACCGTCGCCTCTTATGTAGGGATCGGGGTGAACGTCGGGTTTTTCATTGAGTCTGGCATTTTTGAACACTAGAGTCCAGTATGAATCAATCCATATGATCATATATACCTAATCCGTCCACTTTTGAAAAAATCAAATTTTTGAGCCCGCCCAAAGGTGTAACCCTTTGGTCGGTGGCCATTTTTGGCCCCGTTTTCTGGCAGTCGTCAGTAAAACGGCTGTAACTCTCTCCAGAAGTAAGATTTAACCGTGATTCTTGTTGCGTTGGATTCCTAACTCAAATATCTACCCTACCAAATGTCGAACCGGTAGAAACCCTATTTGAGTCGGCCTCTAGGTGATTATCAAGTTGTTTTCCAAAACCGTCACCTCTTATGTAAGGATCGGGGTGAACGTCGGGTTTTTGATTGAGTCTAGCATTTTTGAACACTAGAGTCCATTATGAATCAATCCATATGATCATATATGCCTAATCCGTCCACTTTTGAAAAACTCAAATTTTTGAACCCGCCCAAAGGGGTACCCCCCCTTTGGCGGTGGCCAGATTTGGCTCCGTTTTCTGGCAGCCGTCAGTAAAACGGCTATAACTCTCTCCAGAAGTAAGCTTTACCCGTCATTCTTGTTGCGTTAGATTCCTAACTTAAATATCTACCCTACCAAAAGTCGAACCAGTAGAAACACTATTTGCGTCGGCCTCTAGGTGATTATGAAGTTGTTTTCCAAAACCGTCACCTTTGATGTAGGGATCGGGGTGAACGTCGGGTTTTTGATTGAGTCTAGCATTTTTGAACACTAGATTCCATTATGAATCAATCCATATGATCATATATCCCTTTGGCCGGTGGCGAGATTTGGCCCCTTTTCTGGCAGCCGTCAGTAAAACGGCTATAACTCTCTCCAGAAGTAAGCTTTACCCGTGATTCTTGTTGTATTGTATTCCTAACTCAAATATCTACCCTACCAAAAGTCGAACTGATAGAAACCCTATTTGAGTCGTCCTCTAGGTGATTATCAAGTTGTTTTCCAAAGCCGTCGCCTCTTATGTAGGGATCGGGGTGAACGTCGGGTTTTCATTGAGTCTAGCATTTTTGAACACTAGAGTCCATTATGAATCAATCCATATGATCATATATGCCTAATCCGTCCACTTTTGAAAAAATCAAATTTTTGAGCTCGCACAAAGGGGGTACCCCTTTGGCCGGTGGCCAGATTTGGCCCCGTTTTCTGGCAGGCGTCAGTAAAACGGCTATAACTCTCCCCAGAAGTAAGCTTTACCCGTGATTCTTGTTGCGTTGGATTCCTAACTTAAATATCTACCCTACCAAAAGTCGAACTGATAGAAACCCTATTTGAGTCGGCCTCTAGGTGATTATCAAGTTGTTTTCCAAAACCGTCGCCTCTTATGTAGGGATCGGGGTGAACGTCGGGTTTTTCATTGAGTCTGGCATTTTTGAACACTAGAGTCCATTATGAATCAATCCATATGATCATATATGCCTAATCCGTCCACTTTTGAAAAAATCAAATTTTTGAGCCCGCCCAAAGGGGTAACCCTTTGGTCGGTGGCATATTTGGCCCCGTTTTCTAGCAGTCGTTAGTAAAACGGCTGTAACTTTCTCCAGAAGTAAGATTTACCCGTGATTCTTATTGCGTTGGATTCCTAACTCAAATATCTACCCTACCAAATGTCGAACCGGTAGAAACCTTATTTTAATCGGCCTCTAGGTGATTATCAAGTTGTTTTCCAAAACCGTCACCTCTTACGTAGGGATCGAGGTGAACGTCGGGTTTTTTATTGAGTCTAGCATTTTTGAACACTAGAGTCCATTATGAATCAATCCATATGATCATATATGCCTAATCTGTCCACTTTTGAAAAACTCAAATTTTTGAACCCGCCCAAAGGGGTACCCTTTGGCGGTGGCCAGATTTGGCTCCGTTTTCTGGTAGCCGTCAGTAAAACGGCTATAACTCTCTCCAGAAGTAAGCTTTACCCGTGATTCTTGTTGCGTTAGATTCCTAACTCAAATATCTACCCTACAAAAAGTGCAAACGGAAGAAACTCCTTTTGAGTTAACCTCTAGGTGATTATCAAGTTGATTTCCACATCCGTCGCCTCTTATCTAGGAATCGTGGTGAACGTCCGGTTTTTCATTGAGTCCAGCATTTTTGAACACTAGAGTCCATTATGAATCAATACATATGATCATATATGCCTAATCCGTCCACTTTTGAAAAAATCAAATTTTTGAGCCCGCCCAAAGGGGTGCCCCTTTGGCGGTGGCCAGATTTGTCTCCGTTTTCTTGCAGCCGTCAGTAAAACGGCTATAATTCTCTCCAAAAGTAAGCTTTATCCGTGATTCTTGTTGCGTTGGATTCCTAACTAAAATATCTACCCTACCAAAAGTCGAACCGGTAGAAATCCTATTTGAGTCGGCCTCTAGGTGATTATCAAGTTGATTTCCACAACCGTCGACTCTTATGTAGGGATCGGGGTGAACGTCGAGTTTTTCATTAAGTCTAGCATTTTTGAACAGTAGAGTCCATTATGAATCAATCCATATGATCATATATGCATAATCCGTCCACTTTTGAAAAAATCAAATTTTTGAGCCCGCCCAAAGGGGTACCCCTTTGGCCGGTGGCCAGATTTGGCCCCTTTTCTGGCAGCCGTCAGTGAAACGGCTATAACTCTCTCCAGAAGTAAGCTTTACCCGTGATTCTTGTTGCGTTGGATTACTAACTCAAATATCTACTCTACCAAAAGTTGAATCGGTAGAAACCCTATTTGAGTCGGCCTCTAGGTGATTATGAAGTTGTTTTCCAAAACCGTCACCTTTGATGTAGGGATCGGGGTGAACGTCGGGTTTTTGATTGAGTCTAGCATTTTTGAACACTAGATTCCATTATGAATCAATCCATATGATCATATATGCCTAATCCGTCCACTTTTGAAAAAATCAAATTTTTGAGCTCGCACAAAGGGGTACCCCTTTGGCCGGTGGCCAGATTTGGCCCCTTTTCTGGCAGCCATCAGTAAAACGGCTATAACTCTCTCCAGAAGTAAGCTTTACCCGTGATTCTTGTTGCGTTGGATTCCTAACTCAAATATCTACCCTACCAACAGTCGAACTAATAGAAACCCTATTTGAGTCGGCCTCTAGGTGATTATCAAATTGTTTTCCAAAACCGTCGCCTCTTATGTAGGGATCGGGGTTAACGTCGGGTTTTTCATTGAGTCTAGCATTTTTGAACACTAGAGTCCATTATGAATCAATCCATATGATCATATTTGCCTAATCCGTCCACTTTTGAAAAATTCAAATTTTTGAGCCTGCCCATAGGGGTACCCCTTTGGCCGGTGGCCAGATTTGGCCCCGTTTTCTGGCAGCCGTCAGTAAAACGGCTATAACTCTCTCCAGAAGTAAGCTTTACCCGTGATTCTTGTTGCGTTGGATTCCTAACTTAAATATCTACCCTACCAAAAGTCGAACTGATAGAAACCCTATTTGAGTCGGCCTCTAGGTGATTATCAAGTTGTTTTCCAAAACCGTCGCCTCTTATGTAGGGATCGGGGTGAACGTCGGGTTTTTCATTGAGTCTGGCATTTTTGAACACTAGAGTCCAGTATGAATCAATCCATATGATCATATATACCTAATCCGTCCACTTTTGAAAAAATCAAATTTTTGAGCCCGCCCAAAGGTGTAACCCTTTGGTCGGTGGCCATATTTGGCCCCGTTTTCTGGCAGTCGTCAGTAAAACGGCTGTAACTCTCTCCAGAAGTAAGATTTAACCGTGATTCTTGTTGCGTTGGATTCCTAACTCAAATATCTACCCTACCAAATGTCGAACAGGTAGAAACCCTATTTGAGTCGGTCTCTAGGTGATTATCAAGTTGTTTTCCAAAACCGTCACCTCTTATGTAAGGATCGGGGTGAACGTCGGGTTTTTGATTGAGTCTAGCATTTTTGAACACTAGAGTCCATTATGAATCAATCCATATGATCATATATGCCTAATCCGTCCACTTTTGAAAAACTCAAATTTTTGAACCCGCCCAAAGGGGTACCCCCCTTTGGCGGTGGCCAGATTTGGCTCCGTTTTCTGGCAGCCGTCAGTAAAACGGCTATAACTCTCTCCAGAAGTAAGCTTTACCCGTCATTCTTGTTGCGTTAGATTCCTAACTTAAATATCTACCCTACCAAAAGTCGAACCAGTAGAAACACTATTTGCGTCGGCCTCTAGGTGATTATGAAGTTGTTTTCCAAAACCGTCACCTTTGATGTAGGGATCGGGGTGAACGTCGGGTTTTTGATTGAGTCTAGCATTTTTGAACACTAGATTCCATTATGAATCAATCCATATGATCATATATGCCTAATCCGTCCACTTTTGAAAAAATCAAATTTTTGAGCTCGCACAAAGGGGTACCCCTTTGGCCGGTGGCGAGATTTGGCCCCTTTTCTGGCAGCCGTCAGTAAAACGGCTATAACTCTCTCCAGAAGTAAGCTTTACCCGTGATTGTTGTTGTGTTGTATTCCTAACTCAAATATCTACCCTACCAAAAGTCGAACTGATAGAAACCCTATTTGAGTCGTCCTCTAGGTGATTATCAAGTTGTTTTCCAAAACCGTCGCCTCTTATGTAGGGATCGGGGTGAACGTCGGGTTTTCATTGAGTCTAGCATTTTTGAACACTAGAGTCCATTATGAATCAATCCATATGATCATATATGCCTAATCCGTCCACTTTTGAAAAAATCAAATTTTTGAGCTCGCACAAAGGGGGTACCCCTTTGGCCGGTGGCCAGATTTGGCCCCTTTTCTGGCAGCCGTCAGTAAAACGGCTATAACTCTCTCCAGAAGTAAGCTTTACCCGTGATTCTTGTTGCGTTGGATTCCTAACTCAAATATCTACCCTACCAAAAGTCGAACTAATAGATACCCTATTTGAGTCGGCCTCTAGGTGATTATCAAGTTGTTTTCCAAAACCGTCGCCTCTTATGTAGGGATCGGGGTTAACGTCGGGTTTTTCATTGAGTCTAGCATTTTTGAGCACTAGAGTCCATTATGAATCAATCCATATGATCATATTTGCCTAATCCGTCCACTTTTGAAAAATTCAAATTTTTGAGCCTGCCCAAAGGGATACCCCTTTGGCCGGTGGCCAGATTTGGCCCCGTTTTCTGGCAGCCGTCAGTAAAACGGCTATAACTCTCTCCAGAAGTAAGCTTTACCCGTGATTCTTGTTGCGTTGGATTCCTAACTTAAATATCTACCCTACCAAAAGTCGAACTGATAGAAACCCTATTTGAGTCGGCCTCTAGGTGATTATCAAGTTGTTTTCCAAAACCGTCGCCTCTTATGTAGGGATCGGGGTGAACGTCGGGTTTTTTATTGAGTCTGGCATTTTTGAACACTAGAGTCCAGTATGAATAAATCCATATGATCATATATACCTAATCCGTCCACTTTTGAAAAAATCAAATTTTTGAGCCCGCCCAAAGGTGTAACCCTTTGGTCGGTGGCCATATTTGGCCCCGTTTTCTGGCAGTCGTCAGTAAAACGGCTGTAACTCTCTCCAGAAGTAAGATTTAACCGTGATTCTTGTTGCGTTGGATTCCTAACTCAAATATCTACCCTACCAAATGTCGAACCGGTAGAAACCCTATTTGAGTCGGCCTCTAGGTGATTATCAAGTTGTTTTCCAAAACCGTCACCTCTTATGTAGGGATCGGGGTGAACGTCGGGTTTTTGATTGAGTCTAGCATTTTTGAACACTAGAGTCCATTATGAATCAATCCATATGATCATATATGCCTAATCCGTCCACTTTTGAAAAACTCAAATTTTTGAACCCGCCCAAAGGGGTACCCCCCCTTTGGCGGTGGCCAGATTTGGCTCCGTTTTCTGGCAGCCGTCAGTAAAACGGCTATAACTCTCTCCAGAAGTAAGCTTTACCCGTCATTCTTGTTGCGTTAGATTCCTAACTTAAATATCTACCCTACCAAAAGTCGAACCAGTAGAAACACTATTTGCGTCGGCCTCTAGGTGATTATGAAGTTGTTTTCCAAAACCGTCACCTTTGATGTAGGGATCGGGGTTAACGTCGGGTTTTTGATTGAGTCTAGCATTTTTGAACACTAGATTCCATTATGAATCAATCCATATGATCATATATCCCTTTGGCCGGTGGCCAGATTTGGCCCCTTTTCTGGCAGCCGTCAGTAAAACGGCTATAACTCTCTCCAGAAGTAAGCTTTACCCGTGATTCTTGTTGTGTTGTATTCCTAACTCAAATATCTACCCTACCAAAAGTCGAACTGATAGAAACCCTATTTGAGTCGTCCTCTAGGTGATTATCAAGTTGTTTTCCAAAACCGTCGCCTCTTATGTAGGGATCGGGGTGAACGTCGGGTTTTCATTGAGTCTAGCATTTTTGAACACTAGAGTCCATTATGAATCAATCCATATGATCATATATGCCTAATCCGTCCACTTTTGAAAAAATCAAATTTTTGAGCTCGCACAAAGGGGGTACCCCTTTGGCCGGTGGCCAGATTTGGCCCCGTTTTCTGGCAGGCGTCAGTAAAGCGGCTATAACTCTCCCCAGAAGTAAGCTTTACCCGTGATTCTTGTTGCGTTGGATTCCTAACTTAAATATCTACCCTACCAAAAGTCGAACTGATAGAAACCCTATTTGAGTCGGCCTCTAGGTGATTATCAAGTTGTTTTCCAAAACCGTCGCCTCTTATGTAGGGATCGGGGTGAACGTCGGGTTTTTCATTGAGTCTGGCATTTTTGAACACTAGAGTCCATTATGAATCAATCCATATGATCATATATGCCTAATCCGTCCACTTTTGAAAAAATCAAATTTTTGAGCCCGCCCAAAGGGGTAACCCTTTGGTCGGTGGCATATTTGGCCCCGTTTTCTAGCAGTCGTTAGTAAAACGGCTGTAACTCTCTCCAAAAGTAAGATTTACCCGTGATTCTTATTGCGTTGGATTCCTAACTCAAATATCTACCCTACCAAATGTCGAACCGGTAGAAACGTTATTTTAATCGGCCTCTAGGTGATTATCAAGTTGTTTTCCAAAACCGTCACCTCTTACGTAGGGATCGAGGTGAACGTCGGGTTTTTTATTGAGTCTAGCATTTTTGAACACTAGAGTCCATTATGAATCAATCCATATGATCATATATGCCTAATCTGTCCACTTTTGAAAAACTCAAATTTTTGAACCCGCCCAAAGGGGTACCCTTTGGCGGTGGCCAGATTTGGCTCCGTTTTCTGGTAGCCGTCAGTAAAACGGCTATAACTCTCTCCAGAAGTAAGCTTTACCCGTGATTCTTGTTGCGTTGGATTCCTAACTCAAATATCTACCCTACAAAAAGTGCAAACGGAAGAAACTCCTTTTGAGTTAACCTCTAGGTGATTATCAAGTTGATTTCCACATCCGTCGCCTCTTATCTAGGAATCGTGGTGAACGTCCGGTTTTTCATTGAGTCCAGCATTTTTGAACACTAGAGTCCATTATGAATCAATACATATGATCATATATGCCTAATCCGTCCACTTTTGAAAAAATTAAATTTTTGAACCCGCCCAAAGGGGTGCCCCTTTGGCGGTGGCCAGATTTGGCTCCGTTTTCTTGCAGCCGTCAGTAAAACGGCTATAATTCTCTTCAGAAGTAAGCTTTATCCGTGATTCTTGTTGCGTTGGATTCCTAACTAAAATATCTACCCTTCCAAAAGTCGAACCGGTAGAAATCCTATTTGAGTCGGCCTCTAGGTGATTATCAAGTTGATTTCCACAACCGTCGACTCTTATGTAGGGATCGGGGTGAACGTCGAGTTTTTCATTAAGTCTAGCATTTTTGAACAGTAGAGTCCATTATGAATCAATCCATATGATCATATATGCATAATCCGTCCACTTTTGAAAAAATCAAATTTTTGAGCCCGCCCAAAGGGGTACCCCTTTGGCCGGTGGCCAGATTTGGCCCCTTTTCTGGCAGCCGTCAGTAAAACGGCTATAACTCTCTCCAGAAGTAAGCTTTACCCGTGATTCTTGTTGCGTTGGATTACTAACTCAAATATCTACTCTACCAAAAGTTGAATCGGTAGAAACCCTATTTGAGTCGGCCTCTAGGTGATTATGAAGTTGATTTCCAAAACCGTCACCTCTTATGTAGGGATCGGTGTGAACGTCGGGTTTTCATTGAGTTTAGCATTTTTGAACACTAGAATCCATTATGAATCAATCTATATGATCATATATGCCTAATCCGTGTACTTTTGAAAAAATTAAATTTTTGAGCCCGCCCAAAGGGGTACCCCTTTGGCCGGTGGCCAGATTTGGCCCCTTTTCTAGCAGCCGTCAGTAAAACGGCTATAACTCTCTCCAGAAGTAAGGTTTACCCGAGATTCTTGTTGTGTTGGATTCCTAACTAAAATATCTACCAACCAAAAGTCGAACCGGTAGAAACCCTATTTGAGTCGGCCTCTAGGTGATTATCAAGTTGTTTTCCAAAACCGTCACCTCTTATGTAGGGATCGGGGTGAACGTCAGGTTTTTCATTGAGTCTAGCATTTTTGAACACTAGATTCCATTATGAATCAATCCATATGATCATATATGCCTAATCCTTCCACTTTTGAAAAAATCAAATTTTTGAGCCCGCCCAAAGGGGCACCCTTTGGCCGGTGGCCAGATTTGGCACCGTTTTCTGGCAGCCGTCAGTAAAACGGCTATAACTCTCTCCCGAAGTAAGCTTTAGCCGTGATTCTTATTGTGTTGGATTCCTAACTAAAATATCTACCCTATCAAAAGTCGAACCGGTAGAAGCCCTATTTGAGTCGGCCTCTAGGTGATTATGAAGTTGTTTTCGAAAACCGTCATCTCTTATGTAGGGATCGGGGTGAACGTCGGGTTTGTCATTGAGTCTAGCATTTTTGAACACTAGATTCTATTATGAATCAATCCATATGATCATATATGCCTAATCCGTCCACTTTTGAAAAAATCAAATTTTTGAGCTCGCACAAAGGGGTTACCCCTTTGGCCAGTGGCCAGATTTGGCCCCTTTTCTGGCAGCCGTCAGTAAAACGGCTATAACTCTCTCCAGAAGTAAGCTTTACCCGTGATTCTTGTTGTGTTATATTCCTAACTCAAATATCTACCCTACCAAAAGTCGAACTGATAGAAACCCTATTTGAGTCGGCCTCTAGGTGATTATCAAGTTGTTTTCCAAAACCGTCGCCTCTTATGTAGGGATCGGGGTGAACGTCGGGTTTTCATTGAGTCTAGCATTTTTGAACACTAGAGTCCATTATGAATCAATCCATATGATCATATATGCCTAATCCGTCTACTTTTGAAAAAATCAAAATTTTGAGCTCGCACAAAAGGGTACCCCTTTGGCCGGTGGCCAGATTTGGCCCCGTTTTCTTGCAGCCGTCAGTAAAACGGCTATAACTCTCTCCTGAAGTAAGCTTTACCCGTGATTCTTGTTGCGTTGGATTACTAACTCAAATATCTACCCTACCAAAAGTTGAATCGGTAGAAACCCTATTTGAGTCGGCCTCTAGGTGATTATGAAGTTAATTTCCAAAACCGTCACCTCTTTTGTAGGGATCGGGGTGAAGGTCGAGTTTTCATTGAGTTTAGCATTTTTGAACACTAGAATCCATTATGAATCAATTCATATGATCATATATTCCTAATCCGTCCACTTTTGAAAAAATCAAATTTTTGAGCCCGCCCAAAGGGGTACCCCTTTGGCCGGTGGCCAGATTTGACCCCTTTTCTGGCAGCCGTCAGTAAAACGGCTATAACTCTCTCCAGAAGTAAGCTTTACCAGTGATTCTTGTTGTGTTGGATTCCTAACTCAAATATCTACCCTACCAAAAGTCTAACCGGTAGAAACCCTATTTGAGTCGGCCTCTAGGTGATTATGAAGTTGTTTTCCAAAACCGTCTCCTCTTATGTGGGGATCGGGGTGAACGTCGGGTTTCATTGAATCTAGCATTTTTGAACACTAGAGTCCATTATGAATCAATCCATATGATCATATATGCCTAATCCGTCCACTTTTGAAAAAATCAAATTTTTGAGCCCTCCCAAAGGGGTACCCCTTTGGCCGGAGGCCAGATTGGCCCCGTTTTTTGACCGCCGTCAGTAAAACGGCTATAACTCTCTCCAGAAGTAAGCTTTACCCGTGATTCTTGTTGCGTTGGATTCCTAACTCAAATATCTACCTTACAAAAAGTTCAAATGGAAGAAACTCCTTTTGAGTTAAGCTCTAGGTGATTATCAAGTTGATTTCGACAACCGTCACCTCTTATGTATGGATCGGGATGAACGTCGGGTTTTTCATTGAGTCTAGCATTTTTGAACACTAGAGTGCATTATGAATCAATCCATATGATTATATATGCCTAATCCGTCCACTTTTGAAAAAATCAAATTTTTGAGCTGCCAAAGTGGTACCCTTTGGCCGGTGGCCAAATTTGGCCCCGTTTTCTGGCAGCCGTCAGTAAAACGGCTATAACTCTCTCCTGAAGTAAGCTTTACACGAGATTCTTGTTGCGTTGGATTCCTAACTCAAATATCTACCCTACAAAAAGTTCAAATGGAAGAAACTTCTTCCGAGTCAACCTCTAGGTGATTATCAAGTTGATTTCCACAACTGTCGCCTCTTATGTAGGGATCGGGGTGAACGTCGGGTTTTTCATTGAGTCTAGCATTTTTGAACACTAGAGTCCATTATGAATCAATCCATATGTTCATATATGCCTAATCCGTCCACGTTTGAAAAAATCAAATTTTTGAGCCCGCCCAAAGGGGTACCCTTTGGCCGGTGGCGAAATTTGGCCCCGTTTTCTGGCAGCAGTCAGTAAAACGGCTATAACTCTCTCCAGAAGTAAGCTTTACACGTGATTCGTTTTGCATTAGATTCCTAACTCAAATATCTACCTTACAAAAAGTTCAAATGGAAGAAACTTCGTCCGAGTCAACCTCTAGGTGATTATCAAGTTGATTTCCACAACCGTCGCCTCTTATGTAGGGATCGGGGTGAACGTCGGGTTTTTCATTGAGTCTAGCATTTTTGAATACTAGAGTCCATTATGACTCAATCCATATGTTCATATATGCCTAATCCGTCCACTTTTGAAAAAATCAAATTTTTGAGCCCGCCCAAAGGGGTACCCCTTTGGCCGGTGGCCAGATTTTGCCCCTTTTCTGGCAGCCGTCAGTAAAACGGCTATAACTCTCTCCAGAAGTAAGCTTTACCCGTGATTCTTGTTTCGTTTGATTTCTAACACAAATATCTACCCTACAAAAAGTTCAAATGGAAGAAACTCCTTTTGCGTCAACCTCTAGGTGATTATCAAGTTGATTTCCACAACCGTCACCTCTTATGTAAGGATCGGGATGAACGTCGGGTTTTTCATTGAGTCTAGCATTTTTGAACACTAGAGTCCATTATTAATCAATCCATATGATCATATATGCCTAATCCGTCCACTTTTGAAAAATCAAATTTTTGAGCCCGCCCAAAGGGGTACCCCTTTGGCCGGTGGCCTGATTTGGCCCCGTTTTCTGGCAGCCGTCAGTAAAGTGGCTATAACTCTCTCCAGAAGTAATCTTTAGCCGTGATTCTTGTTGCGTTGGATTCTTAACTCAAATATCTACCCTAAAAAATGTTCAAATGGAAGAAATTCCTTTCGAGTCAACCTCTAGGTGATTATCAAGTTGATTTCCACAACCGTCGCCTCTTATGTAGGGATCGGGGTGAACGTCGGGTTTTTCATTGAGTCTAGCATTTTTGAACACTAGAGTCCATTATGAATCAATCCATATGATCATATATGCCTAATCCGTCCACTTTTGAAAAAATCAAATTTTTGAGCCAGCCCAAAGGTGTACTCCCTTTGGCCGGTGGCCAAATTTGGCCCCGTATTCTGGCAGCCGTCAGTAAAACGGCTATAACTCTCTCCAGAAGTAAGCTTTACCCGTGATTCTTTTTGCGTTGGATTTCTAACTCAAATATCTACCCTACAAAAAGTTCAAATGGAAGAAACTTCTTCCGAGTCAACCTCTAGGTGATTATCTAGTTGATTTCCATAACCGTCGCCTCTTTTGTAGGGATCGGGGTGAAAGTCGGGTTTTTCATTGAGTCTAGCATTTTTGAACACTAGAGTCCATTATGAATAAATCCATATGATCATATATGCCTAATCCGTCCGCTTTTGAAAAATCAAATATTTGAACCCGCCCAAAGGGGTACCCCTTTGGCCGGTGGCCAGATTTGGCCCCTTTTCTGGCAGCCATCCGTAAAACGGCTATAACTCTCTCCAGAAGTAAGCTTTACCCGTGATTCTTGTTGCGTTGGATTACTAACTTAAATATCTACCCTACCAAAAGTCGAATCGGTAGAAACCCTATTTGAGTCGGCCTCTAGGTGATTATGAAGTTGATTTCCAAAACCGTCACCTCTTATGTAGGGATCGCGGTGAACGTCGGGTTTTCATTGAGTTTAGCATTTTTGAACACTAGAATTCATTATGAATCAATCCATATGATCATATATGCCTAATCCGTCCACTTTTGAAAAAATCAAATTTTTGACCCCGCCCATAGGGGTACCCCTTTGGCCGGTGGCCAGATTTGGCCCCTTTTCTGGCAGCCGTCAGTAAAACGGCTATAACTCTCTCCAGAAGTAAGCTTTACCCGTGATTCTTGTTGTGTTGGATTTCTAAATGAAATATCTACCTACCAAAAGTGGAACCGGTAGAAACCCTATTTGAGTCGGCCTCTAGGTGATTATCAAGTTGTTTTCCAAAACCGTCACCTCTTATGTAGGGATCGGGGTGAACGTCGGGTTTTTCATTGAGTCTAGCATTTTTGAACACTAGATTCCATTAAGAATCAATCCATATGATCATATATGCCTAATCCTTCCACTTTTGAAAAAATCAAATTTTTGAGCCCGCTCAAAGGGGCACTCCTTTGGCCGGTGGCCAGATTTGGCACCGTTTTCTGGCAGCCGTTAGTAAAACGGCTATAACTCTCTCCAGAAGTAAGCTTTAGCCGTGATTCTTGTTGTGTTGGATTCCTAACTAAAATATCTACCCTATCAAAAGTCGAACCGATAGAAACCCTATTTGAGTCGGCCTCTAGGTGATTATGAAGTTGTTTTCCAAAACCGTCATCTCTTATGTAGGGATCGGGGTGAACGTCGGGTTTGTCATTGAGTCTAGCATTTTTGAACACTAGATTCTATTATGAATCAATCCATATGATCATATATGCCTAATCCGTCCACTTTTGAAAAAATCAAATTTTTGAGCTCGCACAAAGGGGTTACCCCTTTGGCCAGTGGCCAGATTTGGCCCCTTTTCTGGCAGCCGTCAGTAAAACGGCTATAACTCTCTCCAGAAGTAAGCTTTACCCGTGATTCTTGTTGCGTTGGATTACTAACTTAAATATCTACCCTACCAAAAGTCGAATCGGTAGAAACCCTATTTGAGTCGGCCTCTAGGTGATTATGAAGTTGATTTCCAAAACCGTCACCTCTTATGTAGGGATCGCGGTGAACGTCGGGTTTTCATTGAGTTTAGCATTTTTGAACACTAGAATTCATTATGAATCAATCCATATGATCATATATGCCTAATCCGTCCACTTTTGAAAAAATCAAATTTTTGACCCCGCCCATAGGGGTACCCCTTTGGCCGGTGGCCAGATTTGGCCCCTTTTCTGGCAGCCGTCAGTAAAACGGCTATAACTCTCTCCAGAAGTAAGCTTTACCCGTGATTCTTGTTGTGTTGGATTTCTAAATGAAATATCTACCTACCAAAAGTGGAACCGGTAGAAACCCTATTTGAGTCGGCCTCTAGGTGATTATCAAGTTGTTTTCCAAAACCGTCACCTCTTATGTAGGGATCGGGGTGAACGTCGGGTTTTTCATTGAGTCTAGCATTTTTGAACACTAGATTCCATTAAGAATCAATCCATATGATCATATATGCCTAATCCTTCCACTTTTGAAAAAATCAAATTTTTGAGCCCGCTCAAAGGGGCACTCCTTTGGCCGGTGGCCAGATTTGGCACCGTTTTCTGGCAGCCGTTAGTAAAACGGCTATAACTCTCTCCAGAAGTAAGCTTTAGCCGTGATTCTTGTTGTGTTGGATTCCTAACTAAAATATCTACCCTATCAAAAGTCGAACCGATAGAAACCCTATTTGAGTCGGCCTCTAGGTGATTATGAAGTTGTTTTCCAAAACCGTCATCTCTTATGTAGGGATCGGGGTGAACGTCGGGTTTGTCATTGAGTCTAGCATTTTTGAACACTAGATTCTATTATGAATCAATCCATATGATCATATATGCCTAATCCGTCCACTTTTGAAAAAATCAAATTTTTGAGCTCGCACAAAGGGGTTACCCCTTTGGCCAGTGGCCAGATTTGGCCCCTTTTCTGGCAGCCGTCAGTAAAACGGCTATAACTCTCTCCAGAAGTAAGCTTTACCCGTGATTCTTCTTGTGTTGTATTCCTAACTCAAATATCTACCCTACCAAAAGTCGAACTGATAGAAACCCTATTTGAGTCGGCCTCTAGGTGATTATCAAGTTGTTTTCCAAAACCGTCGCCTCTTATGTAGGGATCGGGGTGAACGTCGGGTTTTCATTGAGTCTAGCATTTTTGAACACTAGAGTCCATTATGAATCAATCCATATGATCATATATGCCTAATCCGTCCACTTTTGAAAAAATCAAATTTTTGAGCTCGCACAAAGGGGGTACCCCTATGGCTGGTGGCCAGATTTGGCCCCGTTTTCTGGCAGCCGTCAGTAAAACGACTATAACTCTCTCCAGAAGTAAGATTTACCCGTGATTCTTATAGCGTTGGATTCCTAACTCAAATATCTACCCTACCAAATGTCGAACCGGTAGAAACCTTATTTTAGTCGGCCTCTAGGTGATTATCAAGTTGTTTTCCAAAACCGTCGCCTCTTATGTAGGGATCGGGGTTAACGTCGGGTTTTTCATTGAGTCTAGCATTTTTGAACACTAGAGTCCATTATGAATCAATCCATATGATCATATTTGCCTAATCCGTCCACTTTTGAAAAATTCAAATTTTTGAGCCTGCCCAAAGTGGTACCCCTTTGGCCGGTGGCCAGATTTGGCCCCGTTTTCTGGCAGCCGTCAGTAAAACGGCTATAACTCTCTCCAGAAGTAAGCTTTACCCGTGATTCTTGTTGCGTTGGATTCCTAACTGAAATATCTACCCTACAAAATGTTCAAATGGAAGAAACTCCTTTTGAGTTAACCTCGAGGTGATTATCAAGTTGATTTCCACAACCGTCGCCTCTTATCTTGGGATCGGGGTGAACGTCCGGTTTTCATTGAGTCTAGCATTTTTGAACACTAGAGTCCATTATGAATCAATCCATATGATCATATATTCTTAATCCGTCCACTTTTGAAAAATTCAAATTTTTGAGCCTGCCCAAAGGGGTACCCCTTTGGCCGGTGGCCAGATTTGGCCCCGTTTTCTAGCAGCCGTCAGTAAAACGGCTATAACTCTCTCCAGAAGTAAGCTTTACCCGTGATTCTTGTTGCGTTGGATTCCTAACTTAAATATCTACCCTACCAAAAGTCGAACTGATAGAAACCCTATTTGAGTCGGCCTCTAGGTGATTATCAAGTTGTTTTCCAAAACCGTCGCCTCTTATGTAGGGATCGGGGTGAACGTCGGGTTTTTCATTGAGTCTGGCATTTTTGAACACTAGAGTCCAGTATGAATCAATCCATATGATCATATATACCTAATCCGTCCACTTTTGAAAAAATCAAATTTTTGAGCCCGCCCAAAGGGGTAACCCTTTGGTCGGTGGCCATATTTGGCCCCGTTTTCTGGCAGTCGTCAGTAAAACGGCTGTAACTCTCTCCAGAAGTAAGATTTAACCGTGATTCTTGTTGCGTTGGATTCCTAACTCAAATATCTACCCTACCAAATGTCGAACCGGTAGAAACCCTATTTGAGTCGGCCTCTAGGTGATTATCAAGTTGTTTTCCAAAACCGTCACCTCTTATGTAGGGATCGGGGTGAACGTCGGGTTTTTGATTGAGTCTAGCATTTTTGAACACTAGAGTCCATTATAAATCAATCCATATGATCATATATGCCTAATCCGTCCACTTTTGAAAAACTCAAATTTTTGAACCCGCCCAAAGGGGTACCCCCCCTTTGGCGGTGGCCAGATTTGGCTCCGTTTTCTGGCAGCCGTCAGTAAAACGGCTATAACTCTCTCCAGAAGTAAGCTTTACCCGTCATTCTTGTTGCGTTAGATTCCTAACTTAAATATCTACCCTACCAAAAGTCGAACCAGTAGAAACACTATTTGCTTCGGCCTTTAGGTGATTATGAAGTTGTTTTCCAAAACCGTCACCTTTGATGTAGGGATCGGGGTGAACGTCGGGTTTTTGATTGAGTCTAGCATTTTTGAACACTAGATTCCATTATGAATCAATCCATATGATCATATATGCCTAATCCATCCACTTTTGAAAAAATCAAATTTTTGAGCTCGCACAAAGGGGTACCCCTTTGGCCGGTGGCCAGATTTGGCCCCTTTTCTGGCAGCCATCAGTAAAACGGCTATAACTCTCTCCAGAAGTAAGCTTTAACCGTGATTCTTGTTGCGTTGGATTCCTAACTCAAATATCTACCCTACCAAAAGTCGAACTAATAGAAACCCTATTTGAGTCGGCCTCTAGGTGATTATCAAGTTGTTTTCCAAAACCGTCGCCTCTTATGTAGGGATCGGGGTTAACGTCGGGTTTTTCATTGAGTCTAGCATTTTTGAACACTAGAGTCCATTATGAATCAATCCATATGATCATATTTGCCTAATCCGTCCACTTTTGAAAAATTCAAATTTTTGAGCCTGCCCAAAGGGGTACCCCTTTGGCCGGTGGCCAGATTTGGCCCCGTTTTCTAGCAGCCGTCAGTAAAACGGCTATAACTCTCTCCAGAAGTAAGCTTTACCCGTGATTCTTGTTGCGTTGGATTCCTAACTTAAATATCTACCCTACCAAAAGTCGAACTGATAGAAACCCTATTTGAGTCGGCCTCTAGGTGATTATCAAGTTGTTTTCCAAAACCGTCGCCTCTTATGTAGGGATCGGGGTGAACGTCGGGTTTTTCATTGAGTCTGGCATTTTTGAACACTAGAGTCCAGTATGAATCAATCCATATGATCATATATACCTAATCCGTCCACTTTTGAAAAAATCAAATTTTTGAGCCCGCCCAAAGGTGTAACCCTTTGGTCGGTGGCCATTTTTGGCCCCGTTTTCTGGCAGTCGTCAGTAAAACGGCTGTAACTCTCTCCAGAAGTAAGATTTAACCGTGATTCTTGTTGCGTTGGATTCCTAACTCAAATATCTACCCTACCAAATGTCGAACCGGTAGAAACCCTATTTGAGTCGGCCTCTAGGTGATTATCAAGTTGTTTTCCAAAACCGTCACCTCTTATGTAAGGATCGGGGTGAACGTCGGGTTTTTGATTGAGTCTAGCATTTTTGAACACTAGAGTCCATTATGAATCAATCCATATGATCATATATGCCTAATCCGTCCACTTTTGAAAAACTCAAATTTTTGAACCCGCCCAAAGGGGTACCCCCCCTTTGGCGGTGGCCAGATTTGGCTCCGTTTTCTGGCAGCCGTCAGTAAAACGGCTATAACTCTCTCCAGAAGTAAGCTTTACCCGTCATTCTTGTTGCGTTAGATTCCTAACTTAAATATCTACCCTACCAAAAGTCGAACCAGTAGAAACACTATTTGCGTCGGCCTCTAGGTGATTATGAAGTTGTTTTCCAAAACCGTCACCTTTGATGTAGGGATCGGGGTGAACGTCGGGTTTTTGATTGAGTCTAGCATTTTTGAACACTAGATTCCATTATGAATCAATCCATATGATCATATATCCCTTTGGCCGGTGGCGAGATTTGGCCCCTTTTCTGGCAGCCGTCAGTAAAACGGCTATAACTCTCTCCAGAAGTAAGCTTTACCCGTGATTCTTGTTGTATTGTATTCCTAACTCAAATATCTACCCTACCAAAAGTCGAACTGATAGAAACCCTATTTGAGTCGTCCTCTAGGTGATTATCAAGTTGTTTTCCAAAACCGTCGCCTCTTATGTAGGGATCGGGGTGAACGTCGGGTTTTCATTGAGTCTAGCATTTTTGAACACTAGAGTCCATTATGAATCAATCCATATGATCATATATGCCTAATCCGTCCACTTTTGAAAAAATCAAATTTTTGAGCTCGCACAAAGGGGGTACCCCTTTGGCCGGTGGCCAGATTTGGCCCCGTTTTCTGGCAGGCGTCAGTAAAACGGCTATAACTCTCCCCAGAAGTAAGCTTTACCCGTGATTCTTGTTGCGTTGGATTCCTAACTTAAATATCTACCCTACCAAAAGTCGAACTGATAGAAACCCTATTTGAGTCGGCCTCTAGGTGATTATCAAGTTGTTTTCCAAAACCGTCGCCTCTTATGTAGGGATCGGGGTGAACGTCGGGTTTTTCATTGAGTCTGGCATTTTTGAACACTAGAGTCCATTATGAATCAATCCATATGATCATATATGCCTAATCCGTCCACTTTTGAAAAAATCAAATTTTTGAGCCCGCCCAAAGGGGTAACCCTTTGGTCGGTGGCATATTTGGCCCCGTTTTCTAGCAGTCGTTAGTAAAACGGCTGTAACTTTCTCCAGAAGTAAGATTTACCCGTGATTCTTATTGCGTTGGATTCCTAACTCAAATATCTACCCTACCAAATGTCGAACCGGTAGAAACCTTATTTTAATCGGCCTCTAGGTGATTATCAAGTTGTTTTCCAAAACCGTCACCTCTTACGTAGGGATCGAGGTGAACGTCGGGTTTTTTATTGAGTCTAGCATTTTTGAACACTAGAGTCCATTATGAATCAATCCATATGATCATATATGCCTAATCTGTCCACTTTTGAAAAACTCAAATTTTTGAACCCGCCCAAAGGGGTACCCTTTGGCGGTGGCCAGATTTGGCTCCGTTTTCTGGTAGCCGTCAGTAAAACGGCTATAACTCTCTCCAGAAGTAAGCTTTACCCGTGATTCTTGTTGCGTTAGATTCCTAACTCAAATATCTACCCTACAAAAAGTGCAAACGGAAGAAACTCCTTTTGAGTTAACCTCTAGGTGATTATCAAGTTGATTTCCACATCCGTCGCCTCTTATCTAGGAATCGTGGTGAACGTCCGGTTTTTCATTGAGTCCAGCATTTTTGAACACTAGAGTCCATTATGAATCAATACATATGATCATATATGCCTAATCCGTCCACTTTTGAAAAAATCAAATTTTTGAGCCCGCCCAAAGGGGTGCCCCTTTGGCGGTGGCCAGATTTGTCTCCGTTTTCTTGCAGCCGTCAGTAAAACGGCTATAATTCTCTCCAAAAGTAAGCTTTATCCGTGATTCTTGTTGCGTTGGATTCCTAACTAAAATATCTACCCTACCAAAAGTCGAACCGGTAGAAATCCTATTTGAGTCGGCCTCTAGGTGATTATCAAGTTGATTTCCACAACCGTCGACTCTTATGTAGGGATCGGGGTGAACGTCGAGTTTTTCATTAAGTCTAGCATTTTTGAACAGTAGAGTCCATTATGAATCAATCCATATGATCATATATGCATAATCCGTCCACTTTTGAAAAAATCAAATTTTTGAGCCCGCCCAAAGGGGTACCCCTTTGGCCGGTGGCCAGATTTGGCCCCTTTTCTGGCAGCCGTCAGTGAAACGGCTATAACTCTCTCCAGAAGTAAGCTTTACCCGTGATTCTTGTTGCGTTGGATTACTAACTCAAATATCTACTCTACCAAAAGTTGAATCGGTAGAAACCCTATTTGAGTCGGCCTCTAGGTGATTATGAAGTTGTTTTCCAAAACCGTCACCTTTGATGTAGGGATCGGGGTGAACGTCGGGTTTTTGATTGAGTCTATCATTTTTGAACACTAGATTCCATTATGAATCAATCCATATGATCATATATGCCTAATCCGTCCACTTTTGAAAAAATCAAATTTTTGAGCTCGCACAAAGGGGTACCCCTTTGGCCGGTGGCCAGATTTGGCCCCTTTTCTGGCAGCCATCAGTAAAACGGCTATAACTCTCTCCAGAAGTAAGCTTTACCCGTGATTCTTGTTGCGTTGGATTCCTAACTCAAATATCTACCCTACCAACAGTCGAACTAATAGAAACCCTATTTGAGTCGGCCTCTAGGTGATTATCAAATTGTTTTCCAAAACCGTCGCCTCTTATGTAGGGATCGGGGTTAACGTCGGGTTTTTCATTGAGTCTAGCATTTTTGAACACTAGAGTCCATTATGAATCAATCCATATGATCATATTTGCCTAATCCGTCCACTTTTGAAAAATTCAAATTTTTGAGCCTGCCCATAGGGGTACCCCTTTGGCCGGTGGCCAGATTTGGCCCCGTTTTCTGGCAGCCGTCAGTAAAACGGCTATAACTCTCTCCAGAAGTAAGCTTTACCCGTGATTCTTGTTGCGTTGGATTCCTAACTTAAATATCTACCCTACCAAAAGTCGAACTGATAGAAACCCTATTTGAGTCGGCCTCTAGGTGATTATCAAGTTGTTTTCCAAAACCGTCGCCTCTTATGTAGGGATCGGGGTGAACGTCGGGTTTTTCATTGAGTCTGGCATTTTTGAACACTAGAGTCCAGTATGAATCAATCCATATGATCATATATACCTAATCCGTCCACTTTTGAAAAAATCAAATTTTTGAGCCCGCCCAAAGGTGTAACCCTTTGGTCGGTGGCCATATTTGGCCCCGTTTTCTGGCAGTCGTCAGTAAAACGGCTGTAACTCTCTCCAGAAGTAAGATTTAACCGTGATTCTTGTTGCGTTGGATTCCTAACTCAAATATCTACCCTACCAAATGTCGAACAGGTAGAAACCCTATTTGAGTCGGTCTCTAGGTGATTATCAAGTTGTTTTCCAAAACCGTCACCTCTTATGTAAGGATCGGGGTGAACGTCGGGTTTTTGATTGAGTCTAGCATTTTTGAACACTAGAGTCCATTATGAATCAATCCATATGATCATATATGCCTAATCCGTCCACTTTTGAAAAACTCAAATTTTTGAACCCGCCCAAAGGGGTACCCCCCTTTGGCGGTGGCCAGATTTGGCTCCGTTTTCTGGCAGCCGTCAGTAAAACGGCTATAACTCTCTCCAGAAGTAAGCTTTACCCGTCATTCTTGTTGCGTTAGATTCCTAACTTAAATATCTACCCTACCAAAAGTCGAACCAGTAGAAACACTATTTGCGTCGGCCTCTAGGTGATTATGAAGTTGTTTTCCAAAACCGTCACCTTTGATGTAGGGATCGGGGTGAACGTCGGGTTTTTGATTGAGTCTAGCATTTTTGAACACTAGATTCCATTATGAATCAATCCATATGATCATATATGCCTAATCCGTCCACTTTTGAAAAAATCAAATTTTTGAGCTCGCACAAAGGGGTACCCCTTTGGCCGGTGGCGAGATTTGGCCCCTTTTCTGGCAGCCGTCAGTAAAACGGCTATAACTCTCTCCAGAAGTAAGCTTTACCCGTGATTGTTGTTGTGTTGTATTCCTAACTCAAATATCTACCCTACCAAAAGTCGAACTGATAGAAACCCTATTTGAGTCGTCCTCTAGGTGATTATCAAGTTGTTTTCCAAAACCGTCGCCTCTTATGTAGGGATCGGGGTGAACGTCGGGTTTTCATTGAGTCTAGCATTTTTGAACACTAGAGTCCATTATGAATCAATCCATATGATCATATATGCCTAATCCGTCCACTTTTGAAAAAATCAAATTTTTGAGCTCGCACAAAGGGGGTACCCCTTTGGCCGGTGGCCAGATTTGGCCCCTTTTCTGGCAGCCGTCAGTAAAACGGCTATAACTCTCTCCAGAAGTAAGCTTTACCCGTGATTCTTGTTGCGTTGGATTCCTAACTCAAATATCTACCCTACCAAAAGTCGAACTAATAGATACCCTATTTGAGTCGGCCTCTAGGTGATTATCAAGTTGTTTTCCAAAACCGTCGCCTCTTATGTAGGGATCGGGGTTAACGTCGGGTTTTTCATTGAGTCTAGCATTTTTGAGCACTAGAGTCCATTATGAATCAATCCATATGATCATATTTGCCTAATCCGTCCACTTTTGAAAAATTCAAATTTTTGAGCCTGCCCAAAGGGATACCCCTTTGGCCGGTGGCCAGATTTGGCCCCGTTTTCTGGCAGCCGTCAGTAAAACGGCTATAACTCTCTCCAGAAGTAAGCTTTACCCGTGATTCTTGTTGCGTTGGATTCCTAACTTAAATATCTACCCTACCAAAAGTCGAACTGATAGAAACCCTATTTGAGTCGGCCTCTAGGTGATTATCAAGTTGTTTTCCAAAACCGTCGCCTCTTATGTAGGGATCGGGGTGAACGTCGGGTTTTTTATTGAGTCTGGCATTTTTGAACACTAGAGTCCAGTATGAATAAATCCATATGATCATATATACCTAATCCGTCCACTTTTGAAAAAATCAAATTTTTGAGCCCGCCCAAAGGTGTAACCCTTTGGTCGGTGGCCATATTTGGCCCCGTTTTATGGCAGTCGTCAGTAAAACGGCTGTAACTCTCTCCAGAAGTAAGATTTAACCGTGATTCTTGTTGCGTTGGATTCCTAACTCAAATATCTACCCTACCAAATGTCGAACCGGTAGAAACCCTATTTGAGTCGGCCTCTAGGTGATTATCAAGTTGTTTTCCAAAACCGTCACCTCTTATGTAGGGATCGGGGTGAACGTCGGGTTTTTGATTGAGTCTAGCATTTTTGAACACTAGAGTCCATTATGAATCAATCCATATGATCATATATGCCTAATCCGTCCACTTTTGAAAAACTCAAATTTTTGAACCCGCCCAAAGGGGTACCCCCCCTTTGGCGGTGGCCAGATTTGGCTCCGTTTTCTGGCAGCCGTCAGTAAAACGGCTATAACTCTCTCCAGAAGTAAGCTTTACCCGTCATTCTTGTTGCGTTAGATTCCTAACTTAAATATCTACCCTACCAAAAGTCGAACCAGTAGAAACACTATTTGCGTCGGCCTCTAGGTGATTATGAAGTTGTTTTCCAAAACCGTCACCTTTGATGTAGGGATCGGGGTTAACGTCGGGTTTTTGATTGAGTCTAGCATTTTTGAACACTAGATTCCATTATGAATCAATCCATATGATCATATATCCCTTTGGCCGGTGGCCAGATTTGGCCCCTTTTCTGGCAGCCGTCAGTAAAACGGCTATAACTCTCTCCAGAAGTAAGCTTTACCCGTGATTCTTGTTGTGTTGTATTCCTAACTCAAATATCTACCCTACCAAAAGTCGAACTGATAGAAACCCTATTTGAGTCGTCCTCTAGGTGATTATCAAGTTGTTTTCCAAAACCGTCGCCTCTTATGTAGGGATCGGGGTGAACGTCGGGTTTTCATTGAGTCTAGCATTTTTGAACACTAGAGTCCATTATGAATCAATCCATATGATCATATATGCCTAATCCGTCCACTTTTGAAAAAATCAAATTTTTGAGCTCGCACAAAGGGGGTACCCCTTTGGCCGGTGGCCAGATTTGGCCCCGTTTTCTGGCAGGCGTCAGTAAAGCGGCTATAACTCTCCCCAGAAGTAAGCTTTACCCGTGATTCTTGTTGCGTTGGATTCCTAACTTAAATATCTACCCTACCAAAAGTCGGACTGATAGAAACCCTATTTGAGTCGGCCTCTAGGTGATTATCAAGTTGTTTTCCAAAACCGTCGCCTCTTATGTAGGGATCGGGGTGAACGTCGGGTTTTTCATTGAGTCTGGCATTTTTGAACACTAGAGTCCATTATGAATCAATCCATATGATCATATATGCCTAATCCGTCCACTTTTGAAAAAATCAAATTTTTGAGCCCGCCCAAAGGGGTAACCCTTTGGTCGGTGGCATATTTGGCCCCGTTTTCTAGCAGTCGTTAGTAAAACGGCTGTAACTCTCTCCAAAAGTAAGATTTACCCGTGATTCTTATTGCGTTGGATTCCTAACTCAAATATCTACCCTACCAAATGTCGAACCGGTAGAAACGTTATTTTAATCGGCCTCTAGGTGATTATCAAGTTGTTTTCCAAAACCGTCACCTCTTACGTAGGGATCGAGGTGAACGTCGGGTTTTTTATTGAGTCTAGCATTTTTGAACACTAGAGTCCATTATGAATCAATCCATATGATCATATATGCCTAATCTGTCCACTTTTGAAAAACTCAAATTTTTGAACCCGCCCAAAGGGGTACCCTTTGGCGGTGGCCAGATTTGGCTCCGTTTTCTGGTAGCCGTCAGTAAAACGGCTATAACTCTCTCCAGAAGTAAGCTTTACCCGTGATTCTTGTTGCGTTGGATTCCTAACTCAAATATCTACCCTACAAAAAGTGCAAACGGAAGAAACTCCTTTTGAGTTAACCTCTAGGTGATTATCAAGTTGATTTCCACATCCGTCGCCTCTTATCTAGGAATCGTGGTGAACGTCCGGTTTTTCATTGAGTCCAGCATTTTTGAACACTAGAGTCCATTATGAATCAATACATATGATCATATATGCCTAATCCGTCCACTTTTGAAAAAATTAAATTTTTGAACCCGCCCAAAGGGGTGCCCCTTTGGCGGTGGCCAGATTTGGCTCCGTTTTCTTGCAGCCGTCAGTAAAACGGCTATAATTCTCTTCAGAAGTAAGCTTTATCCGTGATTCTTGTTGCGTTGGATTCCTAACTAAAATATCTACCCTTCCAAAAGTCGAACCGGTAGAAATCCTATTTGAGTCGGCCTCTAGGTGATTATCAAGTTGATTTCCACAACCGTCGACTCTTATGTAGGGATCGGGGTGAACGTCGAGTTTTTCATTAAGTCTAGCATTTTTGAACAGTAGAGTCCATTATGAATCAATCCATATGATCATATATGCATAATCCGTCCACTTTTGAAAAAATCAAATTTTTGAGCCCGCCCAAAGGGGTACCCCTTTGGCCGGTGGCCAGATTTGGCCCCTTTTCTGGCAGCCGTCAGTAAAACGGCTATAACTCTCTCCAGAAGTAAGCTTTACCCGTGATTCTTGTTGCGTTGGATTACTAACTCAAATATCTACTCTACCAAAAGTTGAATCGGTAGAAACCCTATTTGAGTCGGCCTCTAGGTGATTATGAAGTTGATTTCCAAAACCGTCACCTCTTATGTAGGGATCGGTGTGAACGTCGGGTTTTCATTGAGTTTAGCATTTTTGAACACTAGAATCCATTATGAATCAATCTATATGATCATATATGCCTAATCCGTGTACTTTTGAAAAAATTAAATTTTTGAGCCCGCCCAAAGGGGTACCCCTTTGGCCGGTGGCCAGATTTGGCCCCTTTTCTAGCAGCCGTCAGTAAAACGGCTATAACTCTCTCCAGAAGTAAGGTTTACCCGAGATTCTTGTTGTGTTGGATTCCTAACTAAAATATCTACCAACCAAAAGTCGAACCGGTAGAAACCCTATTTGAGTCGGCCTCTAGGTGATTATCAAGTTGTTTTCCAAAACCGTCACCTCTTATGTAGGGATCGGGGTGAACGTCAGGTTTTTCATTGAGTCTAGCATTTTTGAACACTAGATTCCATTATGAATCAATCCATATGATCATATATGCCTAATCCTTCCACTTTTGAAAAAATCAAATTTTTGAGCCCGCCCAAAGGGGCACCCTTTGGCCGGTGGCCAGATTTGGCACCGTTTTCTGGCAGCCGTCAGTAAAACGGCTATAACTCTCTCCCGAAGTAAGCTTTAGCCGTGATTCTTATTGTGTTGGATTCCTAACTAAAATATCTACCCTATCAAAAGTCGAACCGGTAGAAGCCCTATTTGAGTCGGCCTCTAGGTGATTATGAAGTTGTTTTCGAAAACCGTCATCTCTTATGTAGGGATCGGGGTGAACGTCGGGTTTGTCATTGAGTCTAGCATTTTTGAACACTAGATTCTATTATGAATCAATCCATATGATCATATATGCCTAATCCGTCCACTTTTGAAAAAATCAAATTTTTGAGCTCGCACAAAGGGGTTACCCCTTTGGCCAGTGGCCAGATTTGGCCCCTTTTCTGGCAGCCGTCAGTAAAACGGCTATAACTCTCTCCAGAAGTAAGCTTTACCCGTGATTCTTGTTGTGTTATATTCCTAACTCAAATATCTACCCTACCAAAAGTCGAACTGATAGAAACCCTATTTGAGTCGGCCTCTAGGTGATTATCAAGTTGTTTTCCAAAACCGTCGCCTCTTATGTAGGGATCGGGGTGAACGTCGGGTTTTCATTGAGTCTAGCATTTTTGAACACTAGAGTCCATTATGAATCAATCCATATGATCATATATGCCTAATCCGTCTACTTTTGAAAAAATCAAAATTTTGAGCTCGCACAAAAGGGTACCCCTTTGGCCGGTGGCCAGATTTGGCCCCGTTTTCTTGCAGCCGTCAGTAAAACGGCTATAACTCTCTCCTGAAGTAAGCTTTACCCGTGATTCTTGTTGCGTTGGATTACTAACTCAAATATCTACCCTACCAAAAGTTGAATCGGTAGAAACCCTATTTGAGTCGGCCTCTAGGTGATTATGAAGTTAATTTCCAAAACCGTCACCTCTTTTGTAGGGATCGGGGTGAAGGTCGAGTTTTCATTGAGTTTAGCATTTTTGAACACTAGAATCCATTATGAATCAATTCATATGATCATATATTCCTAATCCGTCCACTTTTGAAAAAATCAAATTTTTGAGCCCGCCCAAAGGGGTACCCCTTTGGCCGGTGGCCAGATTTGACCCCTTTTCTGGCAGCCGTCAGTAAAACGGCTATAACTCTCTCCAGAAGTAAGCTTTACCAGTGATTCTTGTTGTGTTGGATTCCTAACTCAAATATCTACCCTACCAAAAGTCTAACCGGTAGAAACCCTATTTGAGTCGGCCTCTAGGTGATTATCAAGTTGTTTTCCAAAACCGTCTCCTCTTATGTGGGGATCGGGGTGAACGTCGGGTTTCATTGAATCTAGCATTTTTGAACACTAGAGTCCATTATGAATCAATCCATATGATCATATATGCCTAATCCATCCACTTTTGAAAAAATCAAATTTTTGAGCCCTCCCAAAGGGGTACCCCTTTGGCCGGAGGCCAGATTGGCCCCGTTTTTTGACCGCCGTCAGTAAAACGGCTATAACTCTCTCCAGAAGTAAGCTTTACCCGTGATTCTTGTTGCGTTGGATTCCTAACTCAAATATCTACCTTACAAAAAGTTCAAATGGAAGAAACTCCTTTTGAGTTAAGCTCTAGGTGATTATCAAGTTGATTTCGACAACCGTCACCTCTTATGTATGGATCGGGATGAACGTCGGGTTTTTCATTGAGTCTAGCATTTTTGAACACTAGAGTGCATTATGAATCAATCCATATGATTATATATGCCTAATCCGTCCACTTTTGAAAAAATCAAATTTTTGAGCTGCCAAAGTGGTACCCTTTGGCCGGTGGCCAAATTTGGCCCCGTTTTCTGGCAGCCGTCAGTAAAACGGCTATAACTCTCTCCTGAAGTAAGCTTTACACGAGATTCTTGTTGCGTTGGATTCCTAACTCAAATATCTACCCTACAAAAAGTTCAAATGGAAGAAACTTCTTCCGAGTCAACCTCTAGGTGATTATCAAGTTGATTTCCACAACTGTCGCCTCTTATGTAGGGATCGGGGTGAACGTCGGGTTTTTCATTGAGTCTAGCATTTTTGAACACTAGAGTCCATTATGAATCAATCCATATGTTCATATATGCCTAATCCGTCCACGTTTGAAAAAATCAAATTTTTGAGCCCGCCCAAAGGGGTACCCTTTGGCCGGTGGCGAAATTTGGCCCCGTTTTCTGGCAGCAGTCAGTAAAACGGCTATAACTCTCTCCAGAAGTAAGCTTTACACGTGATTCGTTTTGCATTAGATTCCTAACTCAAATATCTACCTTACAAAAAGTTCAAATGGAAGAAACTTCGTCCGAGTCAACCTCTAGGTGATTATCAAGTTGATTTCCACAACCGTCGCCTCTTATGTAGGGATCGGGGTGAACGTCGGGTTTTTCATTGAGTCTAGCATTTTTGAATACTAGAGTCCATTATGACTCAATCCATATGTTCATATATGCCTAATCCGTCCACTTTTGAAAAAATCAAATTTTTGAGCCCGCCCAAAGGGGTACCCCTTTGGCCGGTGGCCAGATTTTGCCCCTTTTCTGGCAGCCGTCAGTAAAACGGCTATAACTCTCTCCAGAAGTAAGCTTTACCCGTGATTCTTGTTTCGTTTGATTTCTAACACAAATATCTACCGTACAAAAAGTTCAAATGGAAGAAACTCCTTTTGCGTCAACCTCTAGGTGATTATCAAGTTGATTTCCACAACCGTCACCTCTTATGTAAGGATCGGGATGAACGTCGGGTTTTTCATTGAGTCTAGCATTTTTGAACACTAGAGTCCATTATTAATCAATCCATATGATCATATATGCCTAATCCGTCCACTTTTGAAAAATCAAATTTTTGAGCCCGCCCAAAGGGGTACCCCTTTGGCCGGTGGCCTGATTTGGCCCCGTTTTCTGGCAGCCGTCAGTAAAGTGGCTATAACTCTCTCCAGAAGTAATCTTTAGCCGTGATTCTTGTTGCGTTGGATTCTTAACTCAAATATCTACCCTAAAAAATGTTCAAATGGAAGAAATTCCTTTCGAGTCAACCTCTAGGTGATTATCAAGTTGATTTCCACAACCGTCGCCTCTTATGTAGGGATCGGGGTGAACGTCGGGTTTTTCATTGAGTCTAGCATTTTTGAACACTAGAGTCCATTATGAATCAATCCATATGATCATATATGCCTAATCCGTCCACTTTTGAAAAAATCAAATTTTTGAGCCAGCCCAAAGGTGTACTCCCTTTGGCCGGTGGCCAAATTTGGCCCCGTATTCTGGCAGCCGTCAGTAAAACGGCTATAACTCTCTCCAGAAGTAAGCTTTACCCGTGATTCTTTTTGCGTTGGATTTCTAACTCAAATATCTACCCTACAAAAAGTTCAAATGGAAGAAACTTCTTCCGAGTCAACCTCTAGGTGATTATCTAGTTGATTTCCATAACCGTCGCCTCTTTTGTAGGGATCGGGGTGAAAGTCGGGTTTTTCATTGAGTCTAGCATTTTTGAACACTAGAGTCCATTATGAATAAATCCATATGATCATATATGCCTAATCCGTCCGCTTTTGAAAAATCAAATATTTGAACCCGCCCAAAGGGGTACCCCTTTGGCCGGTGCCAGATTTGGCACCGTTTTCTGGCAGCCGTCAGTAAAATGGCTATAACTCTCTCCAGAAGTAAGCTCAACCCGTGATTCTTGTTGCGTTGGATTCCTAACTCAAATATCTACCCTACAAAATGTTCAAATGGAAGAAACTCCTTTCGAGTCAACCTCTAGGTGATTATCAAGTTGATTTCCACAACCGTCGCCTCTTATGTAGGGATCGGGGTGAACGTCGGGTTTTTCATTGAGTCTAGCATTTTTATACACTAGAGTCCATTATGAATCAATCCATATGATCATATATTCCTAATCCGTCTACTCTTGAAAAAATCAAATATCTGAGCCCGCCCAAAGGGGTATCCCTTTGGCCGGTGGCCACATTTTGCCCCGTTTTCTGGCAGCCGTCAGTAAAACGGCTATAACTCTCTCCTGAAGTAAGCTTTACCCGCGATTCTTGTTGCATTAGATTTATAACTCAAATATCTACCCTACAAAAAGTTCAAATGGAAGAAACTCCTTTTGCGTCAACCTCTAGGTGATTATCAAGTTGATTTCCACAACCGTCACCTCTTATGTAAGGATCGGGATGAACGTCGGGTTTTTCATTGAGTCTAGCACTTTTGAACACTAGAGTCCATTATTAATCAATCCATATGATCATATATGCCTAATCCGTCCACTTTTGAAAAAATCAAATTTTTGAGCTCGGCCAAAGGGGTACCCCTTTGTCCGGTGGCCAGATTTGGCGCCGTTTTCTGGCAGCCGTCAGTAAAATAGCTATAACTCTCTTCAGAAGTAAGGTTTACCCGTGAGTCTTGTTGCGTTGGATTCCTAACTCAAATATCTATCCTACAAAATGTTCAAATGGAAGAAATTCCTTTCGAGTCAACCTCTAGGTGATTATCAAGTTGATTTCCACAACCCTCGCCTCTTATGTAGGGATCGGGGTGAACGTCGGGCTTTTCATTGAGTCTAGCATTTTTGAACACTAGAGTCCATTATGAATAAATCCATATGATCATATATGCCTAATCCGTCCACCTTTGAAAAAATCAAATTTTTGAGCCCGCCCAAAGGTGTACTCTTTGGCCGGTGGCCAAATTTGGCCGCGTATTCTGGCAGCCGTCAGTAAAACGGCTATAACTCTCTCCAGAAGTAAGCTTTTCCCGTGATTCTTTTTGCGTTGGATTTAACTCAAATATCTACCCTATAAAAAGTTCAAATGGAAGAAACTTCTTCCGAGTCAACCTCTAGGTGATTATCAAGTTGATTTCCACAACTGTCGCCTCTTATGTAGGGATCGGGGTGAACGTCGGGTTTTTCATTGAGTCTAGCATTTTTGAACACTAGAGTCCATTATGAATCAATCCATATGTTCATATATGCCTAATCCGTCCACGTTTGAAAAAATCAAATTTTTGAGCCCGCCCAAAAGGGTACCCCTTTGGCCGGTGGCCAGATTTTGCCCCGTTTTCTGGCAGCCGTCAGTAAAACGGCTATAACTCTCTCCTGTAGTAAGCTTTACCGGTGATTCTTGTTGCGTTCGATTTGTAACTCAAATATCTACCCTACAAAAAGTTCAAATGGAAGAAACTCCTTTTGCGTCAACCTCTAGGTGATTATCAAGTTGATTTCCACAACCGTCACCTCTTATGTAAGGATCGAGATGAACGTCGGGTTTTTCATTGAGTCTAGCATTTTTGAACACTAGAGTCCATTATTAATCAATCCATATGATCATATGAGCCTAATCCGTCCACTTTTGAAAAATCAAATTTTTGAGCCCACCCAAAGGGTTACCCCTTTGGCCGGTGGCCAGATTTGGCCCCGTTTTCTGGCAGCCGTCAGTAAAGTGGTTATAACTCTCTCCAGAAGTAAGCTTTACCCGTGATTCTTGTTGCGTTGGATTTCTAACTCAAATATCTACCCTACAAAATGTTCAAATGGAAGAAACTACTTTCGAGTCAACCTCTAGGTGATTATCAAGTTGATTTCCACAACCGTCGCCTCTTATGTAGGGATCGGGGTGAACGTCGGGTTTTTCATTGAGTCTAGCATTTTTGAACACTAGAGTCCATTATAACTCAATCCACATGATCATATATGCCTAATCCGTCCACTTTTGAAAAAATCAAATTTTTGAGCCCGCCCAAAGGGGTACCCCTTTGGCCGGTGGCCAGATTTGGCCCCGTTTTCTGGCAGCCGTCAGTAAAACGGCTATAACTCACTCCTGAAGTAAGCTTTACACGTGATTCTTGTTGCGTTGGATTCCTAACTCAAATATCTACCCTACAAAAAGTTCAAATGGAAGAAACTCCTTTTGAGTTAACCTCTAGGTGATTATCAAGTTGATTTCCACAACCGTCACCTCTTATGTAAGGATCGGGATTAACGTCGGGTTTTTCATTGAGTCTAGCATTTTTGAACACTAGAGTCCATTATGACTCAATCCATATGATCATATATGCCTAATCCGTCCACTTCTGAAAAAATTAAATTTTTGAGTCCGCCCAAACCCTTTGGCCGGTGGCCAGATTTTGCCCCGTTTTCTGGCAGCCGTCAGTAAAATGGCTATAACTCTCTCGAGAAGTAAGCTTTACCCGTGAATCTTGTTGACTTGGATTCTTAACTCAAATATCTACCCTATAAAATGTTCAAATGGAAGAAACTCCTTTTGCGTCAACCTCTAGGTGATTATCAAGTTGATTTCCACAACCATCGCCTCTTATGTAGGGATCGGGGTGAACGTCGGGTTTTTCATTGAGTCTAGCATTTTTGAACACTAGAGTCCATTATGAATCAATCCATATGATCATATATGCCTAATGCGTCCACTTTTGAAAAAATCAAATTTTTGAGCCCGCCCAAAGGGGTACCCTTTGGCCGGTGGCCAAATTTGGCCCCGTTTTCTGACAGCCGTCAGTAAAACGGCTATAACTCTCTCTAGAAGTAAGCTTTACACGTGATTCTTGTTGCGTTGGATTCCTAACTCAAATATCTACCCTACAAAAAGTTCAAATGGAAGAAACTTCTTCCGAGTCAACCTCTAGGTGATTATCAAGTTGATTTCCATAACCGTCGCCTCTTATGTAGGGATCGGGGTGAACGTCGGGTTTTTCATTGAGTCTAGCATTTTTGAACACTAGAGTCCATTATGACTCAATCCATATGATCATATATGCCTAATCCGTCCACTTCTGAAAAAATCAAATTTTTGAGCCTGCCCAAAGGGGTTCCCCTTTGGCCGGTGACCAGATTTTGCCACGTTTTCTGGCAGCCGTCAGTAAAACGGCTATAACTCTCTCCTGAAGAAAGCTTTACCGGTGATTCTTGTTGCGTTTGATTTCTAACACAAATATCTACCCTACAAAAAGTTCAAATGGAAGAAACTCCTTTTGCGTCAACCTCTAGGTGATTATCAAGTTGATTTCCACAACCGTCACCTCTTATGTAAGGATCGGGATGAACGTCGGGTTTTTCATTGAGTCTAGCATTTTTGAACACTAGAGTCCATTATTAATCAATCCATATGATCATATATGCCTAATCCGTCCACTTTTGAAAAATCAAATTTTTGAGCCCGCCCAAAGGGGTACCCCTTTGGCCGGTGGCCTGATTTGGCCCCGTTTTCTGGCAGCCGTCAGTAAAGTGGCTATAACTCTCTCCAGAAGTAATCTTTAGCAGTGATTCTTGTTGCGTTGGATTCCTAACTCAAATATCTACCCTACAAAATGTTCAAATGGAAGAAATTCCTTTCGAGTCAACCTCTAGGTGATTATCAAGTTGATTTCCACAACTGTCGCCTCTTATGTAGGGATCGGGGTGAAAGTCGGGTTTTTCATTGAGTCTAGCATTTTTGAACACTAGAGTCCATTATGAATAAATCCATATGATCATATATGGCTAATCCGTCCGCTTTTGAAAAATCAAATTTTTGAACCCGCCCAAAGGGGTACCCCTTTGGCCGGTGGCAGATTTGGCACCGTTTTCTTGCAGCCGTCAGTAAAATGGCTAAAACTCTCTCCAGAAGTAAGCTCAACCCGTGATTCTTGTTGCGTTGGATTCCTAACTCAAATATCTACCCTACAAAATGTTCAAATGGAAGAAACTCCTTTCGAGTCAACCTCTAGGTGATTATCAAGTTGATTTCCACAACCGTCGCCTCTTATGTAGGGATCGGGATGAACGTCGGGTTTTTCATTGAGTCTAGCATTTTTATATACTAGAGTCCATTATGAATCAATCCATATGATCATATATGCCTAATCCGTCTACTTTTGAAAAAATCAAATATTTGAGCCCGCCCAAAGGGGTATCCCTTTGGCCGGTGGCCACATTTTGCCCCGTTTTCTGGCAGCCGTCAGTAAAACGGCTATAACTCTCTCCTGAAGTAAGCTTTACCCGTGATTCTTGTTGCGTTGGATTTATAACTCAAATATCTACCCTACAAAAAGTTCAAATGGAAGAAACTCCTTTTGCGTCAATCTCTAGGTGATTATCAAGTTGATTTCCACAACCGTCACCTCTTATGTAAGGATCGGGATGAACGTCGGGTTTTTCATTGAGTCTAGCACTTTTGAACACTAGAGTCCATTATTTATCAATCCATATGATCATATATGCCTAATCCGTCCACTTTTGAAAAAATCAAATTTTTGAGCTCTGCCAAAGGGGTACCCCTTTGGCTGGTGGCCAGATTTGGCGCCGTTTTCTGGTAGCCGTCAGTAAAATAGCTATAACTCTCTTCAGAAGTAAGGTTTACCCGTGAGTCTTGTTGCGTTGGATTCCTAACTCAAATATCTATCCTACAAAATGTTCAAATGGAAGAAATTCATTTCGAGTCAACCTCTAGGTGATTATCAAGTTGATTTCCACAACCCTCGCCTCTTTTGTAGGGATCGGGGTGAACGTCGGGCTTTTCATTGAGTCTAGCATTTTTGAACACTAGAGTCCATTATGAATCAATCCATATGATCATATATGCCTAATCCGTCCACCTTTGAAAAAATCAAATTTTTGAGCCCGCCCAAAGGTGTACGCTTTGGCCGGTGGCCAAATTTGGCCCCGTATTCTGGCAGCCGTCAGTAAAACGGCTATAACTCTCTCCAGAAGTAAGCTTTTCCCGTGATTCTTTTTGCGTTGGATTTCTAACTCAAATATCTACCCTACAAAAAGTTCAAATGGAAGAAACTTCTTCCGAGTCAACCTCTAGGTGATTATCTAGTTGATTTCCTCAACCGTCGCCTCTTTTGTAGGGATCGGGGTGAACGTCCGGTTTTTCATTGAGTCTAGCATTTTTGAACACTAGAGTCCATTATGACTCAATCCATATGATCATATATACCTAATCCGTCCACTTTTGAAAAAATCAAATTTTTGAGCCCGCCCAAACCCCTTTGGCCGGTGGCCAGATTTTGCCCCGTTTTCTGGCAGCCGTCAGTAAAATGGCTATAACTCTCTTGAGAAGTAAGCTTTACCCGTGATTCTTGTTGAGTTGGATTCTTAACTCAAATATCTACCCTACAAAATGTTCAAATGGAAGAAACTCCTTTTGCGTCAACCTCTAGGTGATTATCAAGTTGATTTCCACAACCGTCACCTTTTATGTAAGGATCGGGATGAACGTCGGGTTTTTCATTGAGTCTAGCATTTTTGAACACTAGAGTCCATTATGAATCAATCCATATGATCATATATGCCTAATCCGTCCACTTTTGAAAAAATCAAATATTTGAGCCCGCCCAAAGGGGTACCCTTTGGCCGGTGGCCAAATTTTGCCCCGTTTTCTGGCAGCCGTCAGTAAAACGGCTATAACTCTCTCCAGAAGTAAGCTTTACCCGTGATTCTTGTTGCGTTGGATTCCTAACTCAAATATCTACCCTACAAAATGTTCAAATGGAAGAAACTTCTTCCGAGTCAATCTCTAGGTGATTATCAAGTTGATTTCCACAACCGTCGCCTCTTATGTAGGGATCGGGGTGAACGTCGGGTTTTTCATTGAGTCTAGCATTTTTGAACACTAGAGTCCATTATGACTCAATCCACATGATCATATATGCCTAATCCGTCCACTTTTGAAAAAATCAAATTTTTGAGCCCGCCCAAAGGGGCACCCCTTTGGCCGGTGGCCAGATTTTGCCCCGTTTTCTGGCAGCCGTCAGTAAAACGGCTATAACTCTCTCCTGAAGTAAGCTTTACCCGTGATTCTTGTTGCGTTTGATTTCTAATTCAAATATATACCCTACAAAAAGTTGAAATGGAAGAAACTCCTTTTGCGTCAACCTCTAGGTGATTATCAAGTTGATTTCCACAACCGTCACCTCTTATGTAAGGATCGGGATGAACGTCGGGTTTTTCATTGAGTCTAGCATTTTTGAACACTAGAGTCCATTATTAATGAATCCATATGATCATATATGCCTAAACCGTCCACTTTTGAAAAATCAAATTTTTGAACCCGCCCAAAGGGGTACCCCTTTGGCCGGTGCCAGATTTGGCACCGTTTTCTGGCAGCCGTCAGTAAAATGGCTAAAACTCTCTCCAGAAGTAAGCTCAACCCGTGATTCTTGTTGCGTTGGATTCCTAACTCAAATATCTACCCTACAAAATGTTCAAATGGAAGAAACTCCTTTCGAGTCAACCTCTAGGTGATTATCAAGTTGATTTCCACAACCGTCGCCTCTTATGTAGGGATCGGGGTGAACGTCGGGTTTTTCATTGAGTCTAGCATTTTTGAACACTAGAGTCCATTATGAATCAATCCATATGATCATATATGCCTAATCCGTCCACTTATGAAAAAATCAAATTTTTGAGCTCGTCCAAATGGGTACCCTTTGGCCGGTGGCCAAATTTGGTCCCGTATTCTGGCAGCCGTCAGTAAAACGGCTATAACTCTCTCCAGAAGTAAGCTTTACCCGTGATTCTTGTTGAGTTGGATTCGGAACTCAAATATCTACCCTACAAAATGTTTAAATGGAAGAAACTCCTTTCGAGTCAACCTCTAGGTGATTATCAAGTTGATTTCCACAACCGTCGCCTTTTATGTAGGGATCGGGGTGAACGTCGGGTTTTTCATTGAGTCTAGCATTTTTATACACTAGAGTCCATTATGAATCAATCCATATGATCATATATGCCTAATCCGTCCACTTTTGAAAAAATCAAATATTTGAGCCCGCCCAAAGGGGTACCCTTTGGCCGGTGGCCAAATTTTGCCCCGTTTTCTGGCAGCCGTCAGTAAAACGGCTATAACTCTCTCCAGAAGTAAGCTTTACCCGTGATTCTTGTTGCGTTGGATTCCTAACTCAAATATCTACCCTACAAAATGTTCAAATGGAAGAAACTTCTTCCGAGTCAACCTCTAGGTGATTATCAAGTTGATTTCCACAACCGTCGCCTCTTATGTAGGGATCGGGGTGAACGTCGGGTTTTTCATTGAGTCTAGCATTTTTGAACACTAGAGTCCATTATGACTCAATCCACATGATCATATATGCCTAATCCGTCCACTTTTGAAAAAATCAAATTTTTGAGCCCGCCCAAAGGGGCACCCCTTTGGCCGGTGGCCAGATTTTGCCCCGTTTTCTGGCAGCCGTCAGTAAAACGGCTATAACTCTCTCCTGAAGTAAGCTTTACCCGTGATTCTTGTTGCGTTTGATTTCTAATTCAAATATATACCCTACAAAAAGTTGAAATGGAAGAAACTCCTTTTGCGTCAACCTCTAGGTGATTATCAAGTTGATTTCCACAACCGTCACCTCTTATGTAAGGATCGGGATGAACGTCGGGTTTTTCATTGAGTCTAGCATTTTTGAACACTAGAGTCCATTATTAATGAATCCATATGATCATATATGCCTAAACCGTCCACTTTTGAAAAATCAAATTTTTGAACCCGCCCAAAGGGGTACCCCTTTGGCCGGTGCCAGATTTGGCACCGTTTTCTGGCAGCCGTCAGTAAAATGGCTAAAACTCTCTCCAGAAGTAAGCTCAACCCGTGATTCTTGTTGCGTTGGATTCCTAACTCAAATATCTACCCTACAAAATGTTCAAATGGAAGAAACTCCTTTCGAGTCAACCTCTAGGTGATTATCAAGTTGATTTCCACAACCGTCGCCTCTTATGTAGGGATCGGGGTGAACGTCGGGTTTTTCATTGAGTCTAGCATTTTTGAACACTAGAGTCCATTATGAATCAATCCATATGATCATATATGCCTAATCCGTCCACTTATGAAAAAATCAAATTTTTGAGCTCGTCCAAATGGGTACCCTTTGGCCGGTGGCCAAATTTGGTCCCGTATTCTGGCAGCCGTCAGTAAAACGGCTATAACTCTCTCCAGAAGTAAGCTTTACCCGTGATTCTTGTTGCGTTAGATTCCTAACTCAAATATCTACCCTACAAAAAGTTCAAATGGAAGAAACTTCTTCCGAGTCAACCTCTAGGTGATTATCAAGTTGATTTCCACAACCGTCGCCTCTTATGTAGGGATCGGGGTGAACGGCGGGTTTTTCATTGAGTCTAGCATTTTTGAACACTAGAGTCCATTATTACTGAATCCATATGATCATATATGCCTAATCCGTCCACTTTTGAAAAAATCAAATTTTTGAGCCCGCCCAAAGGGGTACCCCTTTGGCCGGTGGCCAGATTTGGCCCCGTTTTCTGGCAGCCTTCAGTAAAATGGCTATAACTCTCTCCAGAAGTAAGCTTTACCCGTGATTCTTGTTGAGTTGGATTCGGAACTCAAATATCTACCCTACAAAATGTTTA
This sequence comes from Perilla frutescens, assembly GCA_026008535.1. Classification (NCBI taxonomy): domain Eukaryota; kingdom Viridiplantae; phylum Streptophyta; class Magnoliopsida; order Lamiales; family Lamiaceae; genus Perilla; species Perilla frutescens. The sequence continues at coordinate 61,578,889 of BRKX01000016.1, forward strand.
AATGGAAGAAACTCCTTTCGAGTCAACCTCTAGGTGATTATCAAGTTGATTTCCACAACCGTCGCCTTTTATGTAGGGATCGGGGTGAACGTCGGGTTTTTCATTGAGTCTAGCATTTTTATACACTAGAGTCCATTATGAATCAATCCATATGATCATATATGCCTAATCCGTCTACTTTTGAAAAAATAAAATTTTTGAGCCCGCCCAAAGGGTATCCCTTTGGCCGGTGGCCAGATTTTGCCCCGGTTTCTGGCAGCCGTCAGTAAAACGGCTATAACTCTCTCCTAAAGTAAGCTTTACTCGTGATTCTTGTTGCGTTGGATTTCTAACTCAAATATCTACCCTACAAAAAGTTCAAATGGAAGAAACTCCTTTTGCGTCAACCTCTAGGTGATTATCAAGTTGATTTCCACAACCGTCACCTCTTATGTAAGGATCGGGATGAACGTCGGGTTTTTCATTGAGTCTAGCATTTTTGAACACTAGAGTCCATTATTAATGAATCCATATGATCATATATGCCTAAACCGTCCACTTTTGAAAAATCAAATTTTTGAACCCGCCCAAAGGGGTACCCCTTTGGCCGGTGCCAGATTTGGCACCGTTTTCTGGCAGCCGTCAGTAAAATGGCTAAAACTCTCTCCAGAAGTAAGCTCAACCCGTGATTCTTGTTGCGTTGGATTCCTAACTCAAATATCTACCCTACAAAATGTTCAAATGGAAGAAACTCCTTTCGAGTCAACCTCTAGGTGATTATCAAGTTGATTTCCACAACCGTCGCCTCTTATGTAGGGATCGGGGTGAACGTCGGGTTTTTCATTGAGTCTAGCATTTTTGAACACTAGAGTCCATTATGAATCAATCCATATGATCATATATGCCTAATCCGTCCACTTATGAAAAAATCAAATTTTTGAGCTCGTCCAAATGGGTACCCTTTGGCCGGTGGCCAAATTTGGTCCCGTATTCTGGCAGCCGTCAGTAAAACGGCTATAACTCTCTCCAGAAGTAAGCTTTACCCGTGATTCTTGTTGCGTTAGATTCCTAACTCAAATATCTACCCTACAAAAAGTTCAAATGGAAGAAACTTCTTCCGAGTCAACCTCTAGGTGATTATCAAGTTGATTTCCACAACCGTCGCCTCTTATGTAGGGATCGGGGTGAACGGCGGGTTTTTCATTGAGTCTAGCATTTTTGAACACTAGAGTCCATTATGACTGAATCCATATGATCATATATGCCTAATCCGTCCACTTTTGAAAAAATCAAATTTTTGAGCCCGCCCAAAGGGGTACCCCTTTGGCCGGTGGCCAGATTTGGCCCCGTTTTCTGGCAGCCTTCAGTAAAATGGCTATAACTCTCTCCAGAAGTAAGCTTTACCCGTGATTCTTGTTGAGTTGGATTCGGAACTCAAATATCTACCCTACAAAATGTTTAAATGGAAGAAACTCCTTTCGAGTCAACCTCTAGGTGATTATCAAGTTGATTTCCACAACCGTCGCCTTTTATGTAGGGATCGGGGTGAACGTCGGGTTTTTCATTGAGTCTAGCATTTTTATACACTAGAGTCCATTATGAATCAATACATATGATCATATATGCCTAATCCGTCTACTTTTGAAAAAATAAAATTTTTGAGCCCGCCCAAAGGGTACCCCTTTGGCCGGTGGCCAGATTTTGCCCCGTTTTCTGGCAGCCGTCAGTAAAACGGCTATAACTCTCTCCTAAAGTAAGCTTTACTCGTGATTCTTGTTGCGTTGGATTTCTAACTCAAATATCTACCCTACAAAAAGTTCAAATGGAAGAAACTCCTTTTGCGTCAACCTCTAGGTGATTATCAAGTTGATTTCCACTACCGTCACCTCTTATGTAAGGATCGGGATGAACGTCGGGTTTTTCATTGAGTCTAGCATTTTTGAACACTAGAGTCCATTATTAATGAATCCATATGATCATATATGCCTAAACCGTCCACTTTTGAAAAATCAAATTTTTGAACCCGCCCAAAGGGGTACCCCTTTGGCCGGTGCCAGATTTGGCACCGTTTTCTGGCAGCCGTCAGTAAAATGGCTAAAACTCTCTCCAGAAGTAAGCTCAACCCGTGATTCTTGTTGCGTTGGATTCCTAACTCAAATATCTACCCTACAAAATGTTCAAATGGAAGAAACTCCTTTCGAGTCAACCTCTAGGTGATTATCAAGTTGATTTCCACAACCGTCGCCTCTTATGTAGGGATCGGGGTGAACGTCGGGTTTTTCATTGAGTCTAGCATTTTTGAACACTAGAGTCCATTATGAATCAATCCATATGATCATATATGCCTAATCCGTCCACTTATGAAAAAATCAAATTTTTGAGCTCGTCCAAATGGGTACCCTTTGGCCGGTGGCCAAATTTGGTCCCGTATTCTGGCAGCAGTCAGTAAAACGGCTATAACTCTCTCCAGAAGTAAGCTTTACCCGTGATTCTTGTTGCGTTGGATTCCTAAGTCAAATATCTACCCTACAAAAAGTTCAAATGGAAGAAACTTCTTCCGAGTCAACCTCTAGGTGATTATCAAGTTGATTTCCACAATCGTCGCCTCTTATGTAGGGATCGGGGTGAACGCCGGGTTTTTCATTGAGTCTAGCATTTTTGAACACTAGAGTCCATTATGACTGAATCCATATGATCATATATGCCTAATCCGTCCACTTTTGAAAAAATCAAATTTTTGAGCCCGCCCAAAGGGGTACCCCTTTGGCCGGTGGCCAGATTTGGCCCCGTTTTCTGGCAGCCGTCAGTAAAATGTCTATAACTCTCTCCAGAAGTAAGCTTTACCCGTGATTCTTGTTGAGTTTGATTCCTAACTCAAATATCTACCCTAAAAAATGTTTAAATGGAAGAAACTCCTTTCGAGTCAACCTCTAGGTGATTATCAAGTTGATTTCCACAACCGTCGCCTTTTATGTAGGGATCGGGGTGAACGTCGGGTTTTTCATTGAGTCTAGCATTTTTATACACTAGAGTCCATTATGAATCAATCCATATGATCATATATGCCTAATCCGTCTACTTTTGAAAAAATAAAATTTTTGAGCCCGCCCAAAGGGTACCCCTTTGGCCGGTGGCCAGATTTTGCCCCATTTTCTGGCAGCCGTCAGTAAAACGGCTATAACTCTCTCCTAAAATAAGCTTTACCCGTGATTCTTGTTGCGTTGGATTTCTAACTCAAATATCTACCCTACAAAAAGTTCAAATGGAAGAAACTCCTTTTGCGTCAACCTCTAGATGATTATCAAGTTGATTTCCACAACCGTCACCTCTTATGTAAGGATCGGGATGAACGTCGGGTTTTTCATCGAGTCTAGCATTTTTGAACACTAGAGTCCATTATTAATCAATCCATATGATCATATATACCTAATCCGTCCACTTTTGAAAAATCAAATTTTTGAGCCCGCCGAAAGGGGTACCCCTTTGGCCGGTGGCCAGATTATGCCCCGTTTTCTGGCAGCCGTCAGTAAAATGGCTATAACTCTCACCAGAAGTAAGCTTTACCCATGATTCTTATTGAGTTGGATTCCTAACTCAAATATCTACCCTACAAAATGTTCAAATGGAAGAAACTCATTTCGAGTCAACCTCTAGGTGATTATCAAGTTGATTTCCACAACCGTCGCCTCTAATGTAGGGATCGGGGTGAACGTCGGGTTTTTCATTGTGTCTAGCATTTTTGAACACTAGAGTCCATTATGAATCAATCCATATGATCATATATGCCTAATCCGTCTACTTTTGAAAAAATCAAATTTTTGAGCCCGCCCAAAGGGGTATCCCTTTGGCCGGTGGACACATTTTGCCCCGTTTTCTGGCAGCTGTCAGTAAAACGGCTATAACTCTCTCCTGAAGTAAGCTTTATCCGTGATTCTTATTACGTTGGATTTATAACTCAAATATCTACCCTACAAAAAGTTCAAATGGAAGAAACTCCTTTTGCGTCAACCTCTAGGTGATTATCAAGTTGATTTCCACAACCGTCACCTCTTATGTAAGGATCGGGATGAACGTCGGGTTTTTCATTGAGTCTAGTATTTTTGAACACTAGAGTCCATTATTAATCAATCCATATGATCATATATGCCTAATCCATCCACTTTTGAAAAATCAAATTTTTGAGCCCTCCCAAAGGGGTACCCCTTTGGCCGGTGGCCAGATTTGGCCCCGTTTTCTGGCAGCCGTCAGTAAAATGGCTATAACTCTCTCCAGAAGTAAGCTTTACCCGTGATTCTTGTTGCGTTGGATTCCTAACTCAAATATCTACCCTACAAAATGTTCAAATGGAAGAAACTCATTTCGTGTCAACCTCTAGGTGATTATCAAGTTGATTTCCACAACCGTCGCCTCTTATGTAGGGATCGGGGTGAACGTCGGGTTTTTCATTGAGTCTAGCATTTTTGAACACTAGAGTACATTATGAATCAATCCATATGATCATATATGCCTAATCCGTCCACTTTTGAAAAAATCAAATTTTTGAGCCCGCCCAAAGGGGTACCCTTTGGCCGGTGGCCAAATTTGGCCCCGTATTCTGGCAGCCGTTAGTAAAACGGCTATAACTCTCTTCAGAAGTAAGCTTTACCCGTGATTCTTGTTGCGTTGGATTCCTAACTCAAATATCTACCATACAACAAGTTCAAATGGAAGAAACTTCTTCCGAGTCAACCTCTAGGTGATTATATATTTGATTTCCACAACCGTCGCCTCATATGTATGGATCGGGGTGAATGTCGGGTTTTTCATTGAGTCTAGCATTTTTGAACACTAGAGTCCATTATGACTCAATCCATATGATCATATATCCCTAATGCGTCCACTTTTGAAAAAATCAAATTTTTGAGCCCGCCCAAACCCCTTTGGCCGGTGGCCAGATTTGGCCCCGTTTTCTGGCAGCCGTCAGTAAAATGGCTATAACTCTCTCCAGAAGTAAGCTTTACCCGTGATTCTTGTTGAGTTGGATTCCTAACTCAAATATCTACCCTACAAAATGTTCAAATGGAAGAAACTCCTTTCGAGTCAACCTGTAGGTGATTATCAAGTTGATTTCCACAACCGTCGCCTCTTATGTAGGGATCGGGGTGAACGTCGGGTTTTTCATTGAGTCTAGCATTTTTATACACTAGAGTCCATTATGAATCAATCCATATGATCATATATGCCTAATCCGTCCACTTTTGAAAAAATCAAATTTTTGAGCCCGCCCAAAGGGGTACCCCCTTTGGCCGGTGGCCAGATTTTGCCCCGTTTTCTGGCAGCCGTCAGTAAAACGGCTATAACTCTCTCCTGAAGTAAGCTTTACCCGTGATTCTTGTTGCGTTGGATTTCTAACTCAAATATCTTTCCTACAAAAAGTTCAAATGGAAGAAACTCCTTTTGAGTCAACCTCTAGGTGATTATCAAGTTGATTTCCACAACCGTCGCCTCTTATGTAGGGATCGGGGTGAACGTCGGGTTTTTCATTGAGTCTAGCATTATTGAACACTAGAGTCCATTATGAATCAATCCATATGATCATATATGCCTAATCCGTCCACTTTTGAAAAAATCAAATTTTTGAGCCCGCCCAAAGGGGTACCCTTTGGCCGGTTGCCAGATTTGGCCCCGTTTTCTGGCAGCCGTCAGTAAAACGGCTATAACTCTCTCCTCTAGTAAGCTTTACCCGTGATTCTTGTTGCGTTGGATTTCTAACTCAAGTATCTACCCTAAAAAAAGTTCAAATGGAAGAAACTCCTTTTGAGTTAACCTCTAGGTGATTATCAAGTTGATTTCCACAACCGTCGCCTCTTATGTAGGGATCGGAGTGAACGTCGGGTTTTTCATTGAGTCTAGCATTTTTGAACACTAGAGTCCATTATGAATCAATCCATATGATCATATATGCCTAATCCGTCCACTTTTGAAAAAATTAAATTTTTGAGCCCGCCCAAGGGGTCACCCCTTTGGCCGGCGGCCAGATTTGGCCCCATTTTCTGGTAGCCGTCAGTAAAATGGATATAACTCTCTCCAGAAGTAAGCTTTACCCGTGATTCTTGTTGAGTTGGATTCCTAACTCAAATATCTACCCTACAAAATGTTCAAATGGAAGAAACTCATTTCGAGTCAACCTGTAGGTGATTATCAAGTTGATTTCCACAACCGTCGCCTCTTATGTAGGGATCGGGGTGAACGTCGGGTTTTTCATTGAGTCTAGCATTTTTATACACTAGAGTCCATTATGAATCAATCCATATGATCATATATGCCTAATCCGTCCACTTTTGAAAAAATCAAAATTTTGAGCCATCCCAAAGGGGTACCCCCTTTGGCCGGTGGCAAGATTTTGCCCCTTTTTCTGGCAGCCGTCAGTAAAACGGCTATAACTCTCTCCTGAAGTAAGCTTTACCCGTGATTCTTGTTGCGTTGGATTTCTAACTCAAATATCTTTCCTACAAAAAGTTCAAATGGAAGAAACTCCTTTTGAGTCAACCTCTACGTGATTATCAAGTTGATTTCCACAACCGTCACCTCTTATGTAAGGATCGGGATGAATGTCGGGTTTTTCATTGAGTGTAGCATTTTTTAACACTAGAGTCCATTATGAATCAATCCATATGATCATATATACCTAATCCGTCCACTTTTGAAAAATCAAATTTTTGAGCCCGCCGAAAGGGGTACCCCTGTGGCCAGATTTGGCCCCGTTTTCTGGCAGCCGTCAGTAAAATGGCTATAACTCTCACCAGAAGTAAGCTTTACCCGTGATTCTTGTTGAGTTGGATTCCTAACTCAAATATCTACCCTACAAAATGTTCAAATGGAAGAAACTCATTTCGAGTCAACCTCTAGGTGATTATCAAGTTGATTTCCACAACCGTCACCTCTTATGTAGGGATCGGGCTGAACGTCGGGTTTTTCATCGAGTCTAGCATTTTTGAACACTAGAGTCCATTATGAATCAATCCATATGATCATATATGCCTAATCCGTCCACTTATGAAAAAATCAAATTTTTGAGCTCGTCCAACTGGGTACCCTTTGGCCGGTGGCCAAATTTGGTCCCGTATTCTGGCAGCCGTCAGTAAAACGGCTATAACTCTCTCCAGAAGTAAGCTTTACCCGTGATTCTTGTTCTGTTGGATTCCTAACTCAAATATCTACCCTACAAAAAGTTCAAATGGAAGAAACTTCTTCCGAGTCAACCTCTAGGTGATTATCAAGTTGATTTCCACAACCGTCGCCTCTTATGTAGGGATCGGGGTGAACGCCGGGTTTTTCATTGAGTCTAGCATTTTTGAACACTAGAGTCCATTATGACTCAATCCATATGATCATATATGCCTAATCCGTCCACTTTTGAAAAAATCAAATTTTTGAGCTCGCCCAAAGGGGTACCCCTTTGGCCGGTGGCCAGATTTGGCCCCGTTTTCTGGCAGCCGTCAGTAAAATGGCTATAACTCTCTCCAGAAGTAAGCTTTACCCGTGATTCTTGTTGAGTTTGATTCCTAACTCAAATATCTACCCTAAAAAATGTTTAAATGGAAGAAACTCCTTTCGAGTCAACCTCTAGGTGATTATCAAGTTGATTTCCACAACCGTCGCCTTTTATGTAGGGATCGGGGTGAACGTCGGGTTTTTCATTGAGTCTAGCATTTTTATACACTAGAGTCCATTATGAATCAATCCATATGATCATATATGCCTAATCCGTCTACTTTTGAAAAAATAAAATTTTTGAGCCCGCCCAAAGGGTACCCCTTTGGCCGGTGGCCAGATTTTGCCCCGTTTTCTGGCAGCCGTCAGTAAAACGGCTATAACTCTCTCCTAAAGTAAGTTTTACCCGTGATTCTTGTTGCGTTGGATTTCTAACTCAAATATCTACCCTACAAAAAGTTCAAATGGAAGAAACTCCTTTTGCGTCAACCTCTAGGTGATTATCAAGTTGATTTCCACAACCGTCACCTCTTATGTAAGGATCGGGATGAACGTCGGGTTTTTCATTGAGTCTAGCATTTTTGAACACTAGAGTCCATTATTAATCAATCCATATGATCATATATACCTAATCCGTCCACTTTTGAAAAATCAAATTTTTGAGCCCGCCGAAAGGGGTACCCCTTTGGCCGGTGGCCAGATTATGCCCCGTTTTCTGGCAGCCGTCAGTAAAATGGCTATAACTCTCACCAGAAGTAAGCTTTACCCATGATTCTTATTGAGTTGGATTCCTAACTCAAATATCTACCCTACAAAATGTTCAAATGGAAGAAACTCATTTCGAGTCAACCTCTAGGTGATTATCAAGTTGATTTCCACAACCGTCGCCTCTAATGTAGGGATCGGGGTGAACGTCGGGTTTTTCATTGTGTCTAGCATTTTTGAACACTAGAGTCCATTATGAATCAATCCATATGATCATATATGCCTAATCCGTCTACTTTTGAAAAAATCAAATTTTTGAGCCCGCCCAAAGGGGTATCCCTTCGGCCGGTGGCCACATTTTGCCCCGTTTTCTGGCAGCCGTCAGTAAAACGGCTATAACTCTCTCCTGAAGTAAGCTTTACCCGTGATTCTTATTACGTTGGATTTATAACTCAAATATCTACCCTACAAAAAGTTCAAATGGAAGAAACTCCTTTTGCGTCAACCTCTAGGTGATTATCAAGTTGATTTCCACAACCGTCACCTCTTATGTAAGGATCGGGATGAACGTCGGGTTTTTCATTGAGTCTAGTATTTTTGAACACTAGAGTCCATTATTAATCAATCCATATGATCATATATGCCTAATCCATCCACTTTTGAAAAATCAAATTTTTGAGCCCGCCCAAAGGGGTACCCCTTTGGCCGGTGGCCAGATTTGGCCCCGTTTTCTGGCAGCCGTCAGTAAAATGGCTATAACTCTCTCCAGAAGTAAGCTTTACCCGTGATTCTTGTTGCGTTGGATTCCTAACTCAAATATCTACCCTACAAAATGTTCAAATGGAAGAAACTCATTTCGTGTCAACCTCTAGGTGATTATCAAGTTGATTTCCACAACCGTCGCCTCTTATGTAGGGATCGGGGTGAACGTCGGGTTTTTCATTGAGTCTAGCATTTTTGAACACTAGAGTCCATTATGAATCAATCCATATGATCATATATGCCTAATCCGTCCACTTTTGAAAAAATCAAATTTTTGAGCCCGCCCAAAGGGGTACCCTTTGGCCGGTGGCCAAATTTGGCCCCGTATTCTGGCAGCCGTTAGTAAAACGGCTATAACTCTCTCCAGAAGTAAGCTTTACCCGTGATTCTTGTTGCGTTGGATTTCTAACTCAAATATCCACCCTAGAAAATGTTCAAATGGAAGAAACTTCTTTCGAGTCAACCTCTAGGTGATTATCAAGTTGATTTCCACAACCGTCGCCTCTTATGTAGGGATCGGGCTGAACGTCGGGTTTTTCATTGAGTCTAGCATTTTTGAACACTAGAGTCCATTATGAATCAATCCATATGATCATGTATGCCTAATCCGTCCACTTTTGAAAAAATTAAAATTTTGAGCCCGCCCAAATGGTTACCCCTTTGGCTGGTGGCCAGATTTGGCCCCGTTTTCTGGCAGCCGTCAGTAAAACAGCTATAACTCTCTCCAGAAGTAAGCTTTACCCGTGATTCTAGTTGCGTTGGATTCCTAACTCAAATATCTACCCTACAAAAAGTTCAAATGGAAGAAACTCCTTTCGAGTCAACCTCTAGGTGATTATCAAGTTGATTTCCACAACCGTCACCTCTTATGTAGGGATCGGGGTGAACGTCGGGTTTTTCATTGAGTCTAGCATTTTTGAACACTAGAGTCCATTATGAATCAATCCATATGATCATATATGCCTAATCCGTCCACTTTTGAAAAAATTAAAATTTTGAGCCCGCCCAAAGGGGTACCTCTTTGGCCGGTGGCCAGATTTGGCCCCGTTTTCTAGCAGCCGTCAGTAAAACAGCTATAACTCTCTCCAGAAGTAAGCTTTACCCGTGATTCTTGTTGCGTTGGATTCCTAACTCAAATATCTACCCTACAAAAAGTTCAAATGGAAGAAACTCCTTTCGAGTCAACCTCTAGGTGATTATCAAGTTGATTTCCACAACCGTCACCTCTTATGTAGGGATCGGGGTGAACGTCGGGTTTTTCATTGAGTCTAGCAGTTTTGAACACTAGAGTCCATTATGAATCAATCCATATGATCATATATGCCGAATCCGTCCACTTTTGAAAAAATTAAAATTTTGAGCCCGCCCAAAGGGGTACCTCTTTGGCCTGTGGCCAGATTCGGCCCCATTTTCTGGCAGCCGTCAGTAAAACGGCTATAACTCTCTCCAGAAGTAAGCTTTACCCGTGATTCTTGTTGCGTTGGATTTCTAACTCAAATATCCACCCTAGAAAATGTTCAAATGGAAGAAACTTCTTTCGAGTCAACCTCTAGGTGATTATCAAGTTGATTTCCACAACCGTCGCCTCTTATGTAGGGATCGGGCTGAACGTCGGGTTTTTCATTGAGTCTAGCATTTTTGAACACTAGAGTCCATTATGAATCAATCCATATGATCATGTATGCCTAATCCGTCCACTTTTGAAAAAATCAAATTTTTGAGCCCGTCCAAAGGGGTACCCCTTTGGCCGGTGGCCAGATTTTGCCCGTTTTCTGGCAGCCGTCAGTAAAAAAGCTATAACTCTCTCCAGAATTAAACTTTACCCGTGATTCTTGTTGCGTTAGATTCCTAACTCAAATATCTACCCAAAAAAAAGTTCAAATGGAAGAAACTCCTTTTGAGTCAACCTCTAGGTGATTATCAAGTTGATTTCAACAACCGTCACCTCTTATGTAGGGATCGGGGTGAACGTCGGGTTTTTCATTGAGTCTAGCATTTTTGAACACTAGAGTCCATTATGAATCAATCCATATGATCATATATGCCTAATCCGTCCACTTTTGAAAAAATCAAAATTTTGAGCCCGCCCAAAGGGGTACCTCTTTGGCCGGTGGCCAGATTTGGCCCCGTTTTCTGGCAGCCGTCAGTAAAACGGCTATAACTCTCTCCAGAAGTAAGCTTTACCCGTGATTCTTGTTGCGTTGGATTTCTAACTCAAATATCTACCCTACAAAATGTTCAAATGGAAGAAACTCCTTTCGAGTCAACCTCTAGGTGATTATCAAGTTGATTTCCACAACCGTCGCCACTTATGTAGGGATCGGGCTGAACGTCGGGTTTTTCATTGAGTCTAGCATTTTTGAACACTAGAGTCCATTATGAATCAATCTATATGATCATGTATGCCTAATCCATCCACTTTTGAAAAAATCAAATTTTTGAGCCCGCCCAAAGGAGTACCCCTTTGGCCTGTGGCCAGATTTGGCCCCGTTTTCTGGCAGCCGTCATTAAAACAGCTATAACTCTCTCCAGAATTAAGATTTACCCGTGATTCTTGTTGCGTTGGATTTCTAACTCAAATATCTACCCTACAAAAAGTTCAAATGGAAGATACTCCTTTCGAGACAACCTCTAGGTGATTATCAATTTGATTTCCACAACCGTCGCCTCTTATGTAGGGATCGGGCTGAACGTCGGGTTTTTCATTGAGTCTAACATTTTTGAACACAAGAGTCCATTATGAATCAATCCATATGATCATATATGCCTAATCCGTCCACTTTTGAAAAAATGAAATTTTTGAGCCCGCCCAAAGGGGTACCCTTTGGCCGGTGGCCAGATTTTGCCCCGTTTTCTGGCAGCCGTCAGTAAAACGGCTATAACTCTCTCCAGAAGTAAGGTTTACCCGTGATTCTGGTTGCGTTGGATTCCTAACTCAAATATCTACCTTACAAAAAGTTCAAATGGAAGAAACTTCTTACGAGTCAACCTCTAGGTGATTATCAAGTTGATTTCCACAACCGTCGCCTCTTATGTAGGGATCGGGGTGAACGTCGGGTTTTTCATTGAGTCTAGCATTTTTGAACACTAGAGTCCATTATAAATCAATCCATATGATCATATATGCCTAATCCGTCCATTTTTGAAAAAATCAAATTTTTGAGCCCGCCCAAAGGGTTACTCCTTTGGCCGGTGGCCAGATTTGGCCCCGTTTTCTGGCAGCCGTCAGTAAAACGGCTATAACTCTCTCCAGAAGTAAGCATTACCCGTGATTCTTATTGCGTTGGATTTCTAACTCAAATATCTACCATACAAAATGTTCAAATGGAAGAAACTCCTTTCGAGTCAACCTCTAGGTGATTATCAAGTTGATTTCTACAACCGTCGCTTCTTATGTAGGGATCGGGGTGAACTTCTGGTTTTTTATCGAGTCTAGCATTTTTGAACACTAGAGTCCATTATGAATCAATCCATATGATCATATATGCCTAATCCGTCCACTTTTGAAAAAATTAAAATTTTGAGCCCGCCCAAATGGTTACCCCTTTGGCTGGTGGCCAGATTTGGCCCCGTTTTCTGGCAGCCGTCAGTAAAACAGCTATAACTCTCTCCGGAAGTAAGCTTTACCCGTGATTCTTGTTGCGTTGGATTCCTAACTCAAATATCTACCCTACAAAATGTTCAAATGGAAGAAACTCCTTTCGAGTCAACCTCTAGGTGATTATCAAGTTGATTTCCACAACCGTCACCTCTTATGTAGCGATCGGGGTGAACGTCGGGTTTTTCATTGAGTCTAGCATTTTTGAACACTAGAGTCCATTATGAATCAATCCATATGATCATATATGCCTAATCCGTCAACTTTTGAAAAAATTAAAATTTTGAGCCCGCCCAAAGGGGCTTTGGCCGGTGGCCAGATTCGGCCCCATTTTCTGGCAGCCGTCAGTAAAACGGCTATAACTCTCTCCAGAAGTAAGATTTACCCGTGATTCTTGTTGCGTTGGATTTCTAACTCAAATATCCACCCTAGAAAATGTTCAAATGGAAGAAACTTCTTTCGAGTCAACCTCTAGGTTATTATCAAGTTGATTTCCACAACCGTCGCCTCTTATGTAGGGATCGGGCTGAACGTCGGGTTTTTCATTGAGTCTAGCATTTTTGAACACTAGAGTCCATTATGAATCAATCCATATGATCATGTATGCCTAATCCATCCACTTTTGAAAAAATCAAATTTTTGAGCCCGTCCAAAGGGGTACCCCTTTGGCCGGTGGCCAGATTTTGCCCGTTTTCTGGCAGCCGTCAGTAAAACAGCTATAACTCTCTCCAGAATTAAACTTTACCCGTGATTCTTGTTAAGTTAGATTCCTAACTCAAATATCTACCCAAAAAAAAGTTCAAATGGAAGAAACTCCTTTTGAGTCAACCTCTAGGTGATTATCAAGTTGATTTCAACAACCGTCACCTCTTATGTAGGGATCGGGGTGAACGTCGGGTTTTTCATTGAGTCTAGCATTTTTGAACACTAGAGTCCATTATGAATCAATCCATATGATCATATATGCCTAATCTGTCCACTTTTGAAAAAATCAAAATTTTGAGCCCGCCCAAAGGGGTACCTCTTTGGCCGGTGGCCAGATTTGGCCCCGTTTTCTGGCAGCCGTCAGTAAAACGGCTATAACTCTCTGCAGAAGTAAGCTTTACCGGTGATTCTTGTTGCGTTGGATTTCTAACTCAAATATCTACCCTACAAAATGTTCAAATGGAAGAAACTCCTTTTGAGTCAACCTCTAGGTGTTTATCAAGTTGATTTCCACAACCGTCGCCACTTATGTAGGGATCGGGATGAACGTCGGGTTTTTCATTGAGTCTAGCATTTTTGAACACTAGAGTCCATTATGAATCAATCTATATGATCATGTATGCCTAATCCGTCCACTTTTGAAAAAATCAAATTTTTGAGCCCGCCCAAAGGAGTACCCCTTTGGCCTGTGGCCAGATTTGGCCCCGTTTTCTGGCAGCCGTCAGTAAAACAGCTATAACTCTCTCCAGAATTAAACTTTACCCGTGATTCTTGTTGCGTTAGATTCCTAACTCAAATATCTACCCAAAAAAAAAAAGTTCAAATGGAAGAAACTCCTTTTGAGTCAACCTCTAGGTGATTATCAAGTTGATTTCAACAACCGTCACCTCTTATGTAGGGATCGGGGTGAACGTCGGGTTTTTCATTGAGTCTAGCATTTTTGAACACTAGAGTCCATTATGAATCAATCCATATGATCATATATGCCTAATCCGTCCACTTTTGAAAAAATGAAATTTTTGAGCCCGCCCAAAGGGGTACCCTTTGGCCGGTGGCCAGATTTTGCCCCGTTTTCGTGCAGCCGTCAGTAAAACGGCTATAACTCTCTCCAGAAGTAAGGTTTACCCGTGATTCTGGTTGCGTTGGATTCCTAACTGAAATATCTACCTTACAAAAAGTTCAAATGGAAGAAACTTCTTCCGAGTCAACCTCTAGGTGATTATCAAGTTGATTTCCACAACCGTCGCCTCTTATGTAGGGATCGGGGTGAACGTCGGGTTTTTCATTGAGTCTAGCATTTTTGAACACTAGAGTCCATTATAAATCAATCCATATGATCATATATGCCTAATCCGTCCACTTTTGAAAAAATCAAAATTTTGAGCCCGCCCAAAGGGTTACTCCTTTGGCCGGTGGCCAGATTTGGCCCCGTTTTCTGGCAGCCGTCAGTAAAACGGCTATAACTCTCTCCAGAAGTAAGCATTACCCGTGATTCTTATTGCGTTGGATTTCTAACTCAAATATCTACCATACAAAATGTTCAAATGGAAGAAACTCCTTTCGAGTCAACCTCTAGGTGATTATCAAGTTGATTTCCACAACCGTCGCCTCTTATGTAGGGATCGTGGTGAACTTCTGGTTTTTTATCGAGTCTAGCATTTTTGAACACTAGAGTCCATTATGAATCAATCCATATGATCATATATGCCTAATCCGTCCACTTTTGAAAAAATTAAAATTTTGAGCCCGCCCAAATGGTTACCCCTTTGGCTGGTGGCCAGATTTGGCCCCGTTTTCTGGCAGCCGTCAGTAAAACAGCTATAACTCTCTCCAGAAGTAAGCTTTACCCGTGATTCTTGTTGCGTTGGATTTCTAACTCAAATATCTACCCTACAAAAAGTTCAAATGGAAGAAACTTCTTCCGAGTCAACCTCTAGGTGATTATCAAGTTGATTTCCACAACCGTCGCCTCTTATGTAGGGATCGGGGTGAACGTCGGGTTTTTCATTGAGTCTAGCATTTTTGAACACTGGAGTCCATTATGAATCAATCCATATGATCATATATGCCTAATCCGTCCACTTTTAAAAAAATCAAATTTTTGAGCCCGCCCAAAGGGGTAACCCTTTGGCCGGTGGCCAGATTTTGCCCCGTTTTCTGGCAGCCGTCAGTAAAACGGCTATAACTCTCTCCTGAAGTAAGCTTTACCCGTGATTCTTGTTGCGTTGGATGTCTAACTCAAATATCTACCCTACAAAAAGTTCAAATGGAAGAAACTACTTTTGAGTCAACCTCTAGGTGATTATCAATTTGATTTCCACAACCGTCGCCTCTTATGTAGGGATCGGGCTGAACGTCGGGTTTTTCATTGAGTCTAACATTTTTGAACACAAGAGTCCATTATGAATCAATCCATATGATCATATATGCCTAATCCGTCCACTTTTGAAAAAATCAAATTTTTGAGCCCGCCCAAAGGGGTACCCTTTTGCCGGTGGCCAGATTTTGCCCCGTTTTCTGGCAGCCGTCAGTAAAACGGCTATAACTCTCTCCAGAAGTAAGGTTTACCCGTGATTCTGGTTGCGTTGGATTTCTAAGTGAAATATCTACCTTACAAAAAGTTTAAATGGAAGAAACTTCTTCCGAGTCAACCTCTAGGTGATTATCAAGTTGATTTCCACAACCGTCGCCTCTTATGTAGGGATCGGGGTGAACGTCGGGTTTTTCATTGAGTCTAGCATTTTTGAACACTAGAGTCCATTATAAATCAATCCATATGATCATATATGCCTAATCCGTCCACTTTTGAAAAAATCAAAATTTTGAGCCCGCCCAAAGGGTTACTCCTTTGGCCGGTGGCCAGATTTGGCCCCGTTTTCTGGCAGCCGTCAGTAAAATGGCTATAACTCTCACCAGAAGTAAGCTTTACCCGTGATTCTTGTTGAGTTGGATTACTAACTCAAATATCTACCCTACAAAAGTTCAAATGGAAGAAACTCCTTTTGAGTAAACCTCTAGGTGATTATCAAGTTGATTTCCACAACCGTCGCCTCTTATGTAGGGATCGGGGTGAACGTCGGATTTTTCATTGAGTCTAGCATTTTTGAACACTAGAGTCCATTATGAATCAATCCATATGATCATATATGCCTCATCCGTCCACTTTTGAAAAAATCAAATTTTTGAGCCCGCCCAAAGGCCCCTTTGGCCGGTGGCCAGATTTAGCCCCGTTTTCTGGCAGCCGTCAGTAAAACGGCTATAACTCTCTCCAGAATTAAGCTTTACCCGTGATTCTTGTTGCGTTGGATTTCTAACTCAAATATCTACCCTACAAAATGTTCAAATGGAAGAAACTCCTTTCTAGTCAACCTCTAGGTGATTATCAAGTTGATTTCCACAACCGTCGCCACTTATGTAGGGATCGGGCTGAACGTCGGGTTTTTCATTGAGTCTAGCATTTTTGAACACTAGAGTCCATTATGAATCAATCTATATGATCATGTATGCCTAATCCGTCCACTTTTGAAAAAATCAAATTTTTGAGCCCGCCCAAAGGAGTACCCCTTTGGCCTGTGGCCAGATTTGGCCCCGTTTTCTGGCAGCCGTCAGTAAAACAGCTATAACTCTCTCCAGAATTAAGATTTACCCGTGATTCTTGTTGCGTTGGATTTCTAACTCAAATATATACCCTACAAAAAGTTCAAATGGAAGATACTCCTTTCGAGTCAACCTCTAGGTGATTATCAATTTGATTTCCACAACCGTCGCCTCTTATGTAGGGATCGGGCTGAACGTCGGGTTTTTCATTGAGTCTAACATTTTTGAACACAAGAGTCCATTATGAATCAATCCATATGATCATATATGCCTAATCCGTCCACTTTTGAAAAAATCAAATTTTTGAGCCCGCCCAAAGGGGTACCCTTTTGCCGGTGGCCAGATTTTGCCCCGTTTTCTGGCAGCCGTCAGTAAAACGGCTATAACTCTCTCCAGAAGTAAGGTTTACCCGTGATTCTGGTTGCGTTGGATTCCTAAGTGAAATATCTACCTTACAAAAAGTTTAAATGGAAGAAACTTCTTCCGAGTCAACCTCTAGGTGATTATCAAGTTGATTTCCACAACCGTCGCCTCTTATGTAGGGATCGGGGTGAACGTCGGGTTTTTCATTGAGTCTAGCATTTTTGAACACTAGAGTCCATTATAAATCAATCCATATGATCATATATGCCTAATCCGTCCACTTTTGAAAAAATCAAAATTTTGAGCCCGCCCAAAGGGTTACTCCTTTGGCCGGTGGCCAGATTTGGCCCCGTTTTCTGGCAGCCGTCAGTAAAATGGCTATAACTCTCACCAGAAGTAAGCTTTACCCGTGATTCTTGTTGAGTTGGATTACTAACTCAAATATATACCCTACAAAATGTTCAAATGCAAGAAACTCCTTTCGAGTCAACCTCTAGGTGATTATCAAGTTGATTTCCACAACCGTCGCCTCTTATGTAGGGATCGGGGTGAACGTCGGGTTTTTCATTGAGTCTAGCATTTTTGAACACTAGAGTCCATTATGAATCAATCCATATGATCATATATGCCTCATCCGTCCACTTTTGAAAAAATCAAATTTTTGAGCCCGCCCAAAGGCCCCTTTGGCCGGTGGCCAGATTTGGCCCCGTTTTCTGGCAGCCGTCAGTAAAACGGCTATAACTCTCTCCTGAAGTAAGCTTTACCCGTGATTCTTGTTGCGTTGGATGTCTAACTCAAATATCTACCCTACAAAAAGTTCAAATGGAAGAAACTGCTTTTGAGTCAACCTCTAGGTGATTATCAAGTTGATTTCCACAACCGTCACCTGTTATGTAAGGATCGGGATGAACGTCGGGTTTTTTATTGAGTCTAGCATTTTTTAACACTAGAGTCCATTATGAATCAATCCATATGATCATATATGCCTAATCCGTCCACTTTTGAAAAATCAAATTTTTTAGCCCGCCGAAAGGGGTACCCCTTTGGCCGGTGGCCAGATTTGGCCCCGTTTTCTGGCAGCCGTCAGTAAAATGGCTATAACTCTCACCAGAAGTAAGCTTTACCCGTGATTCTTGTTGAGTTGGATTCCTAACTCAAATATCTACCCTACAAAAAGTTTAAATGGAAGAAACTCCTTTCGAGTCAACCTCTAGGTGATTATCAAGTTGATTTCCACAACCGTCGCCTCTTATGTGGGGATCGGGCTGAACGTCGGGTTTTTCATTGAGTCTAGCATTTTTGCACTCTAGAGTCCATTATGAATCAATCCATATGATCATATATGCCTAATCCGTCCACTTTTAAAAAAATCAAATTTTTGAGCCCGTCCAAAGGGGTACCCTTTGGCCGGTGGCAAGATTTTTCCCCGTTTTCTGGCAGCCGTCAGTAAAACGGCTATAACTCTCTCCAGAAATAAGCATTACCCGTGATTCTTGTTGCGTTGGATTTCTAAATCAAATATCTACCATAGAAAATGTTCAAATGGAAGAAACTCCTTTCGAGTCAACCTCAAGGTGATTATCAAGTTGATTTCCACAACCGTCGCCTCTTATGTAGGGATCGGGGTGAACGTCGGGTTTTTCATTGAGTCTAGCATTTTTGAACACTAGAGTCCATTATGAATCAATCCATATGATCATATATGCCTAATCCGTCTACTTTTGAAAAAATCAAATTTTTGAGCCCGCCCGAAGGGTACCCCTTTGGCCGGTGGCCAGATTTGGCCCCGTTTTCTGGCAGCCGTCAGTAAAATGGCTATAACTCTCTCCAGAAGTAAACTTTACTCGTGATTCTTGTTGCGTTGGATTTCTAACTCAAATATCTACCCTACAAAAAGTTCAAATGGAAGAAACTTCTTCCAAGTCAAACTCTAGGTGATTATCAAGTTGATTTCCACAACCGTCGCCTCTTATGTAGGGATCGGGGTGAACGTCGGGTTTTTCATTGAGTCTAGCATTTTTGAACACTAGAGTCCATTATGACTCAATCCATATGATCATATATGCCTAATTCGTCCACTTTTGAAAAAATCAAATTTTTGAGCCCGCCCAAAGGATTACCCCTTTGGCAGGTGGCCAGATTTGGCCCGTTTTCTGGCAGCCGTTAGTAAAATGGTTATAACTCTCTCCAGAAGTAAGCTTTACCCGTGATTCTTGTTGCGTTGGATTCCTAACTCAAATATCTACCCAACAAAAAGATCAAATGGAAGAAACTCATTTTGAGTCAACCTCTAGGTGATTATCAAGTTGATTTCCACAACCGTCGCCTCTTATGTAGGGATCGGGGTGAACGTCGGGTTTTTCATTGAGTCTAGCATTTTTGAACCTTAGAGTCCATTATGAATCAATTCTTATGATCATATATGCCTAATCCGTCCTCTGTTGAAAAAATCAAATTTTTGAGCCCGCCCAAAGGGGTACGCCTTTGGCCGGTGGCCAGATTTGGCCCCGTTTTCTGGCAGCCGTCAGTAAAACGGCTATAACTCTCTCCAGAAGTAGGCTTTACCCGTGATTCTTGTTGCGTTGGATTCCTAAATCAAATATCTACCCTACAAAATGTTCAAATGGAAGAAACTCCTTTCGAGTCAACCTCTAGGTGATTATCAAGTTGATTTCCACAACCGTCGCCTCTTATGTAGGGATCGGGGTGAACGTCGGGTTTTTCATTGAGTCTAGCATTTTTGAACCCTAGAGTCCATTATGAATCAATTCATATGATCATATATGCCTAATCCGTCCACTTTTGAAAAAATCAAATTTTTGAGGCTGCCCAATGGGGTACCCCTTTGGCCGGTGGACAGATTTGGCCACGTTTTCTGGCAGCCGTTAGTAAAACGGCTATAACTCTCTCCAGAAATAAGCTTTACAAGTTATTCTTATTGCGTTCGCTTCCTAGATTAAATATCTACCCTAGAAGAAGTCCAAATGGAAGAAACTCCTTTTGAGTCAACCTCTAGGTGATTATCAAGTTGATTTCCACAACCGTCGCCTCTTATGTAGGGATCGGGGTGAACGTCGGGTTTTTCATTGAGTCTAGCATTTTTGAACACTAGAGTCCATTATGAATCAATCCATATGATCATATATGCCTAATCCGTCCACTTTTAAAAAAATCAAATTTTTGAGCCCGCCCAAAGGGATACCCCTTTGGCCGGTGGCCAGATTTGGCCTCGTTTTCTGGCAGCCGTCAGTAAAACGGCTATAACTCTCTCCAGAAGTAAGCTTTACCCGTGATTCTTGTTTCGTAGGATTGCTAACTGAAATATCTACCCTACAAAAAGTTCAAATGGTAGAAACTCCTTTTGAGTCAACCTCTAGGTGATTATCAAGTTGATTTCCACAACCGTCGCCTCTTATGTAGGGATCGGGGTGAACGTCGGGTTTTTCATTGAGTCTAGCATTTTTGAACACTAGAGTCCATTATGAATAAATCCATATGATCATATATGCCTAATCCGTCCACTTTTGAAAAAATCAAATTTTTGAGCCCGCCCAAAGGGATACCCCTTTGGCCGGTGGCCAGATTTGGCCCCGTTTTATGGCAGCCGTCAGTAAAACGGCTATAACTCTCTCCAGAAGTAAGCTTTACCCGTGATTCTTGTTGCGTAGGATTGCTAACTCAAATATCTACCCTATAAAAAGTTCAAATGGAATAAATTCCTTTTGAGTCGGCCTCTAGGTGATTATCAAGTTGATTTCCACAACCGTCGCCTCTTATGTAGGGATCGGGGTGAACGTCGGGTTTTTCATTGAGTCTAGCATTTTTGAACCCTAGAGTCCATTATGAATCAATTCATATGATCATATATGCCTAATCCGTCCTCTGTTGAAAAAATCAAATTTTTGAGCCCGCCCAAAGGGGTACGCCTTTGGCCGGTGGCCAGATTTGGCCCCGTTTTCTGGCAGCCGTCAGTAAAACGGCTATAACTCTCTCCAGAAGTAGGCTTTACCCGTGATTCTTGCTGCGTTGGATTCCTAAATCAAATATCTACCCTACAAAATGTTCAAATGGAAGAAACTCCTTTCGAGTCAATCTCTAGGTGATTATCAAGTTGATTTCCACAACCGTCGCCTCTTATGTAGGGATCGGGGTGAATGTCGGGTTTTTCATTGAGTCTAGCATTTTTGAACCCTAGAGTCCATTATGAATCAATTCATATGATCATATATGCCTAATCCGTCCACTTTTGAAAAAATCAAATTTTTGAGGCTGCCCAATGGGGTACCCCTTTGGCCGGTGGCCAGATTTGGCCACGTTTTCTGGCAGCCGTTAGTAAAACGGCTATAACTCTCTCCAGAAATAAGCTTTACAAGTGATTCTTATTGCGTTCGTTTCCTAGATTAAATATCTACCCTAGAAGAAGTCCAAATGGAAGAAACTCCTTTTGAGTCAACCTCTAGGTGATTATCAAGTTGATTTCCACAACCGTCGCCTCTTATGTAGGGATCGGGGTGAACGTCGGGTTTTTCATTGAGTCTAGAATTTTTGAACACTAGAGTCCATTATGAATCAATCCATATGATCATATATGCCTAATCCGTCCACTTTTGAAAAAATCAAATTTTTGAGCCCGTCCAAAGGGATACCCCTTTGGCCGCGTTTTCTGGCAGCCGTCAGTAAAACGGCTATAACTCGCTCCAAAAGTAATCTTTACCCGTGATTCTTGTTGCGTTGGATTTCTAACTCAAATATCTACCCTACAAAAAGTTCAAATGGAAGAAACTCCTTTTGAGTCAACCTGTAGGTGATTATCAAGTTGATTTCCACAACCGTCGCCTCTTATGTAGGGATCGGGGTGAACGTCGGGTTTTTCATTGAGTCTAGCATTTTTGAACACTAGAGTCCATTATGAATAAATCCATATGATCATATATGCCTAATCCGTCCACTTTTGAAAAAATCAAATTTTTGAGCCCGCCCAAAGGGATACCCTTTGGCCGGTGGCCAGATTTGGCCTCGTTTTCTGGCAGCCGTCAATAAAACGGCTATAACTCTCTCCAGAAGTAAGCTTTACCTGTGATTCTTGTTGCGTAGGATTGCTAACTGAAATATCTACCCTACAAAAAGTTCAAATGGTAGAAACTCCTTTTGAGTCAACCTCTAGGTGATTATCAAGTTGATTTCCACAACCGTCGCCTCTTATGTAGGGATCGGGGTGAACGTCGGGTTTTTCATTGAGTCTAGCATTTTTGAACACTAGAGTCCATTATGAATCAATCCATATGATCATATATGCCTAATCCGTCCACTTTTGAAAAAATCAAATTTTTGAGCCCGCCCAAAGGGATACCCCTTTGGCCGGTGGCCAGATTTGGCCCCGTTTTATGGCAGCCGTCAGTAAAACGGCTATAACTCTCTCCAGAAGTAAGCTTTACCCGTGATTCTTGTTGCGTAGGATTGCTAACTAAAATATCTACCCTACAAAAAGTTCAAATGGAAGAAACTCCTTTTGAGTCAACCTCTAGGTGATTATCAAGTTGATTTCCACAACCGTCGCCTCTTATGTAGGCATCGGGGTGAACGTCGGGTTTTTCATTGAGTCTAGCATTTTTGAACACTAGAGTCCATTATGAATAAATCCATATGATCATATATGCCTAATCCATCCACTTTTGAAAAAATCAAATTTTTGAGCCCGCCCAAAGGGTTACCCCTTTGGCCGCGTTTTCTGGCAGCCGTCAGTAAAACGGCTATAACTCACTCCAAAAGTAATCTTTACCCGTGATTCTTGTTGCGTTGGATTTCTAACTCAAATATCTACCCTACAAAAAGTTCAAATGGAAGAAACTCCTTTTGAGTCAACCTGTAGGTGATTATCAAGTTGATTTCCACAACCGTCGCCTCTTATGTAGGGATCGGGGTGAACGTCGGGTTTTTCATTGAGTCTAGCATTTTTGAACACTAGAGTCCATTATGAATAAATCCATATGATCATATATGCCTAATCCGTCCACTTTTGAAAAAATCAAATTTTTGAGCCCGCCCAAAGGGATACCCCTTTGGCCGGTGGCCAGATTTGGCCCCGTTTTATGGCAGCCATCAGTAAAACGGCTATAACTCTCTCCAGAAGTAAGCTTTACCCGTGATTCTTGTTACGTAGGATTGCTAACTCAAATATCTACCCTATAAAAAGTTCAAATGGAATAAATTCCTTTTGAGTCAGCCTCTAGGTGATTATCAAGTTGATTTCCACAACCGTCGGCTCTTATGTAGGGATCGGGGTGAACGTCGGGTTTTTCATTGAGTCTAGCATTTTTGAACCCTAGAGTACATTATGAATCAATTCATATGATCATATATGCCTAATCCGTCCTCTGTTGAAAAAATCAAATTTTTGAGCCCGCCCAAAGGGGTACGCCTTTGGCCGGTGGCCAGATTTGGCCCCGTTTTCTGGCAGCCGTCAGTAAAACGGCTATAACTCTCTCCAGAAGTAGGCTTTACCCGTGATTCTTGTTGCGTTGGATTCCTAAATCAAATATCTACCCTACAAAATGTTCAAATGGAAGAAACTCCTTTTGAGTCAACCTCTAGGTGATTATCAAGTTGATTTCCACAACCGTCGCCTCTTATGTAGGCATCGGGGTGAACGTCGGGTTTTTCATTGAGTCTAGCATTTTTGAACACTAGAGTCCATTATGAATAAATCTATATGATCATATATGCCTAATCCGTCCAATTTTGAAAAAATCAAATTTTTGAGCCCGCCCAAAGGGTTACCCCTTTGGCCGCGTTTTCTGGCAGCCGTCAGTAAAACGGCTATAACTCGCTCCAAAAGTAATCTTTACCCGTGATTCTTGTTGCGTTGGATTTCTAACTCAAATATCTACCCTACAAAAAGTTCAAATGGAAGAAACTCCTTTTGAGTCAACCTGTAGGTGATTATCAAGTTGATTTCCACAACCGTCGCCTCTTATGTAGGGATCGGGGTGAACGTCGGGTTTTTCATTGAGTCTAGCATTTTTGAACACTAGAGTCCATTATGAATAAATCCATATGATCATATATGCCTAATCCGTCCACTTTTGAAAAAATCAAATTTTTGAGCCCGCCCAAAGGGATACCCTTTGGCCGGTGGCCAGATTTGGCCTCGTTTTCTGGCAGCCGTCAGTAAAACGGCTATAACTCTCTCCAGAAGTAAGCTTTACCCGTGATTCTTGTTGCGTAGGATTGCTAACTGAAATATCTACCCTACAAAAAGTTCAAATGGTAGAAACTCTTTTTGAGTCAACCTCTAGGTGATTATCAAGTTGATTTCCACAACCGTCGCCTCTTATGTAGGGATCGGGGTGAACGTCGGGTTTTTCATTGAGTCTAGCATTTTTGAACACTAGAGTCCATTATGAATCAATCCATATGATCATATATGCCTAATCCGTCCACTTTTAAAAAAATCAAATTTTTGAGCCCGCCAAAAGGGATACCCCTTTGGCCGGTGGCCAGATTTGGCCTCGTTTTCTGGCAGCCGTCAGTAAAACGGCTATAACTCTCTCCAGAAGTAAGCTTTACCCGTGATTCTTGTTGCGTAGGATTGCTAACTGAAATATCTACCCTACAAAAAGTTCAAATGGTAGAAACTCCTTTTGAGTCAACCTCTAGGTGATTATCAAGTTGATTTCCACAACCGTCGCCTCTTATGTAGGGATCGGGGTGAACGTCGGGTTTTTCATTGAGTCTAGCATTTTTGAACACTAGAGTCCATTATGAATAAATCCATATGATCATATATGCCTAATCCGTCCACTTTTGAAAAAATCAAATTTTTGAGCCCGCCCAAAGGGATACCCCTTTGGCCGGTGGCCAGATTTGGCCCCGTTTTATGGCAGCCGTTAGTAAAACGGCTATAACTCTCTCCAGAAGTAAGCTTTACCCGTGATTTTTGTTGCGTAGGATTGCTAACTCAAATATCTACCCTATAAAAAGTTCAAATGGAATAAATTCCTTTTGAGTCGGCCTCTAGGTGATTATCAAGTTGATTTCCACAACCATCGCCTCTTATGTAGGGATCGGGGTGAACGTCGGGTTTTTCATTGAGTCTAGCATTTTTGAACCTTAGAGTCCATTATGAATCAATTCATATGATCATATATGCCTAATCCGTCCTCTGTTGAAAAAATCAAATTTTTGAGCCCGCCCAAAGTGGTACGCCTTTGGCCGGTGGCCAGATTTGGCCCCGTTTTCTGGCAGCCGTCAGTAAAACGGCTATAACTCTCTCCAGAAGTAGGCTTTACCCGTGATTCTTGTTGCGTTGGATTCCTAAATCAAATATCTACCCTACAAAATGTTCAAATGGAAGAAACTCCTTTCGAGTCAACCTCTAGGTGATTATCAAGTTGATTTCCACAACCGTCGCCTCTTATGTAGGGATTGGGGTGAACTTCGGGTTTTTCATTGAGTCTAGCATTTTTGAACCCTAGAGTCCATTATGAATCAATTCATATGATCATATATGCCTAATCCGTCCACTTTTGAAAAAATCAAATTTTTGAGGCTGCCCAATGGGGTACCCCTTTGGCCGGTGGCCAGATTTGGCCACGTTTTCTGGCAGCCGTTAGTAAAACGGCTATAACTCTCTCCAGAAATAAGCTTTACAAGTTATTCTTATTGCGTTCGCTTCCTAGATTAAATATCTACCCTAGAAGAAGTCCAAATGGAAGAAACTCCTTTTGAGTCAACCTCTAGGTGATTATCAAGTTGATTTCCACAACCGTCGCCTCTTATGTAGGGATCGGGGTGAACGTCGGGTTTTTCATTGAGTCTAGCATTTTTGAACACTAGAGTCCATTATGAATCAATCCATATGATCATATATGCCTAATCCGTCCACTTTTGAAAAAATCAAATTTTTGAGCCCGCCCAAAGGGATACCCTTTGGCCGGTGGCCAGATTTGGCCTCGTTTTCTGGCAGCCGTCAGTAAAACGGCTATAACTCTCTCCAGAAGTAAGCTTTACCCGTGATTCTTGTTGCGTAGGATTGCTAACTGAAATATCTACCCTACAAAAAGTTCAAATGGAAGAAACTCCTTTTGAGTCAACCTCTAGGTGATTATCAAGTTGATTTCCACAACCGTCGCCTCTTATGTAGGCATCGGGGTGAACGTCGGGTTTTTCATTGAGTCTAGCATTTTTGAACACTAGAGTCCATTATGAATAAATCCATATGATCATATATGCATAATCCGTCCAATTTTGAAAAAATCAAATTTTTGAGCCCGCCCAAAGGGTTACCCCTTTGACCGCGTTTTCTGGCAGCCGTCAGTAAAACGGCTATAACTCGCTCCAAAAGTAATCTTTACCCGTGATTCTTGTTGCGTTGGATTTCTAACTCAAATATCTACCCTACAAAAAGTTCAAATGGAAGAAACTCCTTTTGAGTCAACCTGTAGGTGATTATCAAGTTGATTTCCACAACCGTCGCCTCTTATGTAGGAATCGGGGTGAACGTCGGGTTTTTCATTGACTCTAGCATTTTTGAACACTAGAGTCCATTATGAATAAATCCATATGATCATATATGCCTAATCCGTCCACTTTTGAAAAAATCAAAATTTTGAGCCCGCCCAAAGGGATACCCTTTGGCCGGTGGCCAGATTTGGCCTCGTTTTCTGGCAGCCGTCAGTAAAACGGCTATAACTCTCTCCAGAAGTAAGCTTTACCCGTGATTCTTGTTGCGTAGGATTGCTAACTGAAATATCTACCCTACAAAAAGTTCAAATGGAAGAAACTCCTTTTGAGTCAACCTGTAGGTGATTATCAAGTTGATTTCCACAACCGTCGCCTCTTATGTAGGGATCGGGGTGAACGTCGGGTTTTTCATTGAGTCTAGCATTTTTGAACACTAGAGTCCATTATGAATAAATCCATATGATCATATATGCCTAATCCGTCCACTTTTGAAAAAATCAAATTTTTGAGCCCGCCCAAAGGGATACCCTTTGGCCGGTGGCCAGATTTGGCCTCGTTTTCTGGCAGCCGTCAGTAAAACGGCTATAACTCTCTCCAGAAGTAAGCTTTACCCGTGATTCTTGTTGCGTAGGATTGCTAACTGAAATATCTACCCTACAAAAAGTTCAAATGGTAGAAACTCTTTTTGAGTCAACCTCTAGGTGATTATCAAGTTGATTTCCACAACCGTCGCCTCTTATGTAGGGATCGGGGTGAACGTCGGGTTTTTCATTGAGTCTAGCATTTTTGAACACTAGAGTCCATTATGAATCAATCCATATGATCATATATGCCTAATCCGTCCACTTTTAAAAAAATCAAATTTTTGAGCCCGCCAAAAGGGATACCCCTTTGGCCGGTGGCCAGATTTGGCCTCGTTTTCTGGCAGCCGTCAGTAAAACGGCTATAACTCTCTCCAGAAGTAAGCTTTACCCGTGATTCTTGTTGCGTAGGATTGCTAACTGAAATATCTACCCTACAAAAAGTTCAAATGGTAGAAACTCTTTTTGAGTCAACCTCTAGGTGATTATCAAGTTGATTTCCACAACCGTCGCCTCTTATGTAGGGATCGGGGTGAACGTCGGGTTTTTCATTGAGTCTAGCATTTTTGAACACTAGAGTCCATTATGAATAAATCCATATGATCATATATGCCTAATCCGTCCACTTTTGAAAAAATCAAATTTTTGAGCCCGCCCAAAGGGATACCCCTTTGGCCGGTGGCCAGATTTGGCCCCGTTTTATGGCAGCCGTTAGTAAAACGGCTATAACTCTCTCCAGAAGTAAGCTTTACCCGTGATTCTTGTTGCGTAGGATTGCTAACTCAAATATCTACCCTATAAAAAGTTCAAATGGAATAAATTCCTTTTGAGTCGGCCTCTAGGTGATTATCAAGTTGATTTCCACAACCATCGCCTCTTATGTAGGGATCGGGGTGAACGTCGGGTTTTTCATTGAGTCTAGCATTTTTGAACCTTAGAGTCCATTATGAATCAATTCATATGATCATATATGCCTAATCCGTCCTCTGTTGAAAAAATCAAATTTTTGAGCCCGCCCAAAGTGGTACGCCTTTGGCCGGTGGCCAGATTTGGCCCCGTTTTCTGGCAGCCGTCAGTAAAACGGCTATAACTCTCTCCAGAAGTAGGCTTTACCCGTGATTCTTGTTGCGTTGGATTCCTAAATCAAATATCTACCCTACAAAATGTTCAAATGGAAGAAACTCCTTTCGAGTCAACCTCTAGGTGATTATCAAGTTGATTTCCACAACCGTCGCCTCTTATGTAGGGATTGGGGTGAACTTCGGGTTTTTCATTGAGTCTAGCATTTTTGAACCCTAGAGTCCATTATGAATCAATTCATATGATCATATATGCCTAATCCGTCCACTTTTGAAAAAATCAAATTTTTGAGGCTGCCCAATGGGGTACCCCTTTGGCCGGTGGCCAGATTTGGCCACGTTTTCTGGCAGCCGTTAGTAAAACGGCTATAACTCTCTCCAGAAATAAGCTTTACAAGTTATTCTTATTGCGTTCGCTTCCTAGATTAAATATCTACCCTAGAAGAAGTCCAAATGGAAGAAACTCCTTTTGAGTCAACCTCTAGGTGATTATCAAGTTGATTTCCACAACCGTCGCCTCTTATGTAGGGATCGGGGTGAACGTCGGGTTTTTCATTGAGTCTAGCATTTTTGAACACTAGAGTCCATTATGAATCAATCCATATGATCATATATGCCTAATCCGTCCACTTTTGAAAAAATCAAATTTTTGAGCCCGCCCAAAGGGATACCCTTTGGCCGGTGGCCAGATTTGGCCTCGTTTTCTGGCAGCCGTCAGTAAAACGGCTATAACTCTCTCCAGAAGTAAGCTTTACCCGTGATTCTTGTTGCGTAGGATTGCTAACTGAAATATCTACCCTACAAAAAGTTCAAATGGAAGAAACTCCTTTTGAGTCAACCTCTAGGTGATTATCAAGTTGATTTCCACAACCGTCGCCTCTTATGTAGGCATCGGGGTGAACGTCGGGTTTTTCATTGAGTCTAGCATTTTTGAACACTAGAGTCCATTATGAATAAATCCATATGATCATATATGCATAATCCGTCCAATTTTGAAAAAATCAAATTTTTGAGCCCGCCCAAAGGGTTACCCCTTTGACCGCGTTTTCTGGCAGCCGTCAGTAAAACGGCTATAACTCGCTCCAAAAGTAATCTTTACCCGTGATTCTTGTTGCGTTGGATTTCTAACTCAAATATCTACCCTACAAAAAGTTCAAATGGAAGAAACTCCTTTTGAGTCAACCTGTAGGTGATTATCAAGTTGATTTCCACAACCGTCGCCTCTTATGTAGGAATCGGGGTGAACGTCGGGTTTTTCATTGACTCTAGCATTTTTGAACACTAGAGTCCATTATGAATAAATCCATATGATCATATATGCCTAATCCGTCCACTTTTGAAAAAATCAAAATTTTGAGCCCGCCCAAAGGGATACCCTTTGGCCGGTGGCCAGATTTGGCCTCGTTTTCTGGCAGCCGTCAGTAAAACGGCTATAACTCTCTCCAGAAGTAAGCTTTACCCGTGATTCTTGTTGCGTAGGATTGCTAACTGAAATATCTACCCTACAAAAAGTTCAAATGGTAGAAACTCCTTTTGAGTCAACCTCTAGGTGATTATCAAGTTGATTTCCACAACCGTCGCCTCTTATGTAGGGATCGGGGTGAACGTCGGGTTTTTCATTGAGTCTAGCATTTTTGAACACTAGAGTCCATTATGAATAAATCCATATGATCATATATGCCTAATCCGTCCACTTTTAAAAAAATCAAATTTTTGAGCCCGCCCAAAGGGATACCCCTTTGGCCGGTGGCCAGATTTGGCCTCGTTTTCTGGCAGCCGTCAGTAAAACGGCTATAACTCTCTCCAGAAGTAAGCTTTACCCATGATTCTTGTTGCGTAGGATTGCTAACTGAAATATCTACCCTACAAAAAGTTCAAATGGTAGAAACTCCTTTTGAGTCAACCTCTAGGTGATTATCAAGTTGATTTCCACAACCGTCACCTCTTATGTAGGGATCGGGGTGAACGTCGGGTTTTTCATTGAGTCTAGCATTTTTGAACACTAGAGTCCATTATGAATAAATCCATATGATCATATATGCCTAATCCGTCCACTTTTGAAAAAATCAAATTTTTGAGCCCGCACAAAGGGATACCCCTTTGGCCGGTGGCCAGATTTGGCCCCGTTTTATGGCAGCCGTCAGTAAAACGGCTATAACTCTCTCCAGAAGTAAGCTTTACCCGTGATTCTTGTTGCGTA
This sequence comes from Perilla frutescens, assembly GCA_026008535.1. Taxonomy (NCBI): domain Eukaryota; kingdom Viridiplantae; phylum Streptophyta; class Magnoliopsida; order Lamiales; family Lamiaceae; genus Perilla; species Perilla frutescens. The sequence continues at coordinate 61,609,393 of BRKX01000016.1, forward strand.
GGATTGCTAACTGAAATATCTACCTTACAAAAATTTCAAATGGAAGAAACTCCTTTTGAGTCAACCTCTAGGTGATTATCAAGTTGATTTCCACAACCGTCGCCTCTTATGTAGGGATCGGGGTGAAAATCGGGTTTTTCATTGAGTCTAGCATTTTTGAACACTAGAGTCCATTATGAATAAATCCATATGATCATATATGCCTAATCCGTCCACTTTTGAAAAAATTAAATTTTTGAGCCCGCCCAAAGGGTTACCCCTTTGGCCGGGGCCATATTTGGCCGCGTTTTCTAGCAGCCGTCAGTAAAACGGCTATAACTCGCTCCAAAAGTAATCTTTACCCGTGATTCTTGTTGCGTTGGATTTCTAACTCAAATATCTACCCTACAAAAAGTTCAAATGGAAGAAACTCCTTTTGAGTCAACCTGTAGGTGATTATCAAGTTGATTTCCACAACCGTCGCCTCTTATGTAGGGATCGGGGTGAACGTCGGATTTTTCATTGAGTCTAGCATTTTTGAACACTAGAGTCCATTATGAATAAATCCATTTGATCATATATGCCTAATCCGTCCACTTTTTAAAAAATCAAATTTTTGAGCCCGCCCAAAGGGATACCCTTTGGCCGGTGGCCAGATTTGGCCTCGTTTTCTGGCAGCCGTCAGTAAAACGGCTATAACTCTCTCCAGAAGTAAGCTTTACCCGTGATTCTTATTGCGTAGGATTGCTAACTGAAATATCTACCCTACAAAAAGTTCAAATGGAAGAAACTCCTTTTGAGTCAACCTGTAGGTGATTATCAAGTTGATTTCCACAACCGTCGCCTCTTATGTAGGGATCGGGGTGAACGTCGGGTTTTTCATTGAGTCTAGCATTTTTGAACACTAGAGTCCATTATGAATAAATCCATATGATCATATATGCCTAATCCGTCCACTTTTGAAAAAATCAAATTTTTGAGCCCGCCCAAAGGGATACCCTTTGGCCGGTGGCCAGATTTGGCCTCGTTTTCTGGCAGCCGTCAGTAAAACGGCTATAACTCTCTCCAGAAGTAAGCTTTACCCGTGATTCTTGTTGCGTAGGATTGCTAACTGAAATATCTACCCTACAAAAAGTTCAAATGGTAGAAACTCTTTTTGAGTCAACCTCTAGGTGATTATCAAGTTGATTTCCACAACCGTCGCCTCTTATGTAGGGATCGGGGTGAACGTCGGGTTTTTCATTGAGTCTAGCATTTTTGAACACTAGAGTCCATTATGAATAAATCCATATGATCATATATGCCTAATCCGTCCACTTTTGAAAAAATCAAATTTTTGAGCCCGCCCAAAGGGATACCCTTTGGCCGGTGGCCAGATTTGGCCTCGTTTTCTGGCAGCCGTCAGTAAAACGGCTATAACTCTCTCCAGAAGTAAGCTTTACCCGTGATTCTTGTTGCGTAGGATTGCTAACTGAAATATCTACCCTACAAAAAGTTCAAATGGAAGAAACTCCTTTTGAGTCAACCTGTAGGTGATTATCAAGTTGATTTCCACAACCGTCGCCTCTTATGTAGGGATCGGGGTGAACGTCGGGTTTTTCATTGAGTCTAGCATTTTTGAACACTAGAGTCCATTATGAATAAATCCATATGATCATATATGCCTAATCCGTCCACTTTTGAAAAAATCAAATTTTTGAGCCCGCCCAAAGGGATACCCTTTGGCCGGTGGCCAGATTTGGCCTCGTTTTCTGGCAGCCGTCAGTAAAACGGCTATAACTCTCTCCAGAAGTAAGCTTTACCCGTGATTCTTGTTGCGTAGGATTGCTAACTGAAATATCTACCCTACAAAAAGTTCAAATGGTAGAAACTCTTTTTGAGTCAACCTCTAGGTGATTATCAAGTTGATTTCCACAACCGTCGCCTCTTATGTAGGGATCGGGGTGAACGTCGGGTTTTTCATTGAGTCTAGCATTTTTGAACACTAGAGTCCATTATGAATCAATCCATATGATCATATATGCCTAATCCGTCCACTTTTAAAAAAATCAAATTTTTGAGCCCGCCAAAAGGGATACCCCTTTGGCCGGTGGCCAGATTTGGCCTCGTTTTCTGGCAGCCGTCAGTAAAACGGCTATAACTCTCTCCAGAAGTAAGCTTTACCCGTGATTCTTGTTGCGTAGGATTGCTAACTGAAATATCTACCCTACAAAAAGTTCAAATGGTAGAAACTCCTTTTGAGTCAACCTCTAGGTGATTATCAAGTTGATTTCCACAACCGTCGCCTCTTATGTAGGGATCGGGGTGAACGTCGGGTTTTTCATTGAGTCTAGCATTTTTGAACACTAGAGTCCATTATGAATAAATCCATATGATCATATATGCCTAATCCGTCCACTTTTGAAAAAATCAAATTTTTGAGCCCGCCCAAAGGGATACCCCTTTGGCCGGTGGCCAGATTTGGCCCCGTTTTATGGCAGCCGTTAGTAAAACGGCTATAACTCTCTCCAGAAGTAAGCTTTACCCGTGATTCTTGTTGCGTAGGATTGCTAACTCAAATATCTACCCTATAAAAAGTTCAAATGGAATAAATTCCTTTTGAGTCGGCCTCTAGGTGATTATCAAGTTGATTTCCACAACCATCGCCTCTTATGTAGGGATCGGGGTGAACGTCGGGTTTTTCATTGAGTCTAGCATTTTTGAACCTTAGAGTCCATTATGAATCAATTCATATGATCATATATGCCTAATCCGTCCTCTGTTGAAAAAATCAAATTTTTGAGCCCGCCCAAAGTGGTACGCCTTTGGCCGGTGGCCAGATTTGGCCCCGTTTTCTGGCAGCCGTCAGTAAAACGGCTATAACTCTCTCCAGAAGTAGGCTTTACCCGTGATTCTTGTTGCGTTGGATTCCTAAATCAAATATCTACCCTACAAAATGTTCAAATGGAAGAAACTCCTTTCGAGTCAACCTCTAGGTGATTATCAAGTTGATTTCCACAACCGTCGCCTCTTATGTAGGGATTGGGGTGAACTTCGGGTTTTTCATTGAGTCTAGCATTTTTGAACCCTAGAGTCCATTATGAATCAATTCATATGATCATATATGCCTAATCCGTCCACTTTTGAAAAAATCAAATTTTTGAGGCTGCCCAATGGGGTACCCCTTTGGCCGGTGGCCAGATTTGGCCACGTTTTCTGGCAGCCGTTAGTAAAACGGCTATAACTCTCTCCAGAAATAAGCTTTACAAGTTATTCTTATTGCGTTCGCTTCCTAGATTAAATATCTACCCTAGAAGAAGTCCAAATGGAAGAAACTCCTTTTGAGTCAACCTCTAGGTGATTATCAAGTTGATTTCCACAACCGTCGCCTCTTATGTAGGGATCGGGGTGAACGTCGGGTTTTTCATTGAGTCTAGCATTTTTGAACACTAGAGTCCATTATGAATCAATCCATATGATCATATATGCCTAATCCGTCCACTTTTGAAAAAATCAAATTTTTGAGCCCGCCCAAAGGGATACCCTTTGGCCGGTGGCCAGATTTGGCCTCGTTTTCTGGCAGCCGTCAGTAAAACGGCTATAACTCTCTCCAGAAGTAAGCTTTACCCGTGATTCTTGTTGCGTAGGATTGCTAACTGAAATATCTACCCTACAAAAAGTTCAAATGGAAGAAACTCCTTTTGAGTCAACCTCTAGGTGATTATCAAGTTGATTTCCACAACCGTCGCCTCTTATGTAGGCATCGGGGTGAACGTCGGGTTTTTCATTGAGTCTAGCATTTTTGAACACTAGAGTCCATTATGAATAAATCCATATGATCATATATGCATAATCCGTCCAATTTTGAAAAAATCAAATTTTTGAGCCCGCCCAAAGGGTTACCCCTTTGACCGCGTTTTCTGGCAGCCGTCAGTAAAACGGCTATAACTCGCTCCAAAAGTAATCTTTACCCGTGATTCTTGTTGCGTTGGATTTCTAACTCAAATATCTACCCTACAAAAAGTTCAAATGGAAGAAACTCCTTTTGAGTCAACCTGTAGGTGATTATCAAGTTGATTTCCACAACCGTCGCCTCTTATGTAGGAATCGGGGTGAACGTCGGGTTTTTCATTGACTCTAGCATTTTTGAACACTAGAGTCCATTATGAATAAATCCATATGATCATATATGCCTAATCCGTCCACTTTTGAAAAAATCAAAATTTTGAGCCCGCCCAAAGGGATACCCTTTGGCCGGTGGCCAGATTTGGCCTCGTTTTCTGGCAGCCGTCAGTAAAACGGCTATAACTCTCTCCAGAAGTAAGCTTTACCCGTGATTCTTGTTGCGTAGGATTGCTAACTGAAATATCTACCCTACAAAAAGTTCAAATGGTAGAAACTCCTTTTGAGTCAACCTCTAGGTGATTATCAAGTTGATTTCCACAACCGTCGCCTCTTATGTAGGGATCGGGGTGAACGTCGGGTTTTTCATTGAGTCTAGCATTTTTGAACACTAGAGTCCATTATGAATAAATCCATATGATCATATATGCCTAATCCGTCCACTTTTAAAAAAATCAAATTTTTGAGCCCGCCCAAAGGGATACCCCTTTGGCCGGTGGCCAGATTTGGCCTCGTTTTCTGGCAGCCGTCAGTAAAACGGCTATAACTCTCTCCAGAAGTAAGCTTTACCCATGATTCTTGTTGCGTAGGATTGCTAACTGAAATATCTACCCTACAAAAAGTTCAAATGGTAGAAACTCCTTTTGAGTCAACCTCTAGGTGATTATCAAGTTGATTTCCACAACCGTCACCTCTTATGTAGGGATCGGGGTGAACGTCGGGTTTTTCATTGAGTCTAGCATTTTTGAACACTAGAGTCCATTATGAATAAATCCATATGATCATATATGCCTAATCCGTCCACTTTTGAAAAAATCAAATTTTTGAGCCCGCACAAAGGGATACCCCTTTGGCCGGTGGCCAGATTTGGCCCCGTTTTATGGCAGCCGTCAGTAAAACGGCTATAACTCTCTCCAGAAGTAAGCTTTACCCGTGATTCTTGTTGCGTAGGATTGCTAACTGAAATATCTACCTTACAAAAATTTCAAATGGAAGAAACTCCTTTTGAGTCAACCTCTAGGTGATTATCAAGTTGATTTCCACAACCGTCGCCTCTTATGTAGGGATCGGGGTGAAAATCGGGTTTTTCATTGAGTCTAGCATTTTTGAACACTAGAGTCCATTATGAATAAATCCATATGATCATATATGCCTAATCCGTCCACTTTTGAAAAAATTAAATTTTTGAGCCCGCCCAAAGGGTTACCCCTTTGGCCGGTGGCCATATTTGGCCGCGTTTTCTAGCAGCCGTCAGTAAAACGGCTATAACTCGCTCCAAAAGTAATCTTTACCCGTGATTCTTGTTGCGTTGGATTTCTAACTCAAATATCTACCCTACAAAAAGTTCAAATGGAAGAAACTCCTTTTGAGTCAACCTGTAGGTGATTATCAAGTTGATTTCCACAACCGTCGCCTCTTATGTAGGGATCGGGGTGAACGTCGGATTTTTCATTGAGTCTAGCATTTTTGAACACTAGAGTCCATTATGAATAAATCCATTTGATCATATATGCCTAATCCGTCCACTTTTTAAAAAATCAAATTTTTGAGCCCGCCCAAAGGGATACCCTTTGGCCGGTGGCCAGATTTGGCCTCGTTTTCTGGCAGCCGTCAGTAAAACGGCTATAACTCTCTCCAGAAGTAAGCTTTACCCGTGATTCTTGTTGCGTAGGATTGCTAACTGAAATATCTACCCTACAAAAAGGTCAAATGGAAGAAACTCCTTTTGAGTCAAACTCTAGGTGATTATCAAGTTGATTTCCACAATCGTCGCCTCTTATGTAGGCATCGGGGTGAACGTAGGGTTTTTCATTGAGTCTAGCATTTTTGAACACTAGAGTCCATTATGAATCAATCCATATGATCATATATGCCCAATCCGTCCACTTTTGAAAAAATCAAATTTTTGAGCCCGCCCAAAGGGGTACCCTTTTGGCCGGTGGCCAGATTTGGCCGCGTTTTCTGGCAGCCGTCAGTAAAACGGCTATAACTCTCTCTAGAAGTAAACTTTACCCGTGATTCTTGTTGCGTTGGATTCCTAACTCAAATATCTACCCTACAAAAAGGTCAAATGGAAGAAACTCCTTTCGAGTCAACCTCTAGGTGATTATCAAGTTGATTTCCACAATCGTCGCCTCTTATGTAGGCATCGGGGTGAACATCGGGTTTTTCATTGAGTCTATCATTTTTGAATACTAGAGTCCATTATGAATCAATCCATCTGATCATATATGCCTAATCCGTCCACTTTTGAAAAAATCAAATTTTTGAGCCCGCCCAAAGGGGTACCCCTTTGGCCGGTGGCCAGATTTGGCACCGTTTTCTGGCAGCCGTCAGTAAAACGGCTATAACTCTCTCCAGAAGTAAGCTTTACCTGTGATTCTTATTGCGTTGGATTCCTAACTCAAATATCTACCCTACAAAAAGGTCAAATTGAAGAAACTCGTTTTGAGTCAACATCTAGGTGATTATCAAGTTGATTTCCACAACCGTCGCCTCTTATGTATGGATCGGGGTGAACGTCGGGTTTTTCATTGATTCTAGCATTTTTGAACACTAGAGTCCATTATGAATCAATCCATATGAGCATATATGCTTAATCCATCCACTTTTGAAAAAATCAAATTTTTGAGCCCGTCCAAAGGGTTACCCCTTTGGCCGGTGGCCAGATTTGGCCCTGTTTTCTGGCAGCCGTCAGTAAAACGGCTATAACTCTCTCCAGAAGTAAGCTTTACCCGTGATTCTTATTGCGTTGGATTCCTAACTGAAATATCTACCCTACAAAAAGGTCAAATGGAAGAAAGTCCTTTTGAGTCAACCTCTAGGTGATTATCAAGTTGATTTCCACAACCGTCGCCTCTTATGTAGGGATCGGGGTGAACGTCGGGTTTTTCATTGAGTCTAGCATTTTTGAACACTAGAGTCCATTATGAATCAATCCATATGATCATATATGCCTAATCCGTCCACTTTTGAAAAAATCAAATTTTTGAGCCCGCCCAAAGGGGTACCCTTTTGGCCGGTGGCCAGATTTGGCCGCGTTTTCTGGCAGCCGTCAGTAAAACGGCTATAACTCGCTCCAAAAGTAAGCTTTACCCGTGATTCTTGTTGCATTGGATTACTAACTCAAATATCTACCCTACAAAAGTTCAAATGGAAGAAACTCCTTTTGAGTAAACCTCTAGGTGATTATCAAGTTGATTTCCACAACCGTCGCCTCTTATGTAGGGATCGGGGTGAACGTCGGGTTTTTCATTGAGTCTAGCATTTTTGAACACTAGAGTCCATTATGAATAAATCCATATGATCATATATGCCTAATCCGTCCACTTTTAAAAAAATCAAATTTTTGAGCCCGCCCAAAGGGATACCCCTTTGGCCGGTGGCCAGATTTGGCCTCGTTTTCTGGCAGCCGTCAGTAAAACGGCTATAACTCTCTCCAGAAGTAAGCTTTACCCGTGATTCTTGTTGCGTAGGATTGCTAACTGAAATATCTACCCTACAAAAAGTTCAAATGGTAGAAACTCCTTTTGAGTCAACCTCTAGGTGATTATCAAGTTGATTTCCACAACCGTCGCCTCTTATGTAGGGATCGGGGTGAACGTCGGGTTTTTCATTGAGTCTAGCATTTTTGAACACTAGAGTCCATTATGAATAAATCCATATGATCATATATGCATAATCCGTCCAATTTTGAAAAAATCAAATTTTTGAGCCCGCCCAAAGGGTTACCCCTTTGACCGCGTTTTCTGGCAGCCGTCAGTAAAACGGGTATAACTCGCTCCAAAAGTAATCTTTACCCGTGATTCTTGTTGCGTTGGATTTCTAACTCAAATATCTACCCTACAAAAAGTTCAAATGGAAGAAACTCCTTTTGAGTCAACCTGTAGGTGATTATCAAGTTGATTTCCACAACCGTCGCCTCTTATGTAGGGATCGGGGTGAACGTCGGGTTTTTCATTGACTCTAGCATTTTTGAACACTAGAGTCCATTATGAATAAATCCATATGATCATATATGCCTAATCCGTCCACTTTTGAAAAAATCAAATTTTTGAGCCCGCCCAAAGGGATACCCTTTGGCCGGTGGCCAGATTTGGCCTCGTTTTCTGGCAGCCGTCAGTAAAACGGCTATAACTCTCTCCAGAAGTAAGCTTTACCCGTGATTCTTGTTGCGTAGGATTGCTAACTGAAATATCTACCCTACAAAAAGTTCAAATGGTAGAAACTCCTTTTGAGTCAACCTCTAGGTGATTATCAAGTTGATTTCCACAACCGTCGCCTCTTATGTAGGGATCGGGGTGAACGTCGGGTTTTTCTTTGAGTCTAGCATTTTTGAACACTAGAGTCCATTATGAATAAATCCATATGATCATATATGCCTAATCCGTCCACTTTTAAAAAAATCAAATTTTTGAGCCCGCCCAAAGGGATACCCCTTTGGCCGGTGGCCAGATTTGGCCCCGTTTTATGGCAGCCGTCAGTAAAACGGCTATAACTCTCTCCAGAAGTAAGCTTTACCCGTGATTCTTGTTGCGTAGGATTGCTAACTGAAATATCTACCTTACAAAAATTTCAAATGGAAGAAACTCCTTTTGAGTCAACCTCTAGGTGATTATCAGGTTGATTTCCACAACCGTCGTCTCTTATGTAGGGATCGGGGTGAAAATCGGGTTTTTCATTGAGTCTAGCATTTTTGAACACTAGAGTCCATTATGAATAAATCCATATGATCATATATGCCTAATCCGTCCACTTTTGAAAAAATTAAATTTTTGAGCCCGCCCAAAGGGTTACCCCTTTGGCCGGTGGCCATATTTGGCCGCGTTTTCTGGCAGCCGTCAGTAAAACGGCTATAACTCGCTCCAAAAGTAATCTTTACCCGTGATTCTTGTTGCGTTGGATTTCTAACTCAAATATCTACCCTACAAAAAGTTCAAATGGAAGAAACTCCTTTTGAGTCAACCTGTAGGTGATTATCAAGTTGATTTCCACAACCGTCGCCTCTTATGTAGGGATCGGGGTGAACGTCGGGTTTTTCATTGAGTCTAGCATTTTTGAACACTAGAGTCCATTATGAATAAATCCATATGATCATATATGCCTAATCCGTCCACTTTTTAAAAAATCAAATTTTTGAGCCCGCCCAAAGGGATACCCTTTGGCCGGTGGCCAGATTTGGCCTCGTTTTCTGGCAGCCGTCAGTAAAACGGCTATAACTCTCTCCAGAAGTAAGCTTTACCCGTGATTCTTGTTGCGTAGGATTGCTAACTGAAATATCTACCCTACAAAAAGGTCAAATGGAAGAAACTCCTTTTGAGTCAAACTCTAGGTGATTATCAAGTTGATTTCCACAATCGTCGCCTCTTATGTAGGCATCGGGGTGAACGTAGGGTTTTTCATTGAGTCTAGCATTTTTGAACACTAGAATCCATTATGAATCAATCCATATGATCATATATGCCCAATCCGTCCACTTTTGAAAAAATCAAATTTTTGAGCCCGCCCAAAGGGGTACCCTTTTGGCCGGTGGCCAGATTTGGCCGCGTTTTCTGGCAGCCGTCAGTAAAACGGCTATAACTCTCTCCAGAAGTAAACTTTACCGGTGATTCTTGTTGCGTTGGATTCCTAACTCAAATATCTACCCTACAAAAAGGTCAAATGGAAGAAACTCCTTTTGAGTCAACCTCTAGGTGATTATCAAGTTGATTTCCACAATCGTCGCCTCTTATGTAGGCATCGGGGTGAACGTCGGGTTTTTCATTGAGTCTATGATTTTTGAATACTAGAGTCCATTATGAATCAATCCATCTGATCATATATGCCTAATCCGTCCACTTTTGAAAAAATCAAATTTTTGAGCCCGCCCAAAGGGGTACCCCTTTGGCCGGTGGCCAGATTTGGCACCGTTTTCTGGCAGCCGTCAGTAAAACGGCTATAACTCTCTCCAGAAGTAAGCTTTACCCGTGATTCTTATTGCGTTGGATTCCTAAGTCAAATATCTACCCTACAAAAAGGTCAAATTGAAGAAACTCGTTTTGAGTCAACATCTAGGTGATTATCAAGTTGATTTCCACAACCGTCGCCTCTTATGTATGGATCGGGGTGAACGTCGGGTTTTTCATTGAGTCTAGCATTTTTGAACACTAGAGTCCATTATGAATCAATCCATATGATCATATATGCCTAATCCGTCCACTTTTGAAAAAATCAAATTTTTGAGCCCGCCCAAAGGGGTACCCTTTTGGCCGGTGGCCAGATTTGGCCGCGTTTTCTGGCAGCCGTCAGTAAAACGGCTATAACTCGCTCCAAAAGTAAGCTTTACCCGTGATTCTAGTTGCATTGGATTACTAACTCAAATATCTACCCTACAAAAGTTCAAATGGAAGAAACTCCTTTTGAGTAAACCTCTAGGTGATTATCAAGTTGATTTCCACAACCGTCGCCTCTTATGTAGGGATCGGGGTGAACGTCGGGTTTTTCATTGAGTCTAGCATTTTTGAACACTAGAGTCCATTATGAATAAATCCATATGATCATATATGCCTAATCCGTCCACTTTTGAAAAAATCAAATTTTTGAGCCCGCCCAAAGGGATACCCTTTGGCCGGTGGCCAGATTTGGCCCCGTTTTCTGGCAGCCGTCAGTAAAACGGCTATAACTCTCTCCAGAAGTAAGCTTTACCCGTGATTCTTGTTGCGTAGGATTGCTAACTGAAATATCTACCCTACAAAAAGTTCAAATGGTAGAAACTCCTTTTGAGTCAACCTCTAGGTGATTATCAAGTTGATTTCCACAACCGTCGCCTCTTATGTAGGGATCGGGATGAACGTCGGGTTTTTCATTGAGTCTATGATTTTTGAACACTAGAGTCCATTATGAATAAATCCATATGATCATATATGCCTAATCCGTCCACTTTTGAAAAAATCAAATTTTTGAGCCCGACCAAAGGGATACCCCTTTGGCCGGTGGCCAGATTTGGCCCCGTTTTATGGCAGCCGTCAGTAAAACGGCTATAACTCTCTCCAGAAGTAAGCTTTACCCATGATTCTTGTTGCGTAGGATTGCTAACTGAAATATCTACCTTACAAAAATTTCAAATGGAAGAAACTCCTTTTGAGTCAACCTCTAGGTGATTATCAAGTTGATTTCCACAACCGTCGCCTCTTATGTAGGGATCGGGGTGAAAATCGGGTTTTTCATTGAGTCTAGCATTTTTGAACACTAGAGTCCATTATGAATCAATCCATATGATCATATATGCCTAATCCGTCCACTTTTGAAAAAATGAAATTTTTGAGCCCGAACAAAGGGGTACCCCTTTGGCCGGTGGCCAGATTTGGCCCCGTTTTCTGGCAGCCGTCAGTAAAACTGCTATAACTCTCTCCAGTATTAAGCTTTACCCGTGATTCTTGTCGTGTTGGATTTCTAACTCATATATCTACCCTACCAAAAGTCGAACCAGTAGAAACCCTATTTGAGTCGGCCTCTAGGTGATTATCAAGTTGATTTCCAAAACCGTCACCTCTTATGTAGGGATCGGGGCGAACGTCGGGTTTTTCATTGAGTCTAGCATTTTTGAACACCAGACTCAATTATGAATCAATCCATATGATCATATATGCCTAATCCGTCCACTTTTGAAAAAATCAAATTTTTGAGCCCGCCCAAAGGGGTACCCCTTTGGCCGGTGGCCATATTTGGCCGCGTTTTCTGGCAGCCGTCAGTAAAACGGCTATAACTCGCTCCAAAAGTAATCTTTACCCGTGATTCTTGTTGCGTTGGATTTCTAACTCAAATATCTACCCTACAAAAAGTTCAAATGGAAGAAACTCGTTTTGAGTCAACCTGTAGGTGATTATCAAGTTGATTTCCACAACCGTCGCCTCTTATGTAGGGATCGGGGTGAACGTCGGGTTTTTCATTGAGTCTAGCATTTTTGAACACTAGAGTCCATTATGAAACAATCCATATGATCATATATGACTAATCCGTCCACTTTTGAAAAAATCAAATTTTTGAGTCCGCCCAAAGGGATACCCCTTTGGCCGGTGGCCAGATTTGGCCCCGTTTTCTGGCGGCCGTCAGTAATACGGGTATAACTCTCTCAAGAAGTAAGCTTTACCCGTGATTCTTGTTGTGTAGGATTGCTAACTGAAATATCTACCCTACAAAAAGTTCAAATGGAAGAAACTCCTTTTAAGTCAACCTCTAGGTGATTATCAAGTTAATTTCCACAACCGTCGCCTCTTATGTAGGGATCGGGGTGAAAATCGAGTTTTTCATTGAGTCTAGCATTTTTGAACACTAGAGTCCATTATGAATAAATCCATATGATCATATATTCCTAATCCGTCCACTTTTGAAAAAATCAAATTTTTGAGCCCGCCCAAAGGGATACCCTTTGGCCGGTGGCCAGATTTGGCCTCGTTTTCTGGCAGCCGTCAGTGAAACGGCTATAACTCTCTCCAGAAGTAAGCTTTACCCGTGATTCTTGTTGCGTAGGATTGCTAACTGAAATATCTACCCTACAAAAAGTGCAAATGGAAGAAACTCCTTTTGAGTCAACCTCTAGGTGATTATCAAGTTAATTTCCACAACCGTCGCCTCTTATTTAGGGATCGGGGTGAACGTCGGGTTTTTCATTGAGTCTAGCATATTTGAACACAAGACTCAATTATGAATCAATCCATATGATCATATATGCCTAATCCGTACACTTTGAATAAATTAAATTTTTGAGCCCGCCCAAAGGGGTACCCCTTTGGCCGGTGGCCAGATTTGGCACCGTTTTCTGGCAGCCGTCAGTAAAACAACTATAAATCTCTACAGAAGTAAGCTTTACCCGTGATTCTTATTGCGTTGGATTCCTAACTCAAATATCTACCCTACAAGAAGTTCAAATGGAAGAAATTCCTTTTGAGTTAACCTCTAGTTGATTATCAAGTTGATTTCTACAACCGTCGCCTCAGATGTAGGGATCGGGGTGAACGTCGGGTTTTTCATTGAGTCTAGCATTTTTGAACACTAGAGTCCATTATGAATAAATCCATATAATCATATATGCCTAATCCGTCCACTTTTGAAAAAATCAAATTTTTGACCCCGCCCAAAGGGGTACTCCTTTGGCCGGTGGCCAGATATGGCCCTGTTTTCTGGCAGCCGTCAGTAAAACGGCTATAACTCTCTCCAGAAGTAAGCTTTACCCGTGATTCTTGTTGCGTTGGATTCCTAACTCAAATATCTACCCTACAAAAAGTTCAAATGGAAGAAACTCCTTTTGAGTCAACCTCTAGGTGATTATCAAGTTGATTTCCACAACCGTCGCCTCTTATTTAGGGATCGGGGTGAACGTCGGGTTTTTCATTGAGTCTAGCATTTCTGAACACTAGAGTCCATTATGAATCAATCCATATGATCATATATGCCTAATCCATCCACTTTTGAAAAAATCAAATTTTTGAGCCCGCCCAAAGGGGCACCCCTATGGCCGGTGGCCAGATTTGGCCCCGTTTTCTGGCAGCCGTCAGTAAAACGGCTATAACTCTCTCCAGAAGTAAGCTTTACCCGTGATTCTTTTTGCGTTGGATTTCTAACTCAAATATCTACCCTATAAAAATTTCAAATGGAAGAAACTCCTTTTGAGTCAACCTCTAGGTGATTAACAAGTTGATTTCCACAACCGTCGCCTCTTATGTAGGGATCGGGGTGAACGTCGAGTTTTCATTGAGTCTATGATTTTTGAACACTAGAGTCCATTATGAATCAATCCATATGATCATATATGCCTAATCCGTCAACTTTTGAAAAAATCAAATTTTTGAGCCCGCCCAAAGGGGTACCCCTTTGGCCGGTGGCCAGATTTGTCACCGTTTTCTGGCAGCCGTCAGTAAAACGGCTATAACTCTCTCCAGAAGTAAGCTTTACCCGTGATTCTTGTTGGGTTGGATTCCTAATTCAAATATCTACCGTACAAAAAATTCAAATAGAAGAAACTCCTTTTGAGTAAACCTCTAGGTGATTATCAAGTTGATTTCCACAACCGTCGCCTCTTATGTAGGGATCGGGGTGAAAGTCGGGTTTTTCATTGAGTCTAGCATTTTTGAACACTAGAGTCCATTATGAATCAATCCATATGATCATATATGCCTAATCCGTCCACTTTTGAAAAAATCAAATTTTTGAGCCCGCCCAAAGGGGTACCCCTTTGGCACCGTTTTGTGGCAGCCGTCAGTAAAACGGCTATAACTCTCTTCAGAAGTAAGCTTTACCCGTGATTCTTGTTGGGTTGGATTCCTAACTCAAATATCTAATCTACAAAAAGTTCAAATGGAAGAAACTTCTTTTGAGTCAACCTCTAGGTGATTATAAAGTTGATTTCCACAACCGTCGCCTCTTATGTAGGGATCGGGGTGAACGTCGGGTTTTTCATTGAGTCTAGCATTTTTGAACACTAGAGTCCATTATGAATAAATACATATGATCATATATGCCTAATCCGTCCACTTTTGAAAAAATCAAGTGTTTGAGCCCGCCCAAAGGGGTACCCCTTTGGCCGGTGGCCAGATTTGGCCCCGTTTTCTGGCAACCGTCAGTAAAACAGCTATAACTCTCTCCAGAAGTAAGCTTTACCTGTGATTCTTATTGCGTTGGATTCCTAACTCAAATATCTACCCTACAAAAAGTTCAAATGGAAGAACTTCCTTTTGAGTTAACCTCTAGGTGATTATCAAGTTGATTTCCACAACCGTCGCCTCTTATGTAGGGATCGGGGTGAACGTCGGGTATTTCATTGAGTCTAGCATTCTTGAACACTAGAGTCCATTATGAATAAATCCATATGATCATATATGCCTAATCCGTCCACTTTTGAAAAAATCAAATTTTTAAGCCCGGCTAAAGGGGTACCCCTTTGGCCGGTGGCCAGATTTGGCACCATTTTCTGGCAGCCGTCAGTAAAACGGCTATAACTCTCTCCAGAAGTAAGCTTTACCCGTGATTATTTTTGTGTTGGATTCCTAACTCAAATATCTACCCTACAAAAAGTTCAAATGGAAGTAACTTCTTTTGAGTCAACCTCCAGGTGATTATCAAGTTGATTTCCACAACCGTCGCCTTTTATGTGGGGATCAGGGTGAACGTCGGGTTATTCATTGAGTCTAGCATTTTTGAACACTAGAGTCTATTATGAATAAATCCATAAGATCATATATGCCTAATCCGTGCACCTTTGAAAAAATCAATTTTTTAAGCCCGGCCAAAGGGGTACCCCTTTGGCCGGTGGCCAGATTTGGCACCGTTTTCTGGCATCCGTCAGTAAAACGGCTATAACTCTCTCCAGAAGTAAGCTTTACCCATGATTCTTGTTGGGTTGGATTCCTAACTCAAATATCTAACCTACAAAAAGTTCAAATGGAAGAAACTTCTTTTGAGTCAACCTCTAGGTGATTATCAAGTTGATTTCCACAACCGTCGCCTCTTATGTAGGGATCGGGGTGAACGTCGGGTTTTTCATTGAGTCTAGCATTTTTGAACACTAGAGTCCATTATGAATAAATCCATATGATCATATATGCCTAATCCGTCGACTTTTGAAAAAATCAAATTTTTGAGCCCGCCCAAAGGGCTACCCCTTTGGCCGGTGGCCAGATTTGGCCCCATTTTCGGGCAGCCGACAGTAAAACAGCTATAACTCTCTCCAGAAGTAAGCTTTACCCGTGATTCTTGTTGCGTTGGATTCCTAACTCAAATATCTACCCTACAAAAAGTTCAAATGGAAGAAACTCCTTTTGAGTCAACCTCTAGGTGATTATCAAGTTGATTTCCACAACCGTCGCCTTTTATGTGGGGATCGGGGTCAACGTCGGGTTTTTCATTGAGTCTAGCATTTTTGAACACTAGAGTCCATTATGAATCAATCCATATGATCATATATGCCTAATCCGTCCACTTTTGAAAAAATCAAATTTTTGAGCCCGCCCAAAGGGGTACCCTTTTGGCCGGTGGCCAGATTCGGCCGCGTTTTCTGGCAGCCGTCAGTAAAACGGCTATAACTCTCTCCAGAAGTAAGCTTTACCCGTGATTCTTTTTGTGTTGGATTCCTAACTCAAATATCTACCCTACAAAAAGTTCAAATGGAAGTAACTTCTTTTGAGTCAACCTCCAGGTGATTATCAAGTTGATTTCCACAACCGTCGCCTTTTATGTGGGGATCAGGGTGAACGTCGGGTTATTCATTGAGTCTAGCATTTTTGAACACTAGAGTCTATTATGAATAAATCCATAAGATCATATATGCCTAATCCGTCCACTTTTGAAAAAATCAATTTTTTAAGCCCGGCCAAAGGGGTACCCCTTTGGCCGGTGGCCAGATTTGGCACCGTTTTCTGGCATCCGTCAGTAAAACGGCTATAACTCTCTCCAGAAGTAAGCTTTACCCATGATTCTTGTTGGGTTGGATTCCTAACTCAAATATCTAACCTACAAAAAGTTCAAATGGAAGAAACTTCTTTTGAGTCAACCTCTAGGTGATTATCAAGTTGATTTCCACAACCGTCGCCTCTTATGTAGGGATCGGGGTGAACGTCGGGTTTTTCATTGAGTCTAGCATTTTTGAACACTAGAGTCCATTATGAATAAATCCATATGATCATATATGCCTAATCCGTCCACTTTTGAAAAAATCAAATTTTTGAGCCCGCCCAAAGGGCTACCCCTTTGGCCGGTGGCCAGATTTGGCCCCATTTTCGGGCAGCCGACAGTAAAACAGCTATAACTCTCTCCAGAAGTAAGCTTTACCCGTGATTCTTGTTGCGTTGGATTCCTAACTCAAATATCTACCCTACAAAAAGTTCAAATGGAAGAAACTCCTTTTGAGTCAACCTCTAGGTGATTATCAAGTTGATTTCCACAACCGTCGCCTTTTATGTGGGGATCGGGGTCAACGTCGGGTTTTTCATTGAGTCTAGCATTTTTGAACACTAGAGTCCATTATGAATCAATCCATATGATCATATATGCCTAATCCGTCCACTTTTGAAAAAATCAAATTTTTGAGCCCGCCCAAAGGGGTACCCTTTTGGCCGGTGGCCAGATTTGGCCGCGTTTTCTGGCAGCCGTCAGTAAAACGGCTATAACTCGCTCCAAAAGTAAGCTTTACCCGTGATTCTTGTTGCATTGGATTACTAACTCAAATATCTACCCTACAAAAAGTTCAAATGGAAGAAACTCCTTTTGAGTCAACCTCTAGGTGATTATCAAGTTGATTTCCACAACCGTCGCCTCTTATTTAGGGATCGGGGTGAACGTCGGGTTTTTCATTGAGTCTAGCATTTCTGAACACTAGAGTCCATTATGAATTAATCCATATGATCATATATGCCTAATCCGTCCACTTTTGAAAAAATCAAATTTTTGAGCCCGCCCAAAGGGGCACCCCTATGGCCGGTGGCCAGATTTGGCCCCGTTTTCTGGCAGCCGTCAGTAAAACGGCTATAACTCTCTCCAGAAGTAAGCTTTACCCGTGATTCTTTTTGCGTTGGATTTCTAACTCAAATATCTACCCTATAAAAAGTTCAAATGGAAGAAACTCCTTTTGAGTCAACCTCTAGGTGATTATCAAGTTGATTTCCACAACCGTCGCCTCTTATGTAGGGATCGGGGTGAACGTCGAGTTTTCATTGAGTCTATGATTTTTGAACACTAGAGTCCATTATGAATCAATCCATATGATCATATATGCCTAATCCGTCCACTTTTGAAAAAATCAAATTTTCGAGCCCGCCCAAAGGGGTACCCCTTTGGCCGGTGGCCATATTTGGCCGCGTTTTCTGGCAGTCGTCAGTAAAACGGCTATAACTCGCTCCAAAAGTAATCTTTACCCGTGATTCTTGTTGCGTTGGATTTCTAACTCAAATATCTACCCTACAAAAAGTTCAAATGGAAGAAAGTCGTTTTGAGTCAACCTGTAGGTGATTATCAAGTTGATTTCCACAACCGTCGCCTCTTATGTAGGGATCGGGGTGAACTTCGGGTTTTTCATTGAGTCTAGCATTTTTGAACACTAGAGTCCATTATGAAACAATCCATATGATCATATATGACTAATCCGTCCACTTTTGAAAAAATCAAATTTTTGAGTCCGCCCAAAGGGATACCCCTTTGGCCGGTGGCCAGATTTGGCCCCGTTTTCTGGCAGCCGTCAGTAATACGGCTATAACTCTCTCAACAAGTAAGCTTTACCCGTGATTTTTGTTGTGTAGGATTGCTAACTGAAATATCTACCCTACAAAAAGTTCAAATGGAAGAAACTCCTTTTGAGTCAACCTCTAGGTGATTATCAAGTTAATTTCCACAACCGTCGCCTCTTATGTAGGGATCGGGGTGAAAATCGAGTTTTTCATTGAGTCTAGCATTTTTGAACACTAGAGTCCATTATGAATAAATCCATATGATCATATATGCCTAATCCGTCCACTTTTGAAAAAATCAAATTTTTGAGCCCGCCCAAAGGGATACCCTTTGGCCGGTGGCCAGATTTGGCCTCGTTTTCTGGCAGCCGTCAGTGAAACGGCTATAACTCTCTCCAGAAGTAAGCTTTACCCGTGATTCTTGTTGCGTAGGATTGCTAACTGAAAGATCTACCCTACAAAAAGTGCAAATGGAAGAAACTCCTTTTGAGTCAACCTCTAGGTGATTATCAAGTTGATTTCCACAACCGTCGCCTCTTATGTAGGGATCGGGGTGAACGTCGGGTTTTTCATTGAGTCTAGCATTTTTGAACACTAGAGTCCATTATGAATAAATCCATATGATCATATATCCCTAATCCGTCCACTTTTGAAAAAATCAAATTTTTGAGCCCGCCCAAAGGGCTACCCCTTTGGCCGGTGGCCAGATTTGGCCCCATTTTCGGGCAGCCGACAGTAAGACAGCTATAACTCTCTCCAGAAGTAAGCTTTACCCGTGATTCTTGTTGCGTTGGATTCCTAACTCAAATATCTACCCTACAAAAAGTTCAAATGGAAGAAACTCCTTTTGAGTCAACATCTAGGTGATTATCAAGTTGATTTCCACAACCGTCTCCTTTTATGTGGGGATCGGGGTCAACGTCGGGTTTTTCATTGAGTCTAGCATTTTTGAACACTAGAGTCCATTATGAATCAATCCATATGATCATATATGGCTAATCCGTCTACTTTTGAAAAAATCAAATTTTTGAGCCCGCCCAAAGGGGCACCCCTATGGCCGGTGGCCAGATTTGGCCCCGTTTTCTGGCAGCCGTCAGTAAAACGGCTATAACTCTCTCCAGAAGTAAGCTTTACCCGTGATTCTTTTTGCGTTGGATTTCTAACTCAAATATCTACCCTATAAAAAGTTCAAATGGAAGAAACTCCTTTTGAGTCAACCTCTAGGTGATTATCAAGTTGATTTCCACAACCGTCGCCTCTTATGTAGGGATCGGGGTGAACGTCGAGTTTTCATTGAGTCTATGATTTTTGAACACTAGAGTCCATTATGAATCAATCCATATGATCATATATGCCTAATCCGTCCACTTTTGAAAAAATCAAATTTTTGAGCCCGCCCAAAGGGGTACCCCTTTGGCCGGTGGCCAGATTTGGCCCCGTTTTCTGGCAGCCGTCAGTAAAACTGCTATAACTCTCTCCAGAATTAAGCTTTACCCGTGATTCTTGTCGCGTTGGATTTCTAACTCATATATCTACCCTACCAAAAGTCGAACCAGTAGAAACCCTATTTGAGTCGGCCTCTAGGTGATTATCAGGTTGATTTCCAAAACCGTCACCTCTTATGTTGGGATCGGGGCGAACGTCGGGTTTTTCATTGAGTCTAGAATTTTTGAACACCAGACTCAATTATGAATCAATCCATATGATCATATATGCCTAATCCGTCCACTTTTGAAAAAATCAAATTTTTGAGCCCGCCCAAAGGGGTACCCCTTTGGCCGGTGGCCATATTTGGCCGCGTTTTCTGGCAGCCGTCAGTAAAACGGCTATAACTCGCTCCAAAAGTAATCTTTACCCGTGATTGTTGTTGCGTTGGATTTCTAACTCAAATATCTACCCTACAAAAAGTTCAAATGGAAGAAACTCGTTTTGAGTCAACCTGTAGGTGATTATCAAGTTGATTTCCACAACCGTCGCCTCTTATGTAGGGATCGGGGTGAACGTCGGGTTTTTCATTGAGTCTAGCATTTTTGAACACTAGAGTCCATTATGAAACAATCCATATGATCATATATGACTAATCCGTCCATTTTTGAAAAAATCAAATTTTTGAGTCCGCCCAAAGGGATACCCCTTTGGCCGGTGGCCAGATTTGGCCCCGTTTTCTGGCAGCCGTCAGTAATACGGCTATAACTCTCTCAACAAGTAAGCTTTACCCGTGATTTTTGTTGTGTAGGATTGCTAACTGAAATATCTACCCTACAAAAAGTTCAAATGGAAGAAACTCCTTTTGAGTCAACCTCTAGGTGATTATCAAGTTAATTTCCACAACCGTCGCCTCTTATGTAGGGATCGGGGTGAAAATCGAGTTTTTCATTGAGTCTAGCATTTTTGAACACTAGAGTCCATTATGAATAAATCCATATGATCATATATGCCTAATCCGTCCACTTTTGAAAAAATCAAATTTTTGAGCCCGCCCAAAGGGATACCCTTTGGCCGGTGGCCAGATTTGGCCTCGTTTTCTGGCAGCCGTCAGTGAAACGGCTATAACTCTCTCCAGAAGTAAGCTTTACCCGTGATTCTTGTTGCGTAGGATTGCTAACTGAAATATCTACCCTACAAAAAGTGCAAATGGAAGAAACTTCTTTTCAGTCAACCTCTAGGTGATTATCAAGTTGATTTCCACAACCGTCGCCTCTTATGTAGGGATCGGGGTGAAAATCGGGTTTTTCATTGAGTCTAGCATTTTTGAACACTAGAGTCCATTATGAATAAATCCATATGATCATATATGCCTAATCCGTCCACTTTTGAAAAAATCAAATTTTTGAGCCCGCCCAAAGGGGTATCCCTTTGGCCGGTGGCCAGATTTGGCCCCGTTTTATGGCAGCTGTCAGTAAAACGGCTATAACTCTCTCCAGAAGTAAGCTTTACCCGTGATTCTTATTGCGTAGGATTGCTAACTGAAATATCTACCCTACAAAAAGTTCAAATGGAAGAAACTCCTTTTGAGTCAACCTCTAGGTGATTATCAAGTTGATTTCCACAACCGTCGCCTCTTATGTAGGGATCGGGTTGAACGTCGGGTTTTTCATTGAGTCTAGCATTTTTGAACACTAGAGTCCATTATCAATAAATCCATATGATCATATATGCCTAATCCGTCCACTTTTGAAAAAATCAAGTGTTTGAGCCCGCCCAAAGGGGTACCCTTTTGGCCGGTGGCCAGATTTGGCCCCGTTTTCTGGCAACCGTCAGTAAAACGGCTATAACTCTCTCCAGAAGTAAGCTTTACCCGTGATTCTTATTGCGTTGGATTCCTAACTCAAATATCTACCCTACAAAAAGTTCAAATGGAAGAACTTCCTTTTGAGTTAACCTCTAGGTGATTATCAAGTTGATTTCCACAACCGTCGCCTCTTATGTAGGGATCGGGGTGAACGTCGGGTATTTCATTGAGTCTAGCATTTTTGAACACTAGAGTCCATTATGAATAAATCCATATGATCATATATGCCTAATCCGTCCACTCTTGAAAAAATTAAATTTTTAAGCCCGGCCAAAGGAGTACCCCTTTGGCCGGTGGCCAGATTTGGCACCATTTTCTGGCAGCCGTCAGTAAAACGGCTATAACTCTCTCCAGAAGTAAGCTTTACCCGTGATTCTTTTTGTGTTGGATTCCTAACTCAAATATCTACCCTACAAAAAGTTCAAATGGAAGAAACTTCTTTTGAGTCAACCTCTAGGTGATTATCAAGTTGATTTCCACAACCGTCGCCTCTTATGTAGGGATCGGGGTGAACGTCGGGTTTTTCATTGAGTCTAGCATTTTTGAACACTAGAGTCCATTATAAATAAATCCATATGATCATATATGCCTAATCCTTCCACTTTTGAAAAAATTAAATTTTTGAGCCCGCCCAAAGGGCTACCCCTTTGGCCGGTGGCCAGATTTGGCCCCATTTTCGGGCAGCCGACAGTAAAACAGCTATAACTCTCTCCAGAAGTAAGCTTTACCCGTGATTCTTGTTGCGTTGGATTCCTAACTCAAATATCTACCCTACAAAAAGTTCAAATGGAAGAAACTCCTTTTGAGTCAACCTCTAGGTGATTATCAAGTTGATTTCCACAACCGTCGCCTTATATGTGGGGATCGGGGTCAACGTCGGGTTTTTCATTGAGTCTAGCATTTTTGAACACTATAGTCTATTATGAATAAATCCATAAGATCATATATGCCTAATCTGTCCACTTTTGAAAAAATCAAATTTTTAAGCCCGGCCAAAGGGGTACCCCTTTGGCCGGTGGCTAGATTTGGCACCGTTTTCTGGCATCCGTCAGTAAAACGGCTATAACTCTCTCCAGAAGTAAGCTTTACCCATGATTCTTGTTGGGTTGGATTCCTAATTCAAATATCTTACCTACAAAAAGTTCAAATGGAAGAAACTTCTTTTGAGTTAACCTCTAGGTGATTATCAAGTTGATTTCCACAACCGTCGCCTCTTATGTAGGGATCGGGGTGAACATCGGGTTTTTCATTGAGTCTAGCATTTTTGAACACTAGAGTCCATTATGAATAAATCCATATGATCATATATGCCTAATCCGTCCACTTTTGAAAAAATCAAATTTTTGAGCCCGCCCAAAGGGGTTTCTCTTTGGCCGGTGGCCAGATTTGGCCCCGTTTTCTGGCAGCCGTCAGTAAAACAGCTATAACTCTCTCTCCAGAAGTAAGCTTTACCCATGATTCTTATTGCGTTGGATTCCTAACTCAAATATCTACCCTACAAAAAGTTCAAATGGAAGAAATTCCTTTTGAGTTAACCTCTAGGTGATTATCAAGTTGATTTCCACAACCGTCGCCTCTTATGTAGGTATCGGGGTGAACGTCGGGTATTTCATTGAGTCTAGCATTTTTGAACACTGGAGTCCATTATGAATAAATCCATATGATCATATATGCCTAATCCGTCCACTTTTGAAAAAATCAAATTTTTAAGCCCGGCCAAAGGGGTACCCCTTTGGCCGGTGGCCAGATTTTGCACCGTTTTCTGGCAGCCGTCAGTAAAACGGCTATAACTCTCTCCAGAAATAAGCTTTACCCGTGATTCTTGTTGGGTTGGATTCCTAACTCAAATATCTACCCTACAAAAAGTTCAAATGGAAGAAAATTCTTTTGAGTCAACCTCTAGGTGATTATCAAGTTTATTTCCACAATCGTCGCCTCTTATGTAGGGATCGGGGTGAACGTCGGGTTTTTCATTGAGTCTAGCATTTTTGAACACTAGAGTCCATTATGAAACAATCCATATGATCATATATGACTAATCCGTCCACTTTTGAAAAAATCAAATTTTTGAGTCCGCCCAAAGGGGTACCCCTTTGTCGGTGGCGAGATTTGGCCCCGTTTTCTGGCAGCCGTCAGTAAAATGGCTATAACTCTCTCCAGAAGTAAGCTTTACCCGTGATTCTTATTGCGTTGGATTCCTAACTCAAATATCTACCCTACAAAAAGTTCAAATGGAAGAAACTCCTTTTGAGTCAACCTCTAGGTGATTATCAAGTTGATTTCCACAACCGTCGCCTCTTATGTAGGGATCGGGGTGAACGTCAGGTTTTTCATTGAGTCTATCATTTTTGAACACTAGACTCCATTATGAATAAATCCATATGATCATATATGCCTAATCCGTCCACTTTTGAAAAAATCAAATTTTTAAGCCCGGCCAAAGGGGTACCCCTTTGGCCGGTGGCCAGATTTTGCACCGTTTTCTGGCAGCCGTCAGTAAAACGGCTATAACTCTCTCCAGAAATAAGCTTTACCCGTGATTCTTGTTGGGTTGGATTCCTAACTCAAATATCTACCCTACAAAAAGTTCAAATGGAAGAAACTCCTTTTGAGTCAACCTCTAGGTGATTATCAAGTTGATTTCCACAACCGTCGCCTCTTATGTAGGGATCGGGGTGAACGTCGGGTTTTTCATTGAGTCTAGCATTTCTCAACACTAGAGTCCATTATGAATCAATCCATATGATCATATATGCCTAATCCGTCCACTTTTGAAAGAATCAAATTTTTGAGCCCGCCCAAATGGGTACCCCTATGGCCGGTGGCCAGATTTGGTCTAGTTTTCTGGCAGCTGTCAGTAAAACGGCTATAACTCTTTCCAGAAGTAAGCTTTACCCGTGATTCTTATTGCGTTGTATTTCTAACTCAAATATCTACCCTATAAAAAGTTCAAATGGAAGAAACTCCTTTTGAGTCAACCTCTTGGTGATTATCAAGTTGATTTCCACAACTGTCGCCTCTTATGTAGGGATCGGGGTGAACGTCGTGTTTTTCATTGAGTCTATGCTTTTTGAACACTAGAGTCCATTATGAATCAATCCATATGATCATATATGCCTAATCCGTCCACTTTTGAAAAAATCAAATTTTTAAGCCCGGCCAAAGGGGTACCCCTTTGGCCGGTGGCCAGATTTTGCACCGTTTTCTGGCAGCCGTCAGTAAAACGGCTATAACTCTCTCCAGAAATAAGCTTTACCCGTGATTCTTGTTGGGTTGGATTCCTAACTCAAATATCTACCCTACAAAAAGTTTAAATGGAAAAAACTTCTTTTGAGTTAACCTTTAGGTGATTATCAATTTTATTTCCACAACCGTCGCCTCTTATGTAGGGATCGGGGTGAACGTCGGGTTTTTAATTGAGTCTAGCATTTTTGAACACTAGAGTCCATTATGAAACAATCCATATGATCATATATGACTAATCCGTCCACTTTTGCAAAAATCAAATTTTTGAGTCCGCCCAAAGGGGTACCCCTTTGGCCGGTGGCGAGATTTGGCCCCGTTTTCTGGCAGCCGTCAGTAAAATGGCTATAACTCTCTCCAGAAGTAAGCTTTACCCGTGATTGTTATTGCGTTGGATTCCTAACTCAAATATCTACCCTACAAAAAGTTCAAATGGAAGAAACTCCTTTTGAGTCAACCTCTAGGTGATTATCAAGTTGATTCCCACAACCGTCGCCTCTTATGTAGGGATCGGGGTGAACATCAGGTTTTTCATTGAGTCTATCATTTTTGAACACTAGACTCCATTATGAATAAATCCATATGATCATATATGCCTAATCCGTCCACTTTTGAAAAAATCAAATTTTTATGCCCGGCCAAAGGGGTACCCCTTTGGCCGGTGGCCAGATTTTGCACCGTTTTCTGGCAGCCGTCAGTAAAACGGCTATAACTCTCTCCAGAAATAAGCTTTACCCGTGATTCTTGTTGGGTTGGATTCCTAACTCAAATATCTACCCTACAAAAAGTTCAAATGGAAGAAACTTCTTTTGAGTTAACCTTTAGGTGATTATCAAGTTTATTTCCACAACCGTCGCCTCTTATGTAGGGATCGGGGTGAACGTCGGGTTTTTCATTGAGTCTAGCATTTTTGAACACAATGAGTCCATTATGAATAAATCCATATGATCATATATGCCTAATCCGTCCACTTTTGAAAAAATCAAATTTTTGAGTCCGCCCAAAGGGGTACGTACCCCTTTGGCCGGTGGCGAGATTTGGCCCCGTTTTCTGGCAGCCGTCAGTAAAATGGCTATAACTCTCTCCAGAAGTAAGCTTTACCCGTGATTCTTATTGCATTGGATTCCTAACTCAAATATCTACCCTACAAAAAGTTCAAATGGAAGAAACTCCTTTTGAGTCAACCTCTAGGTGATTATCAAGTTGATTTCCACAACCGTCGCCTCTTATGTAGGGATCGGGGTGAACGTCAGGTTTTTCATTGAGTCTATCATTTTTGAACACTAGACTCCATTATGAATAAATCCATATGATCATATATGCCTAATCCGTCCACTTTTGAAAAAATCAAATTTTTAAGCCCGGCCAATGGGGTACCCCTTTGGCCGGTGGCCAGATTTTGCACCGTTTTCTGGCAGCCGTCAGTAAAACGGCTATAACTCTCTCCAGAAATAAGCTTTACCCGTGATTCTTGTTGGGTTGGATTCCTAACTCAAATATCTAACCTACAAAAAGTTCAAATGGAAGAAACTTCTTTTGAGTTAACCTTTAGGTGATTATCAATTTTATTTCCACAACCGTCGCGTCTTATGTAGGGATCGGGGTGAATGTCGGGTTTTTCATTAAGTCTAGCATTTTTGAACACTAGAGTCCATTATGAAACAATCCATATGATCATATATGACTAATCCGTCCACTTTTGCAAAAATCAAATTTTTGAGTCCGCCCAAAGGGGTACCCCTTTGGCCGGTGGCCAGATTTGGCCCTGTTTTCTGGCAGCCGTCAGTAAAATGGCTATAACTCTCTCCAGAAGTAAGCTTTACCCGTGATTCTTATTGCGTTGGATTCCTAACTCAAATATCTACCCAACAAAAAGTTCAAATGGATGAAACTCCTTTTGAGTCAACCTCTAGGTGATTATCAAGTTGATTTCCACAACCGTCGCCTCTTATGTAGGGATCGGGGTGAACGTCGGGTTTTTCATTGAGTCTAGCATTTCTCAACACTAGAGTCCATTATGAATCAATCCATATGATCATATATGCCTAATCCGTCCACTTTTGAAAAAATCAAATTTTTGAGCCCGCCCAAATGGGTACCCCTATGGCCGGTGGCCAGATTTGGTCTAGTTTTCTGGCAGCTGTCAGTAAAACGGCTATAACTCTTTCCAGAAGTAAGCTTTACCCGTGATTCTTATTGCGTTGTATTTCTAACTCAAATATCTACCCTATAAAAAGTTCAAATGGAAGAAACTCCTTTTGAGTCAACCTCTTGGTGATTATCAAGTTGATTTCCACAACTGTCGCCTCTTATGTAGGGATCGGGGTGAACGTCGTGTTTTTCATTGAGTCTATGATTTTTGAACACTAGAGTCCATTATTAATCAATCCATATGATCATATATGCCTAATCCGTCCACTTTTGAAAAAATCAAATTTTTAAGCCCGGCCAAAGGGGTATCCCTTTGGCCGGTGGCCAGATTTTGCACCGTTTTCTGGCAGCCGTCAGTAAAACGGCTATAACTCTCTCCAGAAATAAGCTTTACCCGTGATTCTTGTTGGGTTGGATTCCTAACTGAAATATCTACCCTACAAAAAGTTCAAATGGAAGAAACTTCTTTTGAGTTAACCTTTAGGTGATTAGCAATTTTATTTCCACAACCGTCGCCTCTTATGTAGGGATCGGGGTGAACGTCGGGTTTTTAATTGAGTCTAGCATTTTTGAACACTAGAGTCCATTATGAAACAATCCATATGATCATATATGACTAATCCGTCCACTTTTGCAAAAATCAAATTTTTGAGTCCGCCCAAATGGGTACCCCTTTGGCCGGTGGCGAGATTTGGCCCCGTTTTCTGGCAGCCGTCAGTAAAATGGCTATAACTCTTTCCAGAAGTAAGCTTTACCCGTGATTCTTATTGCGTTGGATTCCTAACTCAAATATCTACCCTTCAAAAAGTTCAAATGGAAGAAACTCCTTTTGAGTCAACCTCTAGGTGATTATCAAGTTGATTTCCACAACCGTCGCCTCTTATGTAGGGATCGGGGTGAACGTCAGGTTTTTCATTGAATCTATCATTTTTGAACACTAGACTCCATTATGAATAAATCCATATGATCATATATGCCTAATCCGTCCACTTTTGAAAAAATCAAATTTTTAAGCCCGGCCAAAGGGGTACCCCTTTGGCCGGTGGCCAGATTTTGCACCGTTTTCTGGTAGCCGTCAGTAAAACGGCTATAACTCTCTCCAGAAATAAGCTTTTCCCGTGATTCTTGTTGGGTTGGATTCCTAACTCAAATATCTACCCTACAAAAAGTTCAAATGGAAGAAACATCTTTTGAGTTAACCTTTAGGTGATTATCAAGTTTATTTCCACAACCGTCGCCTCTTATGTAGGGATCGGGGTAAACGTCGGGTTTTTCATTAAGTCTAGAATTTTTGAACACTAGAGTCCATTATGAAACAATCCATATGATCATATATGACTAATCCGTCCACTTTTGCAAAAATCAAATTTTTGAGTCCGCCCAAAGGGGTACCCCTTTAGCCGGTGGCCAGATTTGGCCCCGTTTTCTGGCAGCCGTCAGTAAAATGGCTATAACTCTCTCCAGAAGTAAGCTTTACCCGTGATTCTTATTGCGTTGGATTCCTAACTCAAATATCTACCCAACAAAAAGTTCAAATGGATGAAACTCCTTTTGAGTCAACCTCTAGGTGATTATCAAGTTGATTTCCACAACCGTCGCCTCTTATGTAGGGATCGGGGTGAACGTCGGGTTTTTCATTGAGTCTAGCATTTCTGAACACTAGAGTCCATTATGAATCAATCCATATGATCATATATGCCTAATCCGTCCACTTTTGAAAAAATCAAATTTTTGAGCCCGCCCAAATGGGTACCCCAATGGCCGGTGGCCAGATTTGGCCCAGTTTTCTGGCAGCTATCAGTAAAACGGCTATAACTCTTTCCAGAAGTAAGCTTTACC
This sequence comes from Perilla frutescens, assembly GCA_026008535.1. NCBI lineage: Eukaryota > Viridiplantae > Streptophyta > Magnoliopsida > Lamiales > Lamiaceae > Perilla > Perilla frutescens. The sequence goes on from BRKX01000016.1 coordinate 61,638,190, forward strand.
CGTGATTCTTATTGCGTTGGATTTCTAACTCAAATATCTACCCTATAAAAAGTTCAAATGGAAGAAACTCCTTTTGAGTCAACCTCTTGGTGATTATCAAGTTGATTTCCACAACTGTCGCCTCTTATGTAGGGATCGGGGTGAACGTCGTGTTTTTCATTGAGTCTATCATTTTTGAACACTAGACTCCATTATGAATAAATCCATATGATCATATATGCCTAATCCGTCCACTTTTGAAAAAATCAAATTTTTATGCCCGGCCAAAGGGGTACCCCTTTGGCCGGTGGCCAGATTTTGCACCGTTTTCTGGCAGCCGTCAGTAAAACGGCTATAACTCTCTCCAGAAATAAGCTTTACCCGTGATTCTTGTTGGGTTGGATTCCTAACTCAAATATCTACCCTACAAAAAGTTCAAATGGAAGAAACTTCTTTTGAGTTAACCTTTAGGTGATTATCAAGTTTATTTCCACAACCGTCGCCTCTTATGTAGGGATCGGGGTGAACGTCGGGTTTTTCATTGAGTCTAGCATTTTTGAACACAATGAGTCCATTATGAATAAATCCATATGATCATATATGCCTAATCCGTCCACTTTTGAAAAAATCAAATTTTTGAGTCCGCCCAAAGGGGTACGTACCCCTTTGGCCGGTGGCGAGATTTGGCCCCGTTTTCTGGCAGCCGTCAGTAAAATGGCTATAACTCTCTCCAGAAGTAAGCTTTACCCGTGATTCTTATTGCGTTGGATTCCTAACTCAAATATCTACCCTACAAAAAGTTCAAATGGAAGAAACTCCTTTTGAGTCAACCTCTAGGTGATTATCAAGTTGATTTCCACAACCGTCGCCTCTTATGTAGGGATCGGGGTGAACGTCAGGTTTTTCATTGAGTCTATCATTTTTGAACACTAGACTCCATTATGAATAAATCCATATGATCATATATGCCTAATCCGTCCACTTTTGAAAAAATCAAATTTTTAAGCCCGGCCAATGGGGTACCCCTTTGGCCGGTGGCCAGATTTTGCACCGTTTTCTGGCAGCCGTCAGTAAAACGGCTATAACTCTCTCCAGAAATAAGCTTTACCCGTGATTCTTGTTGGGTTGGATTCCTAACTCAAATATCTAACCTACAAAAAGTTCAAATGGAAGAAACTTCTTTTGAGTTAACCTTTAGGTGATTATCAATTTTATTTCCACAACCGTCGCGTCTTATGTAGGGATCGGGGTGAACGTCGGGTTTTTCATTAAGTCTAGCATTTTTGAACACTAGAGTCCATTATGAAACAATCCATATGATCATATATGACTAATCCGTCCACTTTTGCAAAAATCAAATTTTTGAGTCCGCCCAAAGGGGTACCCCTTTGGCCGGTGGCCAGATTTGGCCCTGTTTTCTGGCAGCCGTCAGTAAAATGGCTATAACTCTCTCCAGAAGTAAGCTTTACCCGTGATTCTTATTGCGTTGGATTCCTAACTCAAATATCTACCCAACAAAAAGTTCAAATGGATGAAACTCCTTTTGAGTCAACCTCTAGGTGATTATCAAGTTGATTTCCACAACCGTCGCCTCTTATGTAGGGATCGGGGTGAACGTCGGGTTTTTCATTGAGTCTAGCATTTCTCAACACTAGAGTCCATTATGAATCAATCCATATGATCATATATGCCTAATCCGTCCACTTTTGAAAAAATCAAATTTTTGAGCCCGCCCAAATGGGTACCCCTATGGCCGGTGGCCAGATTTGGTCTAGTTTTCTGGCAGCTGTCAGTAAAACGGCTATAACTCTTTCCAGAAGTAAGCTTTACCCGTGATTCTTATTGCGTTGTATTTCTAACTCAAATATCTACCCTATAAAAAGTTCAAATGGAAGAAACTCCTTTTGAGTCAACCTCTTGGTGATTATCAAGTTGATTTCCACAACTGTCGCCTCTTATGTAGGGATCGGGGTGAACGTCGTGTTTTTCATTGAGTCTATGATTTTTGAACACTAGAGTCCATTATTAATCAATCCATATGATCATATATGCCTAATCCGTCCACTTTTGAAAAAATCAAATTTTTAAGCCCGGCCAAAGGGGTATCCCTTTGGCCGGTGGCCAGATTTTGCACCGTTTTCTGGCAGCCGTCAGTAAAACGGCTATAACTCTCTCCAGAAATAAGCTTTACCCGTGATTCTTGTTGGGTTGGATTCCTAACTGAAATATCTACCCTACAAAAAGTTCAAATGGAAGAAACTTCTTTTGAGTTAACCTTTAGGTGATTAGCAATTTTATTTCCACAACCGTCGCCTCTTATGTAGGGATCGGGGTGAACGTCGGGTTTTTAATTGAGTCTAGCATTTTTGAACACTAGAGTCCATTATGAAACAATCCATATGATCATATATGACTAATCCGTCCACTTTTGCAAAAATCAAATTTTTGAGTCCGCCCAAATGGGTACCCCTTTGGCCGGTGGCGAGATTTGGCCCCGTTTTCTGGCAGCCGTCAGTAAAATGGCTATAACTCTTTCCAGAAGTAAGCTTTACCCGTGATTCTTATTGCGTTGGATTCCTAACTCAAATATCTACCCTTCAAAAAGTTCAAATGGAAGAAACTCCTTTTGAGTCAACCTCTAGGTGATTATCAAGTTGATTTCCACAACCGTCGCCTCTTATGTAGGGATCGGGGTGAACGTCAGGTTTTTCATTGAATCTATCATTTTTGAACACTAGACTCCATTATGAATAAATCCATATGATCATATATGCCTAATCCGTCCACTTTTGAAAAAATCAAATTTTTAAGCCCGGCCAAAGGGGTACCCCTTTGGCCGGTGGCCAGATTTTGCACCGTTTTCTGGTAGCCGTCAGTAAAACGGCTATAACTCTCTCCAGAAATAAGCTTTTCCCGTGATTCTTGTTGGGTTGGATTCCTAACTCAAATATCTACCCTACAAAAAGTTCAAATGGAAGAAACATCTTTTGAGTTAACCTTTAGGTGATTATCAAGTTTATTTCCACAACCGTCGCCTCTTATGTAGGGATCGGGGTAAACGTCGGGTTTTTCATTAAGTCTAGAATTTTTGAACACTAGAGTCCATTATGAAACAATCCATATGATCATATATGACTAATCCGTCCACTTTTGCAAAAATCAAATTTTTGAGTCCGCCCAAAGGGGTACCCCTTTAGCCGGTGGCCAGATTTGGCCCCGTTTTCTGGCAGCCGTCAGTAAAATGGCTATAACTCTCTCCAGAAGTAAGCTTTACCCGTGATTCTTATTGCGTTGGATTCCTAACTCAAATATCTACCCAACAAAAAGTTCAAATGGATGAAACTCCTTTTGAGTCAACCTCTAGGTGATTATCAAGTTGATTTCCACAACCGTCGCCTCTTATGTAGGGATCGGGGTGAACGTCGGGTTTTTCATTGAGTCTAGCATTTCTGAACACTAGAGTCCATTATGAATCAATCCATATGATCATATATGCCTAATCCGTCCACTTTTGAAAAAATCAAATTTTTGAGCCCGCCCAAATGGGTACCCCAATGGCCGGTGGCCAGATTTGGCCCAGTTTTCTGGCAGCTATCAGTAAAACGGCTATAACTCTTTCCAGAAGTAAGCTTTACCCGTGATTCTTATTGCGTTGGATTTCTAACTCAAATATCTACCCTATAAAAAGTTCAAATGGAAGAAACTCCTTTTGAGTCAACCTCTTGGTGATTATCAAGTTGATTTCCACAACTGTCGCCTCTTATGTAGGGATCGGGGTGAACGTCGTGTTTTTCATTGAGTCTATCATTTTTGAACACTAGACTCCATTATGAATAAATCCATATGATCATATATGCCTAATCCGTCCACTTTTGAAAAAATCAAATTTTTATGCCCGGCCAAAGGGGTACCCCTTTGGCCGGTGGCCAGATTTTGCACCGTTTTCTGGCAGCCGTCAGTAAAACGGCTATAACTCTCTCCAGAAATAAGCTTTACCCGTGATTCTTGTTGGGTTGGATTCCTAACTCAAATATCTACCCTACAAAAAGTTCAAATGGAAGAAACTTCTTTTGAGTTAACCTTTAGGTGATTATCAAGTTTATTTCCACAACCGTCGCCTCTTATGTAGGGATCGGGGTGAACGTCGGGTTTTTCATTGAGTCTAGCATTTTTGAACACAATGAGTCCATTATGAATAAATCCATATGATCATATATGCCTAATCCGTCCACTTTTGAAAAAATCAAATTTTTGAGTCCGCCCAAAGGGGTACGTACCCCTTTGGCCGGTGGCGAGATTTGGCCCCGTTTTCTGGCAGCCGTCAGTAAAATGGCTATAACTCTCTCCAGAAGTAAGCTTTACCCGTGATTCTTATTGCGTTGGATTCCTAACTCAAATATCTACCCTACAAAAAGTTCAAATGGAAGAAACTCCTTTTGAGTCAACCTCTAGGTGATTATCAAGTTGATTTCCACAACCGTCGCCTCTTATGTAGGGATCGGGGTGAACGTCAGGTTTTTCATTGAGTCTATCATTTTTGAACACTAGACTCCATTATGAATAAATCCATATGATCATATATGCCTAATCCGTCCACTTTTGAAAAAATCAAATTTTTAAGCCCGGCCAATGGGGTACCCCTTTGGCCGGTGGCCAGATTTTGCACCGTTTTCTGGCAGCCGTCAGTAAAACGGCTATAACTCTCTCCAGAAATAAGCTTTACCCGTGATTCTTGTTGGGTTGGATTCCTAACTCAAATATCTAACCTACAAAAAGTTCAAATGGAAGAAACTTCTTTTGAGTTAACCTTTAGGTGATTATCAATTTTATTTCCACAACCGTCGCGTCTTATGTAGGGATCGGGGTGAACGTCGGGTTTTTCATTAAGTCTAGCATTTTTGAACACTAGAGTCCATTATGAAACAATCCATATGATCATATATGACTAATCCGTCCACTTTTGCAAAAATCAAATTTTTGAGTCCGCCCAAAGGGGTACCCCTTTGGCCGGTGGCCAGATTTGGCCCTGTTTTCTGGCAGCCGTCAGTAAAATGGCTATAACTCTCTCCAGAAGTAAGCTTTACCCGTGATTCTTATTGCGTTGGATTCCTAACTCAAATATCTACCCAACAAAAAGTTCAAATGGATGAAACTCCTTTTGAGTCAACCTTTAGGTGATTATCAAGTTGATTTCCACAACCGTCGCCTCTTATGTAGGGATCGGGGTGAACGTCGGGTTTTTCATTGAGTCTAGCATTTCTCAACACTAGAGTCCATTATGAATCAATCCATATGATCATATATGCCTAATCCGTCCACTTTTGAAAAAATCAAATTTTTGAGCCCGCCCAAATGGGTACCCCTATGGCTGGTGGCCAGATTTGGTCTAGTTTTCTGGCAGCTGTCAGTAAAACGGCTATAACTCTTTCCAGAAGTAAGCTTTACCCGTGATTCTTATTGCGTTGTATTTCTAACTCAAATATCTACCCTATAAAAAGTTCAAATGGAAGAAACTCCTTTTGAGTCAACCTCTTGGTGATTATCAAGTTGATTTCCACAACTGTCGCCTCTTATGTAGGGATCGGGGTGAACGTCGTGTTTTTCATTGAGTCTATGATTTTTGAACACTAGAGTCCATTATTAATCAATCCATATGATCATATATGCCTAATCCGTCCACTTTTGAAAAAATCAAATTTTTAAGCCCGGCCAAAGGGGTATCCCTTTGGCCGGTGGCCAGATTTTGCACCGTTTTCTGGCAGCCGTCAGTAAAACGGCTATAACTCTCTCCAGAAATAAGCTTTACCCGTGATTCTTGTTGGGTTGGATTCCTAACTGAAATATCTACCCTACAAAAAGTTCAAATGGAAGAAACTTCTTTTGAGTTAACCTTTAGGTGATTAGCAATTTTATTTCCACAACCGTCGCCTCTTATGTAGGGATCGGGGTGAACGTCGGGTTTTTCATTGAGTCTAGCATTTCTGAACACTAGAGTCCATTATGAAACAATCCATATGATCATATATGCCTAATCCGTCCACTTTTGAAAAAATCAAATTTTTGAGCCCGCCCAAATGGGTACCCCAATGGCCGGTGGCCAGATTTGGCCCAGTTTTCTGGCAGCTGTCAGTAAAACGGCTATAACTCTTTCCAGAAGTAAGCTTTACCCGTGATTCTTATTGCGTTGGATTTCTAACTCAAATATCTACCCTATAAAAAGTTCAAATGGAAGAAACTCCTTTTGAGTCAACCTCTTGGTGATTATCAAGTTGATTTCCACAACTGTCGCCTCTTATGTAGGGATCGGGGTGAACGTCGTATTTTTCATTGAGTCTATGATTTTTGAACACTAGAGTCCATTATGAATCAATCCATATGATCATATATGCCTAATCCGTCCACTTTTGAAAATATCAAATTTTTGAGCCCGCCCAAAGGGGTACTACCCCTTTGGCCGGTGGCCAGAATTGGTCCCGTTTTCTGGTAGCCGTCAGTAAAACGGCTATAACTCTCTCCAGAAGTAAGCTTTACCCGTGATTCTTGTTGCGTTGGATTTCTAACTCAAATATATACCCTACCAAAAGTCGAACCGGTAGAAACCCTATTTGAGTCGGCCTCTAGGTGATTATCAAGTTGATTTCCAAAACCGTCACCTCTTATGTAGGGATCGGGGCGAACGTCGGGTTTTTCATTGAGTCTAGCATTTTTGAACACTAGACTCCATTATGAATCAATCCATATGATCATATATGCCTAATCCATCCACTTTTGAAAAAATCAAATTTTTGAGCCCGCCCAAAGGGGTACCACTTTGGCCGGTGGCCAGATTTGGCCCCGTTTTCTGGCAGCCGTCAGTAAAATAGCTATAACTCTCTCCAGAAGTAAGCTTTACCCGTGATTCTTATTACGTTGGATTCCTAACTCAAATATCTACCCTACAAAAAGTACAAATGGAAGAAACTTCTTTTGAGTTAACCTTTAGGTGATTATCAATTTTATTTCCACAACCGTCGCCTCTTATGTAGGGATCGGGGTGAACGTCGGGTTTTTCATTAAGTCTAGCATTTTTGAACACTAGAGTCCATTATGAAACAATCCATATGATCATATATGACTAATCCGTCCATTTTTGCAAAAATCAAATTTTTGAGTCCGCCCAAAGGGGTACCCCTTTGGCCGGTGGCCAGATTTGGCCCCGTTTTCTGGCAGCCGTCAGTAAAATGGCTATAACTCTCTCCAGAAGTAAGATTTACCCGTGATTCTTATTGCGTTGGATTCCTAACTCAAATATCTACCCAACAAAAAGTTCAAATGGATGAAACTCCTTTTGAGTCAACCTCTAGGTGATTATCAAGTTGATTTCCACAACCGTCGCCTCTTATGTAGGGATCGGGGTGAACGTCGGGTTTTTCATTGAGTCTAGCATTTCTCAACACTAGAGTCCATTATGAATCAATCCATATGATCATATATGCCTAATCCGTCCACTTTTGAAAAAATCAAATTTTTGAGCCCGCCCAAATGGGTACCCCTATGGCCGGTGGCCAGATTTGGTCCAGTTTTCTGGCAGCTGTCAGTAAAACGGCTATAACTCTTTCCAGAAGTAAGCTTTACCTGTGATTCTTATTGCGTTGGATTTCTAACTCAAATATCTACCCTATAAAAAGTTCAAATGGAAGAAACTCCTTTTGAGTCAAGCTCTTGGTGATTATCAAGTTGATTTCCACAACTGTCGCCTCTTATGTAGGGATCGGGGTGAACGTCGTGTTTTTCATTGAGTCTATGATTTTTGAACACTAGAGTCCATTATTAATCAATCCATATGATCATATATGCCTAATCCGTCCACTTTTGAAAAAATCAAATTTTTAAGCCCGGCCAAAGGGGTATCCCTTTGGCCGGTGGCCAGATTTTGCACCGTTTTCTGGCAGCCGTCAGTAAAACGGCTATAACTCTCTCCAAAAATAAGCTTTACCCGTGATTCTTGTTGGGTTGGATTCCTAACTGAAATATCTACCCTACAAAAAGTTCAAATGGAAGAAACTTCTTTTGAGTTAACCTTTAGGTGATTAGCAATTTTATTTCCACAACCGTCGCCTCTTATGTAGGGATCGGGGTGAACGTCGGGTTTTTAATTGAGTCTAGCATTTTTGAACACTAGAGTCCATTATGAAACAATCCATATGATCATATATGACTAATCCGTCCACTTTTGCAAAAATCAAATTTTTGAGTCCGCCCAAATGGGTACCCCTTTGGCCGGTGGCGAGATTTGGCCCCGTTTTCTGGCAGCCGTCAGTAAAATGGCTATAACTCTTTCCAGAAGTAAGCTTTACCCGTGATTCTTATTGCGTTGGATTCCTAACTCAAATATCTACCCTTCAAAAAGTTCAAATGGAAGAAACTCCTTTTGAGTCAACCTCTAGGTGATTATCAAGTTGATTTCCACAACCGTCGCCTCTTATGTAGGGATCGGGGTGAACGTCAGGTTTTTCATTGAATCTATCATTTTTGAACACTAGACTCCATTATGAATAAATCCATATGATCATATATGCCTAATCTATCCACTTTTGAAAAAATCAAATTTTTAAGCCCGGCCAAAGGGGTACCCCTTTGGCCGGTGGCCAGATTTTGCACCGTTTTCTGGTAGCCGTCAGTAAAACGGCTATAACTCTCTCCAGAAATAAGCTTTACCCGTGATTCTTGTTGGGTTGGATTCCTAACTCAAATATCTACCCTACAAAAAGTTCAAATGGAAGAAACATCTTTTGAGTTAACCTTTAGGTGATTATCAAGTTTATTTCCACAACCGTCGCCTCTTATGTAGGGATCGGGGTGAACGTCGGGTTTTTCATTGAGTCTAGCATTTTTGAACACTAGAGTCCATTATGAAACAATCCATATGATCATATATGACTAATCCGTCCACTTTTGCAAAAATCAAATTTTTGAGTCCGCCCAAAGGGGTACCCCTTTAGCCGGTGGCCAGATTTGGCCCCGTTTTCTGGCAGCCGTCAGTAAAATGGCTATAACTCTCTCCAGAAGTAAGCTTTACCCGTGATTCTTATTGCGTTGGATTCCTAACTCAAATATCTACCCAACAAAAAGTTCAAATGGATGAAACTCCTTTTGAGTCAACCTCTAGGTGATTATCAAGTTGATTTCCACAACCGTCGCCTCTTATGTAGGGATCGGGGTGAACGTCGGGTTTTTCATTGAGTCTAGCATTTCTGAACACTAGAGTCCATTATGAATCAATCCATATGATCATATATGCATAATCCGTCCACTTTTGAAAAAATCAAATTTTTGAGCCCGCCCAAATGGGTACCCCAATGGCCGGTGGCCAGATTTGGCCCAGTTTTCTGGCAGCTGTCAGTAAAACGGCTATAACTCTTTCCAGAAGTAAGCTTTACCCGTGATTCTTATTGCGTTGGATTTCTAACTCAAATATCTACCCTATAAAAAGTTCAAATGGAAGAAACTCCTTTTGAGTCAACCTCTTGGTGATTATCAAGTTGATTTCCACAACTGTCGCCTCTTATGTAGGGATCGGGGTGAACGTCGTGTTTTTCATTGAGTCTATGATTTTTGAACACTAGAGTCCATTATGAATCAATCTATATGATCATATATGCCTAATCCGTCCACTTTTGAAAATATCAAATTTTTGAGCCCGCCCAAAGGGGTACTACCCCTTTGGCCGGTGGCCAGAATTGGTCCCGTTTTCTGGTAGCCGTCAGTAAAACGGCTATAACTCTCTCCAGAAGTAAGCTTTACCCGTGATTCTTGTTGCGTTGGATTTCTAACTCAAATATATACCCTACCAAAAGTCGAACCGGTAGAAACCCTATTTGAGTCGGCCTCTAGGTGATTATCAAGTTGATTTCCAAAACCGTCACCTCTTATGTAGGGATCGGGGCGAACGTCGGGTTTTTCATTGAGTCTAGCATTTTTGAACACTAGACTCCATTATGAATCAATCCATATGATTATATATGCCTAATCCATCCACTTTTGAAAAAATCAAATTTTTGAGCCCGCCCAAAGGGGTACCACTTTGGCCGGTGGCCAGATTTGGCCCCGTTTTCTGGCAGCCGTCAGTAAAATAGCTATAACTCTCTCCAGAAGTAAGCTTTACCCGTGATTCTTATTACGTTGGATTCCTAACTCAAATATCTACCCTACAAAAAGTTCAAATGGAAGAAACTTCTTTTGAGTTAACCTTTAGGTGATTATCAAGTTGATTTCCACAACCGTCGCCTCTTATGTAGGGATCGGGGTGAACGTCGGGTTTTTCATTGAGTCTAGCATTTCTCAACACTAGAGTCCATTATGAATCAATCCATATGATCATATATGCCTAATCCGTCCACTTTTGAAAAAATCAAATTTTTGAGCCCGCCCAAATGGGTACCCCTATGGCCGGTGGCCAGATTTGGTCCAGTTTTCTGGCAGCTGTCAGTAAAACGGCTATAACTCTTTCCAGAAGTAAGCTTTACCTGTGATTCTTATTGCGTTGGATTTCTAACTCAAATATCTACCCTATAAAAAGTTCAAATGGAAGAAACTCCTTTTGAGTCAAGCTCTTGGTGATTATCAAGTTGATTTCCACAACTGTCGCCTCTTATGTAGGGATCGGGGTGAACGTCGTGTTTTTCATTGAGTCTATGATTTTTGAACACTAGAGTCCATTATGAATCAATCCATATGATCATATATGCCTAATCCGTCCACTTTTGAAAAAATCTAATTTTTGAATCCGCCCAAAGGGGTACCCCTTTGGCCGGTGGCGAGATTTGGCCCCGTTTTCTGGCAGCCGTCAGTAAAATGGCTATAACTCTCTCCAGAAGTAAGCTTTACCCGTGATTCTTATTGCGTTGGATTCCTAACTCAAATATCTACCCTTCAAAAAGTTCAAATGGAAGAAACTCCTTTTGAGTCAACCTCTAGGTGATTATCAAGTTGATTTCCACAACCGTCGCCTCTTATGTAGGGATCGGGGTGAACGTCAGGTTTTTCATTGAATCTATCATTTTTGAACACTAGACTCCATTATGAATAAATCCATATGATCATATATGCCTAATCCGTCCACTTTTGAAAAAATCAAATTTTTAAGCCCGGCCAAAGGGGTACCCCTTTGGCCGGTGGCCAGATTTTGCACCGTTTTCTGGTAGCCGTCAGTAAAACGGCTATAACTCTCTCCAGAAATAAGCTTTACCCGTGATTCTTGTTGGGTTGGATTCCTAACTCAAATATCTACCCTACAAAAAGTTCAAATGGAAGAAACATCTTTTGAGTTAACCTTTAGGTGATTATCAAGTTTATTTCCACAACCGTCGCCTCTTATGTAGGGATCGGGGTGAACGTCGGGTTTTTCATTGAGTCTAGCATTTTTGAACACTAGAGTCCATTATGAAACAATCCATATGATCATATATGACTAATCCGTCCACTTTTGCAAAAATCAAATTTTTGAGTCCGCCCAAAGGGGTACCCCTTTGGCCGATGGCCAGATTTGGCCCCGTTTTCTGGCAGCCGTCAGTAAAATGGCTATAACTCTCTCCAGAAGTAAGCTTTACCCGTAATTCTTATTGCGTTGGATTCCTAACTCAAATATCTACCCAACAAAAAGTTCAAATGGATGAAACTCCTTTTGAGTCAACCTCTAGGTGATTATCAAGTTGATTTCCACAACCGTCGCCTCTTATGTAGGGATCGGGGTGAACGTCGGGTTTTTCATTGAGTCTAGCATTTCTGAACACTAGAGTCCATTATGAATCAATCCATATGATCATATATGCCTAATCCGTCCACTTTTGAAAAAATCAAATTTTTGAGCCCGCCCAAATGGGTACCCCTATGGCCGGTGGCCAGATTTGGCCCAGTTTTCTGGCAGCTGTCAGTAAAACGGCTATAACTCTTTCCAGAATTAAGCTTTACCCATGATTCTTATTGCGTTGGATTTCTAACTCAAATATCTACCCTATAAAAAGTTCAAATGGAAGAAACTCCTTTTGAGTCAACCTCTTGGTGATTATCAAGTTGATTTCCACAACTGTCGCCTCTTATGTAGGGATCGGGGTGAACGTCGTGTTTTTCATTGAGTCTATGATTTTTGAACACTAGAGTCCATTATGAATCAATCCATATGATCATATATGCCTAATCCGTCCACTTTTGAAAATATCAAATTTTTGAGCCCGCCCAAAGGGGTACTACCCCTTTGGCCGGTGGCCAGAATTGGTCCCGTTTTCTGGTAGCCGTCAATAAAACGGCTATAACTCTCTCCAGAAGTAAGCTTTACCCGTGATTCTTGTTGCATTGGATTTCTAACTCAAATATATACCCTACCAAAAGTCGAACCGATAGAAACCCTATTTGAGTCGGCCTCTAGGTGATTATCAAGTTGATTTCCAAAACCGTCACCTCTTATGTAGGGATCGGGGTGAACGTCGGGTTTTTCATTAAGTCTAGCATTTTTGAACACTAGAGTCCATTATGAAACAATCCATATGATCATATATGACTAATCCGTCCATTTTTGCAAAAATCAAATTTTTGAGTCCGCCCAAAGGGGTACCCCTTTGGCCGGTGGCCAGATTTGGCCCCGTTTTCTGGCAGCCGTCAGTAAAATGGCTATAACTCTCTCCAGAAGTAAGCTTTACCCGTGATTCTTATTGCGTTGGATTCCTAACTCAAATATCTACCCAACAAAAAGTTCAAATGGATGAAACTCCTTTTGAGTCAACCTCTAGGTGATTATCAAGTTGATTTCCACAACCGTCGCCTCTTATGTAGGGATCGGGGTGAACGTCGGGTTTTTCATTGAGTCTAGCATTTCTCAACACTAGAGTCCATTATGAATCAATCCATATGATCATATATGCCTAATCCGTCCACTTTTGAAAAAATCAAATTTTTGAGCCCGCCCAAATGGGTACCCCTATGGCCGGTGGCCAGATTTGGTCCAGTTTTCTGGCAGCTGTCAGTAAAACGGCTATAACTCTTTCCAGAAGTAAGCTTTACCTGTGATTCTTATTGCGTTGGATTTCTAACTCAAATATCTACCCTATAAAAAGTTCAAATGGAAGAAACTCCTTTTGAGTCAAGCTCTTGGTGATTATCAAGTTGATTTCCACAACTGTCGCCTCTTATGTAGGGATCGGGGTGAACGTCGTGTTTTTCATTGAGTCTATGATTTTTGAACACTAGAGTCCATTATGAATCAATCCATATGATCATATATGCCTAATCCGTCCACTTTTGAAAAAATCTAATTTTTGAATCCGCCCAAAGGGGTACCCCTTTGGCCGGTGGCGAGATTTGGCCCCGTTTTCTGGCAGCCGTCAGTAAAATGGCTATAACTCTCTCCAGAAGTAAGCTTTACCCGTGATTCTTATTGCGTTGGATTCCTAACTCAAATATCTACCATTCAAAAAGTTCAAATGGAAGAAACTCCTTTTGAGTCAACCTCTAGGTGATTATCAAGTTGATTTCCACAACCGTCGCCTCTTATGTAGGGATCGGGGTGAACGTCAGGTTTTTCATTGAATCTATCATTTTTGAACACTAGACTCCATTATGAATAAATCCATATGATCATATATGCCTAATCCGTCCACTTTTGAAAAAATCAAATTTTTAAGCCCGGCCAAAGGGGTACCCCTTTGGCCGGTGGCCAGATTTTGCACCGTTTTCTGGTAGCCGTCAGTAAAACGGCTATAACTCTCTCCAGAAATAAGCTTTACCCGTGATTCTTGTTGGGTTGGATTCCTAACTCAAATATCTACCCTAAAAAAAGTTCAAATGGAAGAAATATCTTTTGAGTTAACCTTTAGGTGATTATCAAGTTTATTTCCACAACCGTCGCCTCTTATGTAGGGATCGGGGTGAACGTCGGGTTTTTCATTGAGTCTAGCATTTTTGAACACTAGAGTCCATTATGAAACAATCCATATGATCATATATGACTAATCCGTCCACTTTTGCAAAAATCAAATTTTTGAGTCCGCCCAAAGGGGTACCCCTTTGGCCGATGGCCAGATTTGGCCCCGTTTTCTGGCAGCCGTCAGTAAAATGGCTATAACTCTCTCCAGAAGTAAGCTTTACCCGTAATTCTTATTGCGTTGGATTCCTAACTCAAATATCTACCCAACAAAAAGTTCAAATGGATGAAACTCCTTTTGAGTCAACCTCTAGGTGATTATCAAGTTGATTTCCACAACCGTCGCCTCTTATGTAGGGATCGGGGTGAACGTCGGGTTTTTCATTGAGTCTAGCATTTCTGAACACTAGAGTCCATTATGAATCAATCCATATGATCATATATGCCTAATCCGTCCACTTTTGAAAAAATCAAATTTTTGAGCCCGCCCAAATGGGTACCCCTATGGCCGGTGGCCAGATTTGGCCCAGTTTTCTGGCAGCTGTCAGTAAAACGGCTATAACTCTTTCCAGAATTAAGCTTTACCCATGATTCTTATTGCGTTGGATTTCTAACTCAAATATCTACCCTATAAAAAGTTCAAATGGAAGAAACTCCTTTTGAGTCAACCTCTTGGTGATTATCAAGTTGATTTCCACAACTGTCGCCTCTTATGTAGGGATCGGGGTGAACGTCGTGTTTTTCATTGAGTCTATGATTTTTGAACACTAGAGTCCATTATGAATCAATCCATATGATCATATATGCCTAATCCGTCCACTTTTGAAAATATCAAATTTTTGAGCCCGCCCAAAGGGGTACTACCCCTTTGGCCGGTGGCCAGAATTGGTCCCGTTTTCTGGTAGCCGTCAGTAAAACGGCTATAACTCTCTCCAGAAGTAAGCTTTACCCGTGATTCTTGTTGCATTGGATTTCTAACTCAAATATATACCCTACCAAAAGTCGAACCGATAGAAACCCTATTTGAGTCGGCCTCTAGGTGATTATCAAGTTGATTTCCAAAACCGTCACCTCTTATGTAGGGATCGGGGTGAACGTCGGGTTTTTCATTGAGTCTAGCATTTTTGAACACTAGACTCCATTATGAATCAATCCATATGATCATATATGCCTAATCCATCCACTTTTGAAAAAATCAAATTTTTGAGCCCGCCCAAAGGGGTACCACTTTGGCCGGTGGCCAGATTTGGCCCCGTTTTCTGGCAGCCGTCAGTAAAACAGCTATAACTCTCTCCAGAAGTAAGCTTTACCCGTGATTCTTATTACGTTGGATTCCTAACTCAAATATCTACCCTACAAAAAGTTCAAATGGAAGAAACTCCTTTACAGTCAACCTCTAGGTGATTATCAAGTTGATTTCCACAACCGTCGCCTGTTATGTAGGGATCGGGGCGAACGTCGGGTTTTTCATTGAGTCAAGCATTTTTGAACACTAGACTCCATTATGAAGCAATCCATATGATCATATATGCCTAATCCATCCACTTTTGAAAAAATCAAATTTTTGAGCCCGCCCAAAGGGGTACCACTTTGGCTGGTGGCCAGATTTGGCCCCGTTTTCTGGCAGCCGTCAGTAAAACAGCTATAACTCTCTCCAGAAGTAAGCTTTACCTGTGATTCTTATTACGTTGGATTCCTAACTCAAATATCTACCCTACAAAAAGTTCAAATGGAAGAAACTACTTTTGAGTCAACCTCTAGGTGATTATCAAGTTGATTTCCACAACCGTCGCCTCTTATGTAGGGATCGGGGTGAACGTCGTGTTTTTCATTGAGTCTATGATTTTTGAACACTAGAGTCCATTATGAATCAATCCATATGATCATATATGCCTAATCCGTCCACTTTTGAAAATATCAAATTTTTGAGCCCGCCCAAAGGGGTACTACCCCTTTGGCCGGTGGCCAGAATTGGTCCCGTTTTCTGGTAGCCGTCAGTAAAACGGCTATAACTCTCTCCAGAAGTAAGCTTTACTCGTGATTCTTATTGCGTTGGATTTCTAACTCAAATATATACCCTACCAAAAGTCGAACCGGTAGAAACCCTATTTGAGTCGGCCTCTAGGTGATTATCAAGTTGATTTCCAAAACCGTCACCTCTTATGTAGGGATCGGGGCGAACGTCGAGTTTTTCATTGAGTCTAGCATTTTTGAACACTAGACTCCATTATGAATCAATCCATATGATCATATATGCCTAATCCATCCACTTTTGAAAAAATCAAATTTTTGAGCCCGCCCAAAGGGGTACCACTTTGGCCGGTGGCCAGATTTGGCCCCGTTTTCTGGCAGCCGTCAGTAAAACAGCTATAACTCTCTCCAGAAGTAAGCTTTACCCGTGATTCTTATGACGTTGGATTCCTAACTCAAATATCTACACTACAAAAAGTTCAAATGGAAGAAACTCCTTTTGAGTCAACCTCTAGGTGATTATCAAGTTGATTTCCACAACCGTCGCCTCTTATGTAGGGATCGGGGCGAACGTCGGGTTTTTCATTGAGTCTAGCATTTTTGAACACTAGACTCCATTATGAAGCAATCCATATGATCATATATGCCTAATCCATCCACTTTTGAAAAAATCAAATTTTTGAGCCCGCCCAAAGGGGTACCACTTTGGCCGGTGGCCAGATTTGGCCCCGTTTTCTGGCAGCCGTCAGTAAAACAGCTATAACTCTCTCCAGAAGTAAGCTTTACCTATGATTCTTATTACGTTGGATTCCTAACTCAAATATCTACCCTACAAAAAGTTGAAATGGAAGAAACTCCTTTTGAGTCAACCTCTAGGTGATTATCAAGTTGATTTCCACAACCGTCGCCTCTTATGTAGGGATCGGGGTGAACGTCGGGTTTTTCATTGAGTCTATCATTTTTGAACACTAGAATCCATTATGAATCAATCCATATGATCATATATGCCTAATCCGTCCACTTTTGAAAAAATTAAATTTTTGAGTCCGCCCAAAGGGGTACCCCTTTTGCCTGAAGCCAGAATGTCCCCGTTTTCTGGCAGCCGTCAGTAAAACGGCTATAACTATCTCCAGAACTAAGCTTTACCCGTGATTCTTGTTGCCTTGGATTCCTAACTCAAATATCTACCCTACCAAAAGCCGAACCGGTAGAAACCCTTAATTGAGTCGGCCTCTAGGTGATTATCAAGTTGATTTCCAAAACCGTCACCTCTTATGTAGGGATCGGGGTGAACGTCGAGTTTTTCATTGAGTCTAGCATTTTTGAACACTAGAGTCCATTATGAATCAATTCATATGGTCATATATGCCTAATCCATCCACTTTTGAAAAAATCAAATATTTAAGCCCGCCCAAAGGGGTACCCCTTTGGCCGGTGGCCAGATTTGGCCCCGTTTACTGGCAACCGTCAGTAAAACGGCTATAACTCTCTCCAGAAATTAGCTTTACCCGTGATTCTTATTGCGTTGGATTCCTAACTTAAGTATCTACCCTAGAAAAGGTCCAAATTGAAGAAACTCCTTTTGAGTCAACCTCTAGGTGATTATCAAGTTGATTTCCACAACCGTCGCCTCTTATGTAGGGATCGTGGTGAATGTCGGGTTTTTCATTGAGTCTATCATTTTTGAACACTAGAGTCCATTATCAATCAATCCATATGATCATATATGCCTAATCCATCCACTTTTAAAAAAATCAAATTTTTGAGCCCGCCCAAAGGGGTACTCCTTTGGCCGGTGGCCAGATTTGGGCCCGTTTTCTGGCAGCCGTCAGTAAAACAGCAATAACTCTTTCCAGAAGAAAGCTTTATCCATAATTCTTATTACGTTGGATTCCTAACTCAAATATCTACCCTACAAAAAGTTCAAATGGAAGAACTTCCTTTTGAGTTAACCTCTAGGTGATTATCAAGTTGATTTCCACAACCGTCGCCTCTTATGTAGGGATCGAGGTGAACGTCGGGTTTTTCATTAAGTCTAGCATTTTTGAACACTAGAGTCCATTAAGAATCAATCCATATTATCATATATGCCTAATCAGTCCACTTTTGAAAAAATCAAATTTTTGAGCCCGCCCAAAGGGGTAGCCCTTTGGCCTGAAGCCAGATTGGCCCCGTTTTCTGGCAGCCGTCAGTAAAACGGCTATAACTCTCTCCAGAAGTGAGCTTTACCCGTGATTCTTGTTGCCTTGGATTCCTAACTCAAATATCTACCCTTCCAAAAGTCGAACCGGTAGAAACCCTTAATTGAGTCGGCCTCTAGGTGATTATCAAGTTGATTTCCACAACCGTCACCTCTTATGTAGGGATCGGGGCGAACGTCGGGTTTTTCATTGAGTCTAGCATTTTTGAACACTAGACTCCATTATGAATAAATCCATATGGTCATATATGCCTAATCCTTCCACTTTTGAAAAAATCAAATTTTTGAGCCCGCCCAAAGGGGTACCCCTTTGGCCGGTGGCCAGATTTGGCACCGTTTTCTGGCAGCCGTCAGTAAAACGGCTATAACTCTCTCCAGAAGTAAGCTTTACCCGTGATTCTTGTTGCGTTGGATTCCTAACTCAAATATCTACTGTACAAAAAGTTTAAATGGAAGAAACTCCTTTTGAGTCAACCTCTAGGTGATTATCAAGTTGATTTCCACAACCGTCGCCTCTTATGTAGGGATCGGGGTGAACGTCGGGTTTTTCATTGAGTCTATCATTTTTGAACACTAGACTCCATTATGAATCAATCCATATGATCATATATGCCTAATCCGTCCACTTTTGAAAAAATCAAATTTTTGAGTCCGCCCAAAGGGGTACCCCTTTTGCCTGAAGCCAGAATGTCCCCGTTTTCTGGCAGCCGTCAGTAAAACGGCTATAACTATCTCCAGAACTAAGCTTTACCCGTGATTCTTGTTGCCTTGGATTCCTAACTCAAATATCTACCCTACCAAAAGCCGAACCGGTAGAAACCCTTAATTGAGTCGGCCTCTAGGTGATTATCAAGTTGATTTCCAAAACCGTCACCTCTTATGTAGGGATCGGGGTGAACGTCGAGTTTTTCATTGAGTCTAGCATTTTTGAACACTAGAGTCCATTATGAATCAATTCATATGGTCATATATGCCTAATCCATCCACTTTTGAAAAAATCAAATATTTAAGCCCGCCCAAAGGGGTACCCCTTTGGCCGGTGGCCAGATTTGGCCCCGTTTTCTGGCAGCCGTCAGTAAAACGGCTATAACTCTCTCCAGAAATAAGCTTTACCCGTGATTCTTATTGCGTTGGATTCCTAACTTAAGTATCTACCCTAGAAAAGGTCCAAATTGAAGAAACTCCTTTTGAGTCAACCTCTAGGTGATTATCAAGTTGATTTCCACAACCGTCGCCTCTTATGTAGGGATCGTGGTGAATGTCGGGTTTTTCATTGAGTCTATAATTTTTGAACACTAGAGTCCATTATCAATCAATCCATATGATCATATATGCCTAATCCATCCACTTTTAAAAAAATCAAATTTTTGAGCCCGCCCAAAGGGGTACTCATTTGGCCGGTGGCCAGATTTGGGCCCGTTTTCTGGCAGCCGTCAGTAAAACAGCTATAACTCTTTCTAGAAGAAAGCTTTATCCATAATTCTTATTACGTTGGATTCCTAAGTCAAATATCTACCCTACAAAAAGTTCAAATGGAAGAACTTCCTTTTGAGTTAACCTCTAGGTGATTATCAAGTTGATTTCCACAACCGTCGCCTCTTATGTAGGGATCGAGGTGAACGTCGGGTTTTTCATTAAGTCTAGCATTTTTGAACACTAGAGTCTATTATGAATCAATCCATATTATCATATATGCCTAATCAGTCCACTTTTGAAAAAATCAAATTTTTGAGCCCGCCCAAAGGGGTAGCCCTTTGGCCTGAAGCCAGATTGGCCCCGTTTTCTGGCAGCCGTCAGTAAAACGGCTATAACTCTCTCCAGAAGTGAGCTTTACCCGTGATTCTTGTTGCCTTGGATTCCTAACTCAAATATCTACCCTACCAAAAGTCGAATCGGTAGAAACTGTATTTGAGTCGGCCTCTAGGTGATTATCAATTTGATTTCCAAAACCGTCATCTCTTATGTAGGGATCGGGGTGAACGTCGGGTTTTTCATTGAGTCTAGCATTTTTGAACACTAGAGTCCATTATGAATCAATCCATATGATCATATATGCCTAATCCGTCCACTTTTGAAAAAAATCAAATTTTTGAGCCCGTCCAAAGGGGTACTCTTTGGCCGGTGGACAGATTTGGCCCCGTTTTCTGGCAGCCGTCAGTAAACGGCTATAACTCTCTCCAGAAGTAAGCTTTACCCGTGATTCTTATTGTGTTGGATTCCTAACTCAAATATCTACCCTAAAAAAGTTCAAATGGAAGAAACTCCTTTTGAGTCAACCTCTAGGTGATTATCAAGTTGATTTCCACAACCGTCGCCTCTTATGTAGGGATCGGGGTGAACGTCGGGTTTTTCATTGAGTCTAGCATTTTTAAACACTAGAGTCCATTATGAATCAATCCATATGATCATATATGACTAATCCGTCCACTTTTGAAAAAATCAAATTTTTGAACCCGCCCAAAGGGGTACCCCCTTTGGCCGGTAGCCAGATTTGGCCACGTTTTCTAGCAGCCGTCTGTAAAACGGATATAACTGTCTCCAGAAGTAAGATTTACCCGTGATTCTTGTTGCGTTGGATTCCTAACTCAAATATCTACCCTACCAAAAGTTCAAATGGAACAAAATCCTTTTGAGTCACTCTCTACGTGATTATCAAGTTGATTTCCACAACCGTCACCTCTTATGTAGGGATCGGGGTGAACGTCGGGTTTTTCATTGAGTCTGGCATTTTTTAACACTAGAGTCCATTATGAATCAATCCATATGATCATATATGCCTAATCCGTCCACGTTTGAAAAAATTAAATTTTCGAGCCCGCCCAAAGGGGTACCCCTTTGGCCGGTGGCAAGATTTGGCCCAGTTTTCTGGCAGCCGTCAGTAAAACGGCTATAACTCTCTCCAGAAGTAAGCTTTACCTGTGATTCTTGTTGCGTTGGATTCCTAACTCAAATATCTACCCTACCAAAAGTCGAATCGGTAGAAACTGTATTTGAGTCGGCCTCTAGGTGATTATCAAGTTGATTTCCAAAACCGTCATCTCTTATGTAGGGATCGGGGTGAACGTCGGGTTTTTCATTGAGTCTAGCATTTTTGAACACTAGAGTCCATTATGAATCAATCCATATGATCATATATGCCTAATCCGTCCACTTTTGAAAAAAATCAAATTTTTGAGCCCGCCCAAAGGGGTACCCCTTTGGCCGGTGGACAGATTTGGCCCCGTTTTCTGGCAGCCGTCAGTAAAACGGCTATAACTCTCTCCAGAAGTAAGCTTTACCCGTGATTCTTGTTGCGTTGGATTCCTAACTCAAATATCTACCCTAAAAAAGTTCAAATGGAAGAAACTCCTTTTGAGTCAACCTCTAGGTGATTATCAAGTTGATTTCCACAACCGTCGCCTCTTATGTAGGGATCGGGGTGAACGTCGGGTTTTTCATTGAGTCTAGCATTTTTAAACACTAGAGTCCATTATGAATCAATCCATATGATCATATATGACTAATCCGTCCACTTTTGAAAAAATCAAATTTTTGAACCCGCCCAAAGGGGTACCCCTTTGGCCGGTAGCCAGATTTGGCCCCGTTTTCTAGCAGCCGTCTGTAAAACGGATATAACTCTCTCCAGAAGTAAGATTTACCCGTGATTCTTGGTGCGTTGGATTCCTAACTCAAATATCTACCCTACCAAAAGTTCAAATGGAACAAAATCCTTTTGAGTCACTCTCTATGTGATTATCAAGTTGATTTCCACAACCGTCACCTCTTATGTAGGGATCGGGGTGAACGTCGGGTTTTTCATTGAGTCTGGCATTTTTTAACACTAGAGTCCATTATGAATCAATCCATATGATCATATATGCCTAATCCGTCCACGTTTGAAAAAATTAAATTTTCGAGCCCGCCCAAAGGGGTACCCCTTTGGCCGGTGGCAAGATTTGGCCCAGTTTTCTGGCAGCCATCAGTAAAACGGCTATAACTCTCTCCAGAAGTAAGCTTTACCTGTGATTCTTGTTGCGTTGGATTCCTAACTCAAATATCTACCCTACCAAAAGTCGAATCGGTAGAAACTGTATTTGAGTCGGCCTCTAGGTGATTATCAATTTGATTTCCAAAACCGTCATCTCTTATGTAGGGATCGGGGTGAACGTCGGGTTTTTCATTGAGTCTAGCATTTTTGAACACTAGAGTCCATTATGAATCAATCCATATGATCATATATGCCTAATCCGTCCACTTTTGAAAAAAATCAAATTTTTGAGCCCGCCCAAAGGGGTACCCCTTTGGCCGGTGGACAGATTTGGCCCCGTTTTCTGGCAGCCGTCAGTAAAACGGCTATAACTCTCTCCAGAAGTAAGCTTTACCCGTGATTCTTGTTGCGTTGGATTCCTAACTCAAATATCTACCCAAAAAAAGTTCAAATGGAAGAAACTCCTTTTGAGTCAACCTCTAGGTGATTATCAAGTTGATTTCCACAACCGTCGCCTCTTATGTAGGGATCGGGGTGAACGTCGGGTTTTTCATTGAGTCTAGCATTTTTAAACACTAGAGTCCATTATGAATCAATCCATATGATCATATATGACTAATCCGTCTACTTTTGAAAAAATCAAATTTTTGAACCCGCCCAAAGGGGTACCCCTTTGGCCGGTAGCCAGATTTGGCCCCGTTTTCTAGCAGCCGTCTGTAAAACGGATATAACTCTCTCCAGAAGTAAGATTTACCCGTGATTCTTGGTGCGTTGGATTCCTAACTCAAATATCTACCCTACCAAAAGTTCAAATGGAACAAAATCCTTTTGAGTCACTCTCTATGTGATTATCAAGTTGATTTCCACAACCGTCACCTCTTATGTAGGGATCGGGGTGAACGTCGGGTTTTTCATTGAGTCTGGCATTTTTTAACACTAGAGTCCATTATGAATCAATCCATATGATCATATATGCCTAATCCGTCCATGTTTGAAAAAATTAAATTTTCGAGCCCGCCCAAAGGGGTACCCCTTTGGCCGGTGGCAAGATTTGGCCCAGTTTTCTGGCAGCCGTCAGTAAAACGGCTATAACTCTCTCCAGAAGTAAGCTTTACCTGTGATTCTTGTTGCGTTGGATTCCTAACTCAAATATCTACCCTACCAAAAGTCGAATCGGTAGAAACTGTATTTGAGTCGGCCTCTAGGTGATTATCAAGTTGATTTCCAAAACCGTCATCTCTTATGTAGGGATCGGGGTGAACGTCGGGTTTTTCATTGAGTCTAGCATTTTTGAACACTAGAGTCCATTATGAATCAATCCATATGATCATATATGCCTAATCCGTCCACTTTTGAAAAAAATCAAATTTTTGAGCCCGCCCAAAGGGGTACCCCTTTGGCCGGTGGACAGATTTGGCCCCGTTTTCTGGCAGCCGTCAGTAAAACGGCTATAACTCTCTCCAGAAGTAAGCTTTACCCGTGATTCTTGTTGCGTTGGATTCCTAACTCAAATATCTACCCTAAAAAAGTTCAAATGGAAGAAACTCCTTTTGAGTCAACCTCTAGGTGATTATCAAGTTGATTTCCACAACCGTCGCCTCTTATGTAGGGATCGGGGTGAACGTCGGGTTTTTCATTGAGTCTAGCATTTTTAAACACTAGAGTCCATTATGAATCAATCCATATGATCATATATGACTAATCCGTCCACTTTTGAAAAAATCAAATTTTTGAACCCGCCCAAAGGGGTACCCCTTTGGCCGGTAGCCAGATTTGGCCCCGTTTTCTAGCAGCCGTCTGTAAAACGGATATAACTCTCTCCAGAAGTAAGATTTACCCGTGATTCTTGGTGCGTTGGATTCCTAACTCAAATATCTACCCTACCAAAAGTTCAAATGGAACAAAATCCTTTTGAGTCACTCTCTATGTGATTATCAAGTTGATTTCCACAACCGTCACCTCTTATGTAGGGATCGGGGTGAACGTCGGGTTTTTCATTGAGTCTGGCATTTTTTAACACTAGAGTCCATTATGAATCAATCCATATGATCATATATGCCTAATCCGTCCATGTTTGAAAAAATTAAATTTTCGAGCCCGCCCAAAGGGGTACCCCTTTGGCCGGTGGCAAGATTTGGCCCAGTTTTCTGGCAGCCATCAGTAAAACGGCTATAACTCTCTCCAGAAGTAAGCTTTACCTGTGATTCTTGTTGCGTTGGATTCCTAACTCAAATATCTACCCTACCAAAAGTCGAATCGGTAGAAACTGTATTTGAGTCGGCCTCTAGGTGATTATCAATTTGATTTCCAAAACCGTCATCTCTTATGTAGGGATCGGGGTGAACGTCGGGTTTTTCATTGAGTCTAGCATTTTTGAACACTAGAGTCCATTATGAATCAATCCATATGATCATATATGCCTAATCCGTCCACTTTTGAAAAAAATCAAATTTTTGAGCCCGCCCAAAGGGGTACCCCTTTGGCCGGTGGACAGATTTGGCCCCGTTTTCTGGCAGCCGTCAGTAAAACGGCTATAACTCTCTCCAGAAGTAAGCTTTACCCGTGATTCTTGTTGCGTTGGATTCCTAACTCAAATATCTACCCAAAAAAAGTTCAAATGGAAGAAACTCCTTTTGAGTCAACCTCTAGGTGATTATCAAGTTGATTTCCACAACCGTCGCCTCTTATGTAGGGATCGGGGTGAACGTCGGGTTTTTCATTGAGTCTAGCATTTTTAAACACTAGAGTCCATTATGAATCAATCCATATGATCATATATGACTAATCCGTCTACTTTTGAAAAAATCAAATTTTTGAACCCGCCCAAAGGGGTACCCCTTTGGCCGGTAGCCAGATTTGGCCCCGTTTTCTAGCAGCCGTCTGTAAAACGGATATAACTCTCTCCAGAAGTAAGATTTACCCGTGATTCTTGGTGCGTTGGATTCCTAACTCAAATATCTACCCTACCAAAAGTTCAAATGGAACAAAATCCTTTTGAGTCACTCTCTATGTGATTATCAAGTTGATTTCCACAACCGTCACCTCTTATGTAGGGATCGGGGTGAACGTCGGGTTTTTCATTGAGTCTGGCATTTTTTAACACTAGAGTCCATTATGAATCAATCCATATGATCATATATGCCTAATCCGTCCATGTTTGAAAAAATTAAATTTTCGAGCCCGCCCAAAGGGGTACCCCTTTGGCCGGTGGCAAGATTTGGCCCAGTTTTCTGGCAGCCATCAGTAAAACGGCTATAACTCTCTCCAGAAGTAAGCTTTACCTGTGATTCTTGTTGCGTTGGATTCCTAACTCAAATATCTACCCTACCAAAAGTCGAATCGGTAGAAACTGTATTTGAGTCGGCCTCTAGGTGATTATCAAGTTGATTTCCACAACCGTCGCCTCTTATGTAGGGATCGGGGTGAACGTCGGGTTTTTCATTGAGTCTAGCATTTTTAAACACTAGAGTCCATTATGAATCAATCCATATGATCATATATGACTAATCCGTCTACTTTTGAAAAAATCAAATTTTTGAACCCGCCCAAAGGGGTACCCCTTTGGCCGGTAGCCAGATTTGGCCCCGTTTTCTAGCAGCCGTCTGTAAAACGGATATAACTCTCTCCAGAAGTAAGATTTACCCGTGATTCTTGGTGCGTTGGATTCCTAACTCAAATATCTACCCTACCAAAAGTTCAAATGGAACAAAATCCTTTTGAGTCACTCTCTACGTGATTATCAAGTTGATTTCCACAACCGTCACCTCTTATGTAGGGATCGGGGTGAACGTCGGGTTTTTCATTGAGTCTGGCATTTTTTAACACTAGAGTCCATTATGAATCAATCCATATGATCATATATGCCTAATCCGTCCATGTTTGAAAAAATTAAATTTTCGAGCCCGCCCAAAGGGGTACCCCTTTGGCCGGTGGCAAGATTTGGCCCAGTTTTCTGGCAGCCGTCAGTAAAACGGCTATAACTCTCTCCAGAAGTAAGCTTTACCCGTGATTCTTGTTGCGTTGGATTTCTAACTCAAATATCTGCCCTACCAAAAGTTGAACCGGTAGAAACCCTTTTTGAGTCGGCTTCTAGGTGATTATCAAGTGGATTTCCAAAACCGTCACCTCTTATGTAGGGATCGGGGTGAACGTCGGGTTTTTCATTGAGTCTAGCATTTTTAAACACTAGAGTCCATTATGAATCAATCCATATGATCATATATGACTAATCCGTCCACTTTTGAAAAAATCAAATTTTTGAGCCCGCCCAAAGGGGTACCCCTTTGGCCGGTGGCCAGATTTGGCCCCGTTTTCTGGCAGCCGTCTGTAAAACGGATATAACTCTCTCCAGAAGTAAGATTTACCCATGATTCTTGTTGAGTTGGATTCCTAACTCAAATATCTACCCTACGAAAAGTTCAAATGGAAGAAAATCCTTTTGAGTCACTCTCTACGTGATTATCAAGTCGATTTCCACAACCGTCGCCTCTTTTATAGGGATCGGGGTGAACGTCGGGTTTTTCATTGAGTCTAGCATTTTTTAACACTACAGTCCATTATGAATCAATCCATATGATCATATATGCCTAATCCGTCCACTTTTGAAAAAACCAAATTTTTGAGCCCGCCCAAAGGTGTACCCCTTTGGCCGGTGGCCAGATATGGCCCCGTTCTCTGCCAGCCGTCAGTAAAACGGCTATAACTCTCTCAAGAAGTAAGCTTTAGACGTGATTCTTATTGCGTTGGATTCCTAACTCAAATATATACACTAAAAAAGTTCAAATGGAAGAAACTCCTTTTGAGTCAACCTCTAGGTGATTATCAAGTTGATTTCCACAACCGTCGCCTCTTATGTAGGGATCGGGGTGAACGTCGGGTTTTTCATTGAGTGTAGCATTTTTCAACACTAGAGTCCATTATGAATCAATCCATATGATCATATATGCCTAATCCGTCCACTTTTGAAAATATCAAATTTTTGAGCCCGCCCAAAGGGGTACCCCTTTTGCCGGTGGCCAGATATGGCCCCGTTCTCTGCCAGCCGTCAGTAAAACGGCTATAACTCTCTCCAGAAGTAAGATTTACCCGTGATTCTTATTGTGTTGGATTCCTAACTCAAATATCTACCCTAAAAAAGTTCAAATGGAAGAAACTCCTTTTGAGTCAACCTCTAGGTGATTATCAAGTTGATTTCCACAACCGTCGCCTCTTATGTAGGGATCGGGGTGAACGTCGGGTTTTTCATTGAGTCTAGCATTTTTAAACACTAGAGTCCATTATGAATCAATCCATATGATCATATATGACTAATCCGTCCACTTTTGAAAAAATCAAATTTTTGAACCCGCCTAAAGGGGTACCCCTTTGGCCGGTAGCCAGATTTGGCCACGTTTTCTAGCAGCCGTCTGTAAAACGGATATAACTCTCTCCAGAAGTAAGATTTACCCATGATTCTTGTTGCGTTGGATTCCTAACTCAAATATCTACCCTACCAAAAGTTCAAATGGAACAAAATCCTTTTGAGTCACTCTCTGAGTGATTATCAAGTTGATTTCCACAACCGTCACCTCTTATGTAGGGATCGGGGTGAACGTCGGGTTTTTCATTGAGTCTGGCATTTTTTAACACTAGAGTCCATTATGAATCAATCCATATGATCATATATGCCTAATCCGTCCACATTTGAAAAAATTAAATTTTCGAGCCCGCCCAAAGGGGTACCCCTTTGGCCGGTGGCAAGATTTGGCCCAGTTTTCTGGCAGCCGTCAGTAAAACGGCTATAACTCTCTCCAGAAGTAAGCTTTACCTGTGATTCTTGTTGCGTTGGATTCCTAACTCAAATATCTACCCTACCAAAAGTCGAATCGGTCGAAACTGTATTTGAGTCGGCCTCTAGGTGATTATCAATTTGATTTCCAAAACCGTCATCTCTTATGTAGGGATCGGGGTGAACGTCGGGTTTTTCATTGAGTCTAGCATTTTTGAACACTAGAGTCCATTATGAATCAATCCATATGATCATATATGCCTAATCCGTCCACTTTTGAAAAAAATCAAATTTTTGAGCCCGCCCAAAGGGGTACCCTTTGGCCGGTGGACAGATTTGGCCCCGTTTTCTGGCAGCCGTCAGTAAAACGGCTATAACTCTCTCCAGAAGTAAGCTTTACCCGTGATTCTTATTGTGTTGGATTCCTAACTCAAATATCTACCCTAAAAAAGTTCAAATGGAAGAAACTCCTTTTGAGTCAACCTCTAGGTGATTATCAAGTTGATTTCCACAACCGTCGCCTCTTATGTAGGGATCGGGGTGAACGTCGGGTTTTTCATTGAGTCTAGCATTTTTAAACACTAGAGTCCATTATGAATCAATCCATATGATCATATATGACTAATCCGTCCACTTTTGAAAAAATCAAATTTTTGAACCCGCCCAAAGGGGTACCCCTTTGGCCGGTAGCCAGATTTGGCCACGTTTTCTAGCAGCCGTCTGTAAAACGGATATAACTGTCTCCAGAAGTAAGATTTACCCGTGATTCTTGTTGCGTTGGATTCCTAACTCAAATATCTACCCTACCAAAAGTTCAAATGGAACAAAATCCTTTTGAGTCACTCTCTACGTGATTATCAAGATGATTTCCACAACCGTCACCTCTTATGTAGGGATCGGGGTGAACGTCGGGTTTTTCATTGAGTCTGGCATTTTTTAACACTAGAGTCCATTATGAATCAATCCATATGATCATATATGCCTAATCCGTCCACATTTGAAAAAATTAAATTTTCGAGCCCGCCCAAAGGGGTACCCCTTTGGCCGGTGGCAAGATTTGGCCCAGTTTTCTGGCAGCCGTCAGTAAAACGGCTATAACTCTCTCCAGAAGTAAGCTTTACCTGTGATTCTTGTTGCGTTGGATTCCTAACTCAAATATCTACCCTACCAAAAGTCGAATCGGTAGAAACTGTATTTGAGTCGGCCTCTAGGTGATTATCAATTTGATTTCCAAAACCGTCATCTCTTATGTAGGGATCGGGGTGAACGTCGGGTTTTTCATTGAGTCTAGCATTTTTGAACACTAGAGTCCATTATGAATCAATCCATATGATCATATATGCCTAATCCGTCCACTTTTGAAAAAAATCAAATTTTTGAGCCCGCCCAAAGGGGTACCCTTTGGCCGGTGGACAGATTTGGCCCCGTTTTCTGGCAGCCGTCAGTAAAACGGCTATAACTCTCTCCAGAAGTAAGCTTTACCCGTGATTCTTATTGTGTTGGATTCCTAACTCAAATATCTACCCTAAAAAAGTTCAAATGGAAGAAACTCCTTTTGAGTCAACCTCTAGGTGATTATCAAGTTGATTTCCACAACCGTCGCCTCTTATGTAGGGATCGGGGTGAACGTCGGGTTTTTCATTGAGTCTAGCATTTTTAAACACTAGAGTCCATTATGAATCAATCCATATGATCATATATGACTAATCCGTCCACTTTTGAAAAAATCAAATTTTTGAACCCGCCCAAAGGGGTACCCCTTTGGCCGGTAGCCAGATTTGGCCACGTTTTCTAGCAGCCGTCTGTAAAACGGATATAACTGTCTCCAGAAGTAAGATTTACCCGTGATTCTTGTTGCGTTGGATTCCTAACTCAAATATCTACCCTACCAAAAGTTCAAATGGAACAAAATCCTTTTGAGTCACTCTCTACGTGATTATCAAGATGATTTCCACAACCGTCACCTCTTATGTAGGGATCGGGGTGAACGTCGGGTTTTTCATTGAGTCTGGCATTTTTTAACACTAGAGTCCATTATGAATCAATCCATATGATCATATATGCCTAATCCGTCCACGTTTGAAAAAATTAAATTTTCGAGCCCGCCCAAAGGGGTACCCCTTTGGCCGGTGGCAAGATTTGGCCCAGTTTTCTGGCAGCCGTCAGTAAAACGGCTATAACTCTCTCCAGAAGTAAGCTTTACCTGTGATTCTTGTTGCGTTGGATTCCTAACTCAAATATCTACCCTACCAAAAGTCGAATCGGTAGAAACTGTATTTGAGTCGGCCTCTAGGTGATTATCAAGTTGATTTCCAAAACCGTCATCTCTTATGTAGGGATCGGGGTGAACGTCGGGTTTTTCATTGAGTCTAGCATTTTTGAACACTAGAGTCCATTATGAATCAATCCATATGATCATATATGCCTAATCCGTCCACTTTTGAAAAAAATCAAATTTTTGAGCCCGCCCAAAGGGGTACCCCTTTGGCCGGTGGACAGATTTGGCCCCGTTTTCTGGCAGCCGTCAGTAAAACGGCTATAACTCTCTCCAGAAGTAAGCTTTACCCGTGATTCTTGTTGCGTTGGATTCCTAACTCAAATATCTACCCTAAAAAGGTTCAAATGGAAGAAACTCCTTTTGAGTCAACCTCTAGGTGATTATCAAGTTGATTTCCACAACCGTCGCCTCTTATGTAGGGATCGGGGTGAACGTCGGGTTTTTCATTGAGTCTAGCATTTTTAAACACTAGAGTCCATTATGAATCAATCCATATGATCATATATGACTAATCCGTCCACTTTTGAAAAAATCAAATTTTTGAACCCGCCCAAAGGGGTACCCCTTTGGCCGGTAGCCAGATTTGGCCCCGTTTTCTAGCAGCCGTCTGTAAAACGGATATAACTCTCTCCAGAAGTAAGATTTACCCGTGATTCTTGGTGCGTTGGATTCCTAACTCAAATATCTACCCTACCAAAAGTTCAAATGGAACAAAATCCTTTTGAGTCACTCTCTACGTGATTATCAAGTTGATTTCCACAACCGTCACCTCTTATGTAGGGATCGGGGTGAACGTTGGGTTTTTCATTGAGTCTGGCATTTTTTAACACTAGAGTCCATTATGAATCAATCCATATGATCATATATGCCTAATCCGTCCATGTTTGAAAAAATTAAATTTTCGAGCCCGCCCAAAGGGGTACCCCTTTGGCCGGTGGCAAGATTTGGCCCAGTTTTCTGGCAGCCATCAGTAAAACGGCTATAACTCTCTCCAGAAGTAAGCTTTACCTGTGGTTCTTGTTGCGTTGGATTCCTAACTCAAATATCTACCCTACCAAAAGTCGAATCGGTAGAAACTGTATTTGAGTCGGCCTCTAGGTGATTATCAATTTGATTTCCAAAACCGTCATCTCTTATGTAGGGATCGGGGTGAACGTCGGGTTTTTCATTGAGTCTAGCATTTTTGAACACTAGAGTCCATTATGAATCAATCCATATGATCATATATGCCTAATCCGTCCACTTTTGAAAAAAATCAAATTTTTGAGCCCGCCCAAAGGGGTACCCCTTTGGCCGGTGGACAGATTTGGCCCCGTTTTCTGGCAGCCGTCAGTAAAACGGCTATAACTCTCTCCAGAAGTAAGCTTTACCCGTGATTCTTGTTGCGTTGGATTCCTAACTCAAATATCTACCCAAAAAAAGTTCAAATGGAAGAAACTCCTTTTGAGTCAACCTCTAGGTGATTATCAAGTTGATTTCCACAACCGTCGCCTCTTATGTAGGGATCGGGGTGAACGTCGGGTTTTTCATTGAGTCTAGCATTTTTAAACACTAGAGTCCATTATGAATCAATCCATATGATCATATATGACTAATCCGTCCACTTTTGAAAAAATCAAATTTTTGAACCCGCCCAAAGGGGTACCCCTTTGGCCGGTAGCCAGATTTGGCCCCGTTTTCTAGCAGCCGTCTGTAAAACGGATATAACTCTCTCCAGAAGTAAGATTTACCCGTGATTCTTGGTGCGTTGGATTCCTAACTCAAATATCTACCCTACCAAAAGTTCAAATGGAACAAAATCCTTTTGAGTCACTCTCTACGTGATTATCAAGTTGATTTCCACAACCGTCACCTCTTATGTAGGGATCGGGGTGAACGTCGGGTTTTTCATTGAGTCTGGCATTTTTTAACACTAGAGTCCATTATGAATCAATCCATATGATCATATATGCCTAATCCGTCCATGTTTGAAAAAATTAAATTTTCGAGCCCGCCCAAAGGGGTACCCCTTTGGCCGGTGGCAAGATTTGGCCCAGTTTTCTGGTAGTCGTCAGTAAAACGGCTATAACTCTCTCCAGAAGTAAGCTTTACCCGTGATTCTTGTTGCGTTGGATTTCTAACTCAAATATCTGCCCTACCAAAAGTTGAACCGGTAGAAACCCTATTTGAGTCGGCTTCTAGGTGATTATCAAGTGGATTTCCAAAACCGTCACCTCTTATGTAGGGATCGGGGTGAACGTCGGGTTTTTCATTGAGTCTAGCATTTTTAAACACTAGAGTCCATTATGAATCAATCCATATGATCATATATGACTAATCCGTCCACTTTTGAAAAAATCAAATTTTTGAGCCCGCCCAAAGGGGTAACCCTTTGGCCGGTGGCCAGATTTGGCCCCGTTTTCTGGCAGCCGTCTGTAAAACGGATATAACTCTCTCCAGAAGTAAGATTTACCCATGATTCTTGTTGAGTTGGATTCCTAACTCAAATATCTACCCTACGAAAAGTTCAAATGGAAGAAAATCCTTTTGAGTCACTCTCTACGTGATTATCAAGTCGATTTCCACAACCGTCGCCTCTTTTGTAGGGATCGGGGTGAACGTCGGGTTTTTCATTGAGTCTAGCATTTTTTAACACTACAGTCCATTATGAATCAATCCATATGATCATATATGCCTAATCCGTCCACTATTGAAAAAACCAAATTTTTGAGCCCGCCCAAAGGTGTACCCCTTTGGCCGGTGGCCAGATATGGCCCCGTTCTCTGCCAGCCGTCAGTAAAACGGCTATAACTCTCTCCAGAAGTAAGCTTTAGACGTGATTCTTATTGCGTTGGATTCCTAACTCAAATATCTACACAAAAAAATTTCAAATGGAAGAAACTCCTTTTGAGTCAACTTCTAGGTGATTATCAAGTTGATTTCCACAACCGTCGCCTCTTATGTAGGAATCGGGGTGAACGTCGGGTTTTTCATTGAGTGTAGCATTTTTCAACACTAGAGTCCATTATGAATCAATCCATATGATCATATATGCCTAATCCGTCCACTTTTGAAAATATCAAATTTTTGAGCCCGCCCAAAGGGGTACCCCTTTTGCCGGTGGCCAGATATGGCCCCGTTCTCTGCCAGCCGTCAGTAAAACGGCTATAACTCTCTCCAGAAGTAAGCTTTAGCCGTGATTCTTATTGCGTTGGTTTCCTAACTCAAATATCTACCCTACAAAAAGTTCAAATGGAAGGAACTCCTTTTGAGTCAACCTCTAGGTGATTATCAAGTTGATTTCCACAACCGTCGCCTCTTATGTAGGGATCGGGGTGAACGTCGGGTTTTTCATTGAGTGTAGCATTTTTCAACACTAGAGTCCATTATGAATCAATCCATATGATCATATATGACTAATCCGTCCACTTTTGAAAAAATCAAATTTTTGAGCCCGCCCAAAGGGGTACCCCTTTGGCCGGTAACCAGATTTGGCCCCGTTTTCTGGCAGCAGTCAGTAAAACGTCTATAACTCTCTCCAGAAGTAAGATTTACCCGTGATTCTTGTTGCGTTGTATTTCTAACTCAAATATCTACCCTACAAAAAGTTCAAATGGAAGGAACTCCTTTTGAGTCAACCTCTAGGTGATTATCAAGTTGATTTCCACAACCTCGCCTCTTATGTAGGGATCGGGGTGAACGTCGGGTTTTTCATTGAGTCTAGAATTTTTAAACACTAGAGTCCATTATGAATCAATCCATATGATCATATATGACTAATCCGTCCACTTTTTAAAAAATCAAATTTTTGAGCCTGCCCAAAGGGGTACCCCGTTGGCCGGTGGCCAGATTTGGCCCCGTTTTTTGGCAGCCGTCTGTAAAACGGCTATAACTCTCTCCAGAAGTAAGCTTTTCCCGTGATTCTTATTGAGTTGGATTCCTAACTCAAATATCTACCCTAAAAAAGTTCAAATGGAAGAAACTCCTTTTGAGTCAACCTCTTGGTGATTATCAAGTTGATTTTCACAACCTCGGCTCTTATGTAGGGATCGGGGTGAACGTCGGGTTTTTCATTGAGTCTAGCATTTTTAAACACTAGAGTCCATTATGAATCATTCCATATGATCATATATGACTAATCCGTCCACTTTTGAAAAAATCAAATTTTTGAGCCCGCCCAAAGGGGTACCCCTTTGGCCGGTGGCCAGATTTGGCCCCGTTCTCTGCCAGCCGTCAGTAAAACGGCTATAACTCTCTCCAGAAGTAAGCTTTACCCGTGATTCTTGTTGCGTTGGATTTCTAACTCAAATATCTACCCTAAAAAAGTTCAAATGGAAGAAACTCCTTTTGAGTCAACCTCTAGGTGATTATCAAGTTGATTTCCACAACCGTCGCCTCTTATGTAGGGATCGGGGTGAACGTCGGGTTTTTCATTGAGTGTAGCATTTTTCAACACTAGAGTCCATTATGAATCAATCCATATGATCATATATGCCTAATCCGTCCACTTTTGAAAATATCAAATTTTTGAGCCCGCCCAAAGGGGTACCCCTTTTGCCGGTGGCCAGATATGGCCCCGTTCTCTGCCAGCCGTCAGTAAAACGGCTATAACTCTCTCCAGAAGTAAACTTTAGCCGTGATTCTTATTGCGTTGGATTCCTAACTCAAATATCTACCCTAAAAAAGTTCAAATGGAAGAAACTCCTTTTGAGTCAACCTCTAGGTGATTATCAAGTTGATTTCCACAACCGTCGCCTCTTATGTAGGGATCGGGGTGAACGTCGGGTTTTTCATTGAGTGTAGCATTTTTCAACACTAGAGTCCATTATGAATCAATCCATATGATCATATATGACTAATCCGTCCACTTTTGAAAAAATCAAATTTTTGAGCCCGCCCAAAGGGGTACCCCTTTGGCCGGTAACCAGATTTGGCCCCGTTTTCTGGCAGCAGTCAGTAAAACGTCTATAACTCTCTCCAGAAGTAAGATTTACCCGTGATTCTTGTTGCGTTGTATTTCTAACTCAAATATCTACCCTACAAAAAGTTCAAATGGAAGGAACTCCTTTTGAGTCAACCTCTAGGTGATTATCAAGTTGATTTCCACAACCTCGCCTCTTATGTAGGGATCGGGGTGAACGTCGGGTTTTTCATTGAGTCTAGAATTTTTAAACACTAGAGTCCATTATGAATCAATCCATATGATCATATATGACTAATCCGTCCACTTTTTAAAAAATCAAATTTTTGAGCCTGCCCAAAGGGGTACCCCGTTGGCCGGTGGCCAGATTTGGCCCCGTTTTTTGGCAGCCGTCTGTAAAACGGCTATAACTCTCTCCAGAAGTAAGCTTTTCCCGTGATTCTTATTGAGTTGGATTCCTAACTCAAATATCTACCCTAAAAGAGTTCAAATGGAAGAAACTCCTTTTGAGTCAACCTCTAGGTGATTATCAAGTTGATTTCCACAACCTCGGCTCTTATGTAGGGATCGGGGTGAACGTCGGGTTTTTCATTGAGTCTAGCATTTTTAAACACTAGAGTCCATTATGAATCATTCCATATGATCATATATGACTAATCCGTCCACTTTTGAAAAAATCAAATTTTTGAGCCCGCCCAAAGGGGTACCCCTTTGGCCGGTGGCCAGATTTGGCCCCGTTCTCTGCCAGCCGTCAGTAAAACGGCTATAACTCTCTCCAGAAGTAAGCTTTACCCGTGATTCTTGTTGCGTTGGATTTCTAACTCAAATATCTACCCTAAAAAAGTTCAAATGGAAGAAACTCCTTTTGAGTCAACCTCTAGGTGATTATCAAGTTGATTTCCACAACCGTCGCCTCTTATGTAGGGATCGGGGTGAACGTCGGGTTTTTCATTGAGTGTAGCATTTTTCAACACTAGAGTCCATTATGAATCAATCCATATGATCATATATGCCTAATCCGTCCACTTTTGAAAATATCAAATTTTTGAGCCCGCCCAAAGGGGTACCCCTTTTGCCGGTGGCCAGATATGGCCCCGTTCTCTGCCAGCCGTCAGTAAAACGGCTATAACTCTCTCCAGAAGTAAACTTTAGCCGTGATTCTTATTGCGTTGGATTCCTAACTCAAATATCTACCCTAAAAAAGTTCAAATGGAAGAAACTCCTTTTGAGTCAACCTCTAGGTGATTATCAAGTTGATTTCCACAACCGTCGCCTCTTATGTAGGGATCGGGGTGAACGTCGGGTTTTTCATTGAGTGTAGCATTTTTCAACACTAGAGTCCATTATGAATCAATCCATATGATCATATATGCCTAATCCGTCCACTTTTGAAAAAATCAAATTTTTGAGCCCGCCCAAAGGGGTACTCCTTTGGCCGGTGGCCAGATATGGCCCCGTTCTCTGCCAGCCGTCAGTAAAACGGCTATAACTCTCTCCAGAAGTAAGCTTTAGCCGTGATTCTGATTGCGTTTGATTCCTAACTCAAATATCTACCCTAAAAAAGTTCAAATGGAAGGAACTCCTTATGAGTCAACCTCGAGGTGATTATCAAGTTGATTTCCACAACCTCGCCTCTTATGTAGGGATCGGGGTGAACGTCTGGTTTTTCATTGAGTCTAGCATTTTTAAACACTAGAGTCCATTATGAATCAATACATATGATCATATATGCCTAATCCGTCCACTTTTGAAAAAATCAAATTTTTGAGCCCGCCCAAAGGGGTACCCTTTGGCCGGTGGCCAGATTTGGCCCCGTTCTCTGCCAGCCGTCAGTAAAACGGCTATAACTCTCTCCAGAAGTAAGCTTTACCCGTGATTCTTGTTGCGTTGGATTTCTAACTCAAATATCTACCCTAAAAAAGTTCAAATGGAAGAAAATCCTTTTGAGTCAACCTCTAGGTGATTATCAAGTTGATTTCCACAACCGTCGCCTGTTATGTAGGGATCGGGGTGAACGTCGGGTTTTTCATTGAGTGTAGCATTTTTCAACACTAGAGTCCATTATGAATCAATCCATATGATCATATATGACTAATCCGTCCACTTTTGAAAAAATCAAATTTTTGAGCCCGCCCAAAGGGGTACCCCTTTGGCCGGTAACCAGATTTGGCCCCGTTTTCTGGCAGCAGTCAGTAAAACGGCTATAACTCTCTCCAGAAGTAAGATTTACCCGTGATTCTTGTTGCGTTGTATTTCTAACTCAAATATCTACCCTACAAAAAGTTCAAATGGAAGGAACTCCTTTTGAGTCAACCTCTAGGTGATTATCAAGTTGATTTCCACAACCTCGCCTCTTATGTAGGGATCGGGGTGAACGTCGGGTTTTTCATTGAGTCTAGCATTTTTAAACACTAGAGTCCATTATGAATCAATCCATATGATCATATATGACTAATCCGTCCACTTTTTAAAAAATCAAATTTTTGAGCCTGCCCAAAGGGGTACCCCGTTGGCCGGTGGCCAGATTTG
Organism: Perilla frutescens; assembly: GCA_026008535.1. NCBI lineage: Eukaryota > Viridiplantae > Streptophyta > Magnoliopsida > Lamiales > Lamiaceae > Perilla > Perilla frutescens. The sequence continues at coordinate 61,675,675 of BRKX01000016.1, forward strand.
GCCCCGTTTTTTGGCAGCCGTCTGTAAAACGGCTATAACTCTCTCCAGAAGTAAGCTTTACCCGTGATTCTTATTGCGTTGAATTTCTAACTCAAATATCTACCCTACCAAAAGTTGAACCGGTAGAAACCCTATTTGAGACGGCCTCTAGGTGATTATCAAGTGGATTTCCAAAACCGTCACCTCTTATGTAGGGATCGGGGTGAATGTCGGGTTTTTCATTGAGTCTAGCATTTTTGAACACTAGAGTCCATTATGAATCAATCCATATGATCATATATGACTAATCCGTCCACTTTTGAAAAAATCAAATTTTTGAGCCCGCCCAAAGGGGTACCCCTTTGGCCGGTGGCCAGATTTGGCCCCGTTCTCTGCCAGCCGTCAGTAAAACGGCTATAACTCTCTCCAGAAGTAAGCTTTACCCGTGATTCTTGTTGCGTTGGATTTCTAACTCAAATATCTACCCTAAAAAAGTTCAAATGGAAGAAACTCCTTTTGAGTCAACCTCTAGGTGATTATCAAGTTGATTTCCACAACCGTCGCCTCTTATGTAGGGATCGGGGTGAACGTCGGGTTTTTCATTGAGTGTAGCATTTTTCAACACTAGAGTCCATTATGAATCAATCCATATGATCATATATGCCTAATCCGTCCACTTTTGAAAATATCAAATTTTTGAGCCCGCCCAAAGGGGTACCCCTTTTGCCGGTGGCCAGATATGGCCCCGTTCTCTGCCAGCCGTCAGTAAAACGGCTATAACTCTCTCCAGAAGTAAACTTTAGCCGTGATTCTTATTGCGTTGGATTCCTAACTCAAATATCTACCCTAAAAAAGTTCAAATGGAAGAAACTCCTTTTGAGTCAACCTCTAGGTGATTATCAAGTTGATTTCCACAACCTCGGCTCTTATGTAGGGATCGGGGTGAACGTCGGGTTTTTTATTGAGTCTAGCATTTTTAAACACTAGAGTCCATTATGAATCAATCCATATGATCATATATGACTAATCCGTCCACTTTTGAAAAAATCAAATTTTTGAGCCCGCCCAAAGGGGTACCCCTTTGGCCGGTGGCCAGATTTGGCCCCGTTCTCTGCCAGCCGTCAGTAAAACGGCTATAACTCTCTCCAGAAGTAAGCTTTACCCGTGATTCTTGTTGCGTTGGATTTCTAACTCAAATATCTACCCTAAAAAAGTTCAAATGGAAGAAACTCCTTTTGAGTCAACCTCTAGGTGATTATCAAGTTGATTTCCACAACCGTCGCCTCTTATGTAGGGATCGGGGTGAACGTCGGGTTTTTCATTGAGTGTAGCATTTTTCAACACTAGAGTCCATTATGAATCAATCCATATGATCATATATGCCTAATCCGTCCACTTTTGAAAATATCAAATTTTTGAGCCCGCCCAAAGGGGTACCCCTTTTGCCGGTGGCCAGATATGGCCCCGTTCTCTGCCAGCCGTCAGTAAAACGGCTATAACTCTCTCCAGAAGTAAACTTTAGCCGTGATTCTTATTGCGTTGGATCCCTAACTCAAATATCTACCCTAAAAAAGTTCAAATAGAAGAAACTCCTTTTGAGTCAACCTCTAGGTGATTATCAAGTTGATTTCCACAACCGTCGCCTCTTATGTAGGGATCGGGGTGAACGTCGGGTTTTTCATTGAGTGTACCATTTTTCAACACTAGAGTCCATTATGAATCAATCCATATGATCATATATGCCTAATCCGTCCACTTTTGAAAAAATCAAATTTTTGAGCCCTCCCAAAGGGGTACTCCTTTGGCCGGTGGCCAGATATGGCCCCGTTCTCTGCCAGCCGTCAGTAAAACGGCTATAACTCTCTCCAGAAGTAAGCTTTAGCCGTGATTCTGATTGCGTTTGATTCCTAACTCAAATATCTACCCTAAAAAAGTTCAAATGGAAGGAACTCCTTATGAGTCAACCTCGAGGTGATTATCAAGTTGATTTCCACAACCTCGCCTCTTATGTAGGGATCGGGGTGAACGTCTGGTTTTTCATTGAGTCTAGCATTTTTAAACACTAGAGTCCATTATAAATCAATACATATGATCATATATGCCTAATCCGTCCACTTTTGAAAAAATCAAATTTTTGAGCCCGCCCAAAGGGGTACCCTTTGGCCGGTGGCCAGATTTGGCCCCGTTCTCTGCCAGCCGTCAGTAAAACGGCTATAACTCTCTCCAGAAGTAAGCTTTACCCGTGATTCTTGTTGCGTTGGATTTCTAACTCAAATATCTACCCTAAAAAAGTTCAAATGGAAGAAAATCCTTTTGAGTCAACCTCTAGGTGATTATCAAGTTGATTTCCACAACCGTCGCCTCTTATGTAGGGATCGGGGTGAACGTCGGGTTTTTCATTGAGTGTAGCATTTTTCAACACTAGAGTCCATTATGAATCAATCCATATGATCATATATGACTAATCCGTCCACTTTTGAAAAAATCAAATTTTTGAGCCCGCCCAAAGGGGTACCCCTTTGGCCGGTAACCAGATTATGCCCCGTTTTCTGGCAGCAGTCAGTAAAACGGCTATAACTCTCTCCAGAAGTAAGATTTACCCGTGATTCTTGTTGCGTTGTATTTCTAACTCAAATATCTACCCTACAAAAAGTTCAAATGGAAGGAACTCCTTTTGAGTCAACCTCTAGGTGATTATCAAGTTGATTTCCACAACCTCGCCTCTTATGTAGGGATCGGGGTGAACGTCGGGTTTTTCATTGAGTCTAGCATTTTTAAACACTAGAGTCCATTATGAATCAATCCATATGATCATATATGACTAATCCGTCCACTTTTTAAAAAATCAAATTTTTGAGCCTGCCCAAAGGGGTACCCCGTTGGCCGGTGGCCAGATTTGGCCCCGTTTTTTGGCAGCCGTCTGTAAAACGGCTATAACTCTCTCCAGAAGTAAGCTTTACCCGTGATTCTTATTGCGTTGAATTTCTAACTCAAATATCTACCCTACCAAAAGTTGAACCGGTAGAAACCCTATTTGAGACGGCCTCTAGATGATTATCAAGTGGATTTCCAAAACCGTCACCTCTTATGTAGGGATCGGGGTGAATGTCGGGTTTTTCATTGAGTCTAGCATTTTTGAACACTAGAGTCCATTATGAATCAATCCATATGATCATATATTCCTAATCCGTCCACTTTTGAAAATATCAAATTTTTGAGCCCGCCCAAAGGGGTACTCCTTTGGCTGGTGGCCTGATTTGGCCCCGTTTTCTGCCAGCCGTTAGTAAAACGGCTATAACTCTCTCCAGAAGTAAGCTTTTCCCGTGATTCTTATTGAGTTGGATTCCTAACTCAAATATCTACCCTAAAAAAGTTCAAATGGAAGAAACTCCTTTTGAGTCAACCTCTAGGTGATTATCAAGTTGATTTCCACAACCTCGGCTCTTATGTAGGGATCGGGGTGAACGTCGGGTTTTTCATTGAGTCTAGCATTTTTAAACACTAGAGTCCATTATGAATCAATCCATATGATCATATATGACTAATCCGTCCACTTTTGAAAAAATCAAATTTTTGAGCCCGCCCAAAGGGGTACCCCTTTGGCCGGTAACCAGATTTGGCCCCGTTTTCTGGCAGCAGTCAGTAAAACGGCTATAACTCTCTCCAGAAGTAAGATTTACCCGTGATTCTTGTTGCGTTGTATTTCTAACTCAAATATCTACCCTACAAAAAGTTCAAATGGAAGGAACTCCTTTTGAGTCAACCTCTAGGTGATTATCAAGTTGATTTCCACAACCTCGCCTCTTATGTAGGGATCGGGGTGAACGTCGGGTTTTTCATTGAGTCTAGCATTTTTAAACACTAGAGTCCATTATGAATCAATCCATATGATCATATATGACTAATCCGTCCACTTTTTAAAAAATCAAATTTTTGAGCCTGCCCAAAGGGGTACCCCGTTGGCCGGTGGCCAGATTTGGCCCCGTTTTTTGGCAGCCGTCTGTAAAACGGCTATAACTCTCTCCAGAAGTAAGCTTTACCCGTGATACTTATTGCGTTGAATTTCTAACTCAAATATCTACCCTACCAAAAGTTGAACCGGTAGAAACCCTATTTGAGACGGCCTCTAGGTGATTATCAAGTGGATTTCCAAAACCGTCACCTCTTATGTAGGGATCGGGGTGAATGTCGGGTTTTTCATTGAGTCTAGCATTTTTGAACACTAGAGTCCATTATGAATCAATCCATATGATCATATATTCCTAATCCGTCCACTTTTGAAAATATCAAATTTTTGAGCCCGCCCAAAGGGGTACCCCTTTTGCCGGTGGCCAGATATGGCCCCGTTCTCTGCCTGCCGTCAGTAAAACGGCTATAACTCTCTCCAGAAGTAAACTTTAGCCGTGATTCTTATTGCGTTGGATTCCTAACTCAAATATCTACCCTAAAAAAGTTCAAATGGAAGAAACTCCTTTTGAGTCAACCTCTAGGTGATTATCAAGTTGATTTCCACAACCGTCGCCTCTTATGTAGGGATCGGGGTGAACGTCGGGTTTTTCATTGAGTGTAGCATTTTTCAACACTAGAGTCCATTATGAATCAATCCATATGATCATATATGCCTAATCCGTCCACTTTTGAAAAAATCAAATTTTTGAGCCCGCCCAAAGGGGTACTCCTTTGGCCGGTGGCCAGATATGGCCCCGTTCTCTGCCAGCCGTCAGTAAAACGGCTATAACTCTCTCCAGAAGTAAGCTTTAGCCGTGATTCTGATTGCGTTTGATTCCTAACTCAAATATCTACCCTAAAAAAGTTCAAATGGAAGGAACTCCTTATGAGTCAACCTCGAGGTGATTATCAAGTTGATTTCCACAACCTCGCCTCTTATGTAGGGATCGGGGTGAACGTCTGGTTTTTCATTGAGTCTAGCATTTTTAAACACTAGAGTCCATTATGAATCAATACATATGATCATATATGCCTAATCCGTCCACTTTTGAAAAAATCAAATTTTTGAGCCCGCCCAAAGGGGTACCCCTTTGGCCGGTGGCCAGATTTGGCCCCGTTCTCTACCAGCCGTCAGTAAAACGGCTATAACTCTCTCCAGAAGTAAGCTTTACCCGTGATTCTTGTTGCGTTGGATTTTTAACTCAAATATCTACCCTAAAAAAGTTCAAATGGAAGAAACTCCTTTTGAGTCAACTTCTAGGTGATTATCAAGTTGATTTCCACAACCGTCGCCTCTTATGTAGGGATCGGAGTGAACGTCGGGTTTTTCATTGAGTGTAGCATTTTTCAACACTAGAGTCCATTATGAATCAATTCATATGATCATATATGCCTAATCCGTCCACTTTTGAAAATATCAAATTTTTGAGCCCGCCCAAAGGGGTACCCCTTTTGCCGGTGGCCAGATATGGCCCCGTTCTCTGCCAGCCGTCAGTAAAACGGCTATAACTCTCTCCAGAAGTAAAATTTAGCCGTGATTCTTATTGTGTTGGATTCCTAACTCAAATATCTACCCTAAAAAAGTTCAAATGGAAGAAACTCCTTTTGAGTCAGCCTCTAGGTGATTATCAAGTTGATTTCCACAACCGTCGCCTCTTATGTAGGGATCGGGGTGAACGTCGGGTTTTTCATTGAGTGTAGCATTTTTCAACACTAGAGTCCATTATGAATCAATCCATATGATCATATATGCCTAATCCGTCCACTTTTGAAAAAATCAAATTTTTGAGCCCGCCCAAAGGGGTACTCCTTTGGCCGGTGGCCAGATATGGCCCCGTTCTCTGCCAGCCGTCAGTAAAACGGCTATAACTCTCTCCAGAAGTAAGCTTTAGCCGTGATTCTTATTGCGTTTGATTCCTAACTCAAATATCTACCCTAAAAAAGTTCAAATGGAAGAAACTCCTTCTGAGTCAACCTCTAGGTGATTATCAAGTTGATTTCCACAACCGTCGCCTCTTATGTAGGGATCGGGGTGAACGTCGGGTTTTTCATTGAGTGTAGCATTTTTCAACACTAGAGTCCATTATGAATCAATCCATATGATCATATATGCCTAATCCGTCCACTTTTGAAAAAATCAAATTTTTGAGCCCGCCAAAAGGGGTACCCCTTTGGCCGGTGGCCAGATTTGGCCCCGTTCTCTGCCAGCCGTCAGTAAAACGGCTATAACTCTCTCAGAAGTAAGCTTTACCCGTGATTCTTATTGCGTTGGATTCCCAACTAAAATCTCTACCCTAAAAAAGTTCAAATGGAAGGAACTCCTTATGAGTCAACCTCGAGGTGATTATCAAGTTGATTTCCACAACCTCGCCTCTTATGTAGGGATCGGGGTGAACGTCTGGTTTTTCATTGAGTCTAGCATTTTTAAACACTAGAGTCCATTATGAATCAATACATATGATCATATATGCCTAATCCGTCCACTTTTGAAAAAATCAAATTTTTGAGCCCGCCCAAAGGGGTACCCCTTTGGCCGGTGGCCAGATTTGGCCCCGTTCTCTGCCAGCCGTCAGTAAAACGGCTATAACTCTCTCCAGAAGTAAGCTTTACCCGTGATTCTTATTGCGTTGGATTCCTAACTTAAATATCTACCCTAAAAAAGTTCAAATGGAAGAAACCCCTTTTGAGTCAACCTCTAGGTGATTATCAAGTTGATTTCCACAACCGTCGCCTCTTATGTAGGGATCGGGGTGAACGACGGGTTTTTCATTGAGTCTAGCATTTTTGAACACTAGAGTCCATTATGAATCAATCCATATGATCATATATGCCTAATCTGTCCATTGTTGAAAATATCAAATTTTTGAGCCCGCCCAAAGGGGTACCCCTTTTGCCGGTGGCCAGATATGGCCCCGTTCTCTGCCAGCCGTCAGTAAAACGGCTATAACTCTCTTCAGAAGTAAGCTTTAGCCGTGATTCTTATTGCCTTGGATTCCTAACTCAAATATCTACCCTAAAAAAGTTCAAATGGAAGAAACTCCTTTTGAGTCAACCTCTAGGTGATTATCAAGTTGATTTCCACAACCGTCGTCTCTTATGTAGAGATCGGGGTGAACGTCGGGTTTTTCATTGAGTGTAGCATTTTTCAACACTAGAGTCCATTATGAATCAATACATATGATCATATATGCCTAATCCGTCCACTTTTGAAAAAATCAAATTTTTGAGCCCGCCCAAAGGGGTACCCCTTTGGCTGGTGGCTAGATTTGGCCCCGTTTTCTGCCAGCCGTTAGTAAAACGGCTATAACTCTCTCCAGAAGTAAGCTTTTCCCGTGATTCTTATTGATTTGGATTCCTAACTCAAATATCTACCCTAAAAAAGTTCAAATGGAAGAAACTCCTTTTGAGTCAACCTCTAGGTGATTATCAAGTTGATTTCCACAACCTCGCCTCTTATGTAGGGATCGGGGTGAACGTCGGGTTTTTCATTGAGTCTAGCATTTTTAAACACTAGAGTCCATTATGAATCAATCCATATGATCATATATGACTAATCCTTCTATTTTTGAAAAAATCAATTTATTGAGCCCGCCCAAAGGGGTACCCCTTTGGCCGGTGGCCAGATTTGGCCCCGTTCTCTGCCAGCCGTCAGGAAAACGGCTATAACTCTCTCCAGAAGTAAGCTTTACCCGTGATTCTTATTGTGTTGGATTCCTAACTCAAATATCTACCCTAAAAAAGTTCAAATGGAAGAAACTTCTTTTGAGTCAACCTCTAGGTGATTATCAAGTAGATTTCCACAACCGTCGCCTCTTATGTAGGGATCGGGGTGAACGTCGGGTTTTTCATTGAGTCTAGCATTTTTGAACACTAGAGTCCATTATGAATCAATCCATATGATCATATATGCCTAATCCGTCCACTGTTGAAAATATCAAATTTATGAGCCCGCCCAAAGGGGTACCCCTGTGGCTGGTGGCAAGATTTGGCCCAGTTTTCTGGCAGCCGTCAGTAAAATGGCTATAACTCTCTCCAGAAGTAAGCTTTACCCGTGATTCTTATTGCGTTGGATTCCTAACTTAAATATCTACCCTAAAAAAGTTCAAATGGAAGAAACCCCTTTTGAGTCAACCTCTTGGTGATTATCAAGTTGATTTCCACAACCGTCGCCTCTTATGTAGGGATCGGGGTGAACGTCGGGTTTTTCATTGAGTCTAGCATTTTTAAACACTAGAGTCCATTATCAATCAATCCATATGATCATATATGACTAATCCTTCTACTTTTGAAAAAATCAATTTATTGAGCCCGCCCAAAGGGGTACCCCTTTGGCCGGTGGGCAGATTTGGCCCCGTTCTCTGCCAGCCGTCAGGAAAACGGCTATAACTCTCTCCAGAAGTAAGCTTTACCCGTGATTCTTATTGTGTTGGATTCCTAACTCAAATATCTACCCTAAAAAAGTTCAAATGGAAGAAACTTCTTTTGAGTCAACCTCTAGGTGATTATCAAGTTGATTTCCACAACCGTCGCCTGTTATGTAGGGATCGGGGTGAACGTCGGGTTTTTCATTGAGTCTAGCATTTTTAAACACTAGAGTCCATTATGAATCAATCCATATGATCATATATGACTAATCCGTCCACTTTTGAAAATATCAAATTTTTGAGCCCGCCCAAAGGGGTAGCCCTTTGGCCGGTGGCCAGATTTGGTCCCGTTTTCTGGCAGCCGTCTGCAAAACGGATATAACTCTCTCCAGAAGTAAGATTTACCCGTGATTCTTGTTGAGTTGAATTCCTAACTCAAATATCTACCCTCCCAAAAGTTCAAATGGACGTAACTCCTTTTGAGTTACACTCTAGGTGATTATCAAGTTGATTTTCACAACCGTCGCCTCTTATGTAGGGATCGGGGTGAACGTTGGGTTTTTCATTGAGTCTAGCATTTTTGAAAACTAGACTCTATTATGAATCAATCCATATGATCATATATACCTAATCCGTACACTTTTGAAAAAATCAAATTTTTGAGCCCGCCCAAAGGGGTACCCCTGTGGCCGGTGGCAAGATTTGGCCCAGTTTTCTGGCAGCCGTCAGTAAAATGGCTATAACTCTCTCCAGAAGTAAGCTTTACCCGTGATTCTTGTTGCGTTGGATTCCTAACTCAAATATCTACCGTACAAAAAGTTCAAATGGAAGGAACTCCTTTTGAGTCAACCTCTAGGTGATTCTCAAGTTGATTTCCACAACCTCGCCTCTTATGTAGGGATCGGGGTGAATCTCGGGTTTTTCATAGAGTCTAGCATTTTTAAACACTAGAGTCCATTATGAATCAATCCATATGATCATATATGACTAATCCTTCCACTTTTGAAAAAATCAAATTTTTGAGCCCGCCCAAAGGGGTAGCCCTTTGGCCGGTGGCCAGATTTGGTCCCGTTTTCTGGCAGCCGTCTGTAAAACGGATATAACTCTCTCCAGAAGTAAGATTTACCCGTGATTCTTGTTGAGTTGGATTCCTAACTCAAATATCTACCCTCCCAAATGTTCAAATGGACGAAACTCCTTTTGAGTTACTCTCTAGGTGATTATCAAGTTGATTTCCACAACCGTCGCCTCTTATGTAGGGATCGGGGTGAACGTTGGGTTTTTCATTGAGTCTAGCATTTTTGAAAACTAGACTCTATTATGAATCAATCCATATGATCATATATGACTAATCCTTCTACTTTTGAAAAAATCAATTTATTGAGCCCGCCCAAGGGGTACCTTTGGCCGGTGGCCATATTTGGCCCCGTTCTCAGCCAGCCGTCAGGAAAACGGCTATAACTCTCTCCAGTAGTAAGCTTTACCCGTGATTCTTATTGTGTTGGATTCCTAACTCAAATATCTACCCTAAAAAAGTTCAAATGGAAGAAATTTCTTTTGAGTCAACCTCTAGGTGATTATAAAGTTGATTTCCACAACCGTCGCCTCTTATGTAGGGATCGGGGTGAACGTCGGGTTTTTTATTGAGTCTAGCATTTTTAAACACTAGAGTCCATTATGAATCAATCCATATGATCATATATGCCTAATCCGTCCACTTTTGAAAATATCAAATTTTTGAGCCCGGCCAAAGGGGTATCCCTTTTGCCGGTGGCCAGATTTGGCCCCGTTTTCTGGCAGCCGTCAGTAAAACGGCTATAACTCTCTCCAGAAGTAAGATTTACCCGTGATTCTTGTTGCGTTGTATTTATAACTCAAATATCTACCCTAAAAAAAGTTCAAATGGAAGGAACTCCTTTTGAGTCAACCTCTAGGTGATTATCAAGTTGATTTCCACAACCTCGCCTATTATGTAGGGATCGGGATGAACGTCGGGTTTTTCATTGAGTCTAGCATTTTTAAACACTAGAGTCCATTATGAATCAATCCATATGATCATATATGACTAATCCGTCCATTTTTGAAAAAATCAAATTTTTGAGCCCGCCCAAAGGGGTACCCCTTTGGCCGGTGGCCAGATTTGGCCCCGTTCTCTGCCAGCCATCAGTACAACGGCTATAACTCTCTCCAGAAGTAAGCTTTACCCGTGATTCTTATTGCGTTGGATTCCTAACTCAAATATCTACCCTAAAAAAGTTCAAATGGAAGAAACTCCTTTTGAGTCAACCTCTAGGTGATTATCAAGTTGATTTCCACAACCTCACCTCTTATGTAGGGATCGGGGTGAACGTCGGGTTTTTCATTGAGTCTAACATTTTTGAACACTAGACTCTATGATGAATCAATCCATATGATCATATATGACTAATCCGTCCACTTTTGAAAATATCAAATTTTTGAGCCCGCCCAAAGGGGTACCCCTTTTGCCGTTGGCCAGATTTGGCCCCGTTTTCTGGCAGCCGTCAGTAAAACGGCTATAACTCTCTCCAGAAGTAAGATTTACCCGTGATTCTTGTTGCGTTGTATTTATAACTCAAATATCTACCCTAAAAAAAGTTCAAATGGAAGGAACTCCTTTTGAGTCAACCTCTAGGTGATTATCAAGTTGATTTCCACAACCTCGCCTATTATGTAGGGATCGGGATGAACGTCGGGTTTTTCATTGAGTCTAGCATTTTTAAACACTAGAGTCCATTATGTATCAATCCATATGATCATATATGACTAATCCGTCCATTTTTGAAAAAATCAAATTTTTGAGCCCGCCCAAAGGGGTACCCCTTTGGCCGGTGGCCAGATTTGGCCCCGTTCTCTGCCAGCCATCAGTACAACGGCTATAACTCTCTCCAGAAGTAAGCTTTACCCGTGATTCTTATTGCGTTGGATTCCTAACTCAAATATCTACCCTAAAAAAGTTCGAATGGAAGAAACTCCTTTTGAGTCAACCTCTAGGTGATTATCAAGTTGATTTCCACAACCTCGCCTATTATGTAGGGATCGGGATGAACGTCGGGTTTTTCATTGAGTCTAGCATTTTTAAACACTAGAGTCCATTATGAATCAATCCATATGATCATATATGACTAATCCGTCCATTTTTGAAAAAATCAAATTTTTGAGCCCGCCCAAAGGGGTACCCCTTTGGCCGGTGGCCAGATTTGGCCCCGTTCTCTGCCAGCCATCAGTACAACGGCTATAACTCTCTCCAGAAGTAAGCTTTACCCGTGATTCTTATTGCGTTGGATTCCTAACTCAAATATCTACCCTAAAAAAGTTCAAATTGAAGAAACTCCTTTTGAGTCAACCTCTAGGTGATTATCAAGTTGATTTCCACAACCTCACCTCTTATGTAGGGATCGGGGTGAACGTCGGGTTTTTCATTGAGTCTAACATTTTTGAACACTAGAGTCCATTATGAATCAATCCATATGATCATATATGACTAATCCGTCCACTTTTGAAAATATCAAATTTTTGAGCCCGCCCAAAGGGGTACCCCTTTTGCCGTTGGCCAGATTTGGCCCCGTTTTCTGGCAGCCGTCAGTAAAACGGCTATAACTCTCTCCAGAAGTAAGATTTACCCGTGATTCTTGTTGCGTTGTATTTATAACTCAAATATCTACCCTAAAAAAAGTTCAAATGGAAGGAACTCCTTTTGAGTCAACCTCTAGGTGATTATCAAGTTGATTTCCACAACCTCGCCTATTATGTAGGGATCGGGATGAACGTCGGGTTTTTCATTGAGTCTAGCATTTTTAAACACTAGAGTCCATTATGAATCAATCCATATGATCATATATGACTAATCCGTCCATTTTTGAAAAAATCAAATTTTTGAGCCCGCCCAAAGGGGTACCCCTTTGGCCGGTGGCCAGATTTGGCCCCGTTCTCTGCCAGCCATCAGTAAAACGGCTATAACTCTCTCCAGAAGTAAGCTTTACCCGTGATTCTTATTGCGTTGGATTCCTAACTCAAATATCTACCCTAAAAAAGTTCAAATGGAAGAAACTCCTTTTGAGTCAACCTCTAGGTGATTATCAAGTTGATTTCCACAACCTCACCTCTTATGTAGGGATCGGGGTGAACGTCGGGTTTTTCATTGAGTCTAGCATTTTTAAACACTAGAGTCCATTATGAATCAATCCATATGATCATATATGACTAATCCGTCCACTTTTGAAAATATCAAATTTTTGAGCCCGCCCAAAGTGGTACCCTTTTGGCCGGTGGCCAGATTTGGCCCCGTTCTCTGCCAGCCGTCAGTAAAACGGCTATAACTCTTTCCAGAAGTAAGCTTTACCGGTGATTCTTATTGCGTTGGATTCCTAACTCAAATATCTACCCTAAAAAAGTTCAAATGGAAGAAACTCCTTTTGAGTCAACCTCTAGGTGATTATCAAGTTGATTTCCACAACCGTCGCCTCTTATGTAGGGATCGGGGTGAACGTCGGGTTTTTCATTGAGTCTAGCATTTTTAAACACTAGAGTCCATTATGAATCAATCCATATGATCATATATGCCTAATCCGTCCACTTTTGAAAATATCAAATTTTTGATCCCGCCCAAAGGGGTACCCCTTTTGCCGTTGGCCAGATTTGGCCCCGTTTTTTGGCAGCCGTCAGTAAAACGGCTATAACTCTCTCCAGAAGTAAGATTTACCCGTGATTCTTGTTGCGTTGTATTTATAACTCAAATATCTACCCTAAAAAAGTTCAAATGGAAGGAACTCCTTTTGAGTCAACCTCTAGGTAATTATCAAGTTGATTTCCACAACCGTCGCCTCTTATGTAGGGATCGGGGTGAACGTCGGGTTTTTCATTGAGTCTAGCATTTTTAAACACTAGAGTCCATTATCAATCAATCCATATGATCATATATGACTAATCCTTCTACTTTTGAAAAAATCAATTTATTGAGCCCGCCCAAAGGGGTACCCCTTTGGCCGGTGGGCAGATTTGGCCCCGTTCTCTGCCAGCCGTCAGGAAAACGGCTATAACTCTCTCCAGAAGTAAGCTTTACCCGTGATTCTTATTGTGTTGGATTCCTAACTCAAATATCTACCCTAAAAAAGTTCAAATGGAAGAAACTTCTTTTGAGTCAACCTCTAGGTGATTATCAAGTTGATTTCCACAACCGTCGCCTGTTATGTAGGGATCGGGGTGAACGTCGGGTTTTTCATTGAGTCTAGCATTTTTAAACACTAGAGTCCATTATGAATCAATCCATATGATCATATATGACTAATCCGTCCACTTTTGAAAATATCAAATTTTTGAGCCCGCCCAAAGGGGTAGCCCTTTGGCCGGTGGCCAGATTTGGTCCCGTTTTCTGGCAGCCGTCTGCAAAACGGATATAACTCTCTCCAGAAGTAAGATTTACCCGTGATTCTTGTTGAGTTGAATTCCTAACTCAAATATCTACCCTCCCAAAAGTTCAAATGGACGTAACTCCTTTTGAGTTACACTCTAGGTGATTATCAAGTTGATTTTCACAACCGTCGCCTCTTATGTAGGGATCGGGGTGAACGTTGGGTTTTTCATTGAGTCTAGCATTTTTGAAAACTAGACTCTATTATGAATCAATCCATATGATCATATATACCTAATCCGTACACTTTTGAAAAAATCAAATTTTTGAGCCCGCCCAAAGGGGTACCCCTGTGGCCGGTGGCAAGATTTGGCCCAGTTTTCTGGCAGCCGTCAGTAAAATGGCTATAACTCTCTCCAGAAGTAAGCTTTACCCGTGATTCTTGTTGCGTTGGATTCCTAACTCAAATATCTACCGTACAAAAAGTTCAAATGGAAGGAACTCCTTTTGAGTCAACCTCTAGGTGATTCTCAAGTTGATTTCCACAACCTCGCCTCTTATGTAGGGATCGGGGTGAATGTCGGGTTTTTCATAGAGTCTAGCATTTTTAAACACTAGAGTCCATTATGAATCAATCCATATGATCATATATGACTAATCCTTCCACTTTTGAAAAAATCAAATTTTTGAGCCCGCCCAAAGGGGTAGCCCTTTGGCCGGTGGCCAGATTTGGTCCCGTTTTCTGGCAGCCGTCTGTAAAACGGATATAACTCTCTCCAGAAGTAAGATTTACCCGTGATTCTTGTTGAGTTGGATTCCTAACTCAAATATCTACCCTCCCAAATGTTCAAATGGACGAAACTCCTTTTGAGTTACTCTCTAGGTGATTATCAAGTTGATTTCCACAACCGTCGCCTCTTATGTAGGGATCGGGGTGAACGTTGGGTTTTTCATTGAGTCTAGCATTTTTGAAAACTAGACTCTATTATGAATCAATCCATATGATCATATATGACTAATCCTTCTACTTTTGAAAAAATCAATTTATTGAGCCCGCCCAAGGGGTACCTTTGGCCGGTGGCCAGATTTGGCCCCGTTCTCAGCCAGCCGTCAGGAAAACGGCTATAACTCTCTCCAGTAGTAAGCTTTACCCGTGATTCTTATTGCGTTGGATTCCTAACTCAAATATCTACCCTAAAAAAGTTCAAATGGAAGAAACTCCTTTTGAGTCAACCTCTAGGTGATTATCAAGTTGATTTCCACAACCTCACCTCTTATGTAGGGATCGGGGTGAACGTCGGGTTTTTCATTGAGTCTAGCATTTTTAAACACTAGAGTCCATTATGAATCAATCCATATGATCATATATGACTAATCCGTCCACTTTTGAAAATATCAAATTTTTGAGCCCGCCCAAAGTGGTACCCTTTTGGCCGGTGGCCAGATTTGGCCCCGTTCTCTGCCAGCCGTCAGTAAAACGGCTATAACTCTTTCCAGAAGTAAGCTTTACCGGTGATTCTTATTGCGTTGGATTCCTAACTCAAATATATACCCTAAAAAAGTTCAAATGGAAGAAACTCCTTTTGAGTCAACCTCTAGGTGATTATCAAGTTGATTTCCACAACCTCACCTCTTATGTAGGGATCGGGGTGAACGTCGGGTTTTTCATTGAGTCTAACATTTTTGAACACTAGAGTCCATTATGAATCAATCCATATGATCATATATGACTAATCCGTCCACTTTTGAAAATATCAAATTTTTGAGCCCGCCCAAAGGGGTACCCCTTTTGCCGTTGGCCAGATTTGGCCCCGTTTTCTGGCAGCCGTCAGTAAAACGGCTATAACTCTCTCCAGAAGTAAGATTTACCCGTGATTCTTGTTGCGTTGTATTTATAACTCAAATATCTACCCTAAAAAAAGTTCAAATGGAAGGAACTCCTTTTGAGTCAACCTCTAGGTGATTATCAAGTTGATTTCCACAACCTCGCCTATTATGTAGGGATCGGGATGAACGTCGGGTTTTTCATTGAGTCTAGCATTTTTAAACACTAGAGTCCATTATGAATCAATCCATATGATCATATATGACTAATCCGTCCATTTTTGAAAAAATCAAATTTTTGAGCCCGCCCAAAGGGGTACCCCTTTGGCCGGTGGCCAGATTTGGCCCCGTTCTCTGCCAGCCATCAGTAAAACGGCTATAACTCTCTCCAGAAGTAAGCTTTACCCGTGATTCTTATTGCGTTGGATTCCTAACTCAAATATCTACCCTAAAAAAGTTCAAATGGAAGAAACTCCTTTTGAGTCAACCTCTAGGTGATTATCAAGTTGATTTCCACAACCTCACCTCTTATGTAGGGATCGGGGTGAACGTCGGGTTTTTCATTGAGTCTAGCATTTTTAAACACTAGAGTCCATTATGAATCAATCCATATGATCATATATGACTAATCCGTCCACTTTTGAAAATATCAAATTTTTGAGCCCGCCCAAAGTGGTACCCTTTTGGCCGGTGGCCAGATTTGGCCCCGTTCTCTGCCAGCCGTCAGTAAAACGGCTATAACTCTTTCCAGAAGTAAGCTTTACCGGTGATTCTTATTGCGTTGGATTCCTAACTCAAATATCTACCCTAAAAAAGTTCAAATGGAAGAAACTCCTTTTGAGTCAACCTCTAGGTGATTATCAAGTTGATTTCCACAACCGTCGCCTCTTATGTAGGGATCGGGGTGAACGTCGGGTTTTTCATTGAGTCTAGCATTTTTAAACACTAGAGTCCATTATGAATCAATCCATATGATCATATATGCCTAATCCGTCCACTTTTGAAAATATCAAATTTTTGATCCCGCCCAAAGGGGTACCCCTTTTGCCGTTGGCCAGATTTGGCCCCGTTTTTTGGCAGCCGTCAGTAAAACGGCTATAACTCTCTCCAGAAGTAAGATTTACCCGTGATTCTTGTTGCGTTGTATTTATAACTCAAATATCTACCCTAAAAAAGTTCAAATGGAAGGAACTCCTTTTGAGTCAACCTCTAGGTAATTATCAAGTTGATTTCCACAACCGTCGCCTCTTATGTAGGGATCGGGGTGAACGTCGGGTTTTTCATTGAGTCTAGCATTTTTGAACACTAGAGTCCATTATGAATCAATCCATATGATCATATATGCCTAATCCGTCCACTTTTTAAAAAATCAAATTGTTGAGCCCGCCCAAAGGGGTACCCCTTTGGCCGGTGGCCAGATTTTGCCCCGATCTCTGGCAGCCGTCAGTAAAACGGCTATAACTCTCTCCAGAAGTAAGCTTTACCCGTGATTCTTGTTGCATTGGATTTCTAACTCAAATATCTACCCTACAAAAAGTTTAAATGGAAGAAACTCCTTTTGAGTCAACCTCTAGGTGATTATCAAGTTGATTTCCACAACCTCACCTCTTATGTAGGGATCGGGGTGAACGTCGGGTTTTTCATTGAGTCTAACATTTTTAAACACTAGAGTCCATTATGAATCAATCCATATGATCATATATGACTAATCCGTCCACTTTTGAAAATATCAAATTTTTGAGCCCGCCCAAAGGGTACCCTTTTGGCCGGTGGCCAGATTTGGCCCCGTTCTCTGCCAGCCGTCAGTAAAACGGCTATAACTCTTTCCTGAAGTAAGCTTTACCGGTGATTCTTATTGCGTTGGATTCCTAACTCAAATATCTACCCTAAAAAATTTCAAATGGAAGAAACTCCTTTTGAGTCAACCTCTAGGTGATTATCAAGTTGATTTCCACAACCGTCGCCTCTTATGTAGGGATCGGGGTGAACGTCGGGTTTTTCATTGAGTCTAGCATTTTTAAACACTAGAGTCCATTATGAATCAATCCATATGATCATATATGCCTAATCCGTCCACTTTTGAAAAAACCAAATTTTTGAGCCCGCCCAAAGGGGTACCCCTTTTGCCGGTGGCCAGACTTGGCCCCGTTCTCTGCCAGCCGTCTGTAAAACGGCTATAACTCTCTCTAGAAGTAAGCTTTACCCGTGATTCTTATTGCGTTGGATTCCTAACTCAAATATCTACCCTAAAAAAGTTCAAATGGAAGAAACTCCGTTTGAGTCAACCTCTAGGTGATTATCAAGTTGATTTCCACAACCGTCGCCTCTTATGTAGGGATCGGGGTGAACGTCGGGTTTTTCATTGAGTCTAGCATTTTTGAACACTAGAGTCCATTATGAATCAATCCATATAATCATATATGCCTAATCCGTCCACTTTTGAAAATATCAAATTTTTGAGCCCGCCCAAAGTGGTACCCATTTTGCCGGTGGCCAGATTTGGCCCCGTTTTCTGGCAGCCGTCAGTAAAACGGCTATAACTCTCTCCAGAAGTAAGATTTACCAGTGATTCTTGTTGCGTTGTATTTATAACTCAAATATCTACCCTAAAAAAAGTTCAAATGGAAGGAACTCCTTTTGAGTCAACCTCTAGGTGATTATCAAGTTGATTTCCACAACCTCGCCTATTATGTAGGGATTGGGATGAACGTCGGGTTTTTGATTGAGTCTAGCATTTTTAAACACTAGAGTCCATTATGAATCAATCCATATGATCATATATGACTAATCCGTCCACTTTTGAAAAAATCAAATTTTTGAGCCCGCCCAAAGGGGTACCCCTTTGGCCGGTGGCTAGATTTTGCCCCGTTTTCTGGCAGCCGTCTGTAAAATGGATATAACTCTCTCCAGAAGTAAGATTTACCCGTGATTCTTGTTGCGTTGGATTCCTAACTCAAATATCTACCTTCCCAAAAGTTCAAATGGACGAAACTCCTTTTGAGTTACTCTCTAGGTGATTATCAAGTTGATTTCCACAACCGTCGCCTCTTATGTAGGGATCGGGGTGAACGTCGGGTTTTTCATTGAGTCTAGCATTTTTTAACACTAGACTCTATGATGAATCCATCCATTTGATCATATATGCCTAATCCGTATACTTTTGAAAAAATCAAATTTTTGAGCCCGCCCAAATGGGTACCCATGTGGCCGGTGGCAAGATTTGGCCCAGTTTTCTGGCAGCCGTTAGTAAAACGGCTATAACTCTCTCCAGAAGTAAGCTTTACCCGTGATTCTTATTACGTTGGATTCCTAACTCAAATATCTACCCTATCAAAAGTTGAACCGGTAGAAACCCTATTTGAGTCGGCCTCTAGGTGAGTATCAAGTGGATTTCCAAAACCGTCACCTCTTATGTAGGGATCGGGGTGAACGTCGGGTTTTTCATTGAGTCTAGAATTTTTGAACACTAGAGTCCATTATGAATCAATCCATATGATCATATATGCCTAATCCGTCCACTTTTGAAAAAATCAAATTGTTGAGCCCGCCCAAAGGGGTACCCCTTTGGCCGGTGGCCAGATTTGGCCCCGTTCTCTGGCAGCCCTCAGTAAAACGGCTATAACTCTCTCCAGAAGTAAGCTTTACCCGTGATTCTTGTTGCGTTGCATTCCTAACTCAAATATCTACCGTACAAAAAGTTTAAATGGAAGAAACTCCTTTTGAGTCAACCTCTAGGTGATTATCAAGTTGATTTCCACAACCTCGCCTCTTATATAGGGATCGGGGTGAACGTCGGGTTTTTCATTGAGTCTAGCATTTTTAAACACTAGAGTCCATTATGAATCAATCCATATGATCATATATGCCTAATCCGTCCACTTTTGAAAAAATCAAATTTTTGAGCCCACCTAAAGGGGTACTCCTTTGGCCGGTGGCCAGATTTGGCCCCGTTCTCTGCCAGCCGTCAGTAAAACGGCTATAACTCTCTCCAGAAGTAAGGTTTACCCGTGATTCTTATTGCGTTGGATTGCTAACTCAAATATGTACCCTAAAAAAGTTCGAATGGAAGAAACTCCTTTTAAGTCAACCTCTAGGTGATTATCAAGTTGATTTCCACAACCGTCGCCTCTTATGTAGGGATCGGGGTGAACGTCGGGTTTTTCATTGAGTCTAGCATTTTTAAACACTAGAGTCCATTATGAATCAATCCATATGATCATATATGCCTAATCCATCCACTTTTGAAAAAATCAAATTTTTGAGCCCGCCCGAAGGGTACCCCTTTGGCCGGTGGCCAGATTTGGCCCCGTTCTCTGCCAGCCGTCAGTAAAACGGCTATAACTCTCTCCAGAAGTAAGCTTTACCCGTGATTCTTATTGCGTTGGATTCCTAACTCAAATATCTACCCTAAAAAAGTTCGAATGGAAGAAACTCCTTTTGAGTCAACCTCTAGGTGATTATCAAGTTGATTTCCACAACCGTCGCCTCTTATGTAGGGATCGGGGTGAACGTCGGGTTTTTCATTGAGTCTAGCATTTTTGAACACTAGAGTCCATTATGAATCAATCCATATGTTCATATATGCCTAATCCATCCACTTTTGAAAATATCAAATTTTTGAGCCCGCCCAAAGGTGTACCCCTTTTGCCGTTGGCCAGATTTGGCCCCGTTTTCTGGCAGCCGTCAGTAAAACGGCTATAACTCTCTCCAGAAGTAAGATTTACCCGTGATTCTTGTTGCGTTGTATTTATAACTCAAATATCTACCCTAAAAAAAGTTCAAATGGAAGGAACTCCTTTTGAGTCAACCTCTAGGTGATTATCAAGTTGATTTCCACAACCTCGCCTATTATGTAGGGATCGGGATGAACGTCGGGTTTTTCATTGAGTCTAGCATTTTTAAACACTAGAGTCCATTATGAATCAATCCATATGATCATATATGACTAATCCGTCCACTTTTGAAAAAATCAAATTTTTGAGCCCGCCCAAAGGGGTACCCCTTTGGCCGGTGGCCAGATTTGGCCCCGTTCTCTGCCAGCCGTCAGTAAAACGGCTATAACTCTCTCCAAAAGTAAGCTTTACCCGTGATTCTTATTGCGTTGGATTCCTAACTCAAATATCTACCCTAAAAAAGTTCAAATGGAAGAAACTCCTTTTGAGTCAACCTCTAGGTGATTATCAAGTTGATTTCCACAACCGTCGCCTCTTATGTAGGGATCGGGGTGAACGTCGGGTTTTTCATTGAGTCTAGCATTTTTGAACACTAGAGTCCATTATGAATCAATCCATATGATCATATATGCCTAATCCGTCCACTTTTGAAAATATCAAATTTTTGAGCCCGCCCAAAGGGGTACCCCTTTTCCGTTGGCCAGATTTGGCCCCGTTTTTTGGCAGCCGTCAGTAAAACGGCTATAACGCTCTCCAGAAGTAAGATTTACCCGTGATTCTTGTTGTGTTGTATTTATAACTCAAATATCTACCCTAAAAAAAGTTCAAATGGAAGGAACTGCTTTTGAGTTAACCTCTAGGTAATTATCAAGTTGATTTCCACAACCGTCGCCTCTTATGTAGGGATCGGGGTGAACGTCGGGTTTTTCATTGAGTCTAGCATTTTTGAACACTAGAGTCCATTATGAATCAATCCATATGATCATATATGCCTAATCCGTCCACTTTTGAAAAAATCAAATTGTTGAGCCCGCCCAAAGGGGTACCCCTTTGGCCGGTGGCCAGATTTTGCCCAGTTCTCTGGCAGCCGTCAGTAAAACGGCTATAACTCTCTCTAGAAGTAAGCTTTACCCGTGATTCTTTTGCGTTGGATTCCTAACTCAAATATCTATCCTACAAAAAGTTTAAATGGAAGAAACTCCTTTTGAGTCAACCTCTAGGTGATTATCAAGTTGATTTCCACAACCTCACCTCTTATGTAGGGATCGGGGTGAACGTCGGGTTTTTCATTGAGTCTAGCATTTTTAAACACTAGAGTCCATTATGAATCCATCCATATGATCATATATGACTAATCCGTCCACTTTTGAAAATATCAAATTTTTGAGCCCGCCCAAAGGGGTACCCTTTTGGCCGGTGGCCAGATTTGGCCCCGTTCTCTGCCAGCCGTCAGTAAAACGGCTATAACTCTTTCCAGAAGTAAGCTTTACCAGTGATTCTTATTACGTTGGATTCCTAACTCAAATATCTACCCTAAAAAAGTTCAAATGGAAGAAACTCCTTTTGAGTCAACCTCTAGGTGATTATCAAGTTGATTTCCACAACCGTCGCCTCTTATGTAGGGATCGGGGTGAACGTCGGGTTTTTCATTGAGTCTAGCATTTTTAAACACTAGAGTCCATTATGAATCAATCCATATGATCACATATGCCTAATCCGTCCACTTTTGAAAAAATCAAATTTTTGAGCCCGCCCAAAGGGGTACCCCTTTTGCCCGTGGCCAGATTTGGCCCCGTTCTCTGCCAGCCGTCTGTAAAACGGCTATAACTCTCTCCAGAAGTAAGCTTTACCCGTGATTCTTATTGCGTTGGATTCCTAACTCAAATATCTACCCTAAAAGAGTTCAAATGGAAGAAACTCCTTTTAAGTCAACCTCTAGGTGATTATCAAGTTGATTTCCACAACCGTCGCCTCTTATGTAGGGATCGGGGTGAATGTCGGGTTTTTCATTGAGTCTAGCAGTTTTGAACACTAGAGTCCATTATGAATCAATCTATATGATCACATATGCCTAATCCGTCCACTTTTGAAAAAATCAAATTTTTGAGCCCGCCCAAAGGGGTACCCCTTTTGCCGGTGGCCAAATTTGGCCCCGTTTTCTGGCAGCCGTCAGTAAAACGGCTATAACTCTCTCCAGAAGTAAGATTTACCCGTGATTCTTGTTGCGTTGTATTTATAACTCAAATATCTACCCTAAAAAAAGTTCAAATGGAAGGAACTCCTTTTGAGTCAACCTCTAGGTGATTATCAAGTTGATTTCCACAACCTCACCTATTATGTAGGGATTGGGATGAACGTCGGGTTTTTCATTGAGTCTAGCATTTTTAAACACTAGAGTCCATTATGAATCAATCCATATGATCATATATGACTAATCCGTCCACTTTTGAAAAAATCAAATTTTTGAGCCCGCCCAAAGGGGTACCCCTTTGGCCGGTGGCTAGATTTTGCCCCGTTTTCTGGCAGCCGTCTGTAAAATGGATATAACTCTCTCCAGAAGTAAGATTTACCCGTGATTCTTGTTGCGTTGGATTCCTAACTCAAATATCTACCTTCCCAAAAGTTCAAATGGATGAAACTCCTTTTGAGTTACTCTCAAGGTGATTATCAAGTTGATTTCCACAACCGTCGCCTCTTATGTAGGGATCGGGGTGAACGTCGGGTTTTTCATTGAGTCTAGCATTTTTGAACACTAGACTCTATGATGAATCAATCCATATGATCATATATGCCTAATCCGTACACTTTTGAAAAAATCAAATTTTTGAGCCCGCCCAAAGGGTTACCCCTATGGCCGGTGGCAAGATTTGGCCCAGTTTTCTGGCAGCCGTTAGTAAAACGGCTATAACTCTCTCCAGAAGTAAGCTTTACCCGTGATTCTTATTACGTTGGATTCTTAACTCAAATATCTACCCTATCAAAAGTTGAACCGGTAGAAACCCTATTTGAGTCGGCCTCTAGGTGAGTATCAAGTGGATTTCCAAAACCGTCACCTCTTATGTAGGGATCGGGGTGAACGTCGGGTTTTTCATTGAGTCTAGAATTTTTGAACACTAGAGTCCATTATGAATCAATCCATATGATCATATATGCCTAATCCGTCCACTTTTGAAAAAATCAAATTGTTGAGCCCGCCCAAAGGGGTACCCCTTTAGCCGGTGGCCAGATTTGGCCCCGTTTTCTGGCAGCCGTCAGTAAAACGGCTATAGCTCTCTCCAGACGTAAGATTTACCCGTGATTCTTGTTGCATTGGATTCCTAACTCAAATATCTACCCTACAAAAAGTGTAAATGGAAGAAACTCCTTTTGAGTCAACCTCTAGGTGACTATCAAGTTGATTTCCACAACCTCGCCTCTTATGTAGGGATCGGGGTGAACGTCGGGTTTTTCATTGAGTCTAGCATTTTTAAACACTAGAGTCCATTATGAATCAATCCATATGATCATATATGCCTAATCCGTCCACTTTTGAAAAAATCAAATTTTTGAGCCCGCCCAAAGGGGTACCCCTTTGGCCGGTGGCCAGATTTGGCCCCGTTCTCTGGCAGCCGTCAGTAAAACGGCTATAACTCTCTCCAGAAGTAAGATTTACCCGTGATTCTTGTTGCGTTGCATTCCTAACTCAAATATCTACCCTACAAAAAGTTCAAATGGAAGAAACTCCTTTTGAGTCAACCTCTAGGTGATTATCAAGTTGATTTCCACAACCTCGCCTCTTATGTAGGGATCGGGGTGAACGTCGGGTTTTTCATTGAGTCTAGCATTTTTAAACACTAGAGTCCATTATGAATCAATCCATATGATCATATATGCCTAATCCGTCCACTTTTGAAAAAATCAAATTTTTGAGCCCGCCTAAAGGGGTACTCCTTTGGCCGGTGGCCAGATTTGGCCCCGTTCTCTGCCAGCCGTCAGTAAAACGGCTATAACTCTCTCCAGAAGTAAGGTTTACCCGTGATTCTTATTGCGTTGGATTCCTAACTCAAATATCTACTCTAAAAAAGTTCAAATGGAAGAAACTCTTTTTGAGTCAACCTCTAGGTGATTATCAAGTTGATTTCCACAACCGTCACCTCTTATGTAGGGATCGGGGTGAACGTCTGGTTTTTCATTGAGTCTAGAATTTTTGAACACTAGAGTCCATTATGAATCAATCCATATGATCATATATGCCTAATCCGTCCACTTTTGAAAATATCAAATTTTTGAGCACGCCCAAAGGGGTACCCCTTTTGCCGGTGGCCAGATTTGGCCCCGTTTTCTGGCAACCGTCAGTAAAACGGCTATAACTCTCTCCAGAAGTAAGATTTACCCGTGATTCTTGTTGCGTTGTATTCATAACTCAAATATCAACCCTAAAAAAAGTTCAAATGGAAGGAACTCCTTTTGAGTCAACCTCTAGGTGATTATGAAGTTGATTTCCACAACCTCGCCTCTTATGTAGGGATCGGGATGAACGTCGAGTTTTTCATTGAGTCTAGCATTTTTAAACACTAGAGTCCATTATGAATCAATCCATATGATCATATATGACTAATCCGTCCACTTTTGAAAAAATCAAATTTTTGAGCCCGCCCAAAGGGGTACCCCTTTGGCCGGTGGCTAGATTTGGCCCCGTTTTCTGGCAGCCGTCTGTAAAACGGATATAACTCTCTCCAGAAGTAAAATTTACCCGTGATTCTTGTTGTGTTGGATTTCTAACTCAAATATCTACCCTCCCAAAAGTTCAAATGGACGTAACTCCTTTTGAGTTACTCTCTAGGTTATTATCAAGTTGATTTCCACAACCTCGCCTCTTATGTAGGGATCGGGGTGAACGTCGGGATTTTCATTGAGTCTAGCATTTTTGAACACTAGACTCTATGATAAATCAATCCATATGACCATATATGCCTAATGCGTACACTTTTGAAAAAATCAAAATTTTGAGCCCGCCCAAAGGGGTACCCCTGTGGCCGGTGGCAAGATTTGGCCCAGTTTTCTGGCAGCCGTTAGTAAAATGGCTATAACTCTCTCCAGAAGAAAGATTTACCCGTGATTCTTGTTGCGTTGGATTCCTAACTCAAATATCTACCCTACCAAAAGTTCAACCGGTAGAAACCCTATTTGAGTCGGCCTCTTGGTAAGTATCAAGTGGATTTCCAAAACCGTCACCTCTTATGTAGGGATCGGGGTGAACGTCGGGTTTTCATTGAGTCTAGCATTTTTGAACACTAGAGTCCATTATGAATCAATCCATATGATCATATATGCCTAATCCGTCCACTTTTGAAAAAATAAAATTGTTGAGCCCGCCCAAAGGGGTACCCCTTTGGCCGGTGGCCAGATTTGGCCCCGTTCTCTGGCAGCCATCAGTAAAACGGCTATAACTCTCTCCAGAAGTAAGCTTTACCCGTGATACTTGTTGCGTTGGATTCCTAACTCAAATATCTACCCTACAAAAAGGGCAAATGGAAGAAACTCCTTTTGAGTCAACCTCTAGGTGATTATCAAGTTGATTTCCACAACCTCGCCTCTTATGTAGGGATCGGGGTGAACGTCGGGTTTTTCATTGAGTCTAGCATTTTTAAACACTAGAGTCCATTATGAATCAATCCATATGATCATATATGCCTAATCCGTCCACTTTTGAAAAAATCAAATTTTTGAGCCCGCCCAAAGGGGTACCCCTTTGGCCGGTGGCCAGATTTGGCCCCGTTCTCTGGCAGCCGTCAGTAAAACGGCTATAACTCTCTCCAGAAGTAAGCTTTACCCGTGATTCTTGTTGCGTTGCATTCCTAACTCAAATATCTACCCTACAAAAAGTTCAAATGGAAGAAACTCCTTTTGAGTCAACCTCTAGGTGATTATCAAGTTGATTTCCACAACCTCGCCTCTTATGTAGGGATCGGGGTGAACGTCGGGTTTTTCATTGAGTCTAGCATTTTTAAACACTAGAGTCCATTATGAATCAATCCATATGATCATATATGCCTAATCCGTCCACTTTTGAAAAAATCAAATTTTTGAACCCGCCTAAAGGGGTACTCCTTTGGCCGGTGGCCAGATTTGGCCCCGTTCTCTGCCAGCCGTCAGTAAAACGGCTATAACTCTCTCCAGAAGTAAGGTTTACCCGTGATTCTTATTGCGTTGGATTCCTAACTCAAATATCTACTCTAAAAAAGTTCAAATGGAAGAAACTCTTTTTGAGTCAACCTTTAGGTGATTATCAAGTTGATTTCCACAACCGTCGCCTCTTATGTAGGGATCGGGGTGAACGTCTGGTTTTTCATTGAGTCTAGAATTTTTGAACACTAGAGTCCATTATGAATCAATCCATATGATCATATATGCCTAATCCGTCCACTTTTGAAAATATCAAATTTTTGAGCCCGCCCAAAGGGGTACCCCTTTTGCCGGTGGCCAGATTTGGCCCCGTTTTCTGGCAGCCGTCAGTAAAACGGCTATAACTCTCTCCAGAAGTAAGATTTATCCGTGATTCTTGTTGCGTTGTATTTATAACTCAAATATCAACCCTAAA
This sequence comes from Perilla frutescens, assembly GCA_026008535.1. Taxonomy (NCBI): domain Eukaryota; kingdom Viridiplantae; phylum Streptophyta; class Magnoliopsida; order Lamiales; family Lamiaceae; genus Perilla; species Perilla frutescens. The sequence goes on from BRKX01000016.1 coordinate 61,702,411, forward strand.
AAAAGTTCAAATGGAAGGAACTCCTTTTGAGTCAACCTCTAGGTGATTATCAAGTTGATTTCCACAACCTCGCCTCTTATGTAGGGATCGGGATGAACGTCGGGTTTTTCATTGAGTCTAGCATTTTTAAACACTAGAGTCCATTATGAATCAATCCATATGATCATATATGACTAATCCGTCCACTTTTGAAAAAATCAAATTTTTGAGCCCGCCCAAAGGGGTACCCCTTTGGCCGGTGGCTAGATTTGGCCCCGTTTTCTGGCAGCCGTCTGTAAAACGGATATAACTCTCTCCAGAAGTAAGATTTACCCGTGATTCTTGTTGTGTTGGATTTCTAACTCAAATATCTACCCTCCCAAAAGTTCAAATGGACGTAACTCCTTTTGAGTTACTCTCTAGGTTATTATCAAGTTGATTTCCACAACCGTCGCCTCTTATGTAGGGATCGGGGTGAACGTCGGGATTTTCATTGAGTCTAGCATTTTTGAACACTAGACTCTATGATGAATCAATCCATATGATCATATATGCCTAATGCATACACTTTTGAAAAAATCAAAATTTTGAGCCCGCCCAGAGGGGTACCCCTGTGGCCGGTGGCAAGATTTGGCCCAGTTTTCTGGCAGCCGTTAGTAAAATGGCTATAACTCTCTCCAGAAGAAAGATTTACCCGTGATTCTTGTTGCGTTGGATTCCTAACTCAAATATCTACCCTACCAAAAGTTCAACCGGTAGAAACCCTATTTGAGTCGGCCTCTTGGTAAGTATCAAGTGGATTTCCAAAACCGTCACCTCTTATATAGGGATCGGGGTGAACGTCGGGTTTTCATTGAGTCTAGCATTTTTGAACACTAGAGTCCATTATGAATCAATCCATATGATCATATATGCCTAATCCGTCCACTTTTGAAAAAATCAAATTGTTGAGCCCGCCCAAAGGGGTACCCCTTTGGCCGGTGCCCAGATTTGGCCCCGTTCTCTGGCAGCCATCAGTAAAACGGCTATAACTCTCTCCAGAAGTAAGCTTTACCCGTGATACTTGTTGCGTTGGATTCCTAACTCAAATATCTACCCTACAAAAAGGGCAAATGGAATAAACTCCTTTTGAGTCAACCTCTAGGTGATTATCAAGTTGATTTCCACAACCTCGCCTCTTATGTAGGGATCGGGGTGAACGTCGGGTTTTTCATTGAGTCTTGCATTTTCAAACACTAGAGTCCATTGTGAATCAATCCATATGATCATATATGCCTAATCCGTCCACTTTTGAAAAAATTAAATTGTTGAGCCCGCCCAAAGGGGTACCCCTTTGGCCGGTGGCCAGATTTGGCCCCGTTCTCTGGCATCAGTAAGTAAAACGGCTATAACTCTCTCCAGAAGTAAGCTTTACCCGTATTTCTTGTTGAGTTGGATTCCTAACTCAAATATCTACCTTACAAAAAGTGCAAATGGGAGAAACTCCTTTTGAGTCAACCTCTAGGTGATTATCAATTTGATTTCCACAACCTCGCCTCTTATGTAGGGATGGGGGTGAACGTCGGGTTTTTCATTGAGTCTTGCATTTTTAAACACTAGAGTCCATTATGAATCAAACCATATGATCATATATGCCTAATCCGTCCACTTTTGAAAAAATCAAATTGTTGAGCCCGCCCAAAGGGGTACCCCTTTGGCCGGTGGCCAGATTTGGCCCCGTTCTCTGGCAGCCGTCAGTAAAACGGCTATAACTCTCTCCAGAAGTAGGCTTTACCCGTGATTCTTGTTGCGTTGGATTCCTAACTCAAATATGTACCCTACCAAAAGTTCAAATAGAAGAAAATCCTTTTGAGTCAACCTCTAGGTGATTATCAAGTTGATTTCCACAACCGTCGCCTCTTATGTAGGGATCGGGGTGAACGTCGGGTTTTTCATTGAGTCTAACATTTTTGAACACTAGAATCCATTATGAATCAATCCATATGATCATATATGCCTAATCCGTCCACTTTTGAAAATATCAAATTTTTGAGCCAGCCCAAAGGGGTACCCCTTTTGGCAGTGGCCAGATTTGGCCCCGTTTTCTGGCAGCCGTCAGTAAAACGGCTATAGCTCTCTCCAGAAGTAAGATTTACCCGTGATTCTTGTTGCATTGGATTCCTAACTCAAATATCTACCCTACAAAAAGTGTAAATGGAAGAAACTCCTTTTGAGTCAACCTCTAGGTGACTATCAAGTTGATTTCCACAACCTCGCCTCTTATGTAAGGATCGGGGTGAACGTCGGGTTTTTCATTGAGTCTTGCATTTTTAAACACTAGAGTCCATTGTGAATCAATACATATGAACATATATGCCTAATCCGTCCACTTTTGAAAAAATTAAATTGTTGAGCCCGTCCAAAGGGGTACCCCTTTGGCCGGTGGCCAGATTTGGCCCCGTTCTCTGGCAGCCGTAAGTAAAACGGCTATAACTCTCTCCAGAAGTAAGCTTTACCCGTGATTCTTGTTGCGTTGGATTCCTAACTCAAATATCTACCCTACAAAAAGTGCAAATGGAAGAAATTCCTTTTGTGTCAACCTCTAGGTGATTATCAAGTTGATTTCCACAACCTCGCCTCTTATGTAGGGATCGGGGTGAACGTCGGGTTTTTCATTGAGTCTTGCATTTTTAAACACTAGAGTCCATTGTGAATCAATACATATGAACATATATGCCTAATCCGTCCACTTTTGAAAAAATTAAATTGTTGAGCCCGTCCAAAGGGGTACCCCTTTGGCCGGTGGCCAGATTTGGCCCCGTTCTCTGGCAGCCGTAAGTAAAACAGCTATAACTCTCTCCAGAAGTAAGCTTTACCCGTGATTCTTGTTGCGTTGGATTCCTAACTCAAATATCTACCCTACAAAAAGTGCAAATGGAAGAAATTCCTTTTGTGTCAACCTCTAGGTGATTATCAAGTTGATTTCCACAACCTCGCTTCTTATGTAGGGATCGGGGTGAACGTCGGGTTTTTCATTGAGTCTTGCATTTTTAAACACTAGAGTCCATTACGAATCAATCCATATGATCATATATGCCTAATCCGTCCACTTTTGAAAAAATCAAATTGTTGAGCCCGCCCAAAGGGGTACCGCTTTGGCCGGTGGCCAGATTTGGCCCCGTTCTCTGGCAGCCGTCAGTAAAACGGCTATAACTCTCTCCAGAAGTAAGCTTTACCCGTGATTCTTGTTGCGTTGGATTCCTAACTCAAATATGTACCCTACCAAAAGTTCAAATGGAAGAAACTGCTTTTGAGTCAACCTCTAGGTGATTATCAAGTTGATTTCCACAACCGTCGCCTCTTATGTAGGGATCGGGGTGAACGTCGGGTTTTTCATTGAGTCTAGCATTTTTGAACACTAGTGTCTATTATGAATCCATCCATATGATCATATATGCCTAATCCGTACACTTTCGAAAAAATGAAATTTTTGAGCCCGCCCAAAAGGGTACCCCTTTGACCGGTGACCAGATTTGGCCCCGTTTTCTGGCAGCCGTCTGTAAAACGGCTATAACTCTCTCCAGAAGTATGATTTACCCGTGATTCTTGTTGCGTTGTATTTCTAACTCAAATATCTACCCTACAAAAAGTTCAAATGGAAAAAACTCCTTTTGAGTCAACATCTAGGCGATTATCAAGTTGATTTCCACAATCGTCGCCTCTTATGTAGGGATCGGGGTGAACGTCCGGTTTTTCATTGAGTCTAGCATTTTTGAACAGTAGAGTCCATTATGAATCAATCCATATGATCATATATGACTAATCCGTCCACTTTTGAAAAAATCAAATTTTTGAGCCCGCCCAAAGGGGTACCCCTTCTGCCGGTGGCCAGATTTGGCCCCGTTTTCTGGTAGCCGTCAGTAAAACGGCTATAACTCTCTCCAGAAGGAAGATTTACCCGTGATTCTTATTGCGTTGTATTTCTAACTCAAACATCTACCCTACAAAAAGTTCAAATGGAAGAAACTCCTTTTGAGTCAACCCTACAAAAAGTTCAAATGGAAGAAACTCCTTTTGAGTCAACCTCTAGGTTATTATCAAGTTGATTTCCACAACCGTCGCCTTTTATGTAGGGATCGGGGTGAACGTCGGTTTTTCATTGAGTCTAGCATTTTTGAACACTAGAGTCCATTATAAATCAATCCATATGATCATATATGCCTAATCCGTCCACTTTTGAAAATATCAAATTTTTGAGCCCACCCAAAGGGGTACCTTTTTTGCCGGAGGCCAGATTTGGCCCCATTTTCTGGCAGCCGTCAGTAAAACGGCTATAACTCTCTCCAGAAGTAAGATTTACCCGTGATTCTTATTGCGTTGTATTTCTAACTCAAATATCTACCCTACAAAAAGTTCAAATGGAAGAAACTCCTTTTGAGTCAACCTCTAGGTGATTATCAAGTTGATTTCCACGACCGTCGGCTCTTATGTAGGGATCGGGGTGAACGTCCGGTTTTTCATTGAGTCTAGCATTTTTGAACACTAGAGTCCATTATGAATCAATCCATATGATCATATATGCCTAATCCGTAAAATTTTGAAAAAATCAAATTTTTGAGCCCGCCCAAAGGGGTACCCCTTTTGGCAGTGGCCAGATTTGGCCCCGTTTTCTGGCAGCCGTCAGTAAAACGGCTATAGCTCTCTCCAGAAGTAAGATTTACCCGTGATTCTTGTTGCATTGGATTCCTAACTCAAATATGTACCCTACCAAAAGTTCAAATGGAAGAAACTCCTTTTGAGTCAACCTCTAGGTGACTATCAAGTTGATTTCCACAACCTCGCCTCTTATGTAGGGATCGGGGTGAACGTCGGGTTTTTCATTGAGTCTAGCATTTTTGAACACTAGAGTCCATTATCAATCAATCCATATGATCATATATGCCTAATCCGTCCACCTTTGAAAATATCAAAATTTTGAGCCCGCCCAAAGGGTACCCCTTTTGCCGGTGACCAGCTTTGGCCCCTTTTCTGGCAGCCGTCAGTAAAACGGCTATAACTCTCTCCAGAAGTAAGATTTATCCGTGATTCTTGTTGCGTTGTATTTCTAACTCAAATATCTACCCTACAAAAAGTTCAAATGGAAGAAACTCTGTTTGAGTCAACCCTACAAAAAGTTCAAATGGAAGAAACTCCTTTTGAGTCAACCTCTAGGTTATTTTCAAGTTGATTTCCACAACCGTCGCCTTTTATGTAGGGATCGGGGTGAACGTCGGTTTTTCATTGAGTCTAGCATTTTTGAACACTAGATTCCATTGTAAATCAATCCATATGATCATATATGCCTAATCCGTCCACTTTTGAAAATATCAAATTTTTGAGCCCGCCCAAAGGGGTGCCCCTTTTGCTGGAGGCCAGATTTGGCCCCATTTTCTGGCAGCCGTCAGTAAAACGGCTATAACTCTCTCCAGAAGTAAGATTTACCCGTGATTCTTATTGCGTTGTATTTCTAACTCAAACATCTACCCTACAAAAAGTTCAAATGGAAGAAACTCCTTTTGAGTCAACCCTACAAAAAGTTCAAATGGAAGTAACTCCTTTTGAGTCAACCTCTAGGTGATTATCAATTTGATTTCCACAACCTCGCCTCTTATGTAGGGATCGGGGTGAACGTCGGGTTTTTCATTGAGTCTTGCATTTTTAAACACTAGAGTCCATTGTGAATCAATACATATGAACATATATGCCTAATCCGTCCACTTTTGAAAAAATTAAATTGTTGAGCCCGTCCAAAGGGGTACCCCTTTGGCCGGTGGCCAGATTTGGCCCCGTTCTCTGGCAGCCGTAAGTAAAACAGCTATAACTCTCTCCAGAAGTAAGCTTTACCCGTGATTCTTGTTGCGTTGGATTCCTAACTCAAATATCTACCCTACAAAAAGTGCAAATGGAAGAAATTCCTTTTGTGTCAACCTCTAGGTGATTATCAAGTTGATTTCCACAACCTCGCTTCTTATGTAGGGATCGGGGTGAACGTCGGGTTTTTCATTGAGTCTTGCATTTTTAAACACTAGAGTCCATTACGAATCAATCCATATGATCATATATGCCTAATCCGTCCACTTTTGAAAATATCAAATTTTTGAGCCCGCCCAAAGGGGTACCCCTTTTGGCAGTGGCCAGATTTGGCCCCGTTTTCTGGCAGCCGTCAGTAAAACGGCTATAGCTCTCTCCAGAAGTAAGATTTACCCGTGATTCTTGTTGCATTGGATTCCTAACTCAAATATGTACCCTACCAAAAGTTCAAATGGAAGAAACTCCTTTTGAGTCAACCTCTAGGTGACTATCAAGTTGATTTCCACAACCTCGCCTCTTATGTAGGGATCGGGGTGAACGTCGGGTTTTTCATTGAGTCTTGCATTTTTAAACACTAGAGTCCATTGTGAATCAATACATATGAACATATATGCCTAATCCGTCCACTTTTGAAAAAATTAAATTGTTGAGCCCGTCCAAAGGGGTACCCCTTTGGCCGGTGGCCAGATTTGGCCCCGTTCTCTGGCAGCCGTAAGTAAAACGGCTATAACTCTCTCCAGAAGTAAGCTTTACCTGTGATTCTTGTTGCGTTGGATTCCTAACTCAAATATCTACCCTACGAAAAGTGCAAATGGAAGAAATTCCTTTTGTGTCAACCTCTAGGTGATTATCAAGTTGATTTCCACAACCTCGCCTCTTATGTAGGGATCGGGGTGAACGTCTGGTTTTTCATTGAGTCTTGCATTTTTAAACACTAGAGTCCATTACGAATCAATCCATATGATCATATATGCCTAATCCGTCCACTTTTGAAAAAATCAAATTGTTGAGCCCGCCCAAAGGGGTACCCCTTTGGCCGGTGGCCAGATTTGGCCCCGTTCTCTGGCAGCCGTCAGTAAAACGGCTATAACTCTCTCCAGAAGTAAGCTTTACCCGTGATTATTGTTGCGTTAGATTCCTAACTCAAATATGTACCCTACCAAAAGTTCAAATGGAAGAAACTGCTTTTGAGTCAACCTCTAGGTGATTATCAAGTTTATTTCCACAACCGTCGCCTCTTATGTAGGGATCGGGGTGAACATTGGGTTTTTCATTGAGTCTAGCATTTTTGAACACTAGTGTCTATTATGAATCAATCCATATGATCATATATGCTTAATCCGTCCACTTTCGAAAAAATGAAATTTTTGAGCCCGCCCAAAAGGGTACCCCTTTGACCGGTGACCAGATTTGGTCCCGTTTTCTGGCAGCCGTCTGTAAAACGGCTATAACTCTCTCCAGAAGTAAGATTTACCCGTGATTCTTGTTGCGTTGTATTTCTAACTCAAATATCTACCCTACAAAAAGTTCAAATGGAAAAAACTCCTTTTGAGTCAACATCTAGGTGATTATCAAGTTGATTTCCACAATCGTCGCCTCTTATGTAGGGATCGGGGTGAACGTCCGGTTTTTCATTGAGTCTAGCATTTTTGAACAGTAGAGTCCATTATGAATCAATCCATATGATCATATATGACTAATCCGTCCACTTTTGAAAAAATCAAATTTTTGAGCCCGCCCAAAGGGGTACCCCTTCTGCCGGTGGCCAGATTTGGCCCCGTTTTCTGGCAGCCGTCAGAAAAACGGCTATAACTCTCTCCAGAAGGAAGATTTACCCGTGATTCTTATTACGTTGTATTTCTAACTCAAATATCTACCGTACAAAAGTTCAAATGGAAGAAACTCCTTTTGAGTCAACCTCTAGGTGACTATCAAGTTGATTTCCACAACCTCGCCTCTTATGTAGGGATCGGGGTGAACGTCGGGTTTTTCATTGAGTCTAGCATTTTTGAACACTTGAGTCCATTATAAATCAATCCATATGATCATATATGCCTAATCCGTCCACTTTTGAAAATATCAAATTTTTGAGCCCGCCCAAAGCGGTGCCCCTTTTGCTGGAGGCCAGATTTGGCCCCATTTTCTGGCAGCCGTCAGTAAAACGGCTATAACTCTCTCCAGAAGTAAGATTTACCCGTGATTCTTATTGCGTTGGATTCCTAAATCAAATATCTACCCTACCAAAAGTTCAAATGGAAGAAACTCCTTTTGAGTTACTCTCTAGGTGATTATCAAGTTGATTTCCACAACCGTGGCCTCTTATGTAGGGATCGGGGTGAACGTCGGGTTTTTCATTGAGTCTAGCATTTTTGACCACTAGAGTCCATTATGAATCAATCCATATGATCATATATGCCTAATCCGTCCCTTTTGAAAAAATCAAATTTTTGAGCCCACCCAAAGGGGTACCTTTTTTGCCGGAGGCCAGATTTGGCCCCATTTTCTGGCAGCCGTCAGTAAAACGGCTATAACTCTCTCCAGAAGTAAGATTTACCCGTAATTCTTATTGCGTTGTATTTCTAACTCAAATATCTACCCTACAAAAAGTTCAAATGGAAGAAACTCCTTTTGAGTCAACCTCTAGGTGATTATCAAGTTGATTTCCACAACCGTCGGCTCTTATGTAGGGATCGGGGTGAACGTCCGGTTTTTCATTGAGTCTAGCATTTTTGAACACTAGAGTCCATTATGAATCAATCCATATGATCATATATGCCTAATCCGTAAACTTTTAAAAAAATCAAATTTTTGAGCCCGCCCAAAGGGGGCCTTTGGCCGGTGGCCAGATTTGGCCCCGTTTTCTGGCAGCCGTCTGTAAAACGGATATAACTCTCTCCAGAAGTAAGATTTACCCGTGATTCTTATTGCGTTGGATTCCTAAATCAAATATCTACCCTACCAAAAGTTCAAATGGAAGAACTCCTTTTGAGTTACTCTCTAGGTGATTATCAAGTTGATTTCCACAACCGTCGCCTCTTATGTAGGGATCGGGGTGAACGTCAGGTTTTTCATTGAGTCTAGCATTTTTGAACACTAGAGTCCATTATAAATCAATCCATATGATCATATATGCCTAATCCGTCCACCTTTGAAAATATCAAAATTTTGAGCCCGCCCAAAGGGTACCCCTTTTGCCGGTGACCAGCTTTGGCCCCTTTTCTGGCAGCCGTCAGTAAAACGGCTATAACTCTCTCCAGAAGTAAGATTTACCCGTGATTCTTGTTGCGTTGTATTTCTAACTCAAATATCTACCCTACAAAAAGTTCAAATGGAAGAAACTCTGTTTGAGTCAACCCTACAAAAAGTTCAAATGGAAGAAACTCCTTTTGAGTCAACCTCTAGGTTATTTTCAAGTTGATTTCCACAACCATCGCCTTTTATGTAGGGATCGGGGTGAACGTCGGTTTTTCATTGAGTCTAGCATTTTTGAACACTAGAGTCCATTATAAATCAATCCATATGATCATATATGCCTAATCCGTCCACTTTTGAAAATATCAAATTTTTGAGCCCGCCCAAAGGGGTGCCCCTTTTGCTGGAGGCCAGATTTGGCCCCATTTTCTGGCAGCCGTCAGTAAAACGGCTATAACTCTCTCCAGAAGTAAGATTTACCCGTGATTCTTATTGCGTTGTATTTCTAACTCAAACATCTACCCTACAAAAAGTTCAAATGGAAGAAACTCCTTTTGAGTCAACCTCTAGGTGATTATCAAGTTGATTTCCACAACCGTCGCCTCTTATGTAGGGATCGGGGTGAATGTCGGGTTTTTCATTGAGTCTAGCATTTTTGAACACTAGAGTCCATTATGAATCAATCCATGTGATCTTATATGTCTAATCCGTCCACTTTTGAAAATATCAAATTTTTGAGCCCGCCCAAAGGGGTACCCATTTTGCCGGTGGCCAGATTTGGCCCCGTTTTCTGGCAGCCGTCAGTAAAACGGCTATAACTCTCTCCAGAAGTAAGATTTACCCGTGATTCTTATTGCGTTGTATTTCTAACTCAAATATCTACCCTACAAAAAGTTCAAATGGAAGAAACTCCTTTTGAATCAACCTCTAGGTGATTATCAATTTGATTTCCACAGTCGTCGCCTCTTATGTAGGGATCGGGGTGAACGTCCGGTTTTTCATTGAGTCTAGCATTTTTGAACAGTAGAGTCCATAATGAATCAATCCATATGATCGTATATGCCTAATCCGTCCACTTTTGAAAAAATCAAATTTTTGAGCCCGCCCAAAGGGGTACCCCTTTTGCCGGTGGCCAGATTTGGCCCCGTTTTCTGGCAGCCGTCACTAAAACGGCTATAACTCTCTCCAGAAGTAAGATTTACCCGTGATTCTTATTGCGTTGTATTTCTAACTCAAATATCTACCCTACAAAAAGTTCAAATGGAAGAAACTCCTTTTGAGTCAACCTCTAGGTTATTTTCAAGTTGATTTCCACAACCGTCGCCTTTTATGTAGAGTCGGGGTGAACGTCGGTTTTTCATTGAGTCTAGCATTTTTGAACACTAGAGTCCATTATAAATCAATTCATATGATCATATATGCCTAATCCGTCCACTTTTGAAAATATCAAATTTTTGAGCCCGCCCAAAGGGATGCCCCTTTTGCTGGAGGCCAGATTTGGCCCCATTTTCTGGCAGCCGTCAGTAAAACGGCTATAACTCTCTCCAGAAGTAAGATTTACCCGTGATTCTTATTGCGTTATATTTCTAACTCAAATATCTACCCTACAAAAAGTTCAAATGGAAGAAACTCCTTTTGAATCAACCTCTAGGTGATTATCAATTTGATTTCCACAATCGTCGCCTCTTATGTAGGGATCGGGGTGAACGTCCGGTTTTTCATTGAGTCTAGCATTTTTGAACAGTAGAGTCCATAATGAATCAATCCATATGATCGTATATGACTAATCCGTCCACTTTTGAAAAAATCAAATTTTTGAGCCCGCCCAAAGGGGTACCCTTTTTGCCGGTGGCCAGATTTGGCCCCGTTTTCTGGCAGCCGTCACTAAAACGGCTATAACTCTCTCCAGAAGTAAGATTTACCCGTGATTCTTATTGCGTTGTATTTCTAACTCAAATATCTACCCTACAAAAAGTTCAAATGGAAAAAACTCCTTTTGAGTCAACATCTAGGTGATTATCAAGTTGATTTCCACAATCGTCGCCTCTTATGTAGGGATCGGGGTAAACGTTCGGTTTTTCATTGAGTCTAGCATTTTTGAACAGTAGAGTCCATAATGAATCAATCCATATGATCGTATATGACTAATCCGTCCACTTTTGAAAAAATCAAATTTTTGAGCCCGCCCAAAGGGGTACCCTTTTTGCCGGTGGCCAGATTTGGCCCCGTTTTCTGGCAGCCGTCACTAAAACGGCTATAACTCTCTCCAGAAGTAAGATTTATCCGTGATTCTTATTGCGTTGTATTTCTAACTCAAATATCTACCCTACAAAAAGTTCAAATGGAAAAAACTCCTTTTGAGTCAACATCTAGGTGATTATCAAGTTGATTTCCACAATCGTCGCCTCTTATGTAGGGATCGGGGTGAACGTTCGGTTTTTCATTGAGTCTAGCATTTTTGAACAGTAGAGTCCATTATGAATCAATCCATATGATCATATATGACTAATCCGTCCACTTTTGAAAAAATCAAATTTTTGAGCCCGCCCAAAGGGGTACCCCTTTTGCCGGTGGCCAGATTTGGCCCCGTTTTCTGGCAGCCGTCAGTAAAACGGCTATAACTCTCTCCAGAAGTAAGATTTACCCGTGATTCTTATTGCGTTCTATTTCTAACTCAAATATCTACCCTACAAAAAGTTCAAATGGAAGAAACTCCTTTTGAGTCAACCTCTAGGTGATTATCAAGTTGATTTCCACAACCGTTGGCTCTTATGTAGGGATCGGGGTGAACGTCCGGTTTTCATTGAGTCTAGCATTTTTGAACACTAGAGTCCATTATGAATCAATCCATATGATCATATATGCCTAATCCGTATACTTTTGAAAAAATCAAATTTTTGAGCCCGCCCAAAGGGGGCCTTTGGCCGGTGGCCAGATTTGGCCCCATTTTCTGGCAGCCGTCTGTAAAACGGATATAACTCTCTCCAGAAGTAAGATTTATCCGTGATTCTTATTGCGTTGGATTCCTAAATCAAATATCTACCCTACCAAAAGTTCAAATGGAAGAAACTCCTTTTGAGTTACTCTCTAGGTGATTATCAAGTTGATTTCCACAACCGTCGCCTCTTATGTAGGGATCGGGGTGAACGTCGGGTTTTTCATTGAGTCTAGCATTTTTGAACACTAGAGTCCATTATAAATCAATCCATATGATCATATATGCCTAATCCGTCCACCTTTGAAAATATCAAAATTTTGAGCCCGCCCAAAGGGTACCCCTTTTGCCGGTGACCAGATTTGGCCCCTTTTCTGGCAGCCGTCAGTAAAACGGCTATAACTCTCTCCAGAAGTAAGATTTACCCGTGATTCTTATTGCGTTGTATTTCTAACTCAAACATCTACCCTACAAAAAGTTCAAATGGAAGAAACTCCTTTTGAGTCAACCTCTAGGTGATTATCAAGTTGATTTCCACAACCGTCGCCTCTTATGTAGGGATCGGGGTGAATGTCGGGTTTTTCATTGAGTCTAGCATTTTTGAACACTAGAGTCCATTATAAATCAATCCATATGATCATATATGCCTAATCCGTCCACCTTTGAAAATATCAAAATTTTGAGCCCGCCCAAAGGGTACCCCTTTTGCCGGTGACCAGATTTGGCCCCTTTTCTGGCAGCCGTCAGTAAAACGGCTATAACTCTCTGCAGAAGTAAGATTTACCCATGATTCTTGTTGCGTTGTATTTCTAACTCAAATATCTACCCTACAAAAAGTTCAAATGGAAGAAACACCGTTTGAGTCAACCCTACAAAAAGTTCAAATGGAAGAAACTCCTTTTGAGTCAACCTCTAGGTTATTATCAAGTTGATTTCCACAACCGTCGCCTTTTATGTAGGGATCGGGGTGAACGTCGGTTTTTCATTGAGTCTAGCATTTTTGAACACTAGAGTCCATTATAAATCAATCCATATGATCATATATGCCTAATCCATCCACTTTTGAAAATATCAAATTTTTGAGCCCGCCCAAAGGGGTACCTGTTTTGCCGGAGGCCAGATTTGGCACCATTTTCTGGCAGCCGTCAGTAAAACGGCTATAACTCTCTCCAGAAGTAAGATTTACCCGTGATTCTTATTGCGTTGTATTTCTAACTCAAATATCTAGCCTACAAAAAGTTCAAATGGAAGAAACTCCTTTTGAGTCAACCTATAGGTGATTATCAAGTTGATTTCCACAACCGTCGCCTTTTATGTAGGGATCGGGGTGAACGTCGGTTTTTCATTGAGTCTAGCATTTTTGAACACTAGAGTCCATTATTAATCAATCCATATGATCATATATGCCTAATCCGTCCACTTTTGAAAATATCAAATTTTTGAGCCCGCCCAAAGGGGTACCTTTTTTGCCGGAGTCCAGATTTGGCCCCATTTTCTGGCAGCCGTCAGTAAAACGGCTATAACTCTCTCCAGAAGTAAGATTTACCCGTGATTCTTATTGCGTTGTATTTCTAACTCAAATATCTACCCTACAAAAAGTTCAAATGGAAGAAACTCCTTTTGAGTCAACCTCTAGGTGATTATCAAGTTGATTTCCACAACCGTCGCCTTTTATGTAGGGATCGGGGTGAACGTCGGTTTTTCATTGAGTCTAGCATTTTTGAACACTAGAGTCCATTATAAATCAATCCATATGATCATATATGCCTAATCCGTCCACTTTTGAAAATATCAAATTTTTGAGCCCGCCCAAAGGGGTACCTTTTTTGCCGGAGTCCAGATTTGGCCCCATTTTCTGGCAGCCGTCAGTAAAATGGCTATAACTCTCTCCAAAAGTAAGATTTACCCGTGATTCTTATTGCGTTGTATTTCTAACTCAAATATCTACCCTACAAAAAGTTCAAATGGAAGAAAATCCTTTTGAGTCAACCTCTAGGTGATTATCAAGTTGATTTCCACAACCGTCGGCTCTTATGTAGGGATCGGGGTGAACGTCCGGTTTTTCATTGAGTCTAGCATTTTTGAACACTAGAGTCCATTATGAATCAATCCATATGATCATATATGCCTAATCCGTCCACTTTTGAAAATATCAAATTTTTGAGCCCGCCCAAAGGGGTACCCATTTTGCCAGTGGCCAGATTTGGCCCCGTTTTCTGGCAGCCGTCAGTAAAACGGCTATAACTCTCTCCAGAAGTAAGATTTACCCGTGATTCTTATTGCATTGTATTTCTAACTCAAATATCTACCCTACAAAAAGTTCAAATGGAAGAAACTCCTTTTGAGTCAACCTCTAGGTGATTATCAAGTTGATTTCCACAATCGTCGCCTCTTATGTAGGGATCGGGGTGAACGTCCGGTTTTTCATTGAGTCTAGCATTTTTGAACAGTAGAGTCCATAATGAATCAATTCATATGATCGTATATGACTAATCCGTCCACTTTTGAAAAAATCAAATTTTTGAGCCCGCCCAAAGGGGTACCCCTTTGGCCGGTGGCCAGATTTGGCCCCGTTTTCTGGCAGCCGTCTGTAAAACGGATATAACTCTCTCCAGAAGTAAGATTTACCCGTGATTCTTATTGCGTTGGATTCCTAAATCAAATATCTACCCTACCAAAAGTTCAAATGGAAGAAACTCCTTTTGAGTTACTCTCTAGGTGATTATCAAGTTGATTTCCACAACCGTGGCCTCTTATGTAGGGATCGGGGTGAACGTCGGGTTTTTCATTGAGTCTAGCATTTTTGAACACTAGAGTCCACTATAAATCAATCCATATGATCATATATGCCTAATCCGTCCACCTTTGAAAATATCAAAATTTTGAGCCCGCCCAAAGGGGTACCCCTTTTGCCGGTGACCAGATTTGGCCCCTATTCTGGCAGCCATCAGTAAAACGGCTATAACTCTCTCCAGAACTAAGATTTACCCGTGATTCTTGTTGCGTTGTATTTCTAACTGAAATATCTACCCTACAAAAAGTTCAAATGGAAGAAACTCCTTTTGAGTCAACCCTACAAAAAGTTCAAATGGATGAAACTCCTTTTGAGTCAACCTCTAGGTTATTATCAAGTTGATTTCCACAACCGTCGCCTTTTATGTAGGGATCGGGGTGAACGTCGGTTTTTCATTGAGTCTAGCATTTTTGAACACTAGAGTCCATTATAAATTAATCCATATGATCATATATGCCTAATCCGTCCACTTTTGAAAATATCAAATTTTTGAGCCCGCCCAAAGGGGTACCTTTTTTGCCGGAGGCCAGATTTGGCCCCATTTTCTGGCAGCCGTCAGTAAAACGGCTATAACTCTCTCCAGAAGTAAGATTTACCCGTAATTCTTATTGCGTTGTATTTCTAACTCAAATATCTACCCTACAAAAAGTTCAAATGGAAGAAACTCCTTTTGAGTCAACCTCTAGGTGATTATCAAGTTGATTTCCACAACCGTCGGCTCTTATGTAGAGATCGGGGTGAACGTCCGGTTTTTCATTGAGTCTAGCATTTTTGAACACTAGAGTCCATTATGAATCAATCCATATGATCATATATGCCTAATCCGTCCACTTTTGAAAATATCAAATTTTTGAGCCCGCCCAAAGGGTACCCATTTTGCCGGTGGCCAGATTTGGCCCCGTTTTCTGGCAGCCGTCAGTAAAACGGCTATAACTCTCTCCAGAAGTAAGATTTACCCGTGATTCTTATTGCGTTGGATTCCTAAATCAAATATCTACCCTACCAAAAGTTCAAATGGAAGAAACTCCTTTTGAGTTACTCTCTAGGTGATTATCAAGTTGATTTCCACAACCGTCGCCTCTTATGTAGGGATCGGGGTGAACGTCGGGTTTTTCATTGAGTCTAGCATTTTTGAACACTAGAGTCCATTATAAATCAATCCATATGATCATATATGCCTAATCCGTCCACCTTTGAAAATATCAAAATTTTGAGCCCGCCCAAAGGGTACCCCTTTTGCCGGTGACCAGATTTGGCCCCTTTTCTGGCAGCCGTCAGTAAAACGGCTATAA
Organism: Perilla frutescens; assembly: GCA_026008535.1. Lineage (NCBI taxonomy): Eukaryota > Viridiplantae > Streptophyta > Magnoliopsida > Lamiales > Lamiaceae > Perilla > Perilla frutescens. The sequence continues at coordinate 61,718,432 of BRKX01000016.1, forward strand.
CTCTCTCCAGAAGTAAGATTTATCCGTGATTCTTGTTGCGTTGTATTTCTAACTCAAATATCTACCCTACAAAAAGTTCAAATGGAAGAAACTCCGTTTGAGTCAACCCTACAAAAATTTCAAATGGAAGAAACTCCTTTTGAGTCAACCTCTAGGTTATTATCAAGTTGATTTCCACAACCGTCGCCTTTTATGTAGTGATCGGGGTGAACGTCGGTTTTTCATTGAATCTAGCATTTTTGAACACTAGAGTCCATTATAAATCAATCCATATGATCATATATGCCTAATCCGTCCACTTTTGAAAATATCAAATTTTTGAGCCCGCCCAAAGGGGTACCTTTTTTGCCGGAGGCCAGATTTGGCCCCATTTTCTGGCAGCCGTCAGTAAAACGGCTATAACTCTCTCCAGAAGTAAGATTTACCCGTGATTCTTATTGCGTTGTATTTCTAACTCAAATATCTACCCTACAAAAAGTTCAAATGGAAGAAACTCCTTTTGAGTCAACCTCTAGGTGATTATCAAGTTGATTTCCACAACCGTCGGCTCTTATGTAGGGATCGGGGTGAACGTCCGGTTTTTCATTGAGTCTAGCATTTTTGAACACTAGAGTCCATTATGAATCAATCCATATGATCATATATGCCTAATCCGTCCACTTTTGAAAATATCAAATTTTTGAGCCCGCCCAAAGGGGTACCCATTTTGCCGGTGGCCAGATTTGGCCCCGTTTTCTGGCAGCCGTCAGTAAAACGGCTATAACTCTCTCCAGAAGTAAGATTTACCCGTGATTCTTATTGCATTGTATTTCTAACTCAAATATCTACCCTACAAAAAGTTCAAATGGAAGAAACTCCTTTTGAGTCAACCTCTAGGTGATTATCAAGTTGATTTCCACAATCGTCGCATCTTATGTAGGGATCGGGGTGAACGTCCGGTTTTTCATTGAGTCTAGCATTTTTGAACAGTAGAGTCCATAATGAATCAATTCATATGATCGTATATGACTAATCCGTCCACTTTTGAAAAAATCAAATTTTTGAGCCCGCCCAAAGGGGTACCCCTTTGGCCGGTGGCCAGATTTGGCCCCGTTTTCTGGCAGCCGTCTGTAAAACGGATATAACTCTCTCCAGAAGTAAGATTTACCCGTGATTCTTATTGCGTTGGATTCCTAAATCAAATATCTACCCTACCAAAAGTTCAAATGGAAGAAACACCTTTTGAGTTACTCTCTAGGTGATTATCAAGTTGATTTCCACAACCGTGGCCTCTTATGTAGGGATCGGGGTGAACGTCGGGTTTTTCATTGAGTCTAGCATTTTTGAACACTAGAGTCCATTATAAATCAATCCATATGATCATATATGCCTAATCCGTCCACCTTTGAAAATATCAAAATTTTGAACCCGCCCAAAGAGGTACCCCTTTTGCCGGTGACCAGATTTGGCCCCTTTTCTGGCAGCCGTCAGTAAAACGGCTATAACTCTCTCCAGAACTAAGATTTACCCGTGATTCTTGTAGCGTTGTATTTCTAACTCAAATATCTACCCTACAAAAAGTTCAAATGGAAGAAACTCCTTTTGAGTCAACCCTACAAAAAGTTCAAATGGAAGAAACTCCTTTTGAGTCAACCTCTAGGTGATTATCAAGTTGATTTCCACAACCGTGGCCTCTTATGTAGGGATCGGGGTGAACGTCGGGTTTTTCATTGAGTCTAGCATTTTTGAACACTAGAGTCCATTATAAATCAATCCATATGATCATATATGCCTAATCCGTCCACTTTTGAAAATATCAAATTTTTGAGCCCGCCCAAAGGGGTACCTTTTTTGCCGGAGGCCAGATTTGGCCCCATTTTCTGGCAGCCGTCAGTAAAACGGCTATAACTCTCTCCAGAAGTAAGATTTACCCGTGATTCTTATTGCGTTGTATTTCTAACTCAAATATCTACCCTACAAAAAGTTCAAATGGAAGAAACACCTTTTGAGTTACTCTCTAGGTGATTATCAAGTTGATTTCCACAACCGTGGCCTCTTATGTAGGGATCGGGGTGAACGTCGGGTTTTTCATTGAGTCTAGCATTTTTGAACACTAGAGTCCATTATAAATCAATCCATATGATCATATATGCCTAATCCGTCCACCTTTGAAAATATCAAAATTTTGAGCCCGCCCAAAGAGGTACCCCTTTTGCCGGTGACCAGATTTGGCCCCTTTTCTGGCAGCCGTCAGTAAAACGGCTATAACTCTCTCCAGAACTAAGATTTACCCGTGATTCTTGTAGCGTTGTATTTCTAACTCAAATATCTACCCTACAAAAAGTTCAAATGGAAGAAACTCCTTTTGAGTCAACCCTACAAAAAGTTCAAATGGAAGAAACTCCTTTTGAGTCAACCTCTAGGTGATTATCAAGTTGATTTCCACAACCGTGGCCTCTTATGTAGGGATCGGGGTGAACGTCGGGTTTTTCATTGAGTCTAGCATTTTTGAACACTAGAGTCCATTATAAATCAATCCATATGATCATATATGCCTAATCCGTCCACTTTTGAAAATATCAAATTTTTGAGCCCGCCCAAAGGGGTACCTTTTTTGCCGGAGGCCAGATTTGGCCCCATTTTCTGGCAGCCGTCAGTAAAACGGCTATAACTCTCTCCAGAAGTAAGATTTACCCGTGATTCTTATTGCGTTGTATTTCTAACTCAAATATCTACCCTACAAAAAGTTCAAATGGAAGAAACTCCTTTTGAGTCAACCTCTAGGTGATTATCAAGTTGATTTCCACAACCGTCGGCTCTTATGTAGGGATCGGGGTGAACGTCCGGTTTTTCATTGAGTCTAGCATTTTTGAACACTAGAGTCCATTATGAATCAATCCATATGATCATATATGCCTAATCCGTCCACTTTTGAAAATATCAAATTTTTGAGCCCGCCCAAAGGGGTACCCATTTTGCCGGTGGCCAGATTTGGCCCCGTTTTCTGGCAGCCGTCAGTAAAACGGCTATAACTCTCTCCAGAAGTAAGATTTACCCGTGATTCTTATTGCATTGTATTTCTAACTCAAATATCTACCCTACAAAAAGTTCAAATGGAAGAAACTCCTTTTGAGTCAACCTCTAGGTGATTATCAAGTTGATTTCCACAATCGTCGCATCTTATGTAGGGATCGGGGTGAACGTCCGGTTTTTCATTGAGTCTAGCATTTTTGAACAGTAGAGTCCATAATGAATCAATTCATATGATCGTATATGACTAATCCGTCCACTTTTGAAAAAATCAAATTTTTGAGCCCGCCCAAAGGGGTACCCCTTTGGCCGGTGGCCAGATTTGGCCCCGTTTTCTGGCAGCCGTCTGTAAAACGGATATAACTCTCTCCAGAAGTAAGATTTACCCGTGATTCTTATTGCGTTGGATTCCTAAATCAAATATCTACCCTACCAAAAGTTCAAATGGAAGAAACACCTTTTGAGTTACTCTCTAGGTGATTATCAAGTTGATTTCCACAACCGTGGCCTCTTATGTAGGGATCGGGGTGAACGTCGGGTTTTTCATTGAGTCTAGCATTTTTGAACACTAGAGTCCATTATAAATCAATCCATATGATCATATATGCCTAATCCGTCCACCTTTGAAAATATCAAAATTTTGAACCCGCCCAAAGAGGTACCCCTTTTGCCGGTGACCAGATTTGGCCCCTTTTCTGGCAGCCGTCAGTAAAACGGCTATAACTCTCTCCAGAACTAAGATTTACCCGTGATTCTTGTAGCGTTGTATTTCTAACTCAAATATCTACCCTACAAAAAGTTCAAATGGAAGAAACTCCTTTTGAGTCAACCCTACAAAAAGTTCAAATGGAAGAAACTCCTTTTGAGTCAACCTCTAGGTGATTATCAAGTTGATTTCCACAACCGTGGCCTCTTATGTAGGGATCGGGGTGAACGTCGGGTTTTTCATTGAGTCTAGCATTTTTGAACACTAGAGTCCATTATAAATCAATCCATATGATCATATATGCCTAATCCGTCCACTTTTGAAAATATCAAATTTTTGAGCCCGCCCAAAGGGGTACCTTTTTTGCCGGAGGCCAGATTTGGCCCCATTTTCTGGCAGCCGTCAGTAAAACGGCTATAACTCTCTCCAGAAGTAAGATTTACCCGTGATTCTTATTGCGTTGTATTTCTAACTCAAATATCTACCCTACAAAAAGTTCAAATGGAAGAAACACCTTTTGAGTTACTCTCTAGGTGATTATCAAGTTGATTTCCACAACCGTGGCCTCTTATGTAGGGATCGGGGTGAACGTCGGGTTTTTCATTGAGTCTAGCATTTTTGAACACTAGAGTCCATTATAAATCAATCCATATGATCATATATGCCTAATCCGTCCACCTTTGAAAATATCAAAATTTTGAGCCCGCCCAAAGAGGTACCCCTTTTGCCGGTGACCAGATTTGGCCCCTTTTCTGGCAGCCGTCAGTAAAACGGCTATAACTCTCTCCAGAACTAAGATTTACCCGTGATTCTTGTAGCGTTGTATTTCTAACTCAAATATCTACCCTACAAAAAGTTCAAATGGAAGAAACTCCTTTTGAGTCAACCCTACAAAAAGTTCAAATGGAAGAAACTCCTTTTGAGTCAACCTCTAGGTGATTATCAAGTTGATTTCCACAACCGTGGCCTCTTATGTAGGGATCGGGGTGAACGTCGGGTTTTTCATTGAGTCTAGCATTTTTGAACACTAGAGTCCATTATAAATCAATCCATATGATCATATATGCCTAATCCGTCCACTTTTGAAAATATCAAATTTTTGAGCCCGCCCAAAGGGGTACCTTTTTTGCCGGAGGCCAGATTTGGCCCCATTTTCTGGCAGCCGTCAGTAAAACGGCTATAACTCTCTCCAGAAGTAAGATTTACCCGTGATTCTTATTGCGTTGTATTTCTAACTCAAATATCTACCCTACAAAAAGTTCAAATGGAAGAAACTCCTTTTGAGTCAACCTCTAGGTGATTATCAAGTTGATTTCCACAACCGTCGGCTCTTATGTAGGGATCGGGGTGAACGTCCGGTTTTTCATTGAGTCTAGCATTTTTGAACACTAGAGTCCATTATGAATCAATCCATATGATCATATATGCCTAATCCGTCCACTTTTGAAAATATCAAATTTTTGAGCCCGCCCAAAGGGGTACCCATTTTGCCGGTGGCCAGATTTGGCCCCGTTTTCTGGCAGCCGTCAGTAAAACGGCTATAACTCTCTCCAGAAGTAAGATTTACCCGTGATTCTTATTGCATTGTATTTCTAACTCAAATATCTACCCTACAAAAAGTTCAAATGGAAGAAACTCCTTTTGAGTCAACCTCTAGGTGATTATCAAGTTGATTTCCACAATCGTCGCATCTTATGTAGGGATCGGGGTGAACGTCCGGTTTTTCATTGAGTCTAGCATTTTTGAACAGTAGAGTCCATAATGAATCAATTCATATGATCGTATATGACTAATCCGTCCACTTTTGAAAAAATCAAATTTTTGAGCCCGCCCAAAGGGGTACCCCTTTGGCCGGTGGCCAGATTTGGCCCCGTTTTCTGGCAGCCGTCTGTAAAACGGATATAACTCTCTCCAGAAGTAAGATTTACCCGTGATTCTTATTGCGTTGGATTCCTAAATCAAATATCTACCCTACCAAAAGTTCAAATGGAAGAAACTCCTTTTGAGTTACTCTCTAGGTGATTATCAAGTTGATTTCCACAACCGTGGCCTCTTATGTAGGGATCGGGGTGAACGTCGGGTTTTTCATTGAGTCTAGCATTTTTGAACACTAGAGTCCATTATAAATCAATCCATATGATCATATATGCCTAATCCGTCCACCTTTGAAAATATCAAAATTTTGAGCCCGCCCAAAGGGGTACCCCTTTTGCCGGTGACCAGATTTGGCCCCTTTTCTGGCAGCCGTCAGTAAAACGGCTATAACTCTCTCCAGAACTAAGATTTACCCGTGATTCTTGTAGCGTTGTATTTCTAACTCAAATATCTACCCTACAAAAAGTTCAAATGGAAGAAACTCCTTTTGAGTCAACCCTACAAAAAGTTCAAATGGAAGAAACTCCTTTTGAGTCAACCTCTAGGTGATTATCAAGTTGATTTCCACAACCGTGGCCTCTTATGTAGGGATCGGGGTGAACGTCGGGTTTTTCATTGAGTCTAGCATTTTTGAACACTAGAGTCCATTATAAATCAATCCATATGATCATATATGCCTAATCCGTCCACTTTTGAAAATATCAAATTTTTGAGCCCGACCAATGGGGTACCCTTTTTGCCGGAGGCCAGATTTGTCCCCATTTTCTGGTAGCCGTCAGTAAAACGGCTATAACTCTCTCCAGAAGTAAGATTTACCCGTGATTCTTATTGCGTTGTATTTCCAACTCAAATATCTACCCTACCAAAAGTTCCAATGGAAGAAACTCCTTTTGAGTCAACCTCTAGGTGATTATCAAGTTGATTTCCACAACCGTCGGCTCTTATGTAGGGATCGGGGTGAACGTCCGGTTTTTCATTGAGTCTAGCATTTTTGAACACTAGAGTCCATTATGAATCAATCCATATGATCATATATGCCTAATCCGTAAACTTTTGAAAAAATCAAATTTTTGAGCCCGCCCAAAGGGGGCCTTTGGCCGGTTGCCAGATTTGGCCCCGTTTTCTGGCAGCCGTCTGTAAAACGGATATAACTCTCTCCAGAAGTAAGATTTACCCGTGATTCTTATTGCGTTGGATTCCTAAATCAAATATCTACCCTACCAAAAGTTCAAATGGAAGAAACTCCTTTTGAGTTACTCTCTAGGTGATTATCAAGTTGATTTCCACAACCGTCGCCTCTTATGTAGGGATCGGGGTGAACTTCGGGTTTTTCATTGAGTCCATCATTTTTGAACACTAGAGTCCATTATAAATCAATCCATATGATCATATATGCCTAATCCGTCCACTTTTGAAAAAATCAAATTTTTGAGCCCGCCCAAAGGGGGCCTTTGGCCGGTGGCCAGATTTGGCCCCGTTTTCTGGCAGCCGTCTGTAAAACGGATATAACTCTCTCCAGAAGTAAGATTTACCCGTGATTCTTATTGCGTTGGATTCCTATATCAAATATCTACCCTACCAAAAGTTCAAATGGAATAAACTCCTTTTGAGTTACTCTCTAGGTGATTATCAAGTTGATTTCCACAACCGTGGCCTCTTATGTAGGGATCGGGGTGAACGTCGGGTTTTTCATTGAGTCTAGCATTTTTGAACACTAGAGTCCATTATAAATCAATCCATATGATCATATATGCCTAATCCGTCCACCTTTGAAAATATCAAAATTTTGAGCCCGCCCAAAGGGGTACCCCTTTTGCCGGTGACCAGATTTGGCCCCTTTTCTGGCAGCCGTCAGTAAAACGGCTATAACTCTCTCCAGAACTAAGATTTACCCGTGATTCTTGTTGCGTTGTATTTCTAACTAAAATATCTACCCTACAAAAAGTTCAAATGGAAGAAACTCCTTTTGAGTCAACCCTACAAAAAGTTCAAATGGAAGAAACTCATTTTGAGTCAACCTCTAGGTGATTATCAAGTTGATTTCCACAATCGTCGCCTCTTATGTAGGGATCGGGGTGAACGTCCGGTTTTTCATTGAGTCTAGCATTTTTGAACAGTAGAGTCCATAATGAATCAATCCATATGATCGTATATTACTAATCCGTCCACTTTTGAAAAAATCAAATTTTTGAGCCCGCCCAAAGGGGTACCCCTTTGGCCGGTGGCCAGATTTGGCCCCGTTTTCTGGCAGCCGTCTGTAAAACGGATATAACTCTCTTCAGAAGTAAGATTTACCCGTGATTCTTATTACGTTGGATTCCTAAATCAAATATCTACCCTACCAAAAGTTCAAATGGAAGAAACTCCTTTTGAGTTACTCTCTAGGTGATTATCAAGTTGATTTCCACAACCGTGGCCTCTTATGTAGGGATCGGGGTGAACGTCGGGTTTTTCATTGAGTCTAGCATTTTTGAACACTAGAGTCCATTATAAATCAATCCATATGATCATATATGCCTAATCCGTCCACTTTTGAAAATATCAAATTTTTGAGCCCGACCAATGGGGTACCCCTTTTACCGGAGGCCAGATTTGGCCCCATTTTCTGGTAGCCGTCAGTAAAACGGCTATAACTCTCTCCAGAAGTAAGATTTACCCGTGATTCTTATTGCGTTGTATTTATAACTCAAATATCTACCCTACCAAAAGTTCAAATGGAAGAAACTCCTTTTGAGTCAACCTCTAGGTGATTATCAAGTTGATTTCCACAACCGTCGGCTCTTATGTAGGGATCGGGGTGAACGTCCGGTTTTTCATTGAGTCTAGCATTTTTGAACACTAGAGTCCATTATGAATCAATCCATATGATCATATATGCCTAATCCGTAAACTTTTGAAAAAATCAAATTTTTGAGCCCGCCCAAAAGGGGCCTTTGGCCGGTGGCCAGATTTGGCCCCGTTTTCTGGCAGCCGTCTGTAAAACGGATATAACTCTCTCCAGAAGTAAGATTTACCCGTGATTCTTATTGCGTTGGATTCCTAAATCAAATATCTACCCTACCAAAAGTTCAAATGGAAGGAACTCCTTTTGAGTTACTCTCTAGGTGATTATCAAGTTGATTTCCACAACCGTCGCCTCTTATGTAGGGATCGGGGTGAACGTCGGGTTTTTCATTGAGTCTAGCATTTTTGAACACTAGAGTCCATTATAAAACAATCCATATGATCATATATGCCTAATCCGTCCACCTTTGAAAATATCAAAATTTTGAGCCCGCCCAAAGGGTACCCCTTTTGCCGGTAACCAGATTTGGCCCCTTTTCTGGCAGCCGTCAGTAAAACGGCCATAACTCTCTCCAGAAGTAAGATTTACCCGTGATTCTTGTTGCGTTGTATTTCTAACTCAAATATCTACCTTACAAAAAGTTCAAATGGAAGAAACTCCGTTTGAGTCAACTCTACAAAAAGTTCAAATGGAAGAAACTCCTTTTGAGTCAACCACTAGGTTATTATCAAGTTGATTTCCACAACCGTCGCCTTTTATGTAGGGATCGGGGTGAACGTCGGTTTTTCATTGAGTCTAGCATTTTTGAACACTAGAGTCCATTATAAATCAATCCATATGATCATATATGCCTAATCCGTCCACTTTTGAAAATATCAAATTTTTGAGCCCGCCCAAAGGGGTACCTTTTTTGCCGGAGGCCAGATTTGGCCCCATTTTCTGGCAGCCGTCAGTAAAACGGCTATAACTCTCTCCAAAAGTAAGATTTAGCCGTGATTCTTATTGCGTTGTATTTCTAACACAAATATCTACCCTACAAAAAGTTGAAATGGAAGAAACTCCTTTTGAGTCAACCTCTAGGTGATTATCAAGTTGATTTCCACAACCGTCGCCTTTTATGTAGGGATCGGGGTGAACGTCGGTTTTTCATTGAGTCTAGCATTTTTGAACAGTAGAGTCCATAATGAATCAATCCATATGATCGTATATTACTAATCCGTCCACTTTTGAAAAAATCAAATTTTTGAGCCCGCCCAAAGGGGTACCCCTTTGGCCGGTGGCCAGATTTGGCCCCGTTTTCTGGCAGCCGTCTGTAAAACGGATATAACTCTCTCCAGAAGTAAGATTTACCCGTGATTCTTATTGCGTTGGATTCCTAAATCAAATATCTACCCTACCAAAAGTTCAAATGGAAGAAACTCCTTTTGAGTTACTCTCTAGGTGATTATCAAGTTGATTTCCACAACCGTGGCCTCTTATGTAGGGATCGGGGTGAACGTCGGGTTTTTCATTGAGTCTAGCATTTTTGAACACTAGAGTCCATTATAAATCAATCCATATGATCATATATGCCTAATCCGTCCACTTTTGAAAATATCAAATTTTTGAGCCCGACCAATGGGGTACCCCTTTTACCGGAGGCCAGATTTGGCCCCATTTTCTGGTAGCCGTCAGTAAAACGGCTATAACTCTCTCCAGAAGTAAGATTTACCCGTGATTCTTATTGCGTTGTATTTCTAACTCAAATATCTACCCTACCAAAAGTTCAAATGGAAGAAACTCCTTTTGAGTCAACCTCTAGGTGATTATCAAGTTGATTTCCACAACCGTCGGCTCTTATGTAGGGATCGGGGTGAACGTCCGGTTTTTCATTGAGTCTAGCATTTTTGAACACTAGAGTCCATTATGAATCAATCCATATGATCATATATGCCTAATCCGTAAACTTTTGAAAAAATCAAATTTTTGAGCCCGCCCAAAAGGGGCCTTTGGCCGGTGGCCAGATTTGGCCCCGTTTTCTGGCAGCCGTCTGTAAAACGGATATAACTCTCTCCAGAAGTAAGATTTACCCGTGATTCTTATTGCGTTGGATTCCTAAATCAAATATCTACCCTACCAAAAGTTCAAATGGAAGGAACTCCTTTTGAGTTACTCTCTAGGTGATTATCAAGTTGATTTCCACAACCGTCGCCTCTTATGTAGGGATCGGGGTGAACGTCGGGTTTTTCATTGAGTCTAGCATTTTTGAACACTAGAGTCCATTATAAATCAATCCATATGATCATATATGCCTAATCCGTCCACCTTTGAAAATATCAAAATTTTGAGCCCGCCCAAAGGGTACCCCTTTTGCCGGTAACCAGATTTGGCCCCTTTTCTGGCAGCCGTCAGTAAAACGGCCATAACTCTCTCCAGAAGTAAGATTTACCCGTGATTCTTGTTGCGTTGTATTTCTAACTCAAATATCTACCTTACAAAAAGTTCAAATGGAAGAAACTCCGTTTGAGTCAACCCTACAAAAAGTTCAAATGGAAGAAACTCCTTTTGAGTCAACCACTAGGTTATTATCAAGTTGATTTCGACAACCGTCGCCTTTTATGTAGGGATCGGGGTGAACGTCGGTTTTTCATTGAGTCTAGCATTTTTGAACACTAGAGTCCATTATGAATCAATCCATATGATCATATATTCCTAATCCATACACTTTTGAAAAAATCAAATTTTTGAGCCCGCCCAAAGGGGTACCCCTTAGGCCGGTGGCCAGATTTGGCCCCGTTTTCTGGCAGCCGTCTGTAAAACGGCTATAACTCTCTCGAGAAGTACGCTTTACCTGTAATTCTTGTTGCGTTGGATTCCTAACTCAAATATATACCCTACCAAAAGTTCAAATGGAAGAAATTCCTTTTGACTCACTCTCTAGGTGATTATCAAGTTGATTTCCACAACCGTCGCCTCTTATGTAAGGATCAGGGTGAACGTCGGGTTTTTCATTGAGTCTAGCATTTTTCAACATGAGAGTCCATTATGAATCAATCCATATGATCATATATGCCTAATCCGTCCACATTTGAAAATATCAAATTTTTGAGCCCGCCCAAAGGGGTACCCCTTTTGCCGGTGGCCAGATTTGGCCCCGTTTTCTGGCAGCCGTCAGTAAAACGGCTATAACTCTCTCCAGAAGTAAGCTTTACCCGTGATTCTTGTTGCGTTGTATTTCTAACTCAAATATCTACCCTACAAAAAGTTCAAATGGAAGAAACTCCTTTTGAGTCAACCTCTAGGTGATTATCAAGTTGATTTCCACAACCGTCGCCTCTTATGTAGGGATCGGGGTGAACGTCTTGTTTTTCATTGAGTCTAGCATTTTTGAACACTAGAGTCCATTATGAATCAATCCATATGATCATATATGACTAATCCGTCCACTTTTGAAAAAATCAAATTTTTGAGCTCGCCAAAAGGGGTACCCCTTTTGCCGGTGGCCAGATTTGGCCCCGTTTTCTGGCAGCCGTCAGTAAAACGGCTATAACTATCTCCAGAAGTAAGATTTACCCTTGATTCTTGTTGCGTTGGATTCCTAACTCAAATATCTACCCTACCAAAAGTTCAAATGGACGAAACTCCTTTGGAGTTACTCTCTAGGTGATTATCAAGTTGATTTCCACAACCGTCACCTTTTATGTAGGGATCGGGGTGAACGTATTGTTTTTCATTGAGTCTAGCATTTTTGAACACTAGAGTCCATTATGAATCAATCCATATGATTATATATGACTAATCCGACCACTTTTGAAAAAATCAAATTTTTGAGCCCGCCCAAAGGGGTACCCCTTTGGCCGGTGGCCAGATTTGGCCCCGTTTTCTGGCAGCCGTCTGTAAAACGGCTATAACTCTCTCCAGAAGTAAGCTTTAACCGTGATTCTTGTTGCGTTGGATTCCTAACTCAAATTTCCACCCTACCAAAAGTTCAAATGGAAGAAATTCATTTTGAGTCACTCTCTAGGTGATTATCAAGTTGATTTCCACAACCATCGCCTCTTATGTAGGGATTGGGGTGAACGTCGGGTTTTTCATTGAGACTAGCATTTTTGAACACTAGAGTCCATTATGAATCAATCCATATGATCATATATGCCTAATCCGTACACTTTTGAAAAAATCAAATTTTTGAGCCCGCCCAAAGGGGTACCCCTTAGGCCGGTGGCCAGATTTGGCCCCGTTTTCTGGCAGCCGTCTGTAAAACGGCTATAACTCTCTCGAGAAGTAAGCTTTACCTGTGATTCTTGTTGCGTTGGATTCCTAACTCAAATATATACCCTACCAAAAGTTCAAATGGAAGAAATTCCTTTTGACTCACTCTCTAGGTGATTATCAAGTTGATTTCCACAACCGTCGCCTCTTATGTAGGGATCGGGGTGAACGACGGGCTTTTCATTGAGTCTAGCATTTTTGAACACGAGAGTCCATTATGAATCAATCTATATGATCATATATGCCTAATCCGTCCACATTTGAAAATATCAAATTTTTGAGCTCGCCAAAAGGGGTACCCCTTTTGCCGGTGGCCAGATTTGGCCCTGTTTTCTGGCAGCCGTCACTAAAACGGCTATAACTATCTCCAAAAGTAAGATTTACCCTTGATTCTTGTTGCGTTGGATTCCTAACTCAAATATCTACCCAACCAAAAGTTCAAATGGACGAAACTCCTTTTGAGTTACTCTCTAGGTGATTATCAAGTTGATTTCCACAACCGTCGCCTCTTATGTAGGGATCGGGGTGAACGTTGGGTTTTTCATTGAGACTAGCATTTTTGAACACTAGAGTCCATTATGAATCAATCCATATGATCATATATGCCTAATCCGTACACTTTTGAAAAAATCAAATTTTTGAGCCCGTCCAAAGGGGTACCCCTTAGGCCGGTGGCCAGATTTGGCCCCGTTTTCTGGCAGCCGTCTGTAAAACGGCTATAACTCTCTCGAGAAGTAAGCTTTACCTGTGATTCTTGTTGCGTTGGATTCCTAACTCAAATATATACCCTACCAAAAGTTCAAATGGAAGAAATTCCTTTTGACTCACTCTCTAGGTGATTATCAAGTTGATTTCCACAACCGACGCCTCTTATGTAGGGATCGGGGTGAACGACGGGTTTTTCATTGAGTCTAGTATTTTTGAACACGAGAGTCCATTATGAATCAATCTATATGATCATATATGCCTAATCCGTCCACATTTGAAAATATCAAATTTTTGAGCTCGCCAAAAGGGGTACCTCTTTTGCCGGTGGCCAGATTTGGCCCTGTTTTCTGGCAGCCGTCACTAAAATGGCTATAACTATCTCCAAAAGTAAGATTTACCCTTGATTCTTGTTGCGTTGGATTCCTAACTCAAATATCTACCCTACCAAAAGTTCAAATGGACGAAACTCCTTTTGAGTTACTCTCTAGGTGATTATCAAGTTGATTTCCACAACCGTCGCCTCTTATGTAGGGATCGGGGTGAACGTCGGGTTTTTCATTGAGACTAGAATTTTTGAACACTAGAGTCCATTATGAATCAATCCATATGATCATATATGCCTAATCCGTACACTTTTGAAAAAATCAAATTTTTGAGCCCGCCCAAAGTGGTATCCCTTAGGCTGGTGGCCAGATTTGGCCCCGTTTTCTGGCAGCCGTCTGTAAAACGGCTATAACTCTCTCGAGAAGTAAGCTTTACATGTGATTCTTATTGCGTTGGATTCCTAACTCAAATATATACCCTACCAAAAGTTCAAATGGAAGAAATTCCTTTTGACTCACTCTCTAGGTGATTATCAAGTTGATTTGCACAACCGTCGCCTCTTATGTAGGGATCGGGGTGAACGACGGGTTTTTCATTGAGTCTAGCATTTTTGAACACGAGAGTCCATTATGAATCAATCCATATCATCATATATGCCTAATCTGTCCACATTTGAAAATATCAAATTTTTGAGCCCGCCCAAAGGGTTACCCCTTTTGCCGGTGGCCAGATTTGGCCCCGTTTTCTGGCAGCCGTCAGTAAAACGTCTATAACTCTCTCTAGAAGTAAGATTTACCCATGATTCTTGTTGCGTTGTATTTCTAACTCAAATATCTACCCTACAAAAAGTTCAAATGGAAGAAACTCCTTTTGAGTCAACCTCTAGGTTATTATCAAGTTGATTTCCACAACCGTCGCCTTTTATGTAGGGATCGGGGTGAACGTCTTGTTTTTCATTGAGTCTAGCATTTTTGAACATGAGAGTCCATTATGAATCAATCCATATGATAATATATGACTAATCCGTCCACTTTTGAAAAAATCAAATTTTTGAGCTCGCCAAAAGGGGTACCCCTTTTGCCGGTGGCCAGATTTGGCCCTGTTTTCTGGCAGCCGTCACTAAAACGGCTATAACTATCTCCAGAAGTAAGATTTACCCTTCATTCTTGTTGCGTTGGATTCCTAACTCAAATATCTACCCTACCAAAAGTTTAAATGGACGAAACTCCTTTTGTGTTACTCTCTAGGTGATTATCAAGTTGATTTCCACAATCGTCGCCTCTTATGTAGGGATCGGGGTGAACGTCGGGTTTTTCATAGAGACTAGCATTTTTGAATACTAGAATCCCTTATGAATCAATCCATATGATCATATATGACTAATCCGTCCACTTTTGAAAAAATCAAATTTTTGAGCTCGCCAAAAGGGGTACCCCTTTTGCCGGTGGCCAGATTTGGCCCTGTTTTCTGGCAGCCGTCACTAAAACGGCTATAACTATCTCCAGAAGTAAGCTTTACCCGTGATTCTTGTTGCGTTGGATTCCTAACTCAAATATCTACCCTACCAAAAGTTCAAATGGAAGAAATTTCTTTTGAGTCACTCTCTAGGTGATTATCAAGTTGATTTCCACAACCGTCGCCTCTTATGTAGGGATCGGGGTGAACGTCGGATTTTTCATTGAGTGCAGCATTTTTTAACAGTAGAGTCAATTATGAATCAATCCATATGATCATATATGCCTAATCCGTCCACTTTTGAAAAAATTAAATTTTTGAGCCCGCCCAAAGGGGTACCCATTTGGCTGGTGACCAGATTTGGCCCCGCTTTCTGGCAGCCGTCAGTAAAACGGCTATAACTCTCTCCAGAAGTAATATTTACCCGTGACTCTTGTTGCGTTGGATTTCTAACTCAAATATCTACCCTACAAAAAGTTCAAATGGAAGAAACTCCTTTTGAGTCAACCTCTAGGTGATTATCAAGTTGATTTCCACAACCGTCGCCTCTTATGTAGGGATCGGGGTGAACGTCGGGTTTTTCATAGAGACTAGCATTTTTGAATACTAGAATCCCTTATGAATCAATCCATATGATCATATATGACTAATCCGTCCACTTTTGAAAAAATCAAATTTTTGAGCTCGCCAAAAGGGGTACCCCTTTTGCCGGTGGCCAGATTTGGCCCTGTTTTCTGGCAGCCGTCACTAAAACGGCTATAACTATCTCCAGAAGTAAGATATACCCTTGATTCTTGTTGCGTTGGATTCCTAACTCAAATATCTACCGTACCAAAAGTTTAAATGGACGAAACTCCTTTTGAGTTACTCTTTAGGTGATTATCAAGTTGATTTCAACAACCGTCGCCTCTTATGTAGGGATCGGGGTGAACGTCGTGTTTTTCATTGAGACTAGCATTTTTAAATACTAGAATCCATTATGAATCAATCCATATGATCATATATGACTAATCCGTCCACTTTTGAAAAAATCAAATTTTTGAGCTCGCCAAAAGGGGTACCCCTTTTGCCGGTGGCCAGATTTGGCCCCGTTTTCTGGCAGCCGTCAGTAAAACGGCTATAACTATCTCCAGAAGTAAGATTTGCCCTTGATTCTTGTTGCGTTGGATTCCTAACTCAAATATCTACCCTACCAAAAGTTCAAATGGACGAAACTCCTTTTGAGTTACTCTTTAGGTGATTATCAAGTTGATTTCCACAACCGTCGCCTCTTATGTAGGGATCGGGGTGAACGTCGTGTTTTTCATTGAGACTAGCATTTTTAAATACTAGAATCCATTATGAATCAATCCATATGATCATATATGACTAATCCGTCCACTTTTGAAAAAATCAAATTTTTGAGCTCGCCAAAAGGGGTATCCCTTTTGCCGGTGGCCAGATTTGGCCCCGTTTTCTGGCAGCCGTCAGTAAAACGGCTATAACTATCTCCAGAAGTAAGATTTGCCCTTGATTCTTGTTGCGTTGGATTCCTAACTCAAATATCTACCCTACCAAAAGTTCAAATGGCCGAAACTCCTTTTGAGTTACTCTCTAGGTGATTATCAAGTTGATTTCCACAACCGTCGCCTCTTATGTAGGGATCGGGGTGAACGTCGTGTTTTTCATTGAGTCTCTTATTTTTTAACACTAGAGTCCATTATGAATCAATCCATATGATCATATATGCCTAATCCGTTCACTTTTGAAAATATCAAATTTTTGAGCCCACCCAAAGGGGTACCCCTTTTGCCGGTGGCCATATTTTGGCCCCGTTTTCTGGCAGCCGTCAGTAAAACGTCTATAACTCTCTTCAGAAGTAAGATTTACCCGTGATTCTTGTTGCGTTGTATTTCTAACTTAAATATCTACCCTACAAAAAGTTCAAATGGAAGAAACTCCTTTTGAGTCAACCTCTAGGTGATTATCAAGTTGATTTCCACAACCGTCGCCTCTTATGTAGGGATCGGGGTGAACGTCTTGTTTTTCATTGAGTCTAGCATTTTTGAACACTAGAGTCCATTATGAATCAATCCATATGATTATATATGACTAATCCGACCACTTTTGAAAAAATCAAATTTTTGAGCCCGCCCAAAGGGGTACCCATTTGGCCGGTGGCCAGATTTGACCCCGTTTTCTGGCAGCCGTCTGTAAAACGGCTATAACTCTCTCTAGAAGTAAGCTTTACCCGTGATTCTTGTTGCGTTGGATTCCTAACTCAAATATCTACCCTACCAAAAGTTCAAATGGAAGAAATTTCTTTTGAGTCACTCTCTAGGTGATTATCAAGTTGATTTCCACAACCGTCGCCTCTTATGTAGGGATCGGGGTGAACGTCGGATTTTTCATTGAGTGCAGCATTTTTTAACACTAGAGTCAATTATGAATCAATCCATATGATCATATATGCCTAATCCGTCCACTTTTGAAAAAATTAAATTTTTGAGCCCGCCCAAAGGGGTACCCATTTGGCTGGTGACCAGATTTGGCCCCGCTTTCTGGCAGCCGTCAGTAAAACGGCTATAACTCTCTCCAGAAGTAATATTTACCCGTGACTCTTGTTGCGTTGGATTTCTAACTCAAATATCTACCCTACAAAAAGTTCAAATGGAAGAAACTCCTTTTGAGTCAACCTCTAGGTGATTATCAAGTTGATTTCCACAACCGTCGCCTCTTATGTAGGGATCGGGGTGAACGTCTTGTTTTTCATTGAGTCTAGCATTTTTGAACACTAGAGTCCATTATGAATCAATCCATATTAACTCTCTCCAGAAGTAAGATTTACCCGTGATTCTTGTTGCGTTGGATTTCTAACTCAAATATCTACTCTACAAAAAGATCAAATGGAAAAAACTCCTTTTGAGTCAACCTCTAGGTGATTATCAAGTTGATTTCCACAACCGCCGCCTCTTATGTAGGGATCGGGATGAACGTCGGGTTTTTCATTGAGTGTAGCATTTTTTAACACAATAGTCAATTATGAATCAATCCATATGATCATATATGCCTAATCTGTCCACTTTTGATAAAATCACATTTTTGAGTCCGCCCAAAGGGGTACCCCTTTTGCCGGTGGCCAGATTTGGCCCCGTTTTCTGGCAGCCGTCAGTAAAACGGCTATAACTATCTCCAGAAGTAAGATTTGCCCTTGATTCTTGTTGCGTTGGATTCCTAACTCAAATATCTACCCTACCAAAAGTTCAAATGGACGAAACTCCTTTTGAGTTACTCTCTAGGTGATTATCAAGTTGATTTCCACAACCGTCGCCTCTTATGTAGGGATCGGGGTGAACGTCGGGTTTTTCATTGAGTCTAGCATTTTTGAACACTAGAGTCCATTATGAATCAATCCATATGATCATATATGCCTAATGCGTTCACTTTTGAAAATATCAAATTTTTGAGCCCACCCAAAGGGGTACCTCTTTTCCCGGTGGCCATATTTTGGCCCCATTTTCTGGCAGCCGTCAGTAAAACGTCTATAACTCTCTCCAGAAGTAAGATTTACCCGTGATTCTTGTTGCGTTGTATTTCTAACTCAAATATCTACCCTACAAAAAGTTCAAATGGAAGAAACTCCTTTTGAGTCAACCTCTAGGTGATTATCAAGTTGATTTCCACAACCGTCGCCTTTTATGTAGGGATCGGGGTGAACGTCTTGTTTTTCATTGAGTCTAGCATTTTTGAACACTAGAGTCCATTATGAATCAATCCATATGATCATATATGACTAATCCGTCCACTTTTGAAAAAATCAAATTTTTGAGCTCGCCAAAAGGGGTACCCCTTTTGCCGGTGGCCAGATTTGGCGCCGTTTTCTGGCAGCCGTCACTAAAACGGCTATAACTATCTCCAGAAGTAAGATATACCCTTGATTCTTGTTGCGTTGGATTCCTAACTCAAATATCTACCCTACCAAAAGTTCAAATGGACGAAACTCCTTTTGAGTTACTCTTTAGGTGATTATCAAGTTGATTTCCACAACCGTCGCCTCTTATGTAGGGATCGGGGTGAACGTCGTGTTTTTCATTGAGACTAGCATTTTTAAATACTAGAATCCATTATGAATCAATCCATATGATCATATATGACTAATCCGTCCACTTTTGAAAAAATCAAATTTTTGAGCTCGCCAAAAGGGGTACCCCTTTTGCCGGTGGCCAGATTTGGCCCCGTTTTCTGGCAGCCGTCAGTATAACGGCTATAACTCTCTCCAGAAGTAAGATTTACCCGTGATTCTTATTGCGTTGGATTTCTAACTCAAATATCTACCCTACAAAAAGTTCAAATGGAAGAAACTCCTTTTGAGTCAACCTCTAGGTGATTATCAATTTGATTTCCACAACCGTCGCCTCTTATGTAGGGATCGGGGTGAACGTCGGATTTTTCATTGAGTCTAGCATTTTTGAACACTAGAGTCCATTATGAATCAATCCATATGATCATATATGCCTAATCCGTCCACTTTTGAAAAAATCAAATTTTTGAGCTCGCCAAAAGGGGTACCCCTTTTGCCGGTGGCCAGATTTGGCCCCGTTTTCTGGCAGCCGTCAGTATAACGGCTATAACTCTCTCCAGAAGTAAGATTTACCCGTGATTCTTATTGCGTTGGATTTCTAACTCAAATATCTACCCTACAAAAAGTTCAAATGGAAGAAACTCCTTTTGAGTCAACCTCTAGGTGATTATCAATTTGATTTCCACAACCGTCGCCTCTTATGTAGGGATCGGGGTGAACGTCGGATTTTTCATTGAGTCTAGCATTTTTGAACACTAGAGTCCATTATGAATCAATCCATATGATCATATATGCCTAATCCGTCCACTTTTGAAAAAATCAAATTTTTGAGCCCGCCCAAAGGGGTACTCCTTTGGCCGGTGGCCAGATTTGGCCCCTTTTTCTGGCAGCCGTCAGTAAAACGTCTATAACTCTCTCCAGAAGTAAGATTTACCCGTGATTCTTATTGCGATGGATTTCTAACTCAAATATCTACCCAACAAAAAGGTCAAATGGAAGAAACTCCTTTTGAGTCAACCTCTAGGTGTTTATCAAGTTGATTTCCACAACCGTCGCCTCTTATGTAGGGATCGGGGTGAACGTCGGGTTTTTCATTGTGTGTAGCATTTTTGAACACTAGAGTCCATTATGAATCAATCCATATGATCATATATGCCTAATCCGTCCACTTTTGAAAAAATCAAATTTTGAGCCCGCCCAAAGGGATACCCCTTTGGCCGGTGGCCAGATTTGGCCCCGTTTTCTTGCAGCCATCAGTAAAATGGCTATAACTCTCTCCAGAAGTAAGCTTTACCCGTGATTCTTATTGCGTTGGTTTCCTATCTCAAATATCTACCCTAAAAAAAGTTCAAATGGAAGAAACTCCTTTTGATTCAATCTCTAGGTGATTATCAAGTTGATTTCCACAACCGTCGCCTCTTATATAGGGATCGGGGTGAACATCCGGTTTTTTATTGAGTGTAGAATTTTTTAACACTAGAGTCAATTATGAATCAATCCATATGATCATATATGCTTAATCCGTCCACTTTTGAAAAAATCAAATTTTGAGCCCGCCCAAAGGGATAACCCTTTGGCCGGTGGCCAGATTTGGCCCCGTTTTCTTGCAGCCATCAGTAAAACGGCTATAACTCTCTCCAGAAGTAAGCTTTACCCGTGATTCTTGTTGCGTTGGATTCCTAACTCAAATAACTACCCTACAAAATGTTCAAATGGAAGAAACTCCTTTTGAGTCAACCTCTATGTGATTATCAAGTTGATTTCCACAACCGTCGCCTCTTATGTAGGGATCGGGGTGAATGTCGGGTTTTTGATTGAGTCTGGCATTTTTGAACACTAGAGTCCATTATGAATCAATCCATAAGATCATATATGCCTAATCTGTCCACTTTTTAAAAAATCAAATTTTTGAGCCCGCCCAAAGGGGTTCCCCTTTGGCTGGTGGCCAGATTTGGCCCCGTTTTCTGGCAGCCATCAGTAAAACGGCTATAACTCTCTCCAGAAGTAAGCTTTATTCATGATTCTTATTGCGTTGGATTCCTAACTCAAATATCTACCCTACAAAAAGTTCAAATGGAAGAAACTCCTTTTGATTCAACCTCTAGGTGATTATCAAGTTGATTTCCACAACCGTCGCCTCTTATGTAGGGATCGGGGTGAACGTCGGGTTTTTCATTGAGTGTAGCATTTTTTAACACTAGAGTCAATTATGAATCAATCCATATGATCATATATGCCTAATCCGTCCACTTTTGAAAAAATCAAATTTTTGAGCCCGCCCAAAGGGATACCCCTTTGGCCGGTGGCCAGATTTTGCCCCGTTTTCTTGCAGCCATCAGTAAAACGGCTATAACTCTCTCCAGAAGTAAGCTTTACCCGTGATTCTTGTTGCGTTGGATTCCTAACTCAAATATCTACCCTACAAAAAGTTCAAATGGAAGAAACTCCTTTTTAGTCAACCTCTATGTGATTATTAAGTTGATTTCCACAACCGTCGCTTCTTATGTAGGGATCGGGGTGAACGTCGGGTTTTTGATTGAGTCTGGCATTTTTGAACACTAGAGTCCATTATGAATCAATCCATAAGATCATATATGCCTAATCTGTCCAATTTTTAAAAAATCAAATTTTTGAGCCCGCCCAAAGGGGTACCCCTTTGGCCGGTGGCCAGATTTGGCCCCGTTTTCTGGCAGCCATCAGTAAAACGGCTATAACTCTCTCCAGAAGTAAGCTTTACCCATGATTCTTATTGCGTTGGATTCCTAACTCAATTATCTACCCTACAAAAAGTTAAAATGGAAGAAACTCCTTTTGATTCAACCTCTAGGTGATTATCAAGTTGATTTCGACAACCATCGCCTCTTATGTAGTGATCGGGGTGAACGTCGGATTTTTCATTGAGTGTATCATTTTTTAACACTAAAGTCAATTATAAATCAATCCATATAATCATATATGCCTAATCCGTCCACTTTTGAAAAAATCAAATTTTTGAGCCCACCCAAAGGGGTACCCCTTTGGCCGGTGGCCAGATTTGGCCCCGTTTTCTGGCAGCCGTCAGTAAAACGGCTATAACTCTCTCCAGAAGTAAGATTTATCCGTGATTCTTGTTGCGTTGGATTTCTAACTCAAATATATACCCTACAAAAAGTTCAAATGGAAGAAACTCTTTTTGAGTCAACCTCTAGGTGATTATCAAGTTGATTTCCACAACCGTCGCCTCTTATGTAGGGATCGGGGTGAACGTCGGGTTTTTCATTGAGTCTGGCATTTTTGAAGACTAGAGTCCATTATGAATCAATGCATATGATCATATATGCCTAATCTGTCCACTTTTAAAAAAATCAAATTTTTGAGCCCGCCCAAAGGGGTACTCCTTTGGCCGGTGGCCAGATTTTGCCCCGTTTTCTGGCAGCCGTCTGTAAAACGGCTATAACTCTCTCCAGAAGTAAGATTTACCCGTGATTCTTGTTGCGTTGGATTCCTAACTCAAATATCTACCCTACCAAAAGTTTAAATGGACGAAACTCCTTTTGTGTTACTCTCTAGGTGATTATCAAGTTGATTTCCACAATCGTCGCCTCTTATGTAGGGATCGGGGTGAACGTCGGGTTTTTCATAGAGACTAGCATTTTTGAATACTAGAATCCCTTATGAATCAATCCATATGATCATATATGACTAATCCGTCCACTTTTGAAAAAATCAAATTTTTGAGCTCGCCAAAAGGGGTACCCCTTTTGCCGGTGGCCAGATTTGGCCCTGTTTTCTGGCAGCCGTCACTAAAACGGCTATAACTATCTCCAGAAGTAAGATATACCCTTGATTCTTGTTGCGTTGGATTCCTAACTCAAATATCTACCCTACCAAAAGTTCAAATGGACGAAACTCCTTTTGAGTTACTCTTTAGGTGATTATCAAGTTGATTTCAACAACCGTCGCCTCTTATGTAGGGATCGGGGTGAACGTCGTGTTTTTCATTGAGACTAGCATTTTTAAATACTAGAATCCATTATGAATCAATCCATATGATCATATATGACTAATCCGTCCACTTTTGAAAAAATCAAATTTTTGAGCTCGCCAAAAGGGGTACCCCTTTTGCCGGTGGCCAGATTTGGCCCCGTTTTCTGGCAGCCGTCAGTAAAACGGCTATAACTATCTCCAGAAGTAAGATTTGCCCTTGATTCTTGTTGCGTTGGATTCCTAACTCAAATATCTACCCTACCAAAAGTTCAAATGGACGAAACTCCTTTTGAGTTACTCTTTAGGTGATTATCAAGTTGATTTCCACAACCGTCGCCTCTTATGTAGGGATCGGGGTGAACGTCGTGTTTTTCATTGAGACTAGCATTTTTAAATACTAGAATCCATTATGAATCAATCCATATGATCATATATGACTAATCCGTCCACTTTTGAAAAAATCAAATTTTTGAGCTCGCCAAAAGGGGTATCCCTTTTGCCGGTGGCCAGATTTGGCCCCGTTTTCTGGCAGCCGTCAGTAAAACGGCTATAACTATCTCCAGAAGTAAGATTTGCCCTTGATTCTTGTTGCGTTGGATTCCTAACTCAAATATCTACCCTACCAAAAGTTCAAATGGCCGAAACTCCTTTTGAGTTACTCTCTAGGTGATTATCAAGTTGATTTCCACAACCGTCGCCTCTTATGTAGGGATCGGGGTGAACGTCGTGTTTTTCATTGAGTCTCTTATTTTTTAACACTAGAGTCCATTATGAATCAATCCATATGATCATATATGCCTAATCCGTTCACTTTTGAAAATATCAAATTTTTGAGCCCACCCAAAGGGGTACCCCTTTTGCCGGTGGCCATATTTTGGCCCCGTTTTCTGGCAGCCGTCAGTAAAACGTCTATAACTCTCTTCAGAAGTAAGATTTACCCGTGATTCTTGTTGCGTTGTATTTCTAACTTAAATATCTACCCTACAAAAAGTTCAAATGGAAGAAACTCCTTTTGAGTCAACCTCTAGGTGATTATCAAGTTGATTTCCACAACCGTCGCCTCTTATGTAGGGATCGGGGTGAACGTCTTGTTTTTCATTGAGTCTAGCATTTTTGAACACTAGAGTCCATTATGAATCAATCCATATGATTATATATGACTAATCCGACCACTTTTGAAAAAATCAAATTTTTGAGCCCGCCCAAAGGGGTACCCATTTGGCCGGTGGCCAGATTTGACCCCGTTTTCTGGCAGCCGTCTGTAAAACGGCTATAACTCTCTCTAGAAGTAAGCTTTACCCGTGATTCTTGTTGCGTTGGATTCCTAACTCAAATATCTACCCTACCAAAAGTTCAAATGGAAGAAATTTCTTTTGAGTCACTCTCTAGGTGATTATCAAGTTGATTTCCACAACCGTCGCCTCTTATGTAGGGATCGGGGTGAACGTCGGATTTTTCATTGAGTGCAGCATTTTTTAACACTAGAGTCAATTATGAATCAATCCATATGATCATATATGCCTAATCCGTCCACTTTTGAAAAAATTAAATTTTTGAGCCCGCCCAAAGGGGTACCCATTTGGCTGGTGACCAGATTTGGCCCCGCTTTCTGGCAGCCGTCAGTAAAACGGCTATAACTCTCTCCAGAAGTAATATTTACCCGTGACTCTTGTTGCGTTGGATTTCTAACTCAAATATCTACCCTACAAAAAGTTCAAATGGAAGAAACTCCTTTTGAGTCAACCTCTAGGTGATTATCAAGTTGATTTCCACAACCGTCGCCTCTTATGTAGGGATCGGGGTGAACGTCGGGTTTTTCATAGAGACTAGCATTTTTGAATACTAGAATCCCTTATGAATCAATCCATATGATCATATATGACTAATCCGTCCACTTTTGAAAAAATCAAATTTTTGAGCTCGCCAAAAGGGGTACCCCTTTTGCCGGTGGCCAGATTTGGCCCTGTTTTCTGGCAGCCGTCACTAAAACGGCTATAACTATCTCCAGAAGTAAGATATACCCTTGATTCTTGTTGCGTTGGATTCCTAACTCAAATATCTACCCTACCAAAAGTTCAAATGGACGAAACTCCTTTTGAGTTACTCTTTAGGTGATTATCAAGTTGATTTCAACAACCGTCGCCTCTTATGTAGGGATCGGGGTGAACGTCGTGTTTTTCATTGAGACTAGCATTTTTAAATACTAGAATCCATTATGAATCAATCCATATGATCATATATGACTAATCCGTCCACTTTTGAAAAAATCAAATTTTTGAGCTCGCCAAAAGGGGTACCCCTTTTGCCGGTGGCCAGATTTGGCCCCGTTTTCTGGCAGCCGTCAGTAAAACGGCTATAACTATCTCCAGAAGTAAGATTTGCCCTTGATTCTTGTTGCGTTGGATTCCTAACTCAAATATCTACCCTACCAAAAGTTCAAATGGACGAAACTCCTTTTGAGTTACTCTTTAGGTGATTATCAAGTTGATTTCCACAACCGTCGCCTCTTATGTAGGGATCGGGGTGAACGTCGTGTTTTTCATTGAGACTAGCATTTTTAAATACTAGAATCCATTATGAATCAATCCATATGATCATATATGACTAATCCGTCCACTTTTGAAAAAATCAAATTTTTGAGCTCGCCAAAAGGGGTATCCCTTTTGCCGGTGGCCAGATTTGGCCCCGTTTTCTGGCAGCCGTCAGTAAAACGGCTATAACTATCTCCAGAAGTAAGATTTGCCCTTGATTCTTGTTGCGTTGGATTCCTAACTCAAATATCTACCCTACCAAAAGTTCAAATGGCCGAAACTCCTTTTGAGTTACTCTCTAGGTGATTATCAAGTTGATTTCCACAACCGTCGCCTCTTATGTAGGGATCGGGGTGAACGTCGTGTTTTTCATTGAGTCTCTTATTTTTTAACACTAGAGTCCATTATGAATCAATCCATATGATCATATATGCCTAATCCGTTCACTTTTGAAAATATCAAATTTTTGAGCCCACCCAAAGGGGTACCCCTTTTGCCGGTGGCCATATTTTGGCCCCGTTTTCTGGCAGCCGTCAGTAAAACGTCTATAACTCTCTTCAGAAGTAAGATTTACCCGTGATTCTTGTTGCGTTGTATTTCTAACTTAAATATCTACCCTACAAAAAGTTCAAATGGAAGAAACTCCTTTTGAGTCAACCTCTAGGTGATTATCAAGTTGATTTCCACAACCGTCGCCTCTTATGTAGGGATCGGGGTGAACGTCTTGTTTTTCATTGAGTCTAGCATTTTTGAACACTAGAGTCCATTATGAATCAATCCATATGATTATATATGACTAATCCGACCACTTTTGAAAAAATCAAATTTTTGAGCCCGCCCAAAGGGGTACCCATTTGGCCGGTGGCCAGATTTGACCCCGTTTTCTGGCAGCCGTCTGTAAAACGGCTATAACTCTCTCTAGAAGTAAGCTTTACCCGTGATTCTTGTTGCGTTGGATTCCTAACTCAAATATCTACCCTACCAAAAGTTCAAATGGAAGAAATTTCTTTTGAGTCACTCTCTAGGTGATTATCAAGTTGATTTCCACAACCGTCGCCTCTTATGTAGGGATCGGGGTGAACGTCGGATTTTTCATTGAGTGCAGCATTTTTTAACACTAGAGTCAATTATGAATCAATCCATATGATCATATATGCCTAATCCGTCCACTTTTGAAAAAATTAAATTTTTGAGCCCGCCCAAAGGGGTACCCATTTGGCTGGTGACCAGATTTGGCCCCGCTTTCTGGCAGCCGTCAGTAAAACGGCTATAACTCTCTCCAGAAGTAATATTTACCCGTGACTCTTGTTGCGTTGGATTTCTAACTCAAATATCTACCCTACAAAAAGTTCAAATGGAAGAAACTCCTTTTGAGTCAACCTCTAGGTGATTATCAAGTTGATTTCCACAACCGTCGCCTCTTATGTAGGGATCGGGGTGAACGTCTTGTTTTTCATTGAGTCTAGCATTTTTGAACACTAGAGTCCATTATGAATCAATCCATATTAACTCTCTCCAGAAGTAAGATTTACCCGTGATTCTTGTTGCGTTGGATTTCTAACTCAAATATCTACTCTACAAAAAGATCAAATGGAAAAAACTCCTTTTGAGTCAACCTCTAGGTGATTATCAAGTTGATTTCCACAACCGCCGCCTCTTATGTAGGGATCGGGATGAACGTCGGGTTTTTCATTGAGTGTAGCATTTTTTAACACAATAGTCAATTATGAATCAATCCATATGATCATATATGCCTAATCTGTCCACTTTTGATAAAATCACATTTTTGAGTCCGCCCAAAGGGGTACCCCTTTTGCCGGTGGCCAGATTTGGCCCCGTTTTCTGGCAGCCGT
Organism: Perilla frutescens; assembly: GCA_026008535.1. Taxonomy (NCBI): domain Eukaryota; kingdom Viridiplantae; phylum Streptophyta; class Magnoliopsida; order Lamiales; family Lamiaceae; genus Perilla; species Perilla frutescens. The sequence goes on from BRKX01000016.1 coordinate 61,745,955, forward strand.
CAGTAAAACGGCTATAACTATCTCCAGAAGTAAGATTTGCCCTTGATTCTTGTTGCGTTGGATTCCTAACTCAAATATCTACCCTACCAAAAGTTCAAATGGACGAAACTCCTTTTGAGTTACTCTCTAGGTGATTATCAAGTTGATTTCCACAACCGTCGCCTCTTATGTAGGGATCGGGGTGAACGTCGGGTTTTTCATTGAGTCTAGCATTTTTGAACACTAGAGTCCATTATGAATCAATCCATATGATCATATATGCCTAATGCGTTCACTTTTGAAAATATCAAATTTTTGAGCCCACCCAAAGGGGTACCTCTTTTCCCGGTGGCCATATTTTGGCCCCATTTTCTGGCAGCCGTCAGTAAAACGTCTATAACTCTCTCCAGAAGTAAGATTTACCCGTGATTCTTATTGCGTTGTATTTCTAACTCAAATATCTACCCTACAAAAAGTTCAAATGGAAGAAACTCCTTTTGAGTCAACCTCTAGGTGATTATCAAGTTGATTTCCACAACCGTCGCCTTTTATGTAGGGATCGGGGTGAACGTCTTGTTTTTCATTGAGTCTAGCATTTTTGAACACTAGAGTCCATTATGAATCAATCCATATGATCATATATGACTAATCCGTCCACTTTTGAAAAAATCAAATTTTTGAGCTCGCCAAAAGGGGTACCCCTTTTGCCGGTGGCCAGATTTGGCGCCGTTTTCTGGCAGCCGTCACTAAAACGGCTATAACTATCTCCAGAAGTAAGATATACCCTTGATTCTTGTTGCGTTGGATTCCTAACTCAAATATCTACCCTACCAAAAGTTCAAATGGACGAAACTCCTTTTGAGTTACTCTTTAGGTGATTATCAAGTTGATTTCCACAACCGTCGCCTCTTATGTAGGGATCGGGGTGAACGTCGTGTTTTTCATTGAGACTAGCATTTTTAAATACTAGAATCCATTATGAATCAATCCATATGATCATATATGACTAATCCGTCCACTTTTGAAAAAATCAAATTTTTGAGCTCGCCAAAAGGGGTATCCCTTTTGCCGGTGGCCAGATTTGGCCCCGTTTTCTGGCAGCCGTCAGTAAAACGGCTATAACTATCTCCAGAAGTAAGATTTGCCCTTGATTCTTGTTGCGTTGGATTCCTAACTCAAATATCTACCCTACCAAAAGTTCAAATGGCCGAAACTCCTTTTGAGTTACTCTCTAGGTGATTATCAAGTTGATTTCCACAACCGTCGCCTCTTATGTAGGGATCGGGGTGAACGTCGTGTTTTTCATTGAGTCTCTTATTTTTTAACACTAGAGTCCATTATGAATCAATCCATATGATCATATATGCCTAATCCGTTCACTTTTGAAAATATCAAATTTTTGAGCCCACCCAAAGGGGTACCCCTTTTGCCGGTGGCCATATTTTGGCCCCGTTTTCTGGCAGCCGTCAGTAAAACGTCTATAACTCTCTTCAGAAGTAAGATTTACCCGTGATTCTTGTTGCGTTGTATTTCTAACTTAAATATCTACCCTACAAAAAGTTCAAATGGAAGAAACTCCTTTTGAGTCAACCTCTAGGTGATTATCAAGTTGATTTCCACAACCGTCGCCTCTTATGTAGGGATCGGGGTGAACGTCTTGTTTTTCATTGAGTCTAGCATTTTTGAACACTAGAGTCCATTATGAATCAATCCATATGATTATATATGACTAATCCGACCACTTTTGAAAAAATCAAATTTTTGAGCCCGCCCAAAGGGGTACCCATTTGGCCGGTGGCCAGATTTGACCCCGTTTTCTGGCAGCCGTCTGTAAAACGGCTATAACTCTCTCTAGAAGTAAGCTTTACCCGTGATTCTTGTTGCGTTGGATTCCTAACTCAAATATCTACCCTACCAAAAGTTCAAATGGAAGAAATTTCTTTTGAGTCACTCTCTAGGTGATTATCAAGTTGATTTCCACAACCGTCGCCTCTTATGTAGGGATCGGGGTGAACGTCGGATTTTTCATTGAGTGCAGCATTTTTTAACACTAGAGTCAATTATGAATCAATCCATATGATCATATATGCCTAATCCGTCCACTTTTGAAAAAATTAAATTTTTGAGCCCGCCCAAAGGGGTACCCATTTGGCTGGTGACCAGATTTGGCCCCGCTTTCTGGCAGCCGTCAGTAAAACGGCTATAACTCTCTCCAGAAGTAATATTTACCCGTGACTCTTGTTGCGTTGGATTTCTAACTCAAATATCTACCCTACAAAAAGTTCAAATGGAAGAAACTCCTTTTGAGTCAACCTCTAGGTGATTATCAAGTTGATTTCCACAACCGTCGCCTCTTATGTAGGGATCGGGGTGAACGTCTTGTTTTTCATTGAGTCTAGCATTTTTGAACACTAGAGTCCATTATGAATCAATCCATATTAACTCTCTCCAGAAGTAAGATTTACCCGTGATTCTTGTTGCGTTGGATTTCTAACTCAAATATCTACTCTACAAAAAGATCAAATGGAAAAAACTCCTTTTGAGTCAACCTCTAGGTGATTATCAAGTTGATTTCCACAACCGCCGCCTCTTATGTAGGGATCGGGATGAACGTCGGGTTTTTCATTGAGTGTAGCATTTTTTAACACAATAGTCAATTATGAATCAATCCATATGATCATATATGCCTAATCTGTCCACTTTTGATAAAATCACATTTTTGAGTCCGCCCAAAGGGGTACCCCTTTTGCCGGTGGCCAGATTTGGCCCCGTTTTCTGGCAGCCGTCAGTAAAACGGCTATAACTATCTCCAGAAGTAAGATTTGCCCTTGATTCTTGTTGCGTTGGATTCCTAACTCAAATATCTACCCTACCAAAAGTTCAAATGGACGAAACTCCTTTTGAGTTACTCTCTAGGTGATTATCAAGTTGATTTCCACAACCGTCGCCTCTTATGTAGGGATCGGGGTGAACGTCGGGTTTTTCATTGAGTCTAGCATTTTTGAACACTAGAGTCCATTATGAATCAATCCATATGATCATATATGCCTAATGCGTTCACTTTTGAAAATATCAAATTTTTGAGCCCACCCAAAGGGGTACCTCTTTTCCCGGTGGCCATATTTTGGCCCCATTTTCTGGCAGCCGTCAGTAAAACGTCTATAACTCTCTCCAGAAGTAAGATTTACCCGTGATTCTTATTGCGTTGTATTTCTAACTCAAATATCTACCCTACAAAAAGTTCAAATGGAAGAAACTCCTTTTGAGTCAACCTCTAGGTGATTATCAAGTTGATTTCCACAACCGTCGCCTTTTATGTAGGGATCGGGGTGAACGTCTTGTTTTTCATTGAGTCTAGCATTTTTGAACACTAGAGTCCATTATGAATCAATCCATATGATCATATATGACTAATCCGTCCACTTTTGAAAAAATCAAATTTTTGAGCTCGCCAAAAGGGGTACCCCTTTTGCCGGTGGCCAGATTTGGCGCCGTTTTCTGGCAGCCGTCACTAAAACGGCTATAACTATCTCCAGAAGTAAGATATACCCTTGATTCTTGTTGCGTTGGATTCCTAACTCAAATATCTACCCTACCAAAAGTTCAAATGGACGAAACTCCTTTTGAGTTACTCTTTAGGTGATTATCAAGTTGATTTCCACAACCGTCGCCTCTTATGTAGGGATCGGGGTGAACGTCGTGTTTTTCATTGAGACTAGCATTTTTAAATACTAGAATCCATTATGAATCAATCCATATGATCATATATGACTAATCCGTCCACTTTTGAAAAAATCAAATTTTTGAGCTCGCCAAAAGGGGTACCCCTTTTGCCGGTGGCCAGATTTGGCCCCGTTTTCTGGCAGCCGTCAGTATAACGGCTATAACTCTCTCCAGAAGTAAGATTTACCCGTGATTCTTATTGCGTTGGATTTCTAACTCAAATATCTACCCTACAAAAAGTTCAAATGGAAGAAACTCCTTTTGAGTCAACCTCTAGGTGATTATCAATTTGATTTCCACAACCGTCGCCTCTTATGTAGGGATCGGGGTGAACGTCGGATTTTTCATTGAGTCTAGCATTTTTGAACACTAGAGTCCATTATGAATCAATCCATATGATCATATATGCCTAATCCGTCCACTTTTGAAAAAATCAAATTTTTGAGCTCGCCAAAAGGGGTACTCCTTTTGCCGGTGGCCAGATTTGGCCCCGTTTTCTGGCAGCCGTCAGTATAACGGCTATAACTCTCTCCAGAAGTAAGATTTACCCGTGATTCTTATTGCGTTGGATTTCTAACTCAAATATCTACCCTACAAAAAGTTCAAATGGAAGAAACTCCTTTTGAGTCAACCTCTAGGTGATTATCAATTTGATTTCCACAACCGTCGCCTCTTATGTAGGGATCGGGGTGAACGTCGGATTTTTCATTGAGTCTAGCATTTTTGAACACTAGAGTCCATTATGAATCAATCCATATGATCATATATGCCTAATCCGTCCACTTTTGAAAAAATCAAATTTTTGAGCCCGCCCAAAGGGGTACTCCTTTGGCCGGTGGCCAGATTTGGCCCCTTTTTCTGGCAGCCGTCAGTAAAACGTCTATAACTCTCTCCAGAAGTAAGATTTACCCGTGATTCTTATTGCGATGGATTTCTAACTCAAATATCTACCCAACAAAAAGGTCAAATGGAAGAAACTCCTTTTGAGTCAACCTCTAGGTGTTTATCAAGTTGATTTCCACAACCGTCGCCTCTTATGTAGGGATCGGGGTGAACGTCGGGTTTTTCATTGAGTGTAGCATTTTTGAACACTAGAGTCCATTATGAATCAATCCATATGATCATATATGCCTAATCCGTCCACTTTTGAAAAAATCAAATTTTGAGCCCGCCCAAAGGGATACCCCTTTGGCCGGTGGCCAGATTTGGCCCCGTTTTCTTGCAGCCATCAGTAAAATGGCTATAACTCTCTCCAGAAGTAAGCTTTACCCGTGATTCTTATTGCGTTGGTTTCCTATCTCAAATATCTACCCTAAAAAAAGTTCAAATGGAAGAAACTCCTTTTGATTCAACCTCTAGGTGATTATCAAGTTGATTTCCACAACCGTCGCCTCTTATATAGGGATCGGGGTGAACATCGGGTTTTTTATTGAGTGTAGAATTTTTTAACACTAGAGTCAATTATGAATCAATCCATATGATCATATATGCTTAATCCGTCCACTTTTGAAAAAATCAAATTTTGAGCCCGCCCAAAGGGATAACCCTTTGGCCGGTGGCCAGATTTGGCCCCGTTTTCTTGCAGCCATCAGTAAAACGGCTATAACTCTCTCCAGAAGTAAGCTTTACCCGTGATTCTTGTTGCGTTGGATTCCTAACTCAAATAACTACCCTACAAAATGTTCAAATGGAAGAAACTCCTTTTGAGTCAACCTCTATGTGATTATCAAGTTGATTTCCACAACCGTCGCCTCTTATGTAGGGATCGGGGTGAATGTCGGGTTTTTGATTGAGTCTGGCATTTTTGAACACTAGAGTCCATTATGAATCAATCCATAAGATCATATATGCCTAATCTGTCCACTTTTTAAAAAATCAAATTTTTGAGCCCGCCCAAAGGGGTTCCCCTTTGGCTGGTGGCCAGATTTGGCCCCGTTTTCTGGCAGCCATCAGTAAAACGGCTATAACTCTCTCCAGAAGTAAGCTTTATTCATGATTCTTATTGCGTTGGATTCCTAACTCAAATATCTACCCTACAAAAAGTTCAAATGGAAGAAACTCCTTTTGATTCAACCTCTAGGTGATTATCAAGTTGATTTCCACAACCGTCGCCTCTTATGTAGGGATCGGGGTGAACGTCGGGTTTTTCATTGAGTGTAGCATTTTTTAACACTAGAGTCAATTATGAATCAATCCATATGATCATATATGCCTAATCCGTCCACTTTTGAAAAAATCAAATTTTTGAGCCCGCCCAAAGGGATACCCCTATGGCCGGTGGCCAGATTTTGCCCCGTTTTCTTGCAGCCATCAGTAAAACGGCTATAACTCTCTCCAGAAGTAAGCTTTACCCGTGATTCTTGTTGCGTTGGATTCCTAACTCAAATATCTACCCTACAAAAAGTTCAAATGGAAGAAACTCCTTTTTAGTCAACCTCTATGTGATTATTAAGTTGATTTCCACAACCGTCGCTTCTTATGTAGGGATCGGGGTGAACGTCGGGTTTTTGATTGAGTTTGGCATTTTTGAACACTAGAGTCCATTATGAATCAATCCATAAGATCATATATGCCTAATCTGTCCAATTTTTAAAAAATCAAATTTTTGAGCCCGCCCAAAGGGGTACCCCTTTGGCCGGTGGCCAGATTTGGCCCCGTTTTCTGGCAGCCATCAGTAAAACGGCTATAACTCTCTCCAGAAGTAAGCTTTACCCATGATTCTTATTGCGTTGGATTCCTAACTCAATTATCTACCCTACAAAAAGTTAAAATGGAAGAAACTCCTTTTGATTCAACCTCTAGGTGATTATCAAGTTGATTTCGACAACCATCGCCTCTTATGTAGTGATCGGGGTGAACGTCGGATTTTTCATTGAGTGTATCATTTTTTAACACTAAAGTCAATTATAAATCAATCCATATAATCATATATGCCTAATCCGTCCACTTTTGAAAAAATCAAATTTTTGAGCCCACCCAAAGGGGTACCCCTTTGGCCGGTGGCCAGATTTGGCCCCGTTTTCTGGCAGCCGTCAGTAAAACGGCTATAACTCTCTCCAGAAGTAAGATTTATCCGTGATTCTTGTTGCGTTGGATTTCTAACTCAAATATATACCCTACAAAAAGTTCAAATGGAAGAAACTCTTTTTGAGTCAACCTCTAGGTGATTATCAAGTTGATTTCCACAACCGTCGCCTCTTATGTAGGGATCGGGGTGAACGTCGGGTTTTTCATTGAGTCTGGCATTTTTGAAGACTAGAGTCCATTATGAATCAATGCATATGATCATATATGCCTAATCTGTCCACTTTTAAAAAAATCAAATTTTTGAGCCCGCCCAAAGGGGTACTCCTTTGGCCGGTGGCCAGATTTGGCCCCATTTTCTGGCAGCCGTCTGTAAAACGGCTATAACTCTCTCCAGAAGTAAGATTTACCCGTGATTCTTGTTGCGTTGGATTCCTAACTCAAATATCTACCCTACCAAAAGTTCAAATGGAAGAAACTCCTTTTGAGTCAACCTCTAGGTGATTATCAAGTTGATATCCACAACCGTCGCCTCTTACGTAGGGATCGGGGTGAACGTCGGGTTTTTCATTGAGTCTGGAATTTTTGAACACTAGAGTCCATTATGAATCAATCCATATGATCATATATGCCTAATCTGTCTACTTTTGAAAAAATCAAATTTTTGAGCCCGCCCAAAGGGGTACCTCTTTAGCCGGTGGCCAGATTTGGCCCCGTTTTCTGGCAGCCGTCTGTAAATCGGCTATAACTCTCTCCAGAAGTATGCTTTACTCGTGATTCTTGTTGCGTTGGATTCGTAACTCAAATATCTACCCTAACAAAAGTTCAAATGGAAGAAACTCCTTTTGTCTCAACCTCTAGGTGATTATCAAGTTGATTTCCACAACCGTCGCCTCTTATGTAGGGATCGGGGTGAACGTCGGGTTTTTCATTGAGTCTGGCATTTTTGAACACTAGAGTCCATTATGAATCATTCCATATGATCATATATGCCTAATCTGTCCACTTTTGAAAAAATCAAATTTTTGAGCCCGCCCAAAGGGGTACCCCTTTGGCCGGTGGCCAGATTTGGCCCCGTTTTTTGGTAGCCATCTGTAAATTGGCTATAACTCTCTCCAGAAGTAAGCTTTACCCGTGATTCTTGTTGAGTTGGATTCCTAACTCAAATATTTACCCTAAAAAAAGTTCAAATGGAAGAAATTCCTTTTGATTCAACCTCTAGGTGATTATCAAGTTGATTTCCACAACCGTCGCCTCTTATGTAGGGATCGGGGTGAACGTCGGGTTTTTCATTGAGTGTAGCATTTTTTAACAATAAAGTCAATTATGAATCAATCCATATGATCATATATGCCTAATCTGTCCACTTTTGAAAAAATCAAATTTTTGAGCCTACCCAAAGGGGTACCCCTTTGGCCGGTGGCCAGATTTGGCCCCGTTTTCTGGCAGCCGTCAGTAAAACGGCTATAACTCTCTCCAGAAGTAAGATTTACCCATGATTCTTGTTGCGTTGGATTTCTAACTCAAATATATACCCTACAAAAAGTTCAAATGGAAGAAACTCCTTTTGAGTCAACCTCTAGGTGATTATCAAGTTGATTTCCACAACCGTCGCCTCTTATGTAGGGATCGGGGAGAACGTCGGATTTTTGATTGAGTCTGGCATTTTTGAACACTAGATTCCATTATGAATCAATCCATAAGCTCATATATGCCTAATCTATCCACTTTTTAAAAAATTAAAATTTTGAGCCCGCCCAAAGGAGTACCCCTTTGGCCGGTGGCCAGATTTGGCCCCGTTTTCTGGCAGCCATCAGTAAAACGGCTATAACTCTCTCCAGAAGTAAACTTTACCCGTGATTCTTATTGCGTTGGATTCCTAACTCAAATATCTACCCTACAAAAAGTTCAAATGGAAGAAATTCCTTTTGATTCAACCTCTAGGTGATTATCAAGTTGATTTCCACAACCGTCGCCTCTTATGTAGGGATCGGGGTGAACGTCGGGTTTTTCATTGAGTGTAGCATTTTTTAACACTAGAGTCAATTATGAATCAATCCATATGATCATGTATACCTAATCCGTCCACTTTTGAAAAAATCAAATTTTTGAGCCCGCCCAAAGGGATACCCCTTGGTCCGGTGGCCAGATTTGGCCCCATTTTCTTGCAGCCATCAGTAAAACGGCTATAACTCTCTCCAGAAGTAAGCTTTACCCGTCATTCTTGTTGCGTTGGATTCCTAACTCAAATATCTACCCTACAAAAAGTTTAAATGGAAGAAACTCCTTTTGAGTCAACCTCTATGTGATTATTAAGTTGATTTCCACAACCGTGGCCTCTTATGTAGGGATCGGGGTGAACGTCGGGTTTTTGATTGAGTCTGGCATTTTTGAACACTAGAGTCCATTATGAATCAATCCATAAGATCATATATGCCTAATCTGTCCACTTTTTAAAAAATCAAATTTTTGAGCCCGCCCAAAGGGGTACCCCTTTGGCCGGTGGCCAGATTTGGCCCCGTTTTCTGGCAGCCATCAGTAAAACGGCTATAACTCTCTCCAGAAGTATGCTTTACCCGTGATTCTTGGTTCGTTGGATTCCTAACTCAAATATCTACCCTGCCAAAAGTTCAAATGAAAGAAACTCCTTTTGAGTCAACCTCTAGGTGATTATCAAGTTGATTTCCACAACCGTCGCCTCTTACGTAGGGATCGGGGTGAACGTCGGGTTTTTCATTGAGTCTGGAATTTTTGAACACTAGAGTCCATTATGAATCAATCCATATGATCATATATGCCTAATCTGTCTACTTTTGAAAAAATCAAATTTTTGAGCCCGGCCAAAGGGGTACCCCTTTGGGCGGTGGCCAGATTTGGCCCCGTTTTCTGGCAGCCGTCTGTAAATCGGCTATAACTCTCTCCAGAAGTATGCTTTACCCGTGATTCTTGTTGCGTTGGATTTCTAACTTAAATATCAACCCTACCAAAAGTTCAAATGGAAGAAACTCCTTTTGTCTCAACCTCTAGGTGATTATCAAGTTGATTTCCACAACCGTCGCCTCTTATGTAGGGATCGGGGTGAACGTCGGGTTTTTCATTGAGTGTAGCATTTTTTAACACTAGAGTCAATTATGAATCAATCCATATGATCATATATGCCTAATCTGTCCACTTTTGAAAAAATCAAATTTTTGAGCCCACCCAAAGGGGTACTCCTTTGGCCGGTGGCCAGATTTGGCCCCGTTTTCTGGCAGCCGTCTGTAAAACGGCTATAACTCTCTCCAGAAGTATGCTTTACCCGTGATTCTTGTTGCGTTGGATTCCTAACTCAAATATCTACCCTGCCAAAAGTTCAAATGAAAGAAACTCCTTTTGAGTCAACCTCTAGGTGATTATCAAGTTGATTTCCACAACCGTCGCCTCTTACGTAGGGATCGGGGTGAACGTCGGGTTTTTCATTGAGTCTGGAATTTTTGAACACTAGAGTCCATTATGAATCAATCCATATGATCATATATGCCTAATCTGTCCACTTTTGAAAAAATCAAATTTTTGAGCCCGCCCAAAGGGGTACCCCTTTGGGCGGTGGCCAGATTTGGCCCCGTTTTCTGGCAGCCGTCTGTAAATCGGCTATAACTCTCTCCAGAAGTATGCTTTACCCGTGATTCTTGTTGCGTTAGATTCCTAACTCAAATATCTACCCTACCAAAAGTTCAAATGGAAGAAACTCCTTTTGTCTCAACCTCTAGGTGATTATCAAGTTGATTTCCACAACCGTCATCTCTTATGTAGGGATCGGGGTGAACGTCGGGTTTTTCATTGAGTCTGGCATTTTTGAACACTAGAGTCCATTATGAATCATTCCATATGATCATATATGCCTAATCTGTCCACTTTTGAAAAAATCAAATTTTTGAGCCCGCCCAAAGGGGTACCCCTTTGGCCGGTGGCCAGATTTGGCCCCGTTTTTTGGCAGCCATCTGTAAATTGGCTATAACTCTCTCCAGAAGTAAGCTTTACCCGTGATTCTTGTTGCGTTGGATTCCTAACTCAAATATCTACCCTACAAAAAGTTCAAATGGAAGAAATTCCTTTTGATTCAACCTCTAGGTGATTATCAAGTTGATTTCCACAACCGTCGCCTCTTATGTAGGGATCGGGGTGAACGTCGGGTTTTTCATTGAGTGTAGCATTTTTTAACACTAAAGTCAATTATGAATCAATCCATATGATCATATATGCCTAATCTGTCCACTTTTGAAAAAATTAAATTTTTGAGCCCGCCCAAAGGGATACCCCTTTGGCCGGTGGTCAGATTTGGCCCGTTTTCTTGCAGCCATCAGTAAAACGACTATAACTCTCTGCAAAAGTAAGCTTTACCCGTGATTCTTGTTGCGTTAGATTCCTAACTCAAATATCTACCCTACAAAAAGTTCAAATGGAAGAAACTCCTTTTGAGTCAACCTCTAGGTGATTATCAAGTTGATTTCCACAACTGTCGCCTCTTATGTAGGGATCGGGGTGAACGTCGGGTTTTTCATTGAGTCTGGCATTTTCGAACACTAGAGTCCATTATGAATCAATCCATATGATCATATATGCCTAATCTGTCCACTTTTGAAAAAATCAAATTTTTGAGCCCGCCCAAAGGGATATACCCCTTTGGCCGGTGGCCAGATTTGGTCCCGTTTTCTTGCAGCCATCAGTAAAACGGCTATAACTCTCTGGAAAAGTAAGCTTTACCCGTGATTCTTGTTGCGTTAGATTCCTAACTCAAATATCTACCCTACAAAAAGTTCAAATGGAAGAAACTCCTTTTGAGTCAACCTCTAGGCGATTATCAAGTTGATTTCCACAACTGTCGCCTCTTATGTAGGGATCGGGGTGAACGTCGGGTTTTTCATTGAGTCTGGCATTTTCGAACACTAGAGTCCATTATGAATCAATCCATATGATCATATATGCCTAATCTGTCTACTTTTGAAAAAATCAAATTTTTGAGCCCGCCCAAAGGGGTACCCCTTTGGCCGGTGGCCAGATTTGGCCCCGTTTTCTGGCAGCCGTCTGTAAATCGGCTATAACTCTCTTCAGAAGTATGCTTTACCCGTGATTCTTGTTGCGTTGGATTCCTAACTCAAATATCTACCCTACCAAAAGTTCAAATGGAAGAAACTCCTTTTGTCTCAACCTCTAGGTGATTATCAAGTTGATTTCCACAACCGTCGGCTCTTATGTAGGGATCGGGGTGAAGGTCGGGTTTTTCATTGAGTCTGGCATTTTTGAACACTAGAGTCCATTATGAATCATTCCATATGATCATATATGCCTAATCTGTCCACTTTTGAAAAAATCAAATTTTTGAGCCCGCCCAAAGGGGTACCCCTTTGGCCGGTGGCCAGATTTGGCCCCGTTTTTTGGCAGCCATCTGTAAATTGCTTATAACTCTCTCCAAAAGTAAGCTTTACTCGTGATTCTTGTTGCGTTGGATTCCTAACTCAAATATCTACCCTACAAAAAGTTCAAATGGAAGAAATTCCTTTTGATTCAACCTCTAGGTGATTATCAAGTTGATTTCCACAACCGTCGCCTCTTATGTAGGGATCGGGGTGAACGTCTGGTTTTTCATTGAGTGTAGCATTTTTTAACACTAAAGTCAATTATGAATCAATCCATATGATCATATATGCCTAATCTGTCCACTTTTGAAAAAATCAAATTTTTGAGCCCGCCCAAAGGGATACCCCTTTGGCCGGTGGCCAGATTTGGCCCCGTTTTCTTGCAGCCATCAGTAAAACGGCTATAACTCTCTCCAGAAGTAAGCTTTACCCGTGATTCTTGTTGCGTTAGATTCCTAACTCAAATATCTACCCTACAAAAATTTCAAATGGAAGAAACTCCTTTTGAGTCAACCTCTAGGTGATTATCAAGTTGATTTCCACAACCGTCGCCTCTTATGTAGGGATCGGGGTGAACGTCGGGTTTTTCATTGAGTCTGGCATTTTCGAACACTAGAGTCCATTATGAATCAATCCATATGATCATATATGCCTAATCTGTCCACTTTTGAAAAAATCAAATTTTTGAGCCCGCCCAAAGGGATACCCCTTTGGCCGGTGGCCAGATTTGGCCCGTTTTCTTGCAGCCATCAGTAAAACGACTATAACTCTCTGCAAAAGTAAGCTTTACCCGTGATTCTTGTTGCGTTAGATTCCTAACTCAAATATCTACCCTACAAAAATTTCAAATGGAAGAAACTCCTTTTGAGTCAACCTCTAGGTGATTATCAAGTTGATTTCCACAACTGTCGCCTCTTATGTAGGGATCGGGGTGAACGTCGGGTTTTTCATTGAGTCAGGCATTTTCGAACACTAGAGTCCATTATGAATCAATCCATATGATCATATATGCCTAATCTGTCCACTTTTGAAAAAATCAAATTTTTGAGCCCGCCCAAAGGGATACCCCTTTGGCCGGTGGCCAGATTTGGCCCCGTTTTCTTGCAGCCATCAGTAAAACGGCTATAACTCTCTGCAAAAGTAAGCTTTACCCGTGATTCTTGTTGCGTTAGATTCCTAACTCAAATATCTACCCTACAAAAAGTTCAAATGGAAGAAACTCCTTTTGAGTCAACCTCTAGGCGATTATCAAGTTGATTTCCACAACTGTCGCCTCTTATGTAGGGATCGGGGTGAACGTCGGGTTTTTCATTGAGTCTGGCATTATCGAACACTAGAGTCCATTATGAATCAATCCATATGATCATAAATGCCTAATCTGTCTACTTTTGAAAAAATCAAATTTTTGAGCCCGCCCAAAGGGGTACCCCTTTGGCCGGTGGCCAGATTTGGCCCCGTTTTCTGGCAGCCGTCTGTAAATCGGCTATAACTCTCTCCAGAAGTATGCTTTACCCGTGATTCTTGTTGCGTTGGATTCCTAACTCAAATATCTACCCTACCAAAAGTTCAAATGGAAGAAACTCCTTTTGTCTCAACCTCTAGGTGATTATCAAGTTGATTTCCGCAACCGTCGGCTCTTATGTAGGGATCGGGGTGAAGGTCGGGTTTTTCATTGAGTCTGGCATTTTTGAACACTAGAGTCCATTATGAATCATTCCATATGATCATATATGCCTAATCTGTCCACTTTTGAAAAAATCAAATTTTTGAGCCCGCCCAAAGGGGTACCCCTTTGGCCGGTGGCCAGATTTGTCCCCTTTTTTGGCAGCCATCTGTAAATTGCTTATAACTCTCTCCAGAAGTAAGCTTTACCCGTGATTCTTGTTGCGTTGGATTCCTAACTCAAATATCTACCCTACAAAAAGTTCAAATGGAAGAAATTCCTTTTGATTCAACCTCTAGGTGATTATCAAGTTGATTTCCACAACCGTCGCCTCTTATGTAGGGATCGGGGTGAACGTCTGGTTTTTCATTGAGTGTAGCATTTTTTAACACTAAAGTCAATTATGAATCAATCCATATGATCATATATGCCTAATCTGTCCACTTTTGAAAAAATAAAATTTTTGAGCCCGCCCAAAGTGATACCCCTTTGCCGGTGGCCAGATTTGGCCCCGTTTTCTTGCAGCCATCAGTAAAACGGCTATAACTCTCTCCAGAAGTAAGCTTTACCCGTGATTCTTGTTGCGTTAGATTCCTAACTCAAATATCTACCCTACAAAAAGTTCAAATGGAAGAAACTCCTTTTGAGTCAACCTCTAGGTGATTATCAAGTTGATTTCCACAGCCGTCGCCTCTTATGTAGGGATCGGGGTGAACGTCGGGTTTTTCATTGAGTCTGGCATTTTCGAACACTAGAGTCCATTATGAATCAATCCATATGATCATATATGCCTAATCTGTCAACTTTTGAAAAAATCAAATTTTTGAGCCCGCCCAAAGGGATACCCCTTTGGCCGGTGGCCAGATTTGGCCCGTTTTCTTGCAGCCATCAGTAAAACGACTATAAATCTCTGCAAAAGTAAGCTTTACCCGTGATTCTTGTTGCGTTAGATTCCTAACTCAAATATCTACCCTACAAAAAGTTCAAATGGAAGAAATTCCTTTTGATTCAACCTCTAGGTGATTATCAAGTTGATTTCCACAACCGTCGCCTCTTATGTAGGGATCGGGGTGAACGTCTGGTTTTTCATTGAGTGTAGCATTTTTTAACACTAAAGTCAATTATGAATCAATCCATATGATCATATATGCCTAATCTGTCCACTTTTGAAAAAATCAAATTTTTGAGCCCGCCCAAAGTGATACCCCTTTGGCCGGTGGCCAGATTTGGCCCCGTTTTCTTGCAGCCATCAGTAAAACGGTTATAACTCTCTCCAGAAGTAAGCTTTACCCGTGATTCTTGTTGCGTTAGATTCCTAACTCAAATATCTACCCTACAAAAAGTTCAAATGGAAGAAACTCCTTTTGAGTCAACCTCTAGGTGATAATCAAGTTGATTTCCACAACCGTCGCCTCTTATGTAGGGATCGGGGTGAACGTCGGGTTTTTCATTGAGTCTGGCATTTTCGAACACTAGAGTCCATTATGAATCAATCCATATGATCATATATGCCTAATCTGTCCACTTTTGAAAAAATCAAATTTTTGAGCCCGCCCAAAGGGATACCCCTTTGGCCGGTGGCCAGATTTGGCCCGTTTTCTTGCAGCCATCAGTAAAACGACTATAACTCTCTGCAAAAGTAAGCTTTACCCGTGATTCTTGTTGCGTTAGATTCCTAACTCAAATATCTACCCTACAAAAAGTTCAAATGGAAGAAACTCCTTTTGAGTCAACCTCTAGGTGATTATCAAGTTGATTTCCACAACTGTCACCTCTTATGTAGGGATCGGGGTGAACGTCGGGTTTTTCATTGAGTCTGGCATTTTCGAACACTAGAGTCCATTTTGAATCAATCCATATGATCATATATGCCTAATCTGTCCACTTTTGAAAAAATCAAATTTTTGAGCCCGCCCAAAGGGATACCCCTTTGGCCGGTGGCCAGATTTGGCCCCGTTTTCTTGCAGCCATCAGTAAAACGGCTATAACTCTCTGCAAAAGTAAGCTTTACCCGTGATTCTTGTTGCGTTAGATTCCTAACTCAAATATCTACCCTACAAAAAGTTCAAATGGAAGAAACTCCTTTTGATTCAACCTCTAGGTGATTATCAAGTTGATTTCCACAACTGTTGCCTCTTATGTAGGGATCGGGGTGAACGTCGGGTTTTTCATTGAGTCTGGCATTTTCGAACACTAGAGTCCATTATGAATCAATCCATATGATCATATATGCCTAAATTGTTCACTTTTGAAAAAATCAAATTTTTGAGCCCGCCCAAAGGGGTACCCCTTTGGCCGGTGGCCAGATTTGGCCCCGTTTTCTTGCAGCCATCAGTAAAACGGCTATAACTCTCTGCAAAAGTAAGCTTTACCCGTGATTCTTGTTGCGTTGGATTCCTAACTCAAATATCTACCCTAGAAAAAGTTCAAATGGAAGAAACTCCTTTTGAGTCAACCTCTAGGTGATTATCAAGTTGATTTCCACAACCGTCGCCTCTTATGTAGGGATCGGGGTGAACGTCGGGTTTTTCATTTAGTCTGGCATTTTTGAACACTGGAGTCCATTATGAATCAATCCCTATGATCATATATGCTTAATCTGTCTACTTTTGAAAAAATCAAATTTTTGAGCCCGCCCAAAGGGGTACTCCTTTGGCCGATGGCCAGATTTGGTCCCATATTCTGGCAGCCGTTTGTAAAACGGCTATAACTCTCTCCAGAAGTATGCTTTACCCGTGATTCTTGTTGCGTTGGATTCCTAACTCAAATATCTACCCTACCAAAAGTTCAAATGGAAGAAACTCCTTTTGAGTCAACCTCTAGGAGATTATCAAGTTGATTTCCACAACCGTCGCCTCTTATGTAGGGATCGGGGTGAACGTCGGGTTTTTCATTGAGTCTGGCATTTCTGAACACTAGAGTCCATTATGAATCAATCCATATGATCATATATGCGTAATCCGTACACTTTTGAAAAAATGAAATTTTTGAGCCCGCCCAAAGGGGTACCCCTTTGGCCGGTGGCCAGATTTGGCCCCATTTTCTGGCAGCCGTCACTAAAACTGTGATAACACTCTACAGAAGTAAGATTTACCCGTGATTCTTGTTGCATTAGATTTCTAACTCAAATATCTACCCTACAAAAAGTTCAAATGGAAGAAACTCCTTTTGAGTCAACCTCTAGGTTATTATCAAGTTGATTTCCACAACCGTCGCCTCTTATGTAGGGATCGGGGTGAACGTCGAGTTTTTCATTAAGTCTGGCATTTTTGAACACTGCAGTCCATTATGAATCAATCCATATGATCATATATGCCTAATCTGTCTACTTTTGAAAAAATCAAATTTTTGAGCCCGCCCAAAGGGGTATTCCTTTAGCCGATGGCCAGATTTGGCCCCGTTTTCTGGCAGCCGTCTGTAAAACGGCTATAACTCTCTCCAGAAGTATGCTTTACCCGTGATTCTTGTTGCGTTGGATTCCTAACTCGAATATCTACCCTACCAAAAGTTCAAATGGAAGAAACTCCTTTTGAGTCAACCTCTAGGTGATTATCAAGTTGATTTCCAGAACCGTCGCCTCTTATGTAGGGATCGGGGTGAACGTCGGGTTTTTCATTGAGTCTGGCATTTCTGAACACTAGAGTCCATTATGAATCAATCCACATGATCATATATGACTAATCTGTCAACTTTTGAAAAAATCAAATGTTTGAGCCCGCCCAAAGGGGTACCCCTTTGGCCGGTGGCCAGATTTGGCGTTGTTTTCTGGCAGCCATCAGTACAACGGCTATAACTCTCTCCAGAAGTAAGATTTACCCGTGATTCTTGTTGCGTAGTATTACTAACTCAAATATCTACCCTACAAAAAGTTCAAATGGAAGAAACTCTTTTTGATACAACCTCTAGGTGATTATCAAGGTGATTTCCACAACCGTCGCTTCTCATGTAGGGATCGGGTGAACATCGGGTTTTTCATTGAGTGTAGCATTTTTTAACACTAGAGTCAATTATGAATCAATCCATATGATCATATATGCGTAATCCGTACACTTTTGAAAAAATGAAATTTTTGAGCCCGCCCAAAGGGGTACCCCTTTGGCCGGTGGCCAGATTTGGCCCCGTTTTCTGGCAGCCGTCACTAAAACTGCGATAACACTCTACAGAAGTAAGATTTACCCGTGATTCTTGTTGCGTTAGATTTCTAACTCAAATATCTACCCTACAAAAAGTTCAAATGGAAGAAACTCCTTTTGAGTCAACCTCTAGGTGATTATCAAGTTGATTTCCACAACCGTCGCCTCTTATGTAGGGATCGGGGTGAACGTCGGATTTTTCATTAAGTCTAGCATTTTTGAACACTAGAGTCTATTATGAATCAATCCATATGATCATATATGCCTAATCCGTCCACTTTTGAAAAAATCAAATTTTTGAGCCCGTCCAAAGGGGTACCCCTTTGGCCGATGGCCAGATTTGGCCCCATTTTCTGGCAGCCGTCAGTAAAACTGCTATAACTCTCTCCAGAAGTAAGATTTACCCGTGATTCTTGTTGCATTGGATTTCTAACTCAAATATCTACCCTACAAAAAGTTCAAATGGAAGAAACTCCTTTTGAGTCAACCTATAGGTGATTATCAAGTTGATTTCCACAACCGTCGCCTCTTATGTAGGGATCGGGGTGAACGTCGGAATTTTCATTAAGTCTAGCATTTTTGAACACTAGAGTCTATTATGAATCAATCCATATGATCATATATGCCTAATCCGTCCACTTTTGAAAAAATTAAATTTTTGAGCCCGCCCAAAGGGGTACCCTCTTTGGCCGGTGGCCAGATTTGGCCCCGTTTTCTGGCAGCCGTCAGTAAAACGGCTATAACTCTCTCCAGAAGTAAGATTTACCCGTGATTCTTGTTGCGTTGGATTTCTAACTCAAATATCTACCCTTAATAAGTTCAAATGGAAGAAACTCCTTTTGAGTCAACCTCTAGGTGATTATCAAGTTGATTTCCACAACCGTCGCGTCTTATGTTGGGATCGGGGTGAACGTCGGGTTTTTCATTGAGTATAGCATTTTTTAACACTAGAGTCAATTATGAATCAATCCATATGATCATATATGCCTAATCCGTCCACTTTTGAAAAAATCAAATTTTTGAACTCGCCCAAAGGGGTACCCCTATGGCCGGTGGCCAGATTTGGCCCCGTTTTCTGGCAGCCGTCAATAAAACTGCGATAACACTCTCCAGAAGTAAGATTTACCCGTGATTCTTGTTGCGTTGGATTTCTAACTCAAATATCTACCCTACAAAAAGTTCAAATGGAAGAAACTCCTTTTTAGTCAACCTCTAGGTGATTCTCAAGTTGATTTCCACAACCGTCGCCTCTTATGTTGGGATCGGGGTGAACGTCGGGTTTTTCATTGAGTGTAGCATTTTTTAACACTAGAGTCAATTAAGAATCAATCCATATGATCATATATGCCTAATCCGTCCACTTTTGAAAAAATTAAATTTTTGAGCCCGCCCAAAGGGGTACCCTCTTTGGCCGGTGGCCAGATTTGGCCCCGTTTTCTGGCAGCCGTCAGTAAAACTGCTATAACTCTCTCCAGAAGTAAGATTTACCCGTGATTCTTGTTGCGTTGGATTTCTAACTCAAATATCTACCCTTAATAAGTTCAAATGGAAGAAAATCCTTTTGAGTCAACCTCTAGGTGATTATCAAGTTGATTTCCACAACCGTCGCGTCTTATGTAGGGATCGGGGTGAACGTCGGGTTTTTCATTGAGTGTAGCATTTTTTAACACTAGAGTCAATTATGAATCAATCCATATGATCATATATGCCTAATCCGTCCACTTTTGAAAAAATCAAATTTTTGAGCCCGCCTAAAGGGGTACCCCTTTGGCCGATGGCCAGATTTGGCCCCGTTTTCTGGCAGCCGTCAGTAAAACGGCTATAACTCTCTCCAGAAGTAAGCTTTACCCATTATTCTTGTTGCGTTGGATTCCTAACTCAAATATCTACCCTACAAAAAGTTCAAATGGAAGAAACTCCTTTTGAGTCAATCTCTAGGTGATTATCAAGTTGATTTCAACAACCGTCGCATCTTATGTAGGGATCGGGGTGAACGTCAGGTTTTTCATTGAGTGTAACATTTTTTAACACTAGAGTCAATTATGAATCAATCCATATGATCATATATGCCTAATCCGTCCACTTTTGAAAAAATCAAATTTTTGAGCCCGCCTAAAGGGGTACTCCTTTGGCCGATGGCCAGATTTGGCTTCGTTTTCTTGCAGCCGTCAGTAAAACGGCTATAACTCTCTCCAGAAGTAATCTTTACCCATTATTCTTGTTGCGTTGGATTCCTAACTCAAATATCTACCCTACAAAAAGTTCAAATGGAAGAAACTCCTTTTGAGTCAACCTCTAGGTGATTATCAAGTTGATTTCAACAACAGTCGCATCTTATGTAGGGATCGGGGTGAACGTCGGGTTTTTCATTGAGTGTAACATTTTTTAACACTAGAGTCAATTATGAATCAATCCATATGATCATATATGCCTAATCCGTCCACTTTTGAAAAAATCAAATTTTTGAGCCCGCCCAAAGGGGTACCCCTTTGGCCGGTGGCCAGATTTGGCCCCGTTTTCTGGCAGCCGTCAATAAAACTGCGATAACACTCTCCAGAAGTAAGATTTACCCGTGATTCTTGTTGCGTTGGATTTCTAACTCAAATATCTACCCTACAAAAAGTTCAAATGGAAGAAAATCCTTTTGAGTCAACCTCTAGGTGATTATCAAGTTGATTCCACAACCGTCGCGTCTTATGTAGGGATCGGGGTGAACGTCGGGTTTTTCATTGAGTGTAGCATTTTTGAACACTAGAGTCAATTATGAATCAATCCATATGATCATATATGCCTAATCCGTCCACTTTTGAAAAAATCAAATTTTTGAGCCCGCCTAAAGGGGTACCCCTTTGGCCGATGGCCAGATTTGGCCCCGTTTTCTGGCAGCCGTCAGTAAAACTGCTATAACTCTCTCCAGAAGTAAGATTTACCCGTGATTCTTGTTGCGTTGGATTCCTAACTCAAATATCTACCCTACCAAAAGTTCAAATGGAAGAAACGCCTTTTGAGTCAACCTCTAGGTGATTACCAAGTTGATTTCCACAACCATCGCCTCTTATGTAGGGATCGGGGTGAACGTCGGATTTTTCATTGAGTCTAGCATTTTTGAACACGAGAGTCCATTATGAATCAATCCATATGATCATATATGCCTAATCCGTCCACTTTTGAAAACATCAAATTTTTGAGCCCGCCCAAAGGGGTACCCCTCTGGCCGGTGGCCAGATTTGGCCCCGTTTTCTGGCAGCCGTCTGTAAAACGGCTATAACTCTCTCCAGAAGTATGCTTTACCCGTAATTCTTATTGCGTTGGATTCCTAACTCAAATATCTACCCTACCGAAAGTTCAAATGGAAGAAACTCATTTTAAGTCAACCTCTAGGTGATTATCAAGTTGATTTCCACAACCGTCGCCACTTATGTAGGGATCGGGGTGAACGTCGGGTTTTTCATTGAGTGTAGCATTTTTTAACACTAGAGTCAATTATGAATCAATCCATATGATCATATATGCCTAATCCGTCCACTTTTGAAAAAATCAAATTTTTGAGCCCGCTCAAAGGTGTACCCCTTTGGCCGGTGGACAGATTTGGCCCCGTTTTCTGGCAGTCGTCAGTAAAACGGCTATAACTCTCTCCAGAAGTAAGATTTACCCATGATTCTTGTTGTGTTGGATTTCTAACTCAAATACCTAACCTACAAAAAGTTCAAATGGAAGAAACTCCTTTTGAGTCAACCTCTAGGTGATTATCAAGTTGATTTCCACAACCGTCGCCTCTTATGTAGGGATCAGGGTGAACGTCGGGTTTTTCATTGAGTCCAGCATTTTTGAACACTAGAGTCCATTATGAATCAATCCATATGATCATATATGCCTAATCCGTCCACTTTTGAAAACATCAAATTTTTGAGCCCGCCCAAAGGGGTACCCCTCTGGCCGGTGGCCAGATTTGGCCCCGTTTTCTGGCAGCCGTCACTAAAACGGCTAGAACTCTCTCCAGAAGTAAGCTTTACCCATTATTCTTGTTGCGTTGGATTCCTAACTCAAATATCTACCCTACAAAAAGTTCAAATGGAAGAAACTCCTTTTGAGTCAACCTCTAGGTGATTATCAAGTTGATTTCCACAACCGTCGCCTCTTATGTAGGGATCGGGGTGAACGTCGGATTTTTCATTAAGTCTAGCATTTTTGAACACTAGAGTCTATTATGAATCAATCCATATGATCATATATGCCTAATCCGTCCACTTTTGAAAAAATCAAATTTTTGAGCCCGTCCAAAGGGGTACCCCTTTGGCCGATGGCCAGATTTGGCCCCATTTTCTGGCAGCCGTCAGTAAAACTGCTATAACTCTCTCCAGAAGTAAGATTTACCCGTGATTCTTGTTGCATTGGATTTCTAACTCAAATATCTACCCTACAAAAAGTTCAAATGGAAGAAACTCCTTTTGAGTCAACCTATAGGTGATTATCAAGTTGATTTCCACAACCGTCGCCTCTTATGTAGGGATCGGGGTGAACGTCGGAATTTTCATTAAGTCTAGCATTTTTGAACACTAGAGTCTATTATGAATCAATCCATATGATCATATATGCCTAATCCGTCCACTTTTGAAAAAATTAAATTTTTGAGCCCGCCCAAAGGGGTACCCTCTTTGGCCGGTGGCCAGATTTGGCCCCGTTTTCTGGCAGCCGTCAGTAAAACGGCTATAACTCTCTCCAGAAGTAAGATTTACCCGTGATTCTTGTTGCGTTGGATTTCTAACTCAAATATCTACCCTTAATAAGTTCAAATGGAAGAAACTCCTTTTGAGTCAACCTCTAGGTGATTATCAAGTTGATTTCCACAACCGTCGCGTCTTATGTTGGGATCGGGGTGAACGTCGGGTTTTTCATTGAGTATAGCATTTTTTAACACTAGAGTCAATTATGAATCAATCCATATGATCATATATGCCTAATCCGTCCACTTTTGAAAAAATCAAATTTTTGAACTCGCCCAAAGGGGTACCCCTATGGCCGGTGGCCAGATTTGGCCCCGTTTTCTGGCAGCCGTCAATAAAACTGCGATAACACTCTCCAGAAGTAAGATTTACCCGTGATTCTTGTTGCGTTGGATTTCTAACTCAAATATCTACCCTACAAAAAGTTCAAATGGAAGAAACTCCTTTTGAGTCAACCTCTAGGTGATTATCAAGTTGATTTCCACAACCGTCGCGTCTTATGTTGGGATCGGGGTGAACGTCGGGTTTTTCATTGAGTGTAGCATTTTTTAACACTAGAGTCAATTATGAATCAATCCATATGATCATATATGCCTAATCCGTCCACTTTTGAAAAAATCAAATTTTTGAACCCGCCCAAAGGGGTACCCCTATGGCCGGTGGCCAGATTTGGCCCCGTTTTCTGGCAGCCGTCAATAAAACTGCGATAACACTCTCCAGAAGTAAGATTTACCCGTGATTCTTGTTGCGTTGGATTTCTAACTCAAATATCTACCCTACAAAAAGTTCAAATGGAAGAAACTCCTTTTTAGTCAACCTCTAGGTGATTCTCAAGTTGATTTCCACAACCGTCGCCTCTTATGTTGGGATCGGGGTGAACGTCGGGTTTTTCATTGAGTGTAGCATTTTTTAACACTAGAGTCAATTAAGAATCAATCCATATGATCATATATGCCTAATCCGTCCACTTTTGAAAAAATTAAATTTTTGAGCCCGCCCAAAGGGGTACCCTCTTTGGCCGGTGGCCAGATTTGGCCCCGTTTTCTGGCAGCCGTCAGTAAAACTGCTATAACTCTCTCCAGAAGTAAGATTTACCCGTGATTCTTGTTGCGTTGGATTTCTAACTCAAATATCTACCCTTAATAAGTTCAAATGGAAGAAAATCCTTTTGAGTCAACCTCTAGGTGATTATCAAGTTGATTTCCACAACCGTCGCGTCTTATGTAGGGATCGGGGTGAACGTCGGGTTTTTCATTGAGTGTAGCATTTTTTAACACTAGAGTCAATTATGAATCAATCCATATGATCATATATGCCTAATCCGTCCACTTTTGAAAAAATCAAATTTTTGAGCCCGCCTAAAGGGGTACCCCTTTGGCCGATGGCCAGATTTGGCCCCGTTTTCTGGCAGCCGTCAGTAAAACGGCTATAACTCTCTCCAGAAGTAAGCTTTACCCATTATTCTTGTTGCGTTGGATTTCTAACTCAAATACCTAACCTACAAAAAGTTCAAATGGAAGAAACTCCTTTTGAGTCAACCTCTAGGTGATTATCAAGTTAATTTCCACAACCATCGTCTCGTATGTAGGGATCGGGGTGAACGTCGGATTTTTCATTGAGTCTAGCATTTTTGAACACGAGAGTCCATTATGAATCAATCCATATGATCATATATGCCTAATCCGTCCACTTTTGAAAACATCAAATTTTTGAGCCCGCCCAAAGGGGTACCCCTCTGGCCGGTGGCCAGATTTGGCCCCGTTTTCTGGCAGCCGTCTGTAAAACGGCTATAACTCTCTCCAGAAGTATGCTTTACCCGTAATTCTTATTGAGTTGGATTCCTAACTCAAATATCTACCCTACCGAAAGTTCAAATGGAAGAAACTCATTTTAAGTCAACCTCTAGGTGATTATCAAGTTGATTTCCACAACCGTCGCCACTTATGTAGGGATCGGGGTGAACGTCGGGTTTTTCATTGAGTGTAGCATTTTTTAACACTAGAGTCCATTATGAATCAATCCATATGATCATATATGCCTAATCCGTCCACTTTTGAAAAAATCAAATTTTTGAGCCCGCTCAAAGGTGTACCCCTTTGGCCGGTGGACAGATTTGGCCCCGTTTTCTGGCAGTCGTCAGTAAAACGGCTATAACTCTCTCCAGAAGTAAGATTTACCCATGATTCTTGTTGTGTTGGATTTCTAACTCAAATACCTAACCTAAAAAAAGTTCAAATGGAAGAAACTCCTTTTGAGTCAACCTCTAGGTGATTATCAAGTTAATTTCCACAACCATCGTCTCGTATGTAGGGATCGGGGTGAACGTCGGATTTTTCATTGAGTCTAGCATTTTTGAACACGAGAGTCCATTATGAATCAATCCATATGATCATATATGCCTAATCCGTCCACTTTTGAAAACATCAAATTTTTGAGCCCGCCCAAAGGGGTACCCCTCTGGCCGGTGGCCAGATTTGGCCCCGTTTTCTGGCAGCCGTCACTAAAACGGCTAGAACTCTCTCCAGAAGTAAGCTTTACCCATTATTCTTGTTGCGTTGGATTCCTAACTCAAATATCTACCCTACAAAAAGTTCAAATGGAAGAAACTCCTTTTGAGTCAACCTCTAGGTGATTATCAAGTTGATTTCAACAACCGTCGCATCTTATGTAGGGATCGGGGTGAACGTCAGGTTTTTCATTGAGTGTAACATTTTTTAACACTAGAGTTAATTATGAATCAATCCATATGATCATATATTCCTAATCCGTCCACTTTTTAAAAAATCAAATGTTTGAGCCCGCCCAAAGGGGTACCCCTTTGGCCGGTGGCGAGATTTGGCCCTGTTTTCTGGCAGCCGTCTGTAAAACGGCTATAACTCTCTCCAGAAGTATGCTTTACCTGTAATTCTTGTTGCGTTGGATTCCTAACTCAAATATCTACCCTACCAAAAGTTCAAATGGAAGAAACTCATTTTAAGTCAACCTCTAGGTGATTATCAAGTTGATTTCCACAACCGTCGCCACTTATGTAGGGATCGGGGTGAACGTCGGGTTTTTCATTAAGTGTAGCATTTTTTAACACTAGAGTCAATTATGAATCAATCCATATGATCATATATGCCTAATCCGTCCACTTTTGAAAAAATCAAATTTTTGAGCCCGCTCAAAGGTGTACCCCTTTGGCCGGTGGACAGATTTGGCCCCGTTTTCTGGCAGCCGTCAGTAAAACGGCTATAACTCTCTCCAGAAGTAAGATTTACCCATGATTCTTGTTGCGTTGGATTTCTAAATCAAATACCTAACCTACAAAAAGTTCAAATGGAAGAAACTCCTTTTGAGTCAACCTCTAGGTGATTATCAAGTTGATTTCTACAACCGTCGCCTCTTATGTAGGGATCGGGGTGAATGTCGGGTTTTTCATTGTGTCTGGCATTTTTGAACACTAGAGTCTATTATGAATCAATCCATATGATCATATATGCCTAATCTGTCCACTTTTGAAAAAATCAAATTTTTGAGCCCGCCCAAATGGGTACCCCTTTGGCCGGTGGCCAGATTTGGCCCGGTTTTCTGGCAGCCGTCTGTAAAACGGCTATAACTCTCTCCAGAAGTATGCTTTACCCGTGATTCTTGTTGCGTTGGATTCCTAACTCAAATATCTACCCTACCGAAAGTTCAAATGGAAGAAACTCCTTTTGAGTCAACCTCTAGGTGATTATCAAGTTGATTTCCACAACCGTCGCCTCTTATGTAGGGATCGGGGTGAACGTCAGGTTTTTCATTGAGTCTGGCATTTCTGAACACTAGAGTCTATTATCAATCAATCCATATGATCATATATGCCTAATCTGTCCACTTTTGAAAAAATCAAATGTTTGAGCCCGCCCAAAGGGGTACCCATTTGGCCGGTGGCCAGATTTGGCGCCGTTTTCTGGCAGCCATCAGTACAACGGCTATAACTCTCTCCAGAAGTAAGCTTTACCCGTAATTCTTGTTGCGTTGGATTACTAACTCAAATATCTACCATACAAAAAGTTCAAATGGAAGAAACTCTTTTTGATTCAACCTCTAGGTGATTATCAAGGTGATTTTCACAACCGTCGCTTCTTATGTAGGGATCGGGGTGAACGTCGGGTTTTTCATTGAGTGTAGCATTTTTTAACACTAGAGTCAATTATGAATCAATCCATATGATCATATATGCCTAATCCGTCCACTTTTGAAAAAATCAAATTTTTGAGCTCGCCCAAAGGGGTACCCTCTTTGGCCAGTGGCCAGATTTGGCCCCATTTTCTGGCAGCCGTCAGTAAAATGGCTATAACTCTCTCCAGAAGTAAGATTTACCCGTGATTCTTGTTGCGTTGGATTTCTAACTCAAATATCTACCCTACAAAAAGTTCAAATGGAAGAAACTCCTTTTGAGTCAACCTCTAGGTGATTATCAATTTGATTTCCACAACAGTCGCCTCTTATGTAGGGATCGGGGTGAACGTCGGGTTTTTAATTGAGTGTAGCATTTTTTAACACTAGAGTCAATTAAGAATCAATCCATATGATCATATATGCCTAATCCGTCCACTTTTGAAAAAATTAAATTTTTGAGCCCGCCCAAAGGGGTACCCTCTTTGGCCAGTGGCCAAATTTGGCCCCGTTTTCTGGCAGCCGTCAGTAAAATGGCTATAACTCTCTCCAGAAGTAAGATTTACCCGTGATTCTTGTTGCGTTGGATTTCTAACTCAAATATCTACCCTACAAAAAGTTCAAATGGAAGAAACTCCTTTTGAGTCAACCTCTAGGTGATTATCAATTTGATTTCCACAACCGTCGCCTCTTATGTAGGGATCGGGGTGAACGTCGGATTTTTCATTAAGTCTAGCATTTTTGAACACTAGAGTCTATTATGAATCAATCCATATGATCATATATGCCTAATCCGTCCACTTTTGAAAAAATCAAATTTTTGAGCCCGTCCAAAGGGGTACCCCCTTGGCCGATGGCCAGATTTGGCCCCGTTTTCTGGCAGCCGTCAGTAAAACTGCTATAACTCTCTCCAGAAGTAAGATTTACCCGTGATTCTTGTTGCGTTGGATTTCTAACTCAAATATCTACCCTACAAAAAGTTCAAATGGAAGAAACTCCTTTTGAGTCAACCTATAGGTGATTATCAAGTTGATTTCCACAACCGTCGCCTCTTATGTAGGGATCGGGATGAACGTCGGGTTTTTCATTGAGTGTAGCATTTTTTCACACTAGAGTCAATTATGAATCAATCCATATGATCATATATGCCTAAGCCGTCCACTTTTGAAAAAATCAAATTTTTGAGCCCGCCCAAAGGGGTACCCCTTTGGCCGGTGGCCAGATTTGGCCCCGTTTTCTGGCAGCCGTCAGTAAAACGGCTATAACTCTCTCCAGAAGTAAGCTTTACCCATTATTCTTGTTGCGTTGGATTCCTAACTCAAATATCTACCCTACAAAAAGTTCAAATGCAAGAAACTCCTTTTGAGTCAACCTCTAGGTGATTATCAAGTTGATTTCCACAACCGTCGCATCTTATGTAGGGATCGGGGTGAACGTCAGGTTTTTCATTGAGTGTAACATTTTTTAACACTAGAGTCAATTATGAATCAATCCATATGATCATATATTCCTAATCCGTCCACTTTTTAAAAAATCAAATTTTTTAGCCCGCCCAAAGGGGTACCCTTTTGGCCGGTGGCGAGATTTGGCCCTGTTTTCTGGCAGCCGTCTGTAGAACGGCTATAACTCTCTCCAGAAGTATGCTTTACCCGTAATTCTTGTTGCGTTGGATTCCTAACTCAAATATCTACCCTACCAAAAGTTCAAATAGAAGAAACTCATTTTGAGTCAACCTCTAGGTGATTATCAAGTTGATTTCCACAACCGTCGTCACTTATGTAGGGATCGGGGTGAACGTCGGGTTTTTCATTGAGTGTAGCATTTTTTAACACTAGAGTCAATTATGAATCAATCCATATGATCATATATGCCTAATCCGTCCACTTTTGAAAAAATCAAATTTTTGAGCCCGCTCAAAGGTGTACCCCTTTGGCCGGTGGCCAGATTTGGCCCCTTTTCTTACAGCCATCAATAAAACGGCTATAACTCTCTCCAGAAGTAAGCTTTACCCGTGATTCTTATTGCGTTGGATTTCTAACTTAAATATCTACCCTATCAAAAGTTCAAATGGAAGAAACTCCTTTTGAGTCAACCTCTAGGTGACTATCAAGTTGATTTCCACAACCGTCGCCTCTTATGTAGGGATCGGGGTGAACGTCGGGTTTTTCATTGAGTCTGGCATATCTGAACACTAGAGTCCATTATGAATCAATCCATATGATTATATATGCCTAATCCGTCTACTTTTGAAAAAATCAAATTTTTGATCCCGCCCAAAGGGGTACCCCTTTGGCCGGTGGCCAGATTTGGCTCCGTTTTCTGGAAGCCGTCAGTAAAACGTCTATAACTGTCTCCAGAAGTAAGATTTACCCGTGATTCTTATTGCGTTGTATTTCTAACTCAAATATCTACCCTACAAAAAGTTCAAATTGAAGAAACTCCTTTTGAGTCAACCTCTAGGTGTTTATCAAGTTGATTTCCACAACCGTCGCCTCTTACGTAGGTATCGGGGTGAACGTCGGAATTTTCATTGAGTCTAGCATTTTTGAACACTAGAGTCCATTATGAATCAATCCATATGATCATATATGCCTAATCAGTCCCCTTTTGAACAAATCAAATTTTTGAGCCCGCCCAAAGGGGTACCCCTGTGGCCAGTGGCCAGATTTGGCCCCGTTTTCTGGCAGCCGTCAATAAAACTGCGATAACACTCTCCAGAAGTAAGATTTACCCGTGATTCTTGTTGCGTTGGATTCCTAACTCAAATATCTACCCTACCAAAAGTTCAAATGGAAGAAACGCCTTTTGAGTCAACCTCTAGGTGATTATCAAGTTGAATTCCACAACCATCGCCTCTTATGTAGGGATCGGGGTGAACGTCGGATTTTTCATTGAGTCTAGCATTTTTTAACACTAGAGTCTATTATGAATCAATCCATATGATCATATATGCCTAATCCGTCCACTTTTTAAAAAATCAAATTTTTGAGCCCGCCCAAAGGGGTACCCCTTTGGCCGGTGGCCAGATTTGGCCCCGTTTTCTGGCAGCCGTCAGTAAAACGTCTATAACTCTCTCCAGAAGTAAGATTTACCCGTGATTCTTATTGCGTTGGATTTCTAACTCAAATATCTACCCTACAAAAAGTTCAAATGGAAGAAACTCCTTTTGAGTCAACCTCTAGGTGATTATCAAGTTGATTTCCACAACCGTCGCGTCTTATGTAGGGATCGGGGTGAACGTCGGGTTTTTCATTGAGTGTAGCATTTTTTAACACTAGATTCAATTATGAATCAATCCATATGATCATATATGCCTAATCCGTCCACTTTTGAAAAAATCAAATTTTTGAGCCCGCCCAAAGGGGTACCCCTTTGGCCGATGGCTAGATTTGGCCCCGTTTTCTGGCAGCCGTCAGTAAAACGGCTATAACTCTCTCCAGAAGAAAGATTTACCCGTGATTCTTGTTGCGTTGGATTCCTAACTCAAATATCTACCCTACCAAAAGTTCAAATGGAATAAACTCCTTTTGAGTCAACCTCTAGGTGATTATCAAGTTGATTTCCACAACCGTCACCTCTTATGTAGGGATCGGGGTGAACGTCGGATTTTTCATTGAGTCTAGCATTTTTGAACACTAGAGTCTATTATGAATCAATGCATATGATTATATATGCCCAATCCGTGCACTTTTGAAAAAATCAAATTTTTGAGCCCGCCTAAAGGGGGGTACCCCTTTGGTTGGTGGCCAGATTTGGCCCCGTTTTCTGGAAGCCGTCAGTAAAACGTCTATAACTCTCTCCAGAAGTAAGATTTACCCGTGATTCTTATTGCGTTGGATTTCTAACTCAAATATCTACCCTACAAAAAGTTCAAATGGAAGAAACTCCTTTTGAGTCAACCTCTAGGTGTTTGTCACGTTGATTTCCACAACCGTCCCCTCTTATGTAGGGATCGGGGTGAACGTCGGGTTTTTTTCATTGAGTGTAGCATTTTTAACACTAGAGTCAATTATGAATCAATCCATATGATCATATATGCCTAATCCGTCCACTTTTGAAAAAATCAAATTTTTGAGCCCGCCCAAAGGGGTACCCCTTTGGCCGGTGGCCAGATTTGGCCCCGTTTTCTGGCAGCCGTCAGTAAAACGGCTATAACTCTCTCCAGAAGTAAGATTTACCCGTGAATCTTGTTGCGTTGGATTTCTAACTCAAATATCTACCCTACAAAAAGTTCAAATGGAAAAAACTCCTTTTGAGTCAACATCGAGGTGATTATCAAGTTGATTTCCACAATCATCGCCTCTTATGTAGGGATCGGGGTGAACGTCGGATTTTTCATTGAGTCTAGCATTTTTGAACACTAGAGTCTATTATGAATCAATCCATATGATCATATATGCCTAATCCGTCCACTTTTGAAAAAATCAAATTTTTGAGCCCGCCCAAAGGGGTACCCCTTTGGCCGGTGGCCAGATTTGGCCCCGTTTTCTGGCAGCCGTCAGTAAAACGTCTATAACTCTCTCCAGAAGTAAGATTTACCCGTGATTCTCATTGCGTTGGATTTCTAACTCAAATATCTACCCTACAAAAAGTTCAAATGGAAGAAACTCCTTTTGAGTCAACCTCTAGGTGTTTGTCAAGTTGATTTCCACAACCGTCCCCTCTTATGTAGGGATCGGGGTGAACATCGGGTTTTTCATTGAGTGTAGCATTTTTTAACACTAGAGTCAATTATGAATCAATACATATGATTATATATGCCTAATCCGTCCACTTTTGAAAAAATCAAATTTTTGAGCCCGCCCAAAGGGGTACCCCTTTGGCCGGTGGCCAGATTTGGCCCCGTTTTCTGGCAGCCGTCAGTAAAACGGCTATAACTCTCTCCAGAAGTAAGATTTACCCGTGAATCTTGTTGCGTTGGATTTCTAACTCAAATATCTACCCTACAAAAAGTTCAAATGGAAAAAACTCCTTTTGAGTCAACATCTTGGTGATTATCAAGTTGATTTCCACAACCGTCGCCTCTTATGTAGGGATCGGGGTGAACGTCGGGTTTTTTCATTGAGTGTAGCATTTTTAAACACTAGAGTCCATTATGAATAAATCCATATGATCATATATGCCTAATCCGTCCACTTTTGAAAAAATCAAATTTTTGAGCCCGCCCAAAGGGGTACCCCTTTGGCCGGTTGCCAGATTTGGCCCCGTTTTCTGGCAGCCGTCAGTAAAATGGCTATAACTCTCTCCAGAAGTAAGATTTACCCGTGATTCTTGTTGCGTTGGATTTCTAACTCAAATATCTACCCTACAAAAAGTTCAAATGGAAGAAACTCCTTTTGAGTCAACCTCTAGGTGATTATCAAGTTGATTTCCACAACCGTCGCCTCTTATGTAGGGATCGGGGTGAACGTTAGATTTTTCATTGAGTCTAGCATTTTTGAACACTAGAGTCTATTATGAATCAATGCATATGATTATATATGCCCAATCCGTCCACTTTTGAAAAAATCAAATTTTTGAGCCCGCCTAAAGGGGGGTACCCCTTTGGCTGGTGGCCAGATTTGGCCCCGTTTTCTGGAAGCCGTCAGTAAAACGTCTATAACTCTCTCCAGAAGTAAGATTTACCCGTGATTCTTATTGCGTTGGATTTCTAACTCAAATATCTACCCTACAAAAAGTTCAAATGGAAGAAACTCCTTTTGAGTCAACCTCTAGGTGTTTGTCACGTTGATTTCCACAACCGTCCCCTCTTATGTAGGAATCGGGGTGAACGTCGGGTTTTTTTCATTGAGTGTAGCATTTTTAACACTAGAGTCAATTATGAATCAATCCATATGATCATATATGCCTAATCCGTCCACTTTTGAAAAAATCAAATTTTTGAGCCCGCCCAAAGGGGTACCCCTTTGGCCGGTGGCCAGATTTGGCCCCGTTTTCTGGCAGCCGTCAGTAAAACGGCTATAACTCTCTCCAGAAGTAAGATTTACCCGTGAATCTTGTTGCGTTGGATTTCTAACTCAAATATCTACCCTAGAAAAAGTTCAAATGGAAAAAACTCCTTTTGAGTCAACATCTAGGTGATTATCAAGTTGATTTCCACAATCGTCGCCTCTTATGTAGGGATCGGGGTGAACGTCGGATTTTTCATTGAGTCTAGCATTTTTGAACACTAGAGTCTATTATGAATCAATCCATATGATCATATATGCCTAATCCGTCCACTTTTGAAAAAATCAAATTTTTGAGCCCGCCCAAAGGGGTACCCCTTTGGCCGGTGGCCAGATTTGGCCCCGTTTTCTGGCAGCCGTCAGTAAAACGGCTATAACTCTCTCCAGAAGTAAGATTTACCCGTGAATCTTGTTGCGTTGGATTTCTAACTCAAATATCTACCCTACAAAAAGTTCAAATGGAAAAAACTCCTTTTGAGTCAACATCTTGGTGATTATCAAGTTGATTTCCACAACCGTCGCCTCTTATGTAGGGATCGGGGTGAACGTCGGGTTTTTTCATTGAGTGTAGCATTTTTAAACACTAGAGTCCATTATGAATAAATCCATATGATCATATATGCCTAATCCGTCCACTTTTGAAAAAATCAAATTTTTGAGCCCGCCCAAAGGGGTACCCCTTTGGCCGGTTGCCAGATTTGGCCCCGTTTTCTGGCAGCCGTCAGTAAAATGGCTATAACTCTCTCCAGAAGTAAGATTTACCCGTGATTCTTGTTGCGTTGGATTTCTAACTCAAATATCTACCCTACAAAAAGTTCAAATGGAAGAAACTCCTTTTGAGTCAACCTCTAGGTGATTATCAAGTTGATTTCCACAACCGTCGCCTCTTATGTAGGGATCGGGGTGAACGTTAGATTTTTCATTGAGTCTAGCATTTTTGAACACTAGAGTCTATTATGAATCAATGCATATGATTATATATGCCCAATCCGTCCACTTTTGAAAAAATCAAATTTTTGAGACCGCCTAAAGGGGGGTACCCCTTTGGCTGGTGGCCAGATTTGGCCCCGTTTTCTGGAAGCCGTCAGTAAAACGTCTATAACTCTCTCCAGAAGTAAGATTTACCCGTGATTCTTATTGCGTTGGATTTCTAACTCAAATATCTACCCTACCAAAAGTTCAAATGGAAGAAACTCCTTTTGTGTCAACCTCTAGGTGTTTGTCACGTTGATTTCCACAACCGTCCCCTCTTATGTAGGGATCGGGGTGAACGTCGGGTTTTTTTCATTGAGTGTAGCATTTTTAACACTAGAGTCAATTATGAATCAATCCATATGAACATATATGCCTAATCCGTCCACTTTTGAAAAAATCAAATTTTTGAGCCCGCCCAAAGGGATACCCCTTTGGCCGGTGGCCAGATTTGGCCCCGTTTTCTGGCAGCCGTCAGTAAAACGGCTATAACTCTCTCCAGAAGTAAGATTTACCCGTGAATCTTGTTGCGTTGGATTTCTAACTCAAATATCTACCCTAGAAAAAGTTCAAATGGAAAAAACTCCTTTTGAGTCAACATCTAGGTGATTATCAAGTTGATTTCCACAATCGTCGCCTCTTATGTAGGGATCGGGGTGAACGTCGGATTTTTTATTGAGTCTAGCATTTTTGAACACTAGAGTCTATTATGAATCAATCCATATGATCATATATGCCTAATCCGTCCAATTTTGAAAAAATCAAATTTTTGAGCCCGCCCAAAGGGGTACCCCTTTGGCCGGTGGCCAGATTTGGCCCCGTTTTCTGGCAGCCGTCAGTAAAACGTCAATAACTCTCTCCAGAAGTAAGATTTACCCGTGATTCTTATTGCGTTGGATTTCTAACTCAAATATCTGCCCTACAAAAAGTTCAAAAGGAAGAAACTCCTTTTGAGTCAACCTTTAGGTGTTTGTCAAGTTGATTTCCACAACCGTCCCCTCTTATGTAGGGATCGGGGTGAACGTCGGGTTTTTCATTGAGTGTAGCATTTTTTAACACTAGAGTCAATTATGAATCAATCCATATGATCATATATGCCTAATCCGTCCACTTTTGAAAAAATCAAATTTTTGAGCCCGCCCAAAGGGGTACCCCTTTGGCCGGTGGCCAGATTTGGCCCCGTTTTCTGGCAGCCGTCAGTAAAACGGCTATAACTCTCTTCAGAAGTAAGATTTACCCGTGAATCTTGTTGCGTTGGATTTCTAACTCAAATATCTACCCTACAAAAAGTTCAAATGGAAAAAACTCCTTTTGAGTCAACATCTTGGTGATTATCAAGTTGATTTCCACAACCGTCGCCTCTTATGTAGGGATCGGGGTGAACGTCGGGTTTTTTCATTGAGTGTAGCATTTTTAAACACTAGAGTCCATTATGAATAAATCCATATGATCATATATGCCTAATCCGTCCACTTTTGAAAAAATCAAATTTTTGAGCCCGCCCAAAGGGGTACCCCTTTGGCCGGTTGCCAGATTTGGCCCCGTTTTCTGGCAGCCCTCAGTAAAATGGCTATAACTCTCTCTTCAGAAGTAAGATTTACCCGTGATTCTTGTTGCGTTGGATTTCTAACTCAAATATCTACCCTACAAAAAGTTCAAATGGAAGAAACTCCTTTTGAGTCAACCTCTTGGTGATTATCAAGTTGATTTCCACAACCGTCGCTTCTTATGTAGGGATCGGGGTGAACGTCAGATTTTTCATTGAGTCTAGCATTTTTGAACACTAGAGTCTATTATGAATCAATCCATGTGATCATATATGCCTAATCTGTCAACTTTTGAAAAAATCAAATTTTTGAGCTCGCCCAAAGGGGTACCCCTTTGGCCGGTGGCCAGATTTGGACCTGTTTTCTGGCAGCCGTCAGTAAAACGTCTATAACTCTCTCTAGAAGTTAGATTTACCCGTGAATCTTGTTGCGTTGGATTTCTAACTCAAATATCTACCCTACAAAAAGTTCAAATGGAAGAAACTCCTCTTGAGTCAACCTCTAGGTGATTATCAAGTTGATTTCCACAACCGTCGCGTCTTAGGTAGGGATCGGGGTGAACGTCGGGTTTTTCATTGAGTGCATCATTTTTTAACACTAGAGTCAATTATGAATCAATCCATATGATCATATATGCCTAATCCGTCCACTTTTGAAAAAATCAAATTTTTGAGCCCGCCCAAAGGGGTACCCCATTGGCCGGTGGCCAGATTTGGCCTCATTTTCTGGCAGCCGTCAGTAAAACGGCTATAACTCTCTCCAGAAGTAAGATTTACCCATGATTCGTGTTGCGTTGGATTCCTAACTCAAATATCTACCCTACCAAAAGTTCAAATGGAATAAACTCCTTTTGAGTCAACCTCTAGGTGATTATCAAGTTGATTTCCACAACTGTCGCCTCTTATGTAGGGATCGGGGTGAATGTCAGATTTTTCATTGAGTCTAGCATTTTTGAACACTAGAGTCTATTATGAATCAATCCATATGATCATATATGCCTAATCCGTCCACTTTTGAAAAAATTAAATTTTTGAGCCCGCCCAAAGGGGTACCCCTTTGGCCGGTGGCCAGATTTGGCCCCGTTTTCTGGCAGCCCTCAGTAAAACGTCTATAACTCTCTCCAGGAGTAAGATTTACCCGTGATTCTTGTTGCGTTGGATTTCTAACTCAAATATCTACCCTACAAAAAGTTCAAATGGAAGAAACTCCTTTTGAGTCAACCTCTAGGTGTTTGTCAAGTTGATTTCCACAACCGTCCCCTCTTATGTAGGGATCGGGGTGAACGTCGGGTTTTTCATTGAGTGTAGCATTTTTTAACACTAGAGTCAATTATGAATCAATCCATATGATCATATATGCCTAATCCGTCCACTTTTGAAAAAATCAAATTTTTGAGCCCGCCCAAAGGGGTACCCCTTTGGCCGGTGGCCAGATTTGGCCCCGTTTTCTTGCAGCCGTCAGTAAAACGGCTATAACTTTCTCCAGAAGTAAAATTTACCCGTGATTCTTATTGCGTTGGATTTCTAACTCAAATATCTACCCTACAAAAAGTTCAAATGGAAGAAACTCCTTTTGAGTCAACCTCTAGGTGTTTGTCAAGTTGATTTCCACAACCGTCCCCTCTTATGTAGGGATCGGGGTGAACGTCGGGTTTTTCATTGAGTGTAGAATTTTTTAACACTAGAGTCAATTATGAATCAATCCATATGATCATATATGCCTAATCCGTCCACTTTTGAAAAAATCAAATTTTTGAGCCCTCCCAAAGGGGTACCCCTTTGGCCGGTGGCTAGATTTGGCCCCGTTTTCTGGCAGCCGTCAGTAAAACGGCTATAACTCTCTCCAGAAGTAAGATTTACCCGTGAATCTTGTTGCGTTGGATTTCTAACTCAAATATCTACCCTACAAAAAGTTCAAATGGAATAAAATCCTTTTGAGTCAACATCTAGGTTATTATCAAGTTGATTTCCACAACCATCGCCTCTTATGTAGGGATCGGTGTGAACGTCGGATTTTTCATTGAGTCTAGCATTTATGAACACTAGAGTCCATTATGAATAAATCCATATGATCATATATGCCTAATCCGTCTAGTTTTGAAAAAATCAAATTTTTGAGCCCGCCCAAAGGGGTACCCCTTTGGCCGGTTGCCAGATTTGGCCCCGTTTTCTGGCAGCCGTCAGTAAAACGGCTATAACTCTCTCCAGAAGTAAGATTTACCCGTGATTCTTGTTGCGTTGGATTTCTAACTCAAATATCTACCCTACAAAAAGTTCAAATGGAAGAAACTCCTTTTGAGTTAACCTCTAGGTGATTATCAAGTTGATTTCCACAACCGTCGCCTCTTATGTAGGGATCGGGGTGAACGTCGGGTTTTTCATTGAGTGTATCATTTTTAAACACTAGAGTCAATTATAAATCAATCCATATGATCATATATGCCTAATCCGTCCACTTTTGAAAAAATCAAATTTTTGAGCCCGCCAAAGGGATACCCCTTTGGCCGATGGCCAGATTTGGCCCCGTTTTCTGGCAGCCGTCAGTAAAACGGCTATGACTCTCTCCAGAAGTAAGATTTACCCATGATTCGTGTTGCGTTGGATTCCTAACTCAAATATCTACCCTACAAAAAGTTCAAAGGGGTACCCCTTTGGCCGGTTGCCAGATTTGGCCCCGTTTTCTGGCAGCCGTCAGTAAAACGGCTATAACTCTCTCCAGAAGTAAGATTTACCCGTGATTCTTGTTGCGTTGGATTTCTAACTCAAATATCTACCCTACAAAAAGTTCAAATGGAAGAAACTCCTTTTGAGTCAACCTCTAGGTGATTATCAAGTTGATTTCCACAACCGTCGCCTCTTATGTAGGGATCGGGGTGAACGTCGGGTTTTTCATTGAGTGTATCATTTTTAAACACTAGAGTCAATTATAAATCAATCCATATGATCATATATGCCTAATCCGTCCACTTTTGAAAAAATCAAATTTTTGAGCCCGCCAAAGGGATACCCCTTTCGCCGATGGCCAGATTTGGCCCCGTTTTCTGGCAGCCGTCAGTAAAACGGCTATGACTCTCTCCAGAAGTAAGATTTACCCATGATTCGTGTTGCGTTGGATTCCTAACTCAAATATCTACCCTACCAAAAGTTCAAATGGAATAAACTCCTTTTGAGTCAACCTCTAGGTGATTATCAAGTTGATTTCCACAACTGTCGCCTCTTATGTAGGGATCGGGGTGAATGTCAGATTTTTCATTGAGTCTAGCATTTTTGAACACTAGAGTCTATTATGAATCAATCCATATGATCATATATGCCTAATCCGTCCACTTTTGAAAAAATTAAATTTTTGAGCCCGCCCAAAGGGGTACCCCTTTGGCCGGTGGCCAGATTTGGCCCCGTTTTCTGGCAGCCGTCAGTAAAACGTCTATAACTCTCTCCAGAAGTAAGATTTACCCGTGATTCTTGTTGTCTTGGATTTCTAACTCAAATATCTACCCTACAAAAAGTTCAAATGGAAGAAACTTCTTTTGAGTCAACCTCTAGGTGATTATCAAGTTGATTTCCACAACCGTCGCCTCTTATGTAGGGATCGGGGTGAACGTCGGGTTTTTCATTGAGTGTAGTATTTTTTAACACTAGAGTCAAGTATAAATCAATCCATATGATCATATATGCCTAATCCGTCCAATTTTGAAAACATCAAATTTTTGAGCCCGCCCAAAGGGGTACCCCTTTGGCCGGTGGCCAGATTTGGCCCCGTTTTCTGGCAGCCCTCAGTAAAACGTCTATAACTCTCTCCAGGAGTAAGATTTACCCGTGATTCTTGTTGCGTTGGATTTCTAACTCAAATATCTACCCTACAAAAAGTTCAAATGGAAGAAACTCCTTTTGAGTCAACCTCTAGGTGTTTGTCAAGTTGATTTCCACAACCGTCCCCTCTTATGTAGGGATCGGGGTGAACGTCGGGTTTTTCATTGAGTGTAGCATTTTTTAACACTAGAGTCAATTATGAATCAATCCATATGATCATATATGCCTAATCCGTCCACTTTTGAAAAAATCAAATTTTTGAGCCCGCCCAAAGGGGTACCCCTTTGGCCGGTGGCCAGATTTGGCCCCGTTTTCTGGCAGCCGTCAGTAAAACGGCTATAACTCTCTCCAGAAGTAAGATTTACCCGTGAATCTTGTTGCGTTGGATTTCTAACTCAAATATCTACCCTACAAAAAGTTCAAATGGAAAAAACTCCTTTTGAGTCAACATCTAGGTGATCATCAAGTTGATTTTCACAACCGTCGCCTCTTATGTAGGGATCGGGGTGAACGTCGAATTTTTCATTGAGTCTAGCATTTTTGAACACTAGAGTCCATTATGAATAAATCCATATGACCATATATGCCTAATCCCTCCAGTTTTGAAAAAATCAAATTTTTGAGCCCGCCCAAAGGGGTATCCCTTTGGCCGGTTGCCAGATTTGGCCCCGTTTTCTAGCAGCCGTCAGTAAAACGGCTATAACTCTCTCCAGAAGTAAGATTTACCCGTGATTCTTGTTGCGTTGGATTTCTAACTCAAATATCTACCCTACAAAAAGTTCAAATGGAAGAAACTCCTTTTGAGTCAACCTCTAGGTGATTATCAAGTTGATTTCCACAACCGTCGCCTCTTATGTAGGGATCGGGGT
This sequence comes from Perilla frutescens, assembly GCA_026008535.1. Lineage (NCBI taxonomy): Eukaryota > Viridiplantae > Streptophyta > Magnoliopsida > Lamiales > Lamiaceae > Perilla > Perilla frutescens. The sequence continues at coordinate 61,785,882 of BRKX01000016.1, forward strand.
GAACGTCGGGTTTTTCATTGAGTGTATCATTTTTTAACACTAGAGTCCATTATGAATAAATCCATATGACCATATATGCCTAATCCGTCCAGTTTTGAAAAAATCAAATTTTTGAGCCCGCCCAAAGGGGTACCCCTTTGCCCGGTTGCCAGATTTGGCCCCGTTTTCTGGCAGCCGTCCGTAAAACGGCTATAACTCTCTCCAGAAGTAAGATTTACCCGTGATTCTTGTTGCGTTGGATTTCTGACTCAAATATCTACCCTACAAAAAGTTCAAATGGAAGAAACTCCTTTTGAGTCAACCTGTAGGTGATTATCAAGTTCATTTCCACAACCGTCGCGTCTTATGTAGGGATCGGGGTGAACGTCGGGTTTTTCATTGAGTGTAGCATTTTTTTAACACTAGAGTCAATTATGAATCAATCCATATGATCATATATGCCTAATCCGTCCACTTTTGAAAAAATCAAATTTTTGAGCCCGCCCAAAGGGGTACCGCTTTGGCCGGTGGCCAGATTTGGCCCCGTTTTCTGGCAGCCGTCAGTAAAACGTCTATAACTCTCTCCAGAAGTAAGATTTACCCGTGATTCTTGTTGCGTTGGATTTCTGACTCAAATATCTACCCTACAAAAAGTTCAAATGGAAGAAACTCTTTTTGAGTCAACCTCTAGGTGATTCTCAAGTTGATTTCCACAACCGTCGCCTCTTATGTAGGGATCGGGGTGAACGTCAGGTTTTTCATTGAGTCTAGCATTTTTTAACACTAGAGTCAATTATGAATCAATCCATATGATCATATATGCCAAATCCTTCCACTTTTGAAAAAATCAAATTTTTGAGTTCGCCCAAAGGGGTACCCCTTTGGCCGGTTGCCAGATTTGGCCCTGTTTTCTGGCAGCCGTCAGTAAAACGGCTATAACTCTCTCCAGAAGTAAGATTTACCCGTGATTCTTGTTGCGTTGGATTTCTAACTCAAATATCTACCCTACAAAAGGTTCAAATGGAAGAAACTCGTTTTGAGTCAACCTGTAGGTGATTATCAAGTTGATTTCCACAACCGTCGCCTCTTATGTAGGGATCGGGGTGAACGTCGGGTTTTTCATTGAGTGTATCATTTTTTAACACTAGAGTCAATTATGAATCAATCCATATGATCATATATGCCTAATCCATCCACTTTTGAAAAAATCAAATTTTTGAGCCCGTCCAAAGGGGTACCGCTTTGGCCTGTGGCCAGATTTGGCCCCGTTTTCTGGCAGCCGTCAGTAAAACGTCTATAACTCTCTCCAGAAGTAAGATTTACCCGTGATTCTTGTTGCGTTGGATTTCTGACTCAAATATCTACCCTACAAAAAGTTCAAATGGAAGAAACTCCTTTTGAGTCAACCTCTAGGTGATTCTCAAGTTGATTTCCACAACCGTCGCCTCTTATGTAGGGATCGGGGTGAACGTCGGGTTTTTCATTGAGTGTAGCATTTTTAAACACTAGAGTCAATTATAAATCAATCCATATGATCATATATGCCTAATCCGTCCAATTTTGAAAAAATCAAATTTTTGAGCCCCGCCCAAAGGGGTACCCCATTGGCCGGTGGCCAGATTTGGCCTCGTTTTCTGGCAGCCGTCAGTAAAACGGCTATAACTCTCTCCAGAAGTAAGATTTACCCGTGATTCTTGTTGCGTTGGATTTCTAACTCAAATATCTACCCTACAAAAAGTTCAAATGGAACAAACTCCTTTTGAGTCAACATCTAGGTGATTATCAAGTTGATTTCCACAACCGTCGCCTCTTATGTAGGGATCGGGGTGAACGTCGAATTTTTCATTGAGTCTAGCATTTTTGAACACTAGAGTCCATTATGAATAAATCCATATGACCATATATGCCTAATCCGTCCAGTTTTGAAAAAATCAAATTTTTGAGCCCGCCCAAAGGGGTACCCCTTTGCCCGGTTGCCAGATTTGGCCCCGTTTTCTGGCAGCCGTCCGTAAAACGGCTATAACTCTCTCCAGAAGTAAGATTTACCCGTGATTCTTGTTGCGTTGGATTTCTAACTCAAATATCTACCCTACAAAAAGTTCAAATGGAAGAAACTCCTTTTGAGTCAACCTGTAGGTGATTATCAAGTTCATTTCCACAACCGTCGCGTCTTATGTAGGGATCGGGGTGAACGTCGGGTTTTTCATTAAGTGTATCATTTTTTAACACTAGAGTCAATTATGAATCAATCCATATGATCATATATGCCTAATCCGTCCACTTTTGAAAAAATCAAATTTTTGAGCCCGCCCAAAGGGGTACCGCTTTGGCCGGTGGCCAGATTTGGCCCCGTTTTCTGGCAGCCGTCAGTAAAACGTCTATAACTCTCTCCAGAAGTAAGATTTACCCGTGATTCTTGTTGCGTTGGATTTCTGACTCAAATATCTACCCTACAAAAAGTTCAAATGGAAGAAACTCTTTTTGAGTCAACCTCTAGGTGATTCTCAAGTTGATTTCCACAACCGTCGCCTCTTATGTAGGGATCGGGGTGAACGTCAGGTTTTTCATTGAGTCTAGCATTTTTTAACACTAGAGTCAATTATGAATCAATCCATATGATCATATATGCCAAATCCTTCCACTTTTGAAAAAATCAAATTTTTGAGTTCGCCCAAAGGGGTACCCCTTTGGCCGGTTGCCAGATTTGGCCCTGTTTTCTGGCAGCCGTCAGTAAAACGGCTATAACTCTCTCCAGAAGTAAGATTTACCCGTGATTCTTGTTGCGTTGGATTTCTAACTCAAATATCTACCCTACAAAAAGTTCAAATGGAAGAAACTCCTTTTGAGTCAACCTGTAGGTGATTATCAAGTTCATTTCCACAACCGTCGCGTCTTATGTAGGGATCGGGGTGAACGTCGGGTTTTTCATTAAGTGTATCATTTTTTAACACTAGAGTCAATTATGAATCAATCCATATGATCATATATGCCTAATCCGTCCACTTTTGAAAAAATCAAATTTTTGAGCCCGCCCAAAGGGGTACCGCTTTGGCCGGTGGCCAGATTTGGCCCCGTTTTCTGGCAGCCGTCAGTAAAACGTCTATAACTCTCTCCAGAAGTAAGATTTACCCGTGATTCTTGTTGCGTTGGATTTCTGACTCAAATATCTACCCTACAAAAAGTTCAAATGGAAGAAACTCTTTTTGAGTCAACCTCTAGGTGATTCTCAAGTTGATTTCCACAACCGTCGCCTCTTATGTAGGGATCGGGGTGAACGTCAGGTTTTTCATTGAGTCTAGCATTTTTTAACACTAGAGTCAATTATGAATCAATCCATATGATCATATATGCCAAATCCTTCCACTTTTGAAAAAATCAAATTTTTGAGTTCGCCCAAAGGGGTACCCCTTTGGCCGGTTGCCAGATTTGGCCCTGTTTTCTGGCAGCCGTCAGTAAAACGGCTATAACTCTCTCCAGAAGTAAGATTTACCCGTGATTCTTGTTGCGTTGGATTTCTAACTCAAATATCTACCCTACAAAAAGTTCAAATGGAAGAAACTCGTTTTGAGTCAACCTGTAGGTGATTATCAAGTTGATTTCCACAACCGTCGCCTCTTATGTAGGGATCGGGGTGAACGTCGGGTTTTTCATTGAGTGTATCATTTTTTAACACTAGAGTCAATTATGAATCAATCCATATGATCATATATGCCTAATCCATCCACTTTTGAAAAAATCAAATTTTTGAGCCCGTCCAAAGGGGTACCGCTTTGGCCTGTGGCCAGATTTGGCCCCGTTTTCTGGCAGCCGTCAGTAAAACGTCTATAACTCTCTCCAGAAGTAAGATTTACCCGTGATTCTTGTTGCGTTGGATTTCTGACTCAAATATCTACCCTACAAAAAGTTCAAATGGAAGAAACTCCTTTTGAGTCAACCTCTAGGTGATTCTCAAGTTGATTTCCACAACCGTCGCCTCTTATGTAGGGATCGGGGTGAACGTCGGGTTTTTCATTGAGTGTAGTATTTTTTAACACAAGAGTCAATTATAAATCAATCCATATGATCATATATGCCTAATCCGTCCACTTTTGAAAAAATCAAATTTTTGAGCCCGCCAAAGGGGTACCCCTTTGGCCGGTGGCCAGATTTGGCCCCGTTTTCTGGCAGCCGTCAGTAAAACGGCTATAACTCTCTCCAGAAGTAAGATTTACCAGTGAATCTTGTTGCGTTGGATTTCTAACTCAAATATCTACCCTACAAAAAGTTCAAATGGAAGAAACTCCTTTTGAGTCAACATCTAGGTGATTATCAAGTTGATTTCCACAACCGTCGCCTCTTATGTAGGGATCGGGGTGAACGTCAGATTTTTCATTGAGTCTACCATTTTTGAACACTAGAGTCCATTATGAATTAATCCATATGATCATATATGCCTAATCCGTCCACTTTTGAAAAAATCAAATTTTTGAACCCGCCCAAAGGGGTACCCCTTTGGCCGGTGGCCAGATTTGGCCCCGTTTTCTGGGAGCCGTCAGTAAAACGGTTATAACTCTCTCCAGAAGTAAGCTTTACCCGTGATTCTTGTTGCGTTGGATTCCTAACTCAAATATCTACCCTACAAAAAGTTCAAATGGAAGAAACTTCTTTTGAGTCAACCACTAGTTGATTATCAAGTTGATTTCCACAACCGTCGCCTCTCATGTAGGGATCGGGGTGAACGTCGGGTTTTTCATTGAGTGTAGCATTTTTTAACACTATAGTCAATTATGAATCAATCCATATGATCATATATGCCTAATCCGTCCACTTTTGAAAAAATCAAATTTTTGAGCCCGCCTAAAGGGGTACCCCTTTGGCCGGTTGCCAGATTTGGCCCCGTTTTCTGGCAGCCGTCAGTAAAACGGCTATAACTCTCTCCAGAAGTAAGATTTACCCGTGAATCTTGTTGCGTTGGATTTCTAACTCAAATATCTACCCTACAAAAAGTTCAAATGAAAAAAACTCCTTTTGATTCAACATCTAGGTGATTATCAAGTTGATTTCCACAACCGTCGCCTCTTATGTAGGGATCGGGGTGAACGTCGGTTTTTTCATTGAGTCTAGCATTTTTGAACACTAGAGTCCATTATGAATAAATCCATATGATCATATATGCCTAATCCGTCCAGTTTTGAAAAAATCAAATTTTTGAGCCCGCCCAAAGGGGTACCCCTTTGGCCGGTTGCCAGATTTGGCCCCGTTTTCTGGCAGCCGTCAGTAAAACGGCTATAACTCTCTCCAGAAGTAAGATTTACCCGTGATTCTTGTTGCGTTGGATTTCTAACTCAAATATCTACCCTACAAAAAGTTCAAATGGAAGAAACTCCTTTTGAGTCAACCTGTAGGTGATTATCAAGTTGATTTCCACAACCGTCGCCTCTTATGTAGGGATCGGGGTGAACGTCGGGTTTTTCATTGAGTGTAGCATTTTTAAACACTAGAGTCAATTATAAATCAATCCACATGATCATATATGCCTAATCCGTCCACTTTTGAAAAAATCAAATTTTTGAGCCCGCCCAAAGGGGTACCCCATTGGCCGGTGGCCAGATTTGGCCTCGTTTTCTGGCAGCCGTCAGTAAAACGGCTATAACTCTATCCAGAAGTAAGATTTACCCATGATTCTTGTTGCGTTGGATTTCTAACTCAAATATCTACCCTACAAAAAGTTCAAATGGAAGAAACTCCTTTTGACTCAACCTCTAGGTGATTATCAAGTTGATTTCCACAACCGTCGCGTCTTATGTAGGGATCGGGGTGAACGTCGGGTTTTTCATTGAGTGTATCATTTTTTAACACTAGAGTCAATTATGAATCAATTCATATGATCATATATGCCTAATCCGTCCACTTTTGAAAAAATCAAATTTTTGAGCCCGCCCAAAGGGGTACCGCTTTGGCCGGTGGCCAGATTTGGCCCCGTTTTCTGGCAGCCGTCAGTAAAACGTCTATAACTCTCTCCAGAAGTAAGATTTACTCGTGATTCTTGTTGCGTTGGATTTCTGACTCAAATATCTACCCTACAAAAAGTTCAAATGGAAGAAACTCCTTTTGAGTCAACCTCTAGGTGATTCTCAAATTGATTTCCACAACCGTCGCCTCTTATGTAGGGATCGGGGTGAACGTCGGGTTTTTCATTGAGTGTAGCATTTTTAAACACTAGAGTCAATTATAAATCAATCCATATGATCATATATGCCTAATCCGTCCAATTTTGAAAAAATCAAATTTTTGAGCCCCGCCCAAAGGGGTACCCCATTGGCCGGTGGCCAGATTTGGCCTCGTTTTCTGGCAGCCGTCAGTAAAACGGCTATAACTCTCTCCAGAAGTAAGATTTACCCGTGATTCTTGTTGCGTTGGATTTCTAACTCAAATATCTACCCTACAAAAAGTTCAAATGGAAAAAACTCCTTTTGAGTCAACATCTAGGTGATTATCAAGTTGATTTCCACAACCGTCGCCTCTTATGTAGGGATCGGGGTGAACGTCGAATTTTTCATTGAGTCTAGCATTTTTGAACACTAGAGTCCATTATGAATAAATCCATATGACCATATATGCCTAATCCGTCCAGTTTTGAAAAAATCAAATTTTTGAGCCCGCCCAAAGGGGTACCCCTTTGCCCGGTTGCCAGATTTGGCCCCGTTTTCTGGCAGCCGTCCGTAAAACGGCTATAACTCTCTCCAGAAGTAAGATTTACCCGTGATTCTTGTTGCGTTGGATTTCTAACTCAAATATCTACCCTACAAAAAGTTCAAATGGAAGAAACTCCTTTTGAGTCAACCTGTAGGTGATTATCAAGTTCATTTCCACAACCGTCGCGTCTTATGTAGGGATCGGGGTGAACGTCGGGTTTTTCATTAAGTGTATCATTTTTTAACACTAGAGTCAATTATGAATCAATCCATATGATCATATATGCCTAATCCGTCCACTTTTGAAAAAATCAAATTTTTGAGCCCGCCCAAAGGGGTACCGCTTTGGCCGGTGGCCAGATTTGGCCCCGTTTTCTGGCAGCCGTCAGTAAAACGTCTATAACTCTCTCCAGAAGTAAGATTTACCCGTGATTCTTGTTGCGTTGGATTTCTGACTCAAATATCTACCCTACAAAAAGTTCAAATGGAAGAAACTCTTTTTGAGTCAACCTCTAGGTGATTCTCAAGTTGATTTCCACAACCGTCGCCTCTTATGTAGGGATCGGGGTGAACGTCAGGTTTTTCATTGAGTCTAGCATTTTTTAACACTAGAGTCAATTATGAATCAATCCATATGATCATATATGCCAAATCCTTCCACTTTTGAAAAAATCAAATTTTTGAGTTCGCCCAAAGGGGTACCCCTTTGGCCGGTTGCCAGATTTGGCCCTGTTTTCTGGCAGCCGTCAGTAAAACGGCTATAACTCTCTCCAGAAGTAAGATTTACCCGTGATTCTTGTTGCGTTGGATTTCTAACTCAAATATCTACCCTACAAAAAGTTCAAATGGAAGAAACTCGTTTTGAGTCAACCTGTAGGTGATTATCAAGTTGATTTCCACAACCGTCGCCTCTTATGTAGGGATCGGGGTGAACGTCGGGTTTTTCATTGAGTGTAGCATTTTTAAACACTAGAGTCAATTATAAATCAATCCATATGATCATATATGCCTAATCCGTCCACTTTTGAAAAAATCAAATTTTTGAGCCCGCCCAAAGGGGTACCCCATTGGCCGGTGGCCAGATTTGGCCTCGTTTTCTGGCAGCCGTCAGTAAAACGGCTATAACTCTCTCCAGAAGTAAGATTTACCCGTGATTCTTGTTGCGTTGGATTTCTAACTCAAATATCTACCCTACAAAAAGTTCAAATGGAAGAAACTCGTTTTGAGTCAACCTGTAGGTGATTATCAAGTTGATTTCCACAACCGTCACCTCTTATGTAGGGATCGGGGTGAACGTCGGGTTTTTCATTGAGTCTAGTATTTTTTAACACAAGAGTCAATTATGAATCAATCCATATGATCATATATGCCTAATCCGTACACTTTTGAAAAAATCAAATTTTTGAGCCCGCCCAAAGGGGTACCCCTTTGGCCGGTTGCCAGATTTGGCCCTGTTTTCTTGCAGCCGTCAGTAAAACGGCTATAACTCTCTCCAGAAGTAAGATTTACCCGTGATTCTTGTTGCGTTGGATTTCTAACTCAAATATCTACCCTACATAAAGTTCAAATGGAAGAAACTCCTTTTGAGTCAACCTGTAGGTGATTATCAAGTTCATTTCCACAACCGTCGCGTCTTATGTAGGGATCGGGGTGAACGTCGGGTTTTTCATTAAGTGTATCATTTTTTAACACTAGAGTCAATTATGAATCAATCCATATGATCATATATGCCTAATCCGTCCACTTTTGAAAAAATCAAATTTTTGAGCCCGCCCAAAGGGGTACCGCTTTGGCCGGTGGCCAGATTTGGCCCCGTTTTCTGGCAGCCGTCAGTAAAACGTCTATAACTCTCTCCAGAAGTAAGATTTACCCGTGATTCTTGTTGCGTTGGATTTCTGACTCAAATATCTACCCTACAAAAAGTTCAAATGGAAGAAACTCTTTTTGAGTCAACCTCTAGGTGATTCTCAAGTTGATTTCCACAACCGTCGCCTCTTATGTAGGGATCGGGGTGAACGTCAGGTTTTTCATTGAGTCTAGCATTTTTTAACACTAGAGTCAATTATGAATCAATCCATATGATCATATATGCCAAATCCTTCCACTTTTGAAAAAATCAAATTTTTGAGTTCGCCCAAAGGGGTACCCCTTTGGCCGGTTGCCAGATTTGGCCCTGTTTTCTGGCAGCCGTCAGTAAAACGGCTATAACTCTCTCCAGAAGTAAGATTTACCCGTGATTCTTGTTGCGTTGGATTTCTAACTCAAATATCTACCCTACAAAAAGTTCAAATGGAAGAAACTCGTTTTGAGTCAACCTGTAGGTGATTATCAAGTTGATTTCCACAACCGTCGCCTCTTATGTAGGGATCGGGGTGAACGTCGGGTTTTTCATTGAGTGTAGCATTTTTAAACACTAGAGTCAATTATAAATCAATCCATATGATCATATATGCCTAATCCGTCCACTTTTGAAAAAATCAAATTTTTGAGCCCGCCCAAAGGGGTACCCCATTGGCCGGTGGCCAGATTTGGCCTCGTTTTCTGGCAGCCGTCAGTAAAACGGCTATAACTCTCTCCAGAAGTAAGATTTACCCGTGATTCTTGTTGCGTTGGATTTCTAACTCAAATATCTACCCTACAAAAAGTTCAAATGGAAGAAACTCGTTTTGAGTCAACCTGTAGGTGATTATCAAGTTGATTTCCACAACCGTCGCCTCTTATGTAGGGATCGGGGTGAACGTCGGGTTTTTCATTGAGTCTAGTATTTTTTAACACAAGAGTCAATTATGAATCAATCCATATGATCATATATGCCTAATCCGTACACTTTTGAAAAAATCAAATTTTTGAGCCCGCCCAAAGGGGTACCCCTTTGGCCGGTTGCCAGATTTGGCCCTGTTTTCTTGCAGCCGTCAGTAAAACGGCTATAACTCTCTCCAGAAGTAAGATTTACCCGTGATTCTTGTTACGTTGGATTTCTAACTCAAATATCTACCCTACATAAAGTTCAAATGGAAGAAACTCCTTTTGAGTCAACCTGTAGGTGATTATCAAGTTCATTTCCACAACCGTCGCGTCTTATGTAGGGATCGGGGTGAACGTCGGGTTTTTCATTAAGTGTATCATTTTTTAACACTAGAGTCAATTATGAATCAATCCATATGATCATATATGCCTAATCCGTCCACTTTTGAAAAAATCAAATTTTTGAGCCCGCCCAAAGGGGTACCGCTTTGGCCGGTGGCCAGATTTGGCCCCGTTTTCTGGCAGCCGTCAGTAAAACGTCTATAACTCTCTCCAGAAGTAAGATTTACCCGTGATTCTTGTTGCGTTGGATTTCTGACTCAAATATCTACCCTACAAAAAGTTCAAATGGAAGAAACTCTTTTTGAGTCAACCTCTAGGTGATTCTCAAGTTGATTTCCACAACCGTCGCCTCTTATGTAGGGATCGGGGTGAACGTCAGGTTTTTCATTGAGTCTAGCATTTTTTAACACTAGAGTCAATTATGAATCAATCCATATGATCATATATGCCAAATCCTTCCACTTTTGAAAAAATCAAATTTTTGAGTTCGCCCAAAGGGGTACCCCTTTGGCCGGTTGCCAGATTTGGCCCTGTTTTTTGGCAGCCGTCAGTAAAACGGCTATAACTCTCTCCAGAAGTAAGATTTACCCGTGATTCTTGTTGCGTTGGATTTCTAACTCAAATATCTACCCTACAAAAAGTTCAAATGGAAGAAACTCGTTTTGAGTCAACCTGTAGGTGATTATCAAGTTGATTTCCACAACCGTCGCCTCTTATGTAGGGATCGGGGTGAACATCGGGTTTTTCATTGAGTCTAGCATTTTTTAACACAAGAGTCAATTATGAATCAATACATATGATCATATATGCCTAATCCGTACACTTTTGAAAAAATCAAATTTTTGAGTTCGCCCAAAGGGGTACCTCTTTGGCCGGTTGCCAGATTTGGCCCTGTTTTCTGGCAGCCGTCAGTAAAACGGCTATAACTCTCTCCAGAAGTAAGATTTACCCGTGATTCTTGTTGCGTTGGATTTCTAACTCAAATATCTACCCTACACAAAGTTCAAATGGAAGAAACTCCTTTTGAGTCAACCTCTAGGTGATTATCAAGTTGATTTCCACAACCGTCGCCTCTTATGTTGGGATCGGGGTGAACGTCGGGTTTTTCATTGAGTCTAGCATTTTTTAACACTAGAGTCAATTATAAATCAATCCATATGATCATATATGCCTAATCCGTCCACTTTTGAAAAAATCAAATTTTTGAGCCTCCCCAAAGTGGCACCCCTTTGGCCGGTGGCCAGATTTGGCCCCGTTTTCTGGCAGCCGTCAGTAAAACGGCTATAACTCTTTCCAGAAGTAAGATTTACCCGTGATTCTTGTTGCGTTGGATTTCTGACTCAAATATCTACCCTACAAAAAGTTCAAATGGAAGAAACTCCTTTTGAGTCAATCTCTAGGTGATTCTCAAGTTGATTTCCACAACCGTCGCCTCTTATGTAGGGATCGGGGTGAACGTCGGGTTTTTCATTGAGTGTAGTATTTTTTAACACTAGAGTCAATTATAAATCAATCCATATGATCATATATGTCTAATCCGTCCACTTTTGAAAAAATCAAATTTTTGAGCCCGCCAAAGGGGTACCCCTTTGGCCGGTGGCCAGATTTGGCCCCGTTTTCTGGCAGCCGTCAGTAAAACGGCTATAACTCTCTCCAGAAGTAAGCTTTACCCGTGATTCTTGTTGCGTTGGATTCCTAACTCAAATGTCTACCCTACAAAAAGTTCAAATGGAAGAAACTTCTTTTGAGTCAACCTCTAGTTGATTATCAAGTTAATTTCCACAACCGTCGCCTCTTATGTAGGGATCGGGGTGAACGTCGGGTTTTTCATTGAGTCTAGTATTTTTTAACACAAGAGTCAATTATGAATCAATCCATATGATCATATATGCCTAATCCGTACACTTTTGAAAAAATCAAATTTTTGAGCCCGCCCAAAGGGGTACCCCTTTGGCCAGTGGCCAGATTTGGCCCCGTTTTCTGGCAGCCGTCAGTAAAACGGCTATAACTCTCTCCAGAAGTAAGATTTACCCGTGATTCTTGTTGCGTTGGATTTCTAACTCAAATATCTACCCTACACAAATTTCAAATGGAAGAAACTCCTTTTGAGTCAACCTCTAGGTGATTATCAAGTTGATTTCCACAACCGTCGCCTCTTATGTAGGGATCCGGATGAACGTCGGGTTTTTCATTGAGTCTAGCATTTTTTAACACTAGAGTCAATTATGAATCAATCCATATGATCATATATGCCTAATCCGTCCACTTTTGAAAATATCAAATTTTTGAGCCCGCCAAAGGGGTACCCCTTTGGCCGGTGGCCAGATTTGGCCCCGTTTTCTGGCAGCCGTCAGTAAAACGGCTATAACTCTCTCCAGAAGTAAGATTTACCCGTGATTCTTGTTGCGTTGGATTTCTAACTCAAATATCTACCCTACACAAAGTTCAAATGGAAGAAACTCCTTTTGAGTCAACCTCTAGGTGATTATCAAGTTAATTTCCACAACCGTCGCCTCTTATGTAGGGATCGGGGTGAACGTCGGGTTTTTCATTGAGTCTAGTATTTTTTAACACAAGAGTCAATTATGAATCAATCCATATGATCATATATGCCTAATCCGTACACTTTTGAAAAAATCAAATTTTTGAGCCCGCCCAAAGGGGCACCCCTTTGGCCGGTTGCCAGATTTGGCCCTGTTTTCTGGCAGCCGTCAGTAAAACGGCTATAACTCTCTCCAGAAGTAAGATTTACCCGTGATTCATGTTGCGTTGGATTTCTAACTCAAATATCTACCCTACACAAAGTTCAAATGGAAGAAACTCCTTTTGAGTCAACCTCTAGGTGATTATCAAGTTGATTTCCACAACCGTCGCCTCTTATGTAGGGATCGGGGTGAACGTCGGGTTTTTCATTGAGTCTAGCATTTTTTAACACTAGAGTCAATTATAAATCAATCCATATGATCATATATGCCTAATCCGTCCACTTTTGAAAAAATCAAATTTTTGAGCCTCCCCAAAGGGGCACCCCTATGGCCGGTGGCCAGATTTGGCCCCGTTTTCTGGCAGCCGTCAGTAAAACGGCTATAACTCTTTCCAGAAGTAAGATTTACCCGTGATTCTTGTTGCGTTGGATTTCTGACTCAAATATCTACCCTACAAAAAGTTCAAATGGAAGAAACTCCTTTTGAGTCAATCTCTAGGTGATTCTCAAGTTGATTTCCACAACCGTCGCCTCTTATGTAGGGATCGGGGTGAACGTCGGGTTTTTCATTGAGTGTAGTATTTTTTAACACTAGAGTCAATTATAAATCAATCCATATGATCATATATGTCTAATCCGTCCACTTTTGAAAAAATCAAATTTTTGAGCCCGCCAAAGGGGTACCCCTTTGGCCGGTGGCTAGATTTGGCCCCGTTTTCTGGCAGCCGTCAGTAAAACGGCTATAACTCTCTCCAGAAGTAAGCTTTACCCGAGATTCTTGTTGCGTTGGATTCCTAACTCAAATATCTACCCTACAAAAAGTTCAAATGGAATAAACTTCTTTTGAGTCAACCTCTAGTTGATTATCAAGTTAATTTCCACAACAGTCACCTCTTATGTAGGGATCGGGGTGAACGTCGGGTTTTTCATTGAGTCTAGTATTTTTTAACACAAGAGTCAATTATGAATCAATCCATATGATCATATATGCCTAATCCGTACACTTTTGAAAAAATCAAATTTTTGAGCCCGCCCAAAGGGGTACCCCTTTGGCCGGTGGCCAGATTTGGCCCCGTTTTCTGGCAGCCATCAGTAAAACGGCTATAACTCTCTCCAGAAGTAAGATTTACCCGTGATTCTTGTTGCGTTGGATTTCTAACTCAAATATCTACCATACACAAATTTCAAATGGAAGAAACTCATTTTGAGTCAACCTCTAGGTGATTATCAAGTTGATTTCCACAACCGTCGCCTCTTATGTAGGGATCCGGATGAACGTCGGGTTTTTCATTGAGTCTAGCATTTTTTAACACTAGAGTCAATTATGAATCAATCCATATGATCATATATGCCTAATCCTTCCACTTTTGAAAAAATCAAATTTTTGAGTTCGCCCAAAGGGGTACCCCTTTGGCCGGTTGCCAGATTTGGCCCTGTTTTCTGGCAGCCGTCAGTAAAACGGCTATAACTCTCTCCAGAAGTAAGATTTACCCGTGATTCTTGTTGCGTTGGATTTCTAACTCAAATATATACCCTACACAAAGTTCAAATGGAAAAAACTCCTTTTGAGTCAACCTCTAGGTGATTATCAAGTTGATTTCCACAACCGTCGCCTCTTATGTAGGGATTGGGGTGAACGTCGGGTTTTTCATTGAGTCTAGCATTTTTTAACACTAGAATCAATTATAAATCAATCCATATGATCATATATGCCTAATCCGTCCACTTTTGAAAAAATCAAATTTTTGAGCCCCCCCAAAGGGGCACCCCTTTGGCCGGTGGCCAGATTTGGCCCCGTTTTCTGGCAGCCGTCAGTAAAACGGCTATAACTCTTTCCAGAAGTAAGATTTACCCGTGATTCTTGTTGCGTTGGATTTCTGACTCAAATATCTACCCTACAAAAAGTTCAAATGGAAGAAACTCATTTTGAGTCAATCTCTAGGTGATTCTCAAGTTGATTTCCACAACCGTCGCCTCTTATGTAGGGATCGGGGTGAACGTCGGGTTTTTCATTGAGTGTAGTATTTTTTAACACTAGAGTCAATTATAAATCAATCCATATGATCATATATGTCTAATCCGTCCACTTTTGAAAAAATCAAATTTTTGAGCCCGCCAAAGGGGTACCCCTTTGGCCGGTGGCCAGATTTGGCCCCGTTTTCTGGCAGCCGTCAGTAAAACGGCTATAACTCTCTCCAGAAGTAAGCTTTACCCGTTATTCTTGTTGCGTTGGATTCCTAACTCAAATATCTACCCTAAAAAAAGTTCAAATGGAAGAAACTTCTTTTGAGTCAACCTCTAGTTGATTATCAAGTTGATTTCCACAACCGTCGCCTCTTATGTAGGGATCGGGGTGAACGTCAGGTTTTTCATTGAGTCTAGCATTTTTTAACACAAGAGTCAATTATGAATCAATCCATATGATCATATATGCCTAATCCGTACACTTTTGAAAAAATCAAATTTTTGAGCCCGCCCAAAGGGGTACCCCTTTGGCCGGTGGCCAGATTTGGCCCCGTTTTCTGGCAGCCGTCAGTAAAACGGCTATAACTCTCTCCAGAAGTAAGATTTACCCGTGATTCTTGTTGCGTTGGATTTCTAACTCAAATATCTACCCTACACAAATTTCAAATGGAAGAAACACCTTTTGAGTCAACCTCTAGGTGATTATCAAGTTGATTTCCACAACCGTCGCTTCTTATGTAGGGATCCGGATGAACGTCGGGTTTTTCATTGAGTCTAGCATTTTTTAACACTAGCGTCAATTATGAATCAATCCATATGATCATATATGCCTAATCCTTCAACTTTTGAAAAAATCAAATTTTTGAGTTCGCCCAAAGGGGTACCCCTTTGGCCGGTTGCCAGATTTGGCCCTGTTTTCTGGCAGCCGTCAGTAAAACGGCTATAACTCTCTCCAGAAGTAAGATTTACCCGTGATTCTTGTTGCGTTGGATTTCTAACTCAAATATCTACCCTACACAAAGTTCAAATGGAAAAAACTCCTTTTGAGTCAACCTCTAGGTGATTATCAAGTTGATTTCCACAACCGTCGCCTCTTATGTAGGGATCGGGGTGAACGTCGGGTTTTTCATTGAGTGTAGCATTTTTAAACACTAGAGTCAATTATGAATCAATCCATATGATCATATATGCCTAATCCGTCCACTTTTGAAAAAATCAAATTTTTGAGCCCGCCCAAAAGGGCACCCCTTTGGCCGGTGGCCAGATTTGGCCCCGTTTTCTGGCAGCCGTCAGTAAAACGGCTATAACTCTCTCCAGAAGTAAGATTTACCCGAGATTCTTGTTGCGTTGGATTTCTGACTCAAATATCTACCCTACACAAAGTTTAAATGGAAAAAACTGCTTTTGAGTCAACCTCTAGGTGATTATCAAGTTGATTTCCACAACCGTCGCCTCTTATGTAGGGATCGGGGTGAACGTCGGGTTTTTCATTGAGTCTAGCATTTTTTAACACTAAAGTCAATTATAAATCAATCCATATGATCATATATGCCTAATCCGTCCACTTTTGAAAATATCAAATTTTTGAGCCCGCCCAAAGGGGTACCGCTTTGGCCGGTGGCCAGATTTGGCCCCGTTTTCTGGCAGCCGTCAGTAAAACGTCTATAACTCTCTCCAGAAGTAAGATTTACCCGTGATTCTTGTTGCGTTGGATTTCTGACTCAAATATCTACCCTACAAAAAGTTCAAATGGAAGAAACTCTTTTTGAGTCAACCTCTAGGTGATTATCAAGTTGATTTCCACAACCGTCGCCTCTTATGTAGGGATCGGGGTGAACGTCGGGTTTTTCATTGAGTCTAGCATTTTTTAACACTAAAGTCAATTATAAATCAATCCATATGATCATATATGCCTAATCCGTCCACTTTTGAAAATATCAAATTTTTGAGCCCGCCCAAAGGGGTACCCGTTTGGCCGGTTGCCAGATTTGGCCCTGTTTTCTGGCAGCCGTCAGTAAAACGGCTATAACTCTCTCCAGAAGTAAGATTTACCCGTGATTCTTGTTGCGTTGGATTTCTAACTCAAATATCTACCCTACACAAAGTTCAAATGGAAGAAACTCCTTTTGAGTCAACCTCTAGGTGATTCTCAAGTTGATTTCCACAACCGTCGCCTCTTATGTAGGGATCGGGGTGAACATCGGGTTTTTAACACTAGAGTCAATTATGAATCAATCCATATGATCATATATGCCTAATCCGTCCACTTTTGAAAATATCAAATTTTTGAGCCCGCCCAAAGGGTTACCGCTTTGGCCGGTGGCCAGATTTGGCCCCGTTTTCTGGCAGCCGTCAGTAAAACGTCTATAACTCTCTCCAGAAGTAAGATTTACCCGTGATTCTTGTTGCGTTGGATTTCTGACTCAAATATCTACCCTACAAAAAGTTCAAATGGAAGAAACTCTTTTTGAGTCAACCTCTAGGTGATTCTCAAGTTGATTTCCACAACCGTCGCCTCTTATGTAGGGATCGGGTGAACGTCGGGTTTTTCATTGAGTCTAGCATTTTTTAACACTAGAGTCAATTATGAATCAATCCATATGATCATATATGCCTAATCCTTCCACTTTTGAAAAAATCAAATTTTTGAGTTCGCCCAAAGGGGTACCCGTTTGGCCGGTTGCCAGATTTGGCCCTGTTTTCTGGCAGCCGTCAGTAAAACGGCTATAACTCTCTCCAGAAGTAAGATTTACCCGTGATTCTTGTTGCGTTGGATTTCTAACTCAAATATCTACCCTACACAAAGTTCAAATGGAAGAAACTCCTTTTGAGTCAACCTCTAGGTGATTATCAAGTTGATTTCCACAACCGTCGCCTCTTATGTAGGGATCGGGGTGAACGTCGGGTTTTTCATTGAGTCTAGCATTTTTTAACACTAGAGTCAATTATAAATCTATCCATATGATCATATATGCCTAATCCGTCCAATTTTGAAAAAATCAAATTTTTGAGCCCCCCCAAAGGGGCACCCCTTTGGCCGGTGGCCATATTTGGCCCCGTTTTCTGGCAGCCGTTAGTAAAACGGCTATAACTCTCTCCAGAAGTAAGATTTACCCGAGATTCTTGTTGCGTTGGATTTCTGACTCAAATATCTACCCTACACAAAGTTCAAATGGAAAAAACTGCTTTTGAGTCAACCTCTAGGTGATTATCAAGTTGATTTCCACAACCGTCGCCTCTTATGTAGGGATCGGGGTGAACGTCGGGTTTTTCATTGAGTCTAGCATTTTTTAACACTAAAGTCAATTATAAATCAATCCATATGATCATATATGCCTAATCCGTCCACTTTTGAAAAAATCAAATTTTTGAGCCCCCCCAAAGGGGCACCCCTTTGGCCGGTGGCCATATTTGGCCCCGTTTTCTGGCAGCCGTCAGTAAAACGGCTATAACTCTTTCCAGAAGTAAGATTTACCCGTGATTCTTGTTGCGTTGGATTTCTGACTCAAATATCTACCCTACAAAAAGTTCAAATGGAAGAAACTCCTTTTGAGTCAACCTCTAGGTGATTCTCAAGTTGATTTCCACAACCGTCGCCTCTTATGTAGGGATCGGGGTGAACATCGGGTTTTTAACACTAGAGTCAATTATGAATCAATCCATATGATCATATATGCCTAATCCGTCCACTTTTGAAAATATCAAATTTTTGAGCCCGCCCAAAGGGGTACCGCTTTGGCCGGTGGCCAGATTTGGCCCCGTTTTCTGGCAGCCGTCAGTAAAACGTCTATAACTCTCTCCAGAAGTAAGATTTACCCGTGATTCTTGTTGCGTTGGATTTCTGACTCAAATATCTACCCTACAAAAAGTTCAAATGGAAGAAACTCTTTTTGAGTCAACCTCTAGGTGATTCTCAAGTTGATTTCCACAACCGTCGCCTCTTATGTAGGGATCGGGTGAACGTCGGGTTTTTCATTGAGTCTAGCATTTTTTAACACTAGAGTCAATTATGAATCAATCCATATGATCATATATGCCTAATCCTTCCACTTTTGAAAAAATCAAATTTTTGAGTTCGCCCAAAGGGGTACCCGTTTGGCCGGTTGCCAGATTTGGCCCTGTTTTCTGGCAGCCGTCAGTAAAACGGCTATAACTCTCTCCAGAAGTAAGATTTACCCGTGATTCTTGTTGCGTTGGATTTCTAACTCAAATATCTACCCTACACAAAGTTCAAATGGAAGAAACTCCTTTTGAGTCAACCTCTAGGTGATTATCAAGTTGATTTCCACAACCGTCGCCTCTTATGTAGGGATCGGGGTGAACGTCGGGTTTTTCATTGAGTCTAGCATTTTTTAACACTAGAGTCAATTATAAATCTATCCATATGATCATATATGCCTAATCCGTCCAATTTTGAAAAAATCAAATTTTTGAGCCCCCCCAAAGGGGCACCCCTTTGGCCGGTGGCCAGATTTGGCCCCGTTTTCTGGCAGCCGTCAGTAAAACGGCTATAACTCTTTCCAGAAGTAAGATTTACCCGTGATTCTTGTTGCGTTGGATTTCTGACTCAAATATCTACCCTACAAAAAGTTCAAATGGAAGAAACTCCTTTTGAGTCAACCTCTAGGTGATTCTCAAGTTGATTTCCACAACCGTCGCCTCTTATGTAGGGATCGGGGTGAACATCGGGTTTTTAACACTAGAGTCAATTATGAATCAATCCATATGATCATATATGCCTAATCCGTCCACTTTTGAAAATATCAAATTTTTGAGCCCGCCCAAAGGGGTACCGCTTTGGCCGGTGGCCAGATTTGGCCCCGTTTTCTGGCAGCCGTCAGTAAAACGTCTATAACTCTCTCCAGAAGTAAGATTTACCCGTGATTCTTGTTGCGTTGGATTTCTGACTCAAATATCTACCCTACAAAAAGTTCAAATGGAAGAAACTCTTTTTGAGTCAACCTCTAGGTGATTCTCAAGTTGATTTCCACAACCGTCGCCTCTTATGTAGGGATCGGGTGAACGTCGGGTTTTTCATTGAGTCTAGCATTTTTTAACACTAGAGTCAATTATGAATCAATCCATATGATCATATATGCCTAATCCTTCCACTTTTGAAAAAATCAAATTTTTGAGTTCGCCCAAAGGGGTACCCGTTTGGCCGGTTGCCAGATTTGGCCCTGTTTTCTGGCAGCCGTCAGTAAAACGGCTATAACTCTCTCCAGAAGTAAGATTTACCCGTGATTCTTGTTGCGTTGGATTTCTAACTCAAATATCTACCCTACACAAAGTTCAAATGGAAGAAACTCCTTTTGAGTCAACCTCTAGGTGATTATCAAGTTGATTTCCACAACCGTCGCCTCTTATGTAGGGATCGGGGTGAACGTCGGGTTTTTCATTGAGTCTAGCATTTTTTAACACTAGAGTCAATTATAAATCTATCCATATGATCATATATGCCTAATCCGTCCAATTTTGAAAAAATCAAATTTTTGAGCCCCCCCAAAGGGGCACCCCTTTGGCCGGTGGCCAGATTTGGCCCCGTTTTCTGGCAGCCGTCAGTAAAACGGCTATAACTCTTTCCAGAAGTAAGATTTACCCGTGATTCTTGTTGCGTTGGATTTCTGACTCAAATATCTACCCTACAAAAAGTTCAAATGGAAGAAACTCCTTTTGAGTCAACCTCTAGGTGATTCTCAAGTTGATTTCCACAACCGTCGCCTCTTATGTAGGGATCGGGGTGAAAGTCGGGTTTTTCATTGAGTCTAGCATTTTTTAACACTAGAGTCAATTATAAATCAATCCATATGATCATATATGCCTAATCCATCCACTTTTGAAAAAATCAAATTTTTGAGCCCCCCCAAAGGGGCACCCCTTTGGCCGGTGGCCAGATTTGGCCCCGTTTTCTGGCAGCCGTCAGTAAAACGACTATAACTCTTTCCAGAAGTAAGATTTAGCCGTGATTCTTGTTGCGTTGGATTTCTGACTCAAATATCTATCCTACAAAAAGTTCAAATGGAAGAAACTCCTTTTGAGTCAATCTCTAGGTGATTCTCAAGTTGATTTCCACAACCGTCGCCTCTTATGTAGGGATCGGGGTGAACGTCGGGTTTTTCATTGAGTGTAGTATTTTTTAACACTAGAGTCAATTATAAATCAATCCATATGATCATATATGTCTAATCCGTCCACTTTTGAAAAAATCAAATTTTTGAGCCCGCCAAAGGGGTACCCCTTTGGCCGGTGGCCAGATTTGGCCCCGTTTTCTGGCAGCCGTCAGTAAAACGGCTATAACTCTCTCCAGAAGTAAGCTTTACCCGTGATTCTTGTTGCGTTGGATTCCTAACTCAAATATCTACCCTAAAAAAAGTTCAAATGGAAGAAACTTCTTTTGAGTCAACCTCTAGTTGATTATCAAGTTGATTTCCACAACCGTCGCCTCTTATGTAGGGATCGGGGTGAACGTCAGGTTTTTCATTGAGTCTAGCATTTTTTAACACAAGAGTCAATTATGAATCAATCCATATGATCATATATGCCTAATCCGTACACTTTTGAAAAAATCAAATTTTTGAGCCCGCCCAAAGGGGTACCCCTTTGGCCGGTGGCCAGATTTGTCCCCGTTTTCTAGCAGCCGTCAGTAAAACGGCTATAACTCTCTCCAGAACTAAGATTTACCCGTGATTCTTGTTGCGTTGGATTTCTAACTCAAATATCTACCCTACACAAATTTCAAATGGAAGAAACTCCTTTTGAGTCAACCTCTAGGTGATTATCAAGTTGATTTCCACAACCGTCGCCTCTTATGTAGGGATCCGGATGAACGTCGGGTTTTTCATTGAGTCTAGCATTTTTTAACACTAGAGTCAATTATGAATCAATCCATATGATCATATATGCCTAATCCTTCCACTTTTGAAAAAATCAAATTTTTGAGTACGTCCAAAGGGGTACCCCTTTGGCCGGTTGCCAGATTTGGCCCGGTTTTCTGGCAGCCGTCAGTAAAACGGCTATAACTCTCTCCAGAAGTAAGATTTACCCGTGATTCTTGTTGCGTTGGATTTCTAACTCAAATATCTACCCTACACAAAGTTCAAATGGAAAAAACTCCTTTTGAGTCAACCTCTAGGTGATTATCAAGTTGATTTCCACAACCGTCGCCTTTTATGTAGGGATCGGGGTGAACGTCGGGTTTTTCATTGAGTCTAGCATTTTTTAACACTAGAGTCAATTATAAATCAATCCATATGATCATATATGCCTAATCCGTCCACTTTTGAAAAAATCAAATTTTTGAGCCCCCCCAAAGGGGCACCCCTTTGGCCGGTGGCCAGATTTGGCCCCGTTTTCTGGCAGCCGTCAGTAAAACGGCTATAACTCTTTCCAGAAGTAAGATTTACCCGTGATTCTTGTTGCGTTGGATTTCTGACTCAAATATCTACCCTACAAAAAGTTCAAATGGAAGAAACTCCTTTTGAGTCAATCTCTAGGAGATTCTCAAGTTGATTTCCACAATCGTCGCCTCTTATGTAGGGATCGGGGTGAACGTCGGGTTTTTCATTGAGTGTAGTATTTTTTAACACTAGAGTCAATTATAAATCAATCCATATGATCATATATGTCTAATCCGTCCACTTTTGAAAAAATCAAATTTTTGAGCCCGCCAAAGGGGTACCCCTTTGGCCGGTGGCCAGATTTGGCCCCGTTTTCTGGCAGCCGTCAGTAAAACGGCTATAACTCTCTCCAGAAGTAAGCTTTACCCGTGATTCTTGTTGCGTTGGATTCCTAACTCAAATATCTACCCTAAAAAAAGTTCAAATGGAAGAAACTTCTTTTGAGTCAACCTCTAGTTGATTATCAAGTTGATTTCCACAACCGTCGCCTCTTATGTAGGGATCGGGGTGAACGTCAGGTTTTTAATTGAGTCTAGCATTTTTTAACACAAGAGTCAATTATGAATCAATCCATATGATCATATATGCCTAATCCGTACACTTTTGAAAAATTCAAATTTTTGAGCCCGCCCAAAGGGGTACCCCTTTGGCCGGTGGCCAGATTTGGCCCCGTTTTCTAGCAGCCGTCAGTAAAACGGCTATAACTCTCTCCAGAAGTAAGATTTACCCGTGATTCTTGTTGCGTTGGATTTCTAACTCAAATATCTACCCTACACAAATTTCAAATGGAAGAAACTCCTTTTGAGTCAACCTCTAGGTGATTATCAAGTTGATTTCCACAACCGTCGCCTCTTATGTAGGGATCCGGATGAACGTCGGGTTTTTCATTGAGTCTAGCATTTTTTAACACTAGAGTCAATTATGAATCAATCCATATGATCATATATGCCTAATCCTTCCACTTTTGAAAAAATCAAATTTTTGAGTACGTCCAAAGGGGTACCCTTTGGCCGGTTGCCAGATTTGGCCCGGTTTTCTGGCAGCCGTCAGTAAAACGGCTATAACTCTCTCCAGAAGTAAGATTTACCCGTGATTCTTGTTGCGTTGGATTTCTAACTCAAATATCAACCCTACACAAAGTTCAAATGGAAAAAACTCCTTTTGAGTCGACCTCTAGGTGATTATCAAGTTGATTTCCACAACCGTCGCCTTTTATGTAGGGATCGGGGTGAACGTCGGGTTTTTCATTAAGTCTAGCATTTTTTAACACTAGAGTCAATTATAAATCAATCCATATGATCATATATGCCTAATCCGTCCACTTTTGAAAAAATCAAATTTTTGAGCCCCCCCAAAGGGGCACCCCTTTGGCCGGTGGCCAGATTTGGCCCCGTTTTCTAGCAGCCGTCAGTAAAACGGCTATAACTCTTTCCAGAAGTAAGATTTACCCGTGATTCTTGTTGCGTTGGATTTCTAACTCAAATATCAACCCTACACAAAGTTCAAATGGAAAAAACTCCTTTTGAGTCGACCTCTAGGTGATTATCAAGTTGATTTCCACAACCGTCGCCTTTTATGTAGGGATCGGGGTGAACGTCGGGTTTTTCATTAAGTCTAGCATTTTTTAACACTAGAGTCAATTATAAATCAATCCATATGATCATATATGCCTAATCCGTCCACTTTTGAAAAAATCAAATTTTTGAGCCCCCCCAAAGGGGCACCCCTTTGGCCGGTGGCCAGATTTGGCCCCGTTTTCTAGCAGCCGTCAGTAAAACGGCTATAACTCTTTCCAGAAGTAAGATTTACCCGTGATTCTTGTTGCGTTGGATTTCTGACTCAAATATCTACCCTACAAAAAGTTCAAATGGAAGAAACTCCTTTTGAGTCAATCTCTAGGAGATTCTCAAGTTGATTTCCACAATCGTCGCCTCTTATGTAGGGATCGGGGTGAACGTCGGGTTTTTCATTGAGTGTAGTATTTTTTAACACTAGAGTCAATTATAAATCAATCCATATGATCATATATGTCTAATCCATCCACTTTTGAAAAAATCAAATTTTTGAGCCCGCCAAAGGGGTACCCCTTTGGCCGGTGGCCAGATTTGGCCCCGTTTTCTGGCAGCCGTCAGTAAAACAGCTATAACTCTCTCCAGAAGTAAGCTTTACCCGTGATTCTTGTTGCGTTGGATTCCTAACTCAAATATCTACCCTACAAAAAGTTCAAATGGAAGAAACTTCTTTTGAGTCAACCTCTAGTTGATTATCAAGTTGATTTCCACAACCGTCGCCTCTTATGTAGGGATCGGGGTGAACGTCGGGTTTTTCATTGAGTCTAGCATTTTTTAACACAAGAGTCAATTATGAATCAATCCATATGATCATATATGCCTAATCCGTACACTTTTGAAAAAATCAAATTTTTGAGCCCGCCCAAAGGGGTATCCCTTTGGCCGGTGGCCAAATTTGGCCCCGTTTTCTGGCAGCCGTCAGTAAAACGGTTATAACTCTCTCCAGAAGTAAGATTTACCCGTGATTCTTGTTGCGTTGGATTTCTAACTCAAATATCTACCCTACACAAATTTCAAATGGAAGAAACTCCTTTTGAGTCAACCTCTAGGTGATTATCAAGTTGATTTCCACAACCGTCGCCTCTTATGTAGGGATCGGAGTGAACGTCGGGATTTTCATTGAGTGTAGTATTTTTTAACACTAGAGTCAATTATAAATCAATCCATATGATCATATATGTCTAATCCGTCCACTTTTGAAAAAATCAAATTTTTGAGCCCGCCAAAGGGATACCCCTTTGGCCGGTGGCCAGATTTGGCCCCGTTTTCTGGCAGCCGTCAGTAAAACGGCTATAACTCTCTCCAGAAGTAAGCTTTACCCGTGATTCTTGTTGCGTTGGATTCCTAACTCAAATATCTACCCTACAAAAAGTTCAAATGGAAGAAACTGCTTTTGAGTCAACCTCTAGTTGATTATCAAGTTGATTTCCACAACCGTCGCCTCTTATGTAGGGATCGGGGTGAACGTCGGGTTTTTCATTGAGTCTAGCATTTTTTAACACAAGAGTCAATTATGAATCAATCCATATGATCATATATGCCTAATCCATACACTTTTGAAAAAATCAAATTTTTGAGCCCGCCCAAAGGGGTACCCCTTTGGCCGGTGGCCAGATTTGGCCCCGTTTTCTGGCAGCCGTCAGTAAAACGGCTATAACTCTCTCCAGAAGTAAGATTTACCCGTGATTCTTGTTGCGTTGGATTTCTAACTCAAATATCTACCCTACAAAAAGTTCAAATGGAAGAAACTCCTTTTGAGTCAACCTCTAGGTGATTATCAAGTTGATTTCCACAACCGTCGCCTCTTATGTAGGGATCGGGATGAACGTCGGGTTTTTCATTGAGTCTAGCATTTTTTAACACTAGAGACAATTATGAATCAATCCATATGATAATATATGCCTAATCCGTCCACTTTTGAAAAAATCAAATTTTTGAGTTCGCCCAAAGGGGTACCCCTTTGGCCGGTTGCCAGATTTGGCCCCGTTTTCTGGCAGCCGTCAGTAAAACGGCTATAACTCTCTCCAGAAGTAAGATTTACCCGTGATTCTTGTTGCGTTGGATTTCTAACTCAAATATCTACCCTACACAAAGTTCAAATGGAAAAAACTCCTTTTGAGTCAACCTCTAGGTGATTATCAAGTTGATTTCCACAACCGTCGCCTCTTATGTAGGGATCGGGGTGAACGTCGGGTTTTTCATTGAGTGTAGCATTTTTAAACACTAGAGTCAATAATGAATCAATCCATATGATCATATATGCCTGATCCGTCCACTTTTGAAAAAATCAAATTTTTGAGCCCGCCCAAAGGGGCACCCCTTTGGCCGGTGGCCAGATTTGGCCCCGTTTTCTGGCAGCCGTCAGTAAAACAGCTATAACTCTCTCCAGAAGTAAGATTTACCCGAGATTCTTGTTGCGTTGGATTTCTGACTCAAATATCTATCCTACAAAAAGTTCAAATGGAAGAAACTCCTTTTGAGTCAATCTCTAGGTGATTCTCAAGTTGATTTCCACAACCGTCGCCTCTTATGTAGGGATCGGGGTGAACGTCGGGTTTTTCATTGAGTGTAGTATTTTTTAACACAAGAGTCAATTATGAATCAATCCATATGATCATATATGCCTAATCCGTACACTTTTGAAAAAATCAAATTTTTGAGCCCGCCCAAAGGGGTACCCCTTTGGCCGGTGGCCAGATTTGGCCCCGTTTTCTGGCAGCCGTCAGTAAAACGGCTATAACTCTCTCCAGAAGTAAGATTTACCCGTGATTCTTGTTGCGTTGGATTTCTAACTCAAATATCTACCCTACACAAATTTCAAATGGAAGAAACTCCTTTTGAGTCAACCTCTAGGTGATTATCAAGTTGATTTCCACAACCGTCGCCTCTTATGTAGGGATCCGGATGAACGTCGGGTTTTTCATTGAGTCTAGCATTTTTTAACACTAGAGTCAATTATGAATCAATCCATATGATCATATATGCCTAATCCTTCCACTTTTGAAAAAATCAAATTTTTGAGTTCGCCCAAAGGGGTATCCCTTTGGCCGGTTGCCAGATTTGGCCCTGTTTTCTGGCAGCCGTCAGTAAAACGGCTATAACTCTTTCCAGAAGTAAGATTTAACCGTGATTCTTGTTGCGTTGGATTTCTAACTCAAATATCTACCCTACAAAAAGTTCAAATGGAAGAAACTCCTTTTGAGTCAACCTCTAGGTGATTATCAAGTTGATTTCCACAACCATCGCGTCTTATGTAGGGATCGGGGTGAACGTCGTGTTTTTCATTGAGTGTATCATTTTTTAACACTAGAGTCAATTATGAATCAATCCATATGATCATATATACCTAATCCGTCCACTTTTGAAGAAATCAAATTTTTGAGCCCGCCAAAAGGGGTACCCCTTTGGCCGGTGGCCAGATTTTGCCCCGTTTTCTGGCAGCCGTCAGTAAAACGGCTATGACTCTCTCCAGAAGTAAGCTTTACCCGTGATTCTTGTTGCGTTGGATTCCTAACTCAAATATCTACCCTACCAAAAGTTCAAATGGAATAAACGCCTTTTGAGTCAACCTCTAGGTGATTATCAAGTTGATTTCCACAACCGTCGCCTCTTATGTAGGGATCGGGGTGAACGTCGGGTTTTTCATTGAGTCTAGCATTTTTAAACACTAGAGTCCATTATGAATAAATCCATATGATCATATATGCCTAATCCGTCCAGTTTTGAAAACATCAAATTTTTGAGCCCGCCCAAAGGGGTACCCCATTGGCCGGTGGCCAGATTTGGACTCGTTTTCTGGCAGCCGTCAGTAAAACGTCTATAACTCTCTCCAGAAGTAAGATTTACCCGTGATTCTTGTTGCGTTGGATTTCTAACTCAAATATCTACCCTACACAAAGTTCAAATGGAAGAAACTCCTTTTGAGTCAACCTCTAGGTGATTATCAAGTTGATTTCCACAACCGTCGCCTCTTATGTAGGGATCGGGGTGAACGTCGGATTTTTCATTGAGTCTAGCATTTTTCAACACTAGAGTCCATTATGAATAAATCCATATGATCATATATGCCTAATCCGTCCAGTTTTGAAAAAATCAAATTTTTGAGCCCGCCCAAAGGGGTACCCCTTTGGCCGGTTCCCAGATTTGGCCCCGTTTTCTGGCAGCCGTCAGTAAAACGTCTATAACTCTCTCCAGAAGTAAGATTTACCCGTGATTCTTGTTGCGTTGGATTTCTAACTCAAATATCTACCCTACAAAAAGTTCAAATCGAAGAAACTCCTTTTGAGTCAACCTCTAGGTGATTATCAAGTTGATTTCCACAACCGTCGCGTCTTATGTAGGGATCGGGGTGAACGTCGTGTTTTTCGTTGAGTCTAGCATTTTTGAACACTAGAGTCAATTATGAATCAATCCATATGATCATATATGCCTAATCCGTCCACTTTTGAAAAAATCAAATTTTTGAGCCCGCCCAAAGGGGTACCCTTTTGCCGATCGCCAGATTTGGCCCCGTTTTCTGGCAGCCGTCAGTAAACAGCTATGACTCTCTCCAGAAGTAAGATTTACCCGTGATTCTTGTTGCATTGGATTTCTAACTCAATTATCTACCCTAGAAAAAGTTCAAATGGAAGAAACTCCTTTTGAGTCAACCTATAGGTGATTATCAAGTTGATTTCCACAACCGTCGCGTCTTATGTAGGGATCGGGGTGAACGTCGTGTTTTTCGTTGAGTCTAGCATTTTTGAACACTAGAGTCAATAATGAATCAATCCATATGATCATATATGCCTAATCCGTCCACTTTTGAAAAAATCAAATTTTTGAGCCCGCCCAAAGGGGTACCCCTTTGGCCGGTGGCCAGATTTGGCCCCGTTTTCTGGCAGCCGTCAGTAAAACGTCTATAACTCTCTACAGAAGTAAGATTTACCCGTGATTCTTGTTGCGTTGGATTTCTAACTCAAATATCTACCCTACAAAAAGTTCAAATGGAAGAAACTCCTTTTGAGTCAACCTCTAGGTGATTATCAAGTTGATTTCCACAACCGTCGCCTCTTATGTAGGGATCGGGGTGAACGTCGGGTTTTTCATTGAGTGTAGTATTTTTTAACACTAGAGTCAATTATAAATCAATCCATATGATCATATATGCCTAATCCGTCCAATTTTAAAAAAATCAAATTTTTGAGCCCGCCCAAAGGGGTACCCCTTTGGCCGGTAGCCAGATTTGGCCCCGTTTTCTGGCAGCCGTCAGTAAAACGGCTATAACTCTCTCCAGAAGTAAAATTTACCCGTGATTCTTGTTGCGTTGGATTTCTAACTCAAATATCTACCCTACAAAAAGTTCAAATGGAAGAAACTCCTTTTGAGTCAACCTCTAGGTGATTATCAAGTTGATTTCCACAACCGTCGCGTCTTATGTAGGGATCGGGGTGAACGTCGGGTTTTTCATTGAGTGTACCATTTTTGAACACTATAGTCTATTATGAATCAATCCATATGATCATATATGCCTAATCCGTCCACTTTTCAAAAAATCAAATTTTTGAGCCCGCCCAAAGGGGTACCCTTTGGCCGGTGGCCAGATTTGGCCCCGTTTTCTGGCAGCCGTCAGTAAAACGTCTATAACTCTCTCCAGAAGTACGATGTACCCGTGATTCTTGTTGCGTTGGATTCCTAACTCAATTATCTATCCTACAAAAAGTTCAAATGGAAGAAACTCCTTTTGAGTCCACCTCTAGGTGTTTGTCAAGTTGATTTCCACAACCGTCCCCTCTTATGTAGGGATCGGGGTGAACGTCGGATTTTTCATCGAGTCTAGCATTTTTGAACACTAGAGTCTATTATGAATCAATCCATATGATCATATATGCCTAATCCGTCCACTTTTGAAAAAATCAAATTTTTGAGCCCGCCCAAAGGGGTACCCCTTTGGCCGGTGGCCAGATTTGGCCTCGTTTTCTGGCAGCCGTCAGTAAAACGTCTATAACTCTCTCCAGAAGTAAGATTTACCCGTGATTCTTATTGCGTTGGATTTCTAACTCAATTATCTACCCTACAAAAAGTTTAAATGGAAGAAACTCCTTTTGAGTCAACCTCTATGTGTTTGTCAAGTTGATTTCCACAACCGTCCCCTCTGATGTAGGGATCGGGGTGAAAGTCGGATTTTTCATTGAGTCTAGCATTTTTGAACACTAGAGTCTATTATGAATCAATCCATATGATCATATATGCCTAATCCGTCCACTTTTGAAAAAATCAAATTTTTGAGCCCGCCCAAAGGGGTACCCCTTTGGCCGGTGGCCAGATTTGGCCCCGTTTTCTGGCAGCCGTCAGTAAAACGGCTATAACTCTCTCCAGAAGTAAGATTTACCCGTGCATCTTGTTGCGTTGGATTCCTAACTCAAATATCTAACCTACTAAAAGTTCAAATGGAATAAACTCCTTTTGAGTCAACCTCTAGGTGATTATCAAGTTGATTTCCACAACCGTCGCCTCTTATGTAGGGATCGGGGTGAACGTCGGATTTTTCATTGAGTCTAGCATTTTTGAACACTAGAGTCTATTATGAATCAATCCATATGATCATATATGCCTAATCCGTCCACTTTTGAAAAAATCAAATTTTTGAGCCCGCCCAAAGGGGTACCCATTTGGCCGGTGGCCAGATTTGGCCCCGTTTTCTGGCAACCGTCAGTAAAACGTCTATAACCTTCTCCAGAAGTAAGATTTACCCGTGATTCTTGTTGCGTTGGATTTCTAATTCAAATATCTACCCTACAACAAGTTCAAATGGAAGAAACTCCTTTTGAGTCAACCTCTAGGTGATTATCAAGTTGATTTCCACAACCGTCGCGTCTTATGTAGGGATCGGGGTGAACGTCGGGTTTTTCATTGAGTGTACCATTTTTGAACACTAGAGTCTATTATGAATCAATCCATATGATCATATATGCCTAATCCGTCCACTTTTGAAAAAATCAAATTTTTAAGCCCGCCCAAAGGGGTACCCCTTTGGCCGGTGGCCAGATTTGGCCCCGTTTTCTGGCAGCCGTCAGTAAAACGTCTATAACTCTCTCCAGAAGTAAGATTTACCCGTGATTCTTGTTGCGTTGGATTCCTAACTCAATTATCTACCCTACAAAAAGTTCAAATGGAAGAAACTCCTTTTGAGTCAACCTATAGGTGATTATCAAGTTGATTTCCACAACCGTCGCCTCTTATGTAGGGATCGGGGTGAACGTCGGATTTTTCATTGAGTCTAGCATTTTTGAACACTAGAGTCCATTATGAATTAATCCATATGATCATATATGCCTAATCCGTCCACTTTTGAAAAAATCAAATTTTTGAGCCCGCCCAAAGGGGTACCCCTTTGGCCGGTGGCCAGATTTGGCCCCGTTTTCTGGCAGCCGTCAGTAAAACGTCTATAACTCTCTCCAGAAGTAAGATTTACCCGTGATTCTTGTTGCGTTGGATTCCTAATTCAAATATCTACCCTACAACAAGTTCAAATGGAAGAAACTCCTTTTGAGTCAACCTCTAGGTGATTATCAAGTTGAT
This sequence comes from Perilla frutescens, assembly GCA_026008535.1. Lineage (NCBI taxonomy): Eukaryota > Viridiplantae > Streptophyta > Magnoliopsida > Lamiales > Lamiaceae > Perilla > Perilla frutescens. Next base: position 61,816,819 of record BRKX01000016.1, read on the forward strand.
TTCCACAACCGTCGCGTCTTATGTAGGGATCGGGGTGAACGTCGGGTTTTTCAGTGAGTGTACCATTTTTGAACACTAGAGTCTATTATGAATCAATCCATATGATCATATATGCCTAATCCGTCCACTTTTGAAAAAATCAAATTTTTGAGCCCGCCCAAAGGGGTACCCCTTTGGCCGGTGGCCAGATTTGGCCTCGTTTTCTGGCAGCCGTCAGTAAAACGTCTATAACTCTCTCTAGAAGTAAGATTTACCCGTGATTCTTATTGCGTTGGATTTCTAACTCAATTATCTACCCTACAAAAAGTTCAAATGGAAGAAACTCCTTTTGAGTTAACCTCTAGGTGTTTGTCAAGTTGATTTCCACAACCGTCCACTCTGATGTAGGGATCGGGGTGAACGTCGGATTTTTCATTGAGTCTAGCATTTTTGAACACTAGAGTCTATTATGAATCAATCCATATGATCATATATGCCTAATCCGTCCACTTTTGAAAAAATCAAATTTTTGAGCCCGCCCAAAGGGGTACCCCTTTGGCCGGTGGCCAGATTTGGCCCCGTTTTCTGGCAGCCGTCAGTAAAACGTCTATAACTCTCTCAAGAAGTAAGATTTACCCGTGATTCTTGTTGCGTTGGATTTCTAACTCAAATATCTACCCTACAAAAAGTTCAAGTGGAAGAAACTCCTTTTGAGTCAACCTCTAGGTGTTTGTCAAGTTGATTTCCACAACCGTCCCCTCTGATGTAGGGATCGGGTTGAACGTCGGATTTTTCATTGAGTCTAGCATTTTTGAACACTAGAGTCTATTATGAATCAATCCATATGATCATATATGCCTAATCCGTCCACTTTTAAAAAAATCAAATTTTTGAGCCCGCCCAAAGGGGTACCCCTTTGGCCGGTGGCCAGATTTGGCCCCGTTTTCTGGCAGCCGTCAGTAAAACGTCTATAAGTCTCTCCAGAAGTAAGATTTACCCGTGATTCTTGTTGCGTTGGATTTCTAACTCAAATATCTACCCTACAACAAGTTCAAATGGAAGAAACTCCTTTTGAGTCAACCTCTAGGTGATTATCAAGTTGATTTCCACAACCGTCGCCTCTTATGTAGGGATCGGGGTGAACGTCGGGTTTTTCATTGAGTGTAGTATTTTTTAACACTAGAGTCAATTATAAATCAATCCATATGATCATATATGCCTAATCCGTACAATTTTAAAAAAATCAAATTTTTGAGCCCGCCCAAAGGGGTACCCCTTTGGCCGGTGGCCAGATTTGGCCCCGTTTTCTGGCAGCCGTCAGTATAACGGCTATAACTCTCTCAAGAAGTAAGATTTACCCGTGATTCTTGTTGCGTTGGATTTCTAACTCAAATATCTACCCTATAAAAAGTTCAAATGGAAGAAACTCCTTTTGAGTCAACCTCTAGGTGATTATCAAGTTGATTTCCACAACCGTCGCGTCTTATGTAGGGATCGGGGTGAACGTCGGGTTTTTCATTGAGTGTAGCATTTTTTAACACTAGAGTCAATTATGAATCAATCCATATGATCATATATGTCTAATCCGTCCACTTTTGAAAAAATCAAATTTTTGAGCCCGCCCAAAGGGGTACCCCTTTGGCCGATGGTTAGATTTGGCCCCGTTTTCTGGCAGCCGTCAGTAAAACGGCTATAACTCTCTCCAGAAGTAAGATTTACCCGTGATTCTTGTTGCGTTGGATTCCTAACTCAATTATCTACCCTAAAAAAAGTTCAAATGGAAGAAACTCCTTTTGAGTCAACCTATAGGTGATTATCAAGTTGATTTCCACAACCGTCGCCTCTTATGTAGGGATCGGGGTGAACGTCGGATTTTTCATTGAGTCTAGCATTTTTGAACACTAGAGTCCATTATGAATTAATCCATATGATCATATATGCCTAATCCGTCCACTTTTGAAAAAATCAAATTCTTGAGCCCGTCCAAAGGGGTACCCCTTTGGCCGGTGGCCAGATTTGGCCCCGTTTTCTGGCAACCCTCAGTAAAACGTCTATAACTCTCTCCAGAAGTAAGATTTACCCGTGATTCTTGTTGCGTTGGATATCTAACTCAAATATCTACCCTACAAAAAGTTCAAATGGAAGAAACTCCTTTTGAGTCAACCTCTAGGTGATTATCAAGTTGATTTTCACAACCGTCGCCTCTTATGTAGGGATCGGGGTTAACGTCGGATTTTTCATTGAGTGTAGCACTTTTTAACACTAGAGTCAATTATGAATCAATCCATATGATCATATATGCCTAATCCGTCCACTTTTGAAAAAATCAAATTTTTGAGCCCGCCCAAAGGGGTACCCCTTTGGCCGGTGGCCAGATTTGGCCTCGTTTTCTGGCAGCCGTCAGTAAAACGTCTATAACTCTCTCTAGAAGTAAGATTTACCCGTGATTCTTATTGCGTTGGATTTCTAACTCAATTATCTACCCTACAAAAAGTTCAAATGGAAGAAACTCCTTTTGAGTCAACCTCTAGGTGTTTGTCAAGTTGATTTCCACAACCGTCCCCTCTGATGTAGGGATCGGGTTGAACGTCGGATTTTTCATTGAGTCTAGCATTTTTGAACACTAGAGTCTATTATGAATCAATCCATATGATCATATATGCCTAATCCGTCCACTTTTAAAAAAATCAAATTTTTGAGCCCGCCCAAAGGGGTACCCCTTTGGCCGGTGGCCAGATTTGGCCCCGTTTTCTGGCAGCCGTCAGTAAAACGTCTATAACTCTCTCCAGAAGTAAGATTTACCCGTGGTTCTTGTTGCGTTGGATTTCTAACTCAAATATCTACCCTACAACAAGTTCAAATGGAAGAAACTCCTTTTGAGTCAACCTCTAGGTGATTATCAAGTTGATTTCCACAACCGTCTCCTCTTATGTAGGGATCGGGGTGAACGTCGGGTTTTTCATTGAGTGTAGTATTTTTTAACACTAGAGTCAATTATAAATCAATCCATATGATCATATATGCCTAATCCTTCCAATTTTAAAAAAATCAAATTTTTGAGCCCGCCCAAAGGGGTACCCCTTTGGCCGGTGGCCAGATTTGGCCCCGTTTTCTGGCAGCCGTCAGTATAACGGCTATAACTCTCTCAAGAAGTAAGATTTACCCGTGATTCTTGTTGCGTTGGATTTCTAACTCAAATATCTACCCTACAAAAAGTTCAAATGGAAGAAACTCCTTTTGAGTCAACCTCTAGGTGTTTGTCAAGTTGATTTCCACAACCGTCCCCTCTGATGTAGGGATCGGGTTGAACGTCGGATTTTTCATTGAGTCTAGCATTTTTGAACACTAGAGTCTATTATGAATCAATCCATATGATCATATATGCCTAATCCGTCCACTTTTGACAAAATCAAATTTTTGAGCCCGCCCAAAGGGGTACCCCTTTGGCCGGTGGCCAGATTTGGCCCCGTTTTCTGGCAGCCGTCAGTAAAACGTCTATAACTCTCTCCAGAAGTAAGATTTACCCGTGATTCTTGTTGCGTTGGATTTCTAACTCAAATATCTACCCTACAACAAGTTCAAATGGAAGAAACTCCTTTTGAGTCAACCTCTAGGTGATTATCAAGTTGATTTCCACAACCGTCACCTCTTATGTAGGGATCGGGGTGAACGTCGGGTTTTTCATTGAGTGTAGTATTTTTTAACACTAGAGTCAATTATAAATCAATCCATATGATCATATATGCCTAATCCGTACAATTTTAAAAAAATCAAATTTTTGAGCCCGCCCAAAGGGGTACCCCTTTGGCCGGTGGCCAGATTTGGCCCCGTTTTCTGGCAGCCGTCAGTATAACGGCTATAACTCTCTCAAGAAGTAAGATTTACCCGTGATTCTTGTTGCGTTGGATTTCTAACTCAAATATCTACCCTATAAAAAGTTCAAATGGAAGAAACTCCTTTTGAGTCAACCTCTAGGTGATTATCAAGTTGATTTCCACAACCGTCGCGTCTTATGTAGGGATCGGGGTGAACGTCGGGTTTTTCATTGAGTGTAGCATTTTTTAACACTAGAGTCAATTATGAATCAATCCATATGATCATATATGTCTAATCCGTCCACTTTTGAAAAAATCAAATTTTTGAGCCCGCCCAAAGGGGTACCCCTTTGGCCGATGGTTAGATTTGGCCCCGTTTTCTTGCAGCCGTCAGTAAAACGGCTATAACTCTCTCCAGAAGTAAGATTTACCTGTGATTCTTGTTGCGTTGGATTCCTAACTGAAATATCTAACCTACCAAAAGTTTAAATGGAATAAACTCCTTTTGAGTCAACCTCTAGGTGATTATCAAGTTGATTTCCACAACCGTCGCCTCTTATTTAGGGATCGGGATGAACGTCGGGTTTTTCATTGAGTCTAGCATTTTTGAACACTAGAGTCAATTATGAATCAATCCCTATGATCATATATGCGTAATCCGTCCACTTTTGAAAAAATCAAATTCTTGAGCCCGTCCAAAGGGGTACCCCTTTGGCCGGTGGCCAGATTTGGCCCCGTTTTCTGGCAACCCTCAGTAAAACGTCTATAACTCTCTTCAGAAGTAAGATTTACCCGTGATTCTTGTTGCGTTGGATATCTAACTCAAATATCTACCCTACAAAAAGTTCAAATGGAAGAAACTCCTTTTGAGTCAACCTATAGGTGATTATCAAGTTGATTTCCACAACCGTCGCCTCTTATGTAGGGATCGGGGTGAACGTCGGATTTTTCATTGAGTCTAGCATTTTTGAACACTAGAGTCCATTATGAATTAATCCATATGATCATATACGCCTAATCCGTCCACTTTTGAAAAAATCAAATTTTTGAGCCCGCCCAAAGGGGTACCCCTTTGGCCTTGGCTAGATTTGTCTCCGTTTTCTGGCAGCCGTCAGTAAAACGGCTATAACTCTCTCCAGAAGTAAGATCTACCCGTGATTCTTGTTGCGTTGGATTCCTAACTCAAATATCTAACCTACCAAAAGTTCAAATGGAATAAACTCCTTTTGAGTCAACCTCTAGGTAATTATCAATTTGATTTCCACAACCGTCGCCTCTTATTTAGGGATCGGGGTGACCGCCGGATTTTTCATTGAGTCTAGTATTTTTGAACACTAGAGTCTATTATGAATCAATCCATATGATCATATATGCCTAATCCGTCCACTTTTCTAAAAATCAAATTTTTGAGCCCGCCCAAAGGGGTACCCCTTTGGCCGGTGGCCAGATTTGGCCCCGTTTTCTGGTAACCGTCAGTAAAACGTCTATAACTCTCTCCAGAAGTAAGATTTACCCGTGATTCTTGTTGCGTTGGATTTCTAGCTCAAATATCTACCCTACAAAAAGTTCAAATGGAAGAAACTCCTTTTGAGTCAACCTCTAGGTGATTATCAAGTTGATTTCCACAACCGTCGCCTCTTATGTAGGGATCGGGGTGAACGTCGGGTTTTTCATTGAGTCTGGCATTTTTGAACACTAGAGTCCATTATGAATCAATCCATATGATCATATATGCCTAATCCGTTCACTTTTGAACAAATCAAATTTTTGAGCCAGCCCAAAAGGGTACCACTTTGGACGGTGGCCAGATTTGGCCCCGTTTTCTGGCAGCCGTCAGTAAAACGGCTATGACTCTCTCCAGAAGTAAGATTTACCCATGATTCTTATTGCGTTGGATTCCTAACTCAAATATCTACCCTACCAAAAGTTCAAATGGAATAAACTCCTTTTGAGTCAACCTCTAGGTGATTATCAACTTGATTTCCACAACCGTAGCCTCTTATGTAGGGATCGGGGTGAACGTCGGATTTTTTATTGAGTCTAGTATTTTTGAACACTAGAGTCCATTTTGAATTAATCCATATGATCATATATGCCTAATCCGTCCACTTTTGAAAAAATCAAATTTTTGAGCCCGCCCAAAGGGGTACCCCTTTGGCCGATGGCTAGATTTGGCTCCGTTTTCTGGCAGCCGTCAGTAAAACGGCTATAACTCTCTCCAGAAGTAAGATCTACCCGTGATTCTTGTTGCGTTGGATTCCTAACTCAAATATCTAACCTACCAAAAGTTCAAATGGAATAAACTCCTTTTGAGTCAACCAATAGGTGATTATCAAGTTGATTTCCACAACCGTCGCCTCTTATGTAGGGATCGGGGTGAACGTCGGATTTTTCATTGAGTCTATCATTTTTGAACACTAGAGTCCATTATGAATTAATCCATATGATCATATATGCCTAATCCGTCCACTTTTGAAAAAATCAATTTTTGAGCCTGCCCAAAGGGGTACCCCTTTGGCCGGTGGCCAGATTTGGCCCCGTTTTCTGGCAGCCGTCAGTAAAACGGCTATAACTCTCTCCAGAAGTAAGATTTACCCGTGATTTTTGTTGAGTTGGATTTCTAACTCAAATATCTACCCTACAAAAAGTTCAAATGGAAGAAACTCCTTTTGAGTCAACCTATAGGTGATTATAAAGTTGATTTCCACAACCGTCGCCTCTTATGTAGGGATCCGAATGAACGTCGGATTTTTCATTGAGTCTAACATTTTTGAACACTAGAGTCCATTATGAATTAATCCGTATGATCATATATGCCTAATCCGTCCACTTTTGAAAAAATCAAATTTTTGAGACCGCCCAAAGGGGTACCCCTTTGGCCGGTGGCCAGATTTGGCCCCGTTTTCTGGCAGCCGTTAGTAAAACGGCTATAACTCTCTCCAGAAGTAAGATTTACCCGTGATTTTTGTTGCGTTTGATTTCTAACTCAAATATCTACCCTACAAAAAGTTCAAATGGAAGAAACTCCTTTTGATTCAACCTATAGGTGATTATAAAGTTGATTTCCACAACCGTCGCCTCTTATGTAGGGATCCGGATGAACGTCGGATTTTTCATTGAGTCTAGCATTTTTGAACACTAGAGTACATTATGAATTAATCCGTATGATCATATATGCCTAATCCGTCCACTTTTGAAAAAATCAAATTTTTGAGACCGCCCAAAGGGGTACCCCTTTGGCCGGTGGCCAGATTTGGCCCCGTTTCTGGCAGCCGTCAGTAAAACGGCTATAACTCTCTCCAGAAGTAAGATTTACCCGTGATTCTTGTTGCGTTGGATTTCTAACTCAATTATCTACCCTACAAAAAGTTCAAATGGAAGAAACTCCTTTTGAGTGAACCTCTAGGTTATTATCAAGTTGATTTCCACAACCGTCGCCTCTTATCTAGGGATCGGGGTGAACGTCGGGTTTTTCATTGTGTGTAGTATTTTTTAACACTAGAGTCAATTATAAATCAATCCATATGATCATATATGCCTAATCCGTCCAATTTTAAAAAAATCAAATTTTTGAGCCCGCCCAAAGGGATACCCCTTTGGCCGGTGGCCAGATTTGGCCTCGTTTTCTGGCAGCCGTCAGTAAAACGTTTTTAACTCTCTCCAGAAGTAAGATTTACCCGTGATTCTTATTGCGTTGGATTTCTAACTCAATTATCTACCCTACAAAAAGTTCAAATGGAAGAAACTCCTTTTGAGTCAACCTCTAGGTATTTGTCAAGTTGATTTCCACAACCGTCCCCTCTTATGTAGGGATCGGGGTGAACGTCGGGTTTTTCATTGAGTGTAGCATTTTTTAACACTAGAGTCAATTTTAAATCAATCCATATGATCATATATGCCTAATCCGTCCACTTTTGAAAAAATCAAATTTTTGAGCCCGCCCAAAGGGGTACCCCTTTGGCCGGTGGCCAGATTTGGCCCCGTTTTCTGGCAACCCTCAGTAAAACGTCTATAACTCTCTCCAGAAGTAAGATTTACCCGTGATTCTTGTTGCGTTGGATTTCTAACTCAAATATCTACCCTATAAAAATTTCAAATGGAAGAAACTCCTTTTGATTCAACCTATAGGTGATTATAAAGTTGATTTCCACAACCGTCGCCTCTTATGTAGGGATCCGGATGAACGTCGGGTTTTCATTGAGTCTAGCATTTTTTAACACTAGAGTCAATTATGAATCAATCCATATGATCATATATGCCTAATCCGTCCACTTTTGAAAAAATCAAATTTTTGAGCCCGCCCAAAGGGGTATCCCTTTGGCCGGTTGCCAGATTTGGCCCTGTTTTCTGGCAGCCGTCAGTAAAACGGCTATAACTCTTTCCAGAAGTAAGATTTACCCGTGATTCTTGTTGCGTTGGATTTCTAACTCAAATATCTACCCTACAAAAAGTTCAAATGGAAGAAACTCCTTTTGAGTCAACCTCTAGGTGATTATCAAGTTGATTTCCACAACCGTCGCGTCTTATGTAGGGATAGGGTTGAACGTCGTGTTTTTCATTGAGTCTAGCATTTTTGAACACTAGAGTCTATTATGAATTAATCCATATGATCATATATGCCTAATCCGTCCACTTTTGAAAAAATCAAATTTTTGATCCCGCCCAAAGGGGTACCCCTTTGGCCGATGGCCAGATTTGTCCCCGTTTTCTGGCAGCCGTCAGTGAAACGGCTATGATTCTCTCCAGAAGTAAGATTTACCCATGATTTTTGTTGCGTTGGATTTCTAACTCAAATATCTACCCTACAAAAAGTTCAAATGGAAGAAACTCCTTTCTAGTCAACCTATAGGTGATTATAAAGTTGATTTCCACAACCGTCGCCTCTTATGTAGGGATCCGGATGAACGTCGGGTTTTACATTGAGTTTAGCATTTTTTAACACTAGAGTCAATTATGAATCAATCCATATGATCATATATGCCAAATCCGTCCACTTTTGAAAAAATCAATTTTTTGAGCCCGCCCAAAGGTGTACCCCTTTGGCCGGTCGCCAGATTTGGCCCCGTTTTCTGGCAACCCTCAGTAAAACGTCTATAACTCTCTCCAGAAGTAAGATTTACCCGTGATTCTTGTTGCGTTGGATTTCTAACTCAAATATCTACCCTACAAACTGTTCAAATGGAAGAAACTCCTTTTGAGTCAACCTCTAGGTGTTTGTCAAGTTGATTTCCACAACCGTCGCCTCTTATGTAGGGATCGGGGTGAACGTCGGATTTTTCATTGAGTCTAGCATTTTTGAACACTAGAGTCCATTATGAATTAATCCATATGATCATATATGCCTAATCCGTCCACTTTTGAAAAAATTAATTTTTGAGCCCGCCCAAAGGGGTATCCCTTTGGCCGGTGGCCAGATTTGGCCCCATTTTCTGGCAGCCGTCAGTAAAACGGCTATAACTCTCTCCAGAAGTAAGATTTACCCGTGATTTTTGTTGCGTTGGATTTCTAACTCAAATATCTACCCTACAAAAAGTTCAAAGGGAAGAATCTCCTTTTGAGTCAACCTATAGGTGATTATAAAGTTGATTTCCACAACCGTCGTCTCTTATGTAGGGATCCGGATGAACGTCGGATTTTTCATTGAGTCTAGAATTTTTGAACACTAGAGTCCATTATGAATTAATCCATATGATCATATATGCCTAATCCGTCCACTTTTGAAAAAATTAAATTTTTGAGCCCGCCCAAAGGGGTACCCCTTTGGCCGGTGGCCAGATTTGGCCCCGTTTTCTGGCAGCCGTCAGTAAAACGGCTATAACTCTCTCCAGAAGTAAGATTTACCCGTGATTTTTGTTGCGTTGGATTTCTAACTCAAATATCTACCCTACAAAAAGTTCAAATGGAAGAAAATCCTTTTGAGTCAACCTATAGGTGATTATAAAGTTGATTTCCACAACCGTCGCCTCTTATGTAAGGATCCGGATGAACGTCGGGTTTTTCATTGAGTCTAGCATTTTTTAACACTAGAGTCAATTATGAATCAATCCATATGATCATATATGCCTAATCCGTCCACTTTTGAAAAAATCAAATTTTTGAGCCAGCCCAAAGGGGTACCCCTTTGGCCGGTTGCCAGATTTGGCCCCGTTTTCTGGCAGCCGTCAGTAAAACGGCTATAACTCTTTCCAGAAGTAAGATTTACCCGTGATTCTTGTTGCGTTGGATTTCTAACTCAAATATCTACCCTACAAAAAGTTCAAATCGAAGAAACTCCTTTTGAGTCAACCTCTAGGTGATTATCAAGTTGATTTCCACAACCGTCGCGTCTTATGTAGGGATCGGGGTGAACGTCGTGTTTTTCGTTGAGTCTAGCATTTTTGAACACTAGAGTCAATTATGAATCAATCCATATGATCATATATGCCTAATCCGTCCACTTTTGAAAAAATCAAATTTTTGAGCCCGCCCAAAGGGGTACCCCTTTTGCCGATCGCCAGATTTGGCCCCGTTTTCTGGCAGCCGTCAGTAAACAGCTATGACTCTCTCCAGAAGTAAGATTTACCTGTGATTCTTGTTGCATTGGATTTCTAACTCAATTATCTACCCTAGAAAAAGTTCAAATGGAAGAAACTCCTTTTGAGTCAACCTATAGGTGATTATCAAGTTGATTTCCACAACCGTCGCGTCTTATGTAGGGATCGGGGTGAACGTCGTGTTTTTCGTTGAGTCTAGCATTTTTGAACACTAGAGTCAATAATGAATCAATCCATATGATCATATATGCCTAATCCGTCCACTTTTGAAAAAATCAAATTTTTGAGCCCGCCCAAAGGGGTACCCCTTTGGCCGATGGCCAGATTTGGCCCCGTTTTCTGGCAGCCGTCAGTGACACGGCTATGACTCTCTCCAGAAGTAAGATTTACCCGTGATTCTTGTTGCGTTGGATTTCTAACTCAATTATCTACCCTAGAAAAAGTTCAAATGGAAGAAACTCCTTTTGAGTCAACTTATAGGTGATTATCAAGTTGATTTCCACAACTGTCGCCTCTTATGTAGGGATCGGGGTGAACGTCGGATTTTTCATTGAGTCTAGCATTTTTGAACACTAGAGTCCATTATCAATTAATCCATATGATCATATATGCCTAATCCATCCACTTTTGAAAAAATAAAATTTTTGAGCCCGCCCAAAGGGGTACCCCGTTGGCCGGTGGCCAGATTTGGCCCCGTTTTCTGGCAGCCGTCAGTAAAACGGCTATAACTCTCTCCAGAAGTAAGATTTACCCGTGATTTTTGTTGCGTTGGATTTCTAACTCAAATATCTACCCTGCAAAAAGTTCAAATGGAAGAAACTCCTTTTGAGTCAACCTATAGGGTATTATAAAGTTGATTTCCACAACCGTCGCCTCTTATGTAGTGATCCGGATGAACGTCGGGTTTTTCATTGAGTCTAGCATTTTTTAACACTAGAGTCAATTATGAATCAATCCATATGATCATATATGCCTAATCCGTCCACTTTTGAAAAAATCAAATTTTTGAGCCCGCCCAAAGGGTTACCCCTTTGGCCGGTTGCCAGATTTGGCCCCGTTTTCTGGCAGCCGTCAGTAAAACGGCTATAACTCTTTCCCGAAGTAAGATTTACCCGTGATTCTTGTTGTGTTGGATTTCTAACTCAAATATCTACCCTACAAAAAGTTCAAATGGAAGAAACTCCTTTTGAGTCAACCTATAGGTGATTATAAAGTTGATTTCCACAACCGTCGCCTCTTATGTAGGGATCCGGATGAACGTCGGGTTTTTCATTGAGTCTAGCATTTTTTAACACTAGAGTCAATTATGAATCAATCCATATGATCATATATGCCTAATCCGTTCACTTTTGAAAAAATCAAATTTTTGAGCCCGCCCAAAGGGGTACCTCTTTGGCCGGTGGCCAGATTTGAGCCCGTTTTCTGGTAGCCGTCAGTAAAACGGCTATAACTCTCTCCAGAAGTAAGATTTACCGGTGAATCTTGTTGCGTTGGATTTGTAACTCAAATATCTACCCTACAAAAAGTTCAAATGGAAGAAACTCCTTTTGAGTCAACCTATAGGTGATTATCAAGTTGATTTCCACAACCGTCGCCTCTTATGTAGGGATCGGGGTGAACGTCAGATTTTTCATTGAGTCTAGCATTTTTGAACACTAGAGTCTATTATGAATCAATCCATATGATCATATATGCCTAATCCATCCACTTTTGAAAAAATCAAATTTTTGAGCCCGCCCAAAGGGGTACCTCTTTGGCCGGTGGCCAGATTTGGCCCCGTTTTCTGGTAGCCGTCAGTAAAACGGCTATAACTCTCTCCAGAAGTAAGATTTACCCGTGAATCTTGTTGCGTTGGATTTCTAACTCAAATATCTACCCTACAAAAAGTTCAAATGGAAGAAACTCCTTTTGAGTCAACCTATAGGTGATTATCAAGTTGATTTCTACAACCGTCGCCTCTTATGTAGGGATCGGGGTGAACGTCGGGTTTTTCATTGAGTGTAGTATTTTTTAACACTAGAGTCAATTATAAATCAATCCATATGATCATATATGCCTAATCCGTTCAATTTTAAAAAAATCAAATTTTTGAGCCCGCCCAAAGGAGTACCCCTTTGGCCGGTGGCCAGATTTGGCCCCGTTTTCTGGCAGCCGTCAGTAAAACGGCTATAACTCTCTCCAGAAGTAAGATTTACCCGTGATTCTTGTTGCGTTGGATTTCTAACTCAATTATCTACCCTAGAAAAAGTTCAAATGGAAGAAACTCCTTTTGAGTCAACTTATAGGTGATTATCAAGTTGATTTCCACAACCGTCGCCTCTTATGTAGGGATCGGGGTGAACGTCGGATTTTTCATTGAGTCTAGCATTTTTGAACACTAGAGTCCATTATCAATTAATCCATATGATCATATATGCCTAATCCGTCCACTTTTGAAAAAATCAAATTTTTGAGCCCGCCCAAAGTAGTACCCCTTTGGCCGGTGGCCAGATTTGGCCCCGTTTTCTGGCAGCCGTCAGTAAAACGGCTATAACTCTCTCCAGAATTAAGATTTACCCGTGATTTTTTTTGCGTTGGATTTCTAACTCAAATATCTACCCTAAAAAAAGTTCAAATGGAAGAATCTCCTTTTGAGTCAACCTATAGGTGATTATCAAGTTGATTTCCACAACCGTCGCGTCTTATGTAGGGATCGGGGTGAACGTCGTGTTTTTCGTTGAGTCTAGCATTTTTGAACACTAGAGTCAATAATGAATCAATCCATATGATCATATATGCCTAATCCGTCCACTTTTGAAAAAATCAAATTTTTGAGCCCGCCCAAAGGGGTACCCCTTTGGCCGATGGCCAGATTTGGCCCCGTTTTCTGGCAGCCGTCAGTGACACGGCTATGACTCTCTCCAGAAGTAAGATTTACCCGTGATTCTTGTTGCGTTGGATTTCTAACTCAAATATCTACCCTACAAAAAGTTCAAATGGAAGAAACTCCTTTTGAGTCAACCTATAGGTGATTATCAAGTTGATTTCCACAACCGTCGCCTCTTATGTAGGGATCAGGGTGAACGTCGGATTCTTCATTGAGTCTAGCATTTTTGAACACTAGAGTCCATTATGATTTAATCCATATGATCATATATGCCTAATCCGTCCACTTTTGAAAAAATCAATTTTTGAGCCCGCCCAAAGGGGTACCCCTTTGGCCGGTGGCCAGATTTGGCCCCGTTTTCTTGCAGCCGTCAGTAAAACGGCTATAACTCTCTCCAGAAGTAAGATTTACCCGTGATTTTTGTTGCGTTGGATTTCTAACTCAAATATCTACCCTACAAAAACTTCAAATGGAAGAAACTCCTTTTGAGTCAACCTATAGGTGATTATAAAGTTGATTTCCACAACCGTCGCCTCTTATGTAGGGATCCGGATGAACGTCGGGTTTTTCATTGAGTCTAGCATTTTTTAACACTAGAGTCAATTATGAATCAATCCATATGATCATATATGCCTAATCCGTCCACTTTTGAAAAAATCAAATTTTTGAGCCCGCCCAAAGGGGTACCCCTTTGGCCGGTTGCCAGATTTGGCCCCGTTTTCTAGCAGCCGTCAGTAAAACGGTTATAACTCTTTCCAGAAGTAAGATTTACCCGTGATTCTTGTTGTGTTGGATTTCTAACTCAAATATCTACCCTAAAAAAAGTTCAAATGGAAGAAACTCCTTTTGAGTCAACCTCTAGGTGATTATCAAGTTGATTTCCACAACCGTCGCGTCTTATGTAGGGATCGGGGTGAACGTCGTGTTTTTCGTTGAGTCTAGCATTTTTGAACACTAGAGTCAATTATGAATCAATCCATATGATCATATATGCCTAATCCGTCCACTTTTGAAAAAATCAAATTTTTGAGCCCGCCCAAAGGGGTACCCCTTTGGCCGATGGCCAGATTTGGCCCCGTTTTCTGGCAGCCGTCAGTGAAACGGCTATGACTCTCTCCAGAAGTAAGATTTACCCGTGATTTTTGTTGCGTTGGATTTCTAACTAAAATATCTACCCTACAAAAAGTTCAAATGGAAGAAACTCCTTTTGAGTCAACCTATAGGTGATTATAAAGTTGATTTCCACAACCGTCGCATCTTATGTAGGGATCCGGATGAACGTCGGGTTTTACATTGAGTTTAGCATTTTTTAACACTAGAGTCAATTATGAATCAATCCATATGATCATATATGCCTAATCCGTCCACTTTTGAAAAAATCAAATTTTTGAGCCCGCCCAAAGGGGTACCCCTTTCGCCGGTTGCCAGATTTGGCCCCGTTTTCTGGCAGCCGTTAGTAAAACGGCTATAACTCTTTCCAGAAGTAAGATTTACCCGTGATTCTTGTTGCGTTGGATTTCTAACTCAAATATCTACCCTACAAAAAGTTCAAATGGAAGAAACTCCTTTTGAGTCAACCTATAGGTGATTATCAAGTTGATTTCCACAACCGTCGCCTCTTATGTAGGGATCGGGGTGAACGTTGGGTTTTTCATTTAGTGTAGTATTTTTTAACACTAGAGTCAATTATAAATAAATCCATATGATCATATATGCCTAATCCGTCCAATTTTAAAAAAATCAAATTTTTGAGCCCGCCCAAAGGAGTACCCCTTTGACCGGTGGCAAGATTTGGCCCCGTTTTCTGGCAGCCGTCAGTAAAACGGCTATAACTCTTTCCAGAAGTAAGATTTACCCGTGATTCTTATTGCGTTGGATTTCTAACTCAAATATCTACCCTACAAAAAGTTCAAATGGAAGAAACTCCTTTTGAGTCAACCTCTAGGTGTTTATCAAGTTGATTTCCACAACCGTCGCGTCTTATGTAGGGATCGGGGTGAACGTCGTGTTTTTCATTGAGTCTAGCATTTTTGAACACTAGAGTCAATTATGAATTAATCCATATGATCATATATGCCTAATCCGTCAACTTTTGAAAAAATCAAATTTTTGAGCCCGCCCAAAGGGGTACCCCTTTGGCCGATGGCCAGATTTGGCCCCGTTTTCTGGCAGCTGTCAGTGAAACGGCTATGACTCTCTCCAGAAGTAAGATTTACCCGTGATTTTTGTTGCGTTGGATTTCTAACTCAAATATCTACCCTACAAAAAGTTCAAATGGAAGAAACTCCTTTTGAGTCAACCTATAGGTGATTATAAAGTTGATTTCCACAACCGTCGCATCTTATGTAGGGATCCGGATGAACGTCGGGTTTTACATTGAGTTTAGCATTTTTTAACACTAGAGTCTATTATGAATCAACCCATATTATCATATATGCCTAATCCGTCCACTTTTGAAAAAATCAAATTTTTGAGCCCCCGCCCAAAGGGGTATCCCTTTGGCCGGTGGCCAGATTTGGCCTCGTTTTCTGGCAGCCGTCAGTAAAACGTCTATAACTCTCTCCAGAAGTAAGATTTACCCGTAATTCTTATTGCGTTGGATTTCTAACTCAAATATCAAACCTACAAAAAGTTCAAATGGAAGAAACTCCTTTTGAGTCAACCTCTAGGTATTTGTCAAGTTGATTTCCACAACCGTCCCCTCTTATGTAGGGATCGGGGTGAACGTCGGGTTTTTCATTGAGTGTAGCATTTTTTAACACTAGAGTCAATTATGAATCAATCCATATGATCATATATGCCTAATCCGTCCACTTTTGAAAAAATCAAATTTTTGAGCCCGCCCAAAGGGGTACCCCTTTGGCCGGTTGCCAGATTTGGCCCCGTTTTCTGGCAGCCGTCAGTAAAACGGCTATAACTCTTTCCAGAAATAAGATTTACCCGTGATTCATGTTGTGTTGGATTTCTAACTCAAATATCTACCCTAAAAAAATTTCAAATGGAAGAAACTCCTTTTGAGTCAACCTCTAGGTGATTATCAAGTTGATTTCCACAACCGTCGCGTCTTATGTAGGGATCGAGGTGAACGTCGTGTTTTTCGTTGAGTCTAGCATTTTTGAACACTAGAGTCAATTATGAATCAATCCATATGATCATATATGCCTAATCCGTCCACTTTTGAAAAAATCAAATTTTTGAGCCCGCCCAAAGGGGTACCCCTTTGGCCGATGGCCAGATTTGGCCCCGTTTTCTGGCAGCTGTCAGTGAAACGGCTATGACTCTCTCCAGAAGTAAGATTTACCCGTGATTTTTGTTGCGTTGGATTTCTAACTCAAATATCTACCCTACAAAAAGTTCAAATGGAAGAAACTCCTTTTGAGTCAACCTATAGGTGATTATAAAGTTGATTTCCACAACCGTCGCATCTTATGTAGGGATCCGGCTGAACGTCGGGTTTTACATTGAGTGTAGCATTTTTTAACACTAGAGTCTATTATGAATCAACCCATATGATCATATATGCCTAATCCGTCCACTTTTGAAAAAATCAAATTTTTGAGCCCGCCCAAAGGGGTACCCCTTTCGCCGGTTGCCAGATTTGGCCCCGTTTTCTGGCAGCCGTCAGTAAAACGGCTATAACTCTTTCCAGAAGTAAGATTTACCCGTGATTCTTGTTGCGTTGGATTTCTAACTCAAATATCTACCCTACAAAAAGTTCAAATGGAAGAAACTCCTTTTGAGTCAACCTATAGGTGATTATCAAGTTGATTTCCACAACCGTCGCCTCTTATGTAGGGATCGGGGTGAACGTTGGGTTTTTCATTTAGTGTAGTATTTTTTAACACTAGAGTCAATTATAAATAAATCCATATGATCATATATGCCTAATCCGTCCAATTTTAAAAAAATCAAATTTTTGAGCCCGCCCAAAGGAGTACCCCTTTGACCGGTGGCAAGATTTGGCCCCGTTTTCTGGCAGCCGTCAGTAAAACGGCTATAACTCTTTCCAGAAGTAAGATTTACCCGTGATTCTTATTGCGTTGGATTTCTAACTCAAATATCTACCCTACAAAAAGTTCAAATGGAATAAACTCCTTTTGAGTCAACCTCTAGGTGTTTATCAAGTTGATTTCCACAACCGTCGCGTCTTATGTAGGGATCGGGGTGAACGTCGTGTTTTTCATTGAGTCTAGCATTTTTGAACACTAGAGTCAATTATGAATTAATCCATATGATCATATATGCCTAATCCGTCAACTTTTGAAAAAATCAAATTTTTGAGCCCGCCCAAAGGGGTACCCCTTTGGCCGATGGCCAGATTTGGCCCCGTTTTCTGGCAGCTGTCAGTGAAACGGCTATGACTCTCTCCAGAAGTAAGATTTACCCGTGATTTTTGTTGCGTTGGATTTCTAACTCAAATATCTACCCTACAAAAAGTTCAAATGGAAGAAACTCCTTTTGAGTCAACCTATAGGTGATTATAAAGTTGATTTCCACAACCGTCGCATCTTATGTAGGGATCCGGATGAACGTCGGGTTTTACATTGAGTTTAGCATTTTTTAACACTAGAGTCTATTATGAATCAACCCATATTATCATATATGCCTAATCCGTCCACTTTTGAAAAAATCAAATTTTTGAGCCCCCGCCCAAAGGGGTATCCCTTTGGCCGGTGGCCAGATTTGGCCTCGTTTTCTGGCAGCCGTCAGTAAAACGTCTATAACTCTCTCCAGAAGTAAGATTTACCCGTAATTCTTATTGCGTTGGATTTCTAACTCAAATATCTACCCTACAAAAAGTTCAAATGGAAGAAACTCCTTTTGAGTCAACCTCTAGGTATTTGTCAAGTTGATTTCCACAACCGTCCCCTCTTATGTAGGGATCGGGGTGAACGTCGGGTTTTTCATTGAGTGTAGCATTTTTAACACTAGAGTCAATTATGAATCAATCCATATGATCATATATGCCTAATCCGTCCACTTTTGAAAAAATCAAATTTTTGAGCCCGCCCAAAGGGGTACCCCTTTGGCCGGTGGCCAGATTTGGCCCCGTTTTCTGGCAACCCTCAGTAAAACGTCTATAACTCTCTCCAGAAGTAAGATTTACCCGTGATTCTTGTTGCGTTGGATTTCTAACTCAAATATCTACCCTACAAAAAGTTCAAATGGAAGAAACTCCTTTTGAGTCAACCTATAGGTGATTTTCAAGTTGATTTCCACAACTGTCGCCTCTTATGTAGGGATCGGGGTGAACGTCGGATTTTTCATTGAGTCTAGCATTTTTGAACACTAGTGTCCATTATGAATTAATCCATATGATCATATATACCTAATCCGTCCACTTTTGAAAAAATCAATTTTTGAGCCCGCCCATAGGGTTACCCCTTTGGCCGGTGGCCAGATTTGGCCCCGTTTTCTGGCAGCCGTCAGTAAAACGGCTATAACTCTCTCCAGAAGTAAGATTTACCCGTGATTTTTGTTGCGTTGGATTTCTAACTCAAATATCTACCCTACAAAAAGTTCAAATGGAAGAAACTCCTTTTGAGTCAACCTATAGGTGATTATAAATTTGATTTCCACAACCGTCGCATCTTATGTAGGGATCCGGATGAACGTCGGGTTTTACATTGAGTTTAGCATTTTTTAACACTAGAGTCAATTATGAATCAATCCATATGATCATATATGCCTAATCCGTCCACTTTTGAAAAAATCAAATTTTTGAGCCCGCCCAAAGGGGTACCCCTTTGGCCGGTTGCCAGATTTGGCCCCGTTTTCTGGCAGCCGTCAGTAAAACGGCTATAACTCTTTCCAGAAGTAAGATTTACCCGTGATTCTTGTTGCGTTGGATTTCTAACTCAAATATCTACCCTACCAAAAGTTCAAATGGAAGAAACTCCTTTTGAGTCAACCTATAGGTGATTATCAAGTTGATTTCCACAACCGTCGCCTCTTATGTAGGGATCGGGGTGAACGTCGGATTTTTCATTGAGTCTAGCATTTTTGAACACTAGTGTCCATTATGAATTAATCCATATGATCATATATGCCTAATCCGTCCACTTTTGAAAAAATCAATTTTTGAGCCCGCCCAAAGGGTTACCCCTTTGGCCGGTGGCCAGATTTGGCCCCGTTTTCTGGCAGCCGTCAGTAAAACGGCTATAACTCTCTCCAGAAGTAAGATTTACCCGTGATTTTTGTTGCGTTGGATTTCGAACTCAAATATCTACCCTACAAAAAGTTCAAATGGAAGAAACTCCTTTTGAGTCAACCTATAGGTGATTATAAAGTTGATTTCCACAACCGTCGCATCTTATGTAGGGATCTGGATGAACGTCGGGTTTTACATTGAGTTTAGCATTTTTTAACACTAGAGTCAATTATGAATCAATCCATATGATCATATATGCCTAATCCGTCCACTTTTGAAAAAATCAAATTTTTGAGCCCGCCCAAAGGGGTACCCCTTTGGCCGGTTGCCAGATTTGGCCCCGTTTTCTGGCAGCCGTCAGTAAAACGGCTATAACTCTTTCCAGAAGTAAGATTTACCCGTGATTCTTGTTGCGTTGGATTTCTAACTCAAATATCTACCCTACCAAAAGTTCAAATGGAAGAAACTCCTTTTGAGTCAACCTATAGGTGATTATCAAGTTGATTTCCACAACCGTCGCCTCTTATGTAGGGATCGGGGTGAACGTCGGATTTTTCATTGAGTATAGCATTTTTGAACACTAGAGTCTATTATGAATCAATCCATATGATCATATATGCCTAATCCGTCCACTTTGGAAAAAATCAAATTTTTGAGCCCGCCCAAAGGGGTACCTCTTTGGCCGGTGGCCAGATATGGCCCCGTTTTCTGGTAGCCGTCAGTAAAACGGCTATAACTCTCTCCAGAAGTAAGATTTACCCGTGATTCTTGTTGCGTTGGATTTCTAACTCAAATATCTACCCTACCAAAAGTTCAAATGGAAGAAACTCCTTTTGAGTCAACCTATAGGTGATTATCAAGTTGATTTCCACAACCGTCGCCTCTTATGTAGGGATCGGGGTGAACGTTGGGTTTTTCATTTAGTGTAGTATTTTTTAACACTAGAGTCAATTATAAATCAATCCATATGATCATATATGCCTAATCCGTCCAATTTTAAAAGAATCAAATTTTTGAGCCCGCCCAAAGGAGTACCCCTTTGGCCGATGGCCAGATTTGGCCCCGTTTTCTGGCAGCCGTCAGTAAAATGGCTATAACTCTCTCCAGAAGTAAGATTTACCCGTGATTCTTGTTGCGTTGGATTTCTAACTCAATTATCTACCCTACAAAAAGTTCAAATGGAAGAAACTCCTTTTGAGTCAACCTATAGGTGATTATCAAGTTGATTTCCACAACCGTCGCCTCTTATGTAGGGATCGGGGTGAACGCCGGATTTTTCATTGAGTCTAGCATTTTTGAACACTAGAGTCCATTATGAATTAATCCATATGATCATATATGCCTAATCCGTCCACTTTTGAAAAAATCAAATTTTTGAGCCCGCCCAAAGGGGTACCCCTTTGGCTGGTTGCCAGATTTGGCCCCGTTTTCTGGCAGGCGTCAGTAAAACGGCTATAACTCTTTCCAGAAGTAAGATTTACCCGTGATTCTTGTTGCGTTGGATTTCTAACTCAAATATCTACCCTACAAAAAGTTCAAATGGAAGAAACTTCTTTTGAGTCAACCTCTAGGTGATTATCAAGTTGATTTCCACAACCCTCGCGTCTTATGTAGGGATCGGGGTGAACGTCGTGTTTTTCATTGAGTCTAGCATTTTTGAACACTAGAGTCAATTATGAATCAATCCATATGATCATATATGCCTAATCCGTCCACTTTTGAGAAAATCAAATTTTTGAGCCCGCCCAAAGGGGTAGCCCTTTGGCCGATGGCCAGATTTGGCCCCATTTTCTGGCAGCCGTCAGTGAAACGGCTATGACTCTCTCCAGAAATAAGATTTAGCCGTGATTTTTGTTGCATTGGATTCCTAACTCAAATATCTACCCTACCAAAAGTTCAAATGGAAGAAACTCCTTTTGAGTCAACCTATAGGTTATTATCAAGTTGATTTCCACAACCGTCGCCTCTTATGTAGGGATCGGGGTGAACGTCGGATTTTTCATAGAGTCTAGCATTTTTGAACACTAGAGTCTATTATGAATCAACCCATATGATCATATATGCCTAATCCGTCCACTTTTGAAAAAATCAAATTTTTGAGCCCGCCCAAAGGGGTACCCCTTTGGCCGGTGGCCAGATTTGGCCCCGTTTTCTGGTGGCCGTCAGTAAAACGTCTATAACTCTCTCCAGAAGTAAGATTTACCCGTAATTCTTATTGCATTGGATTTCTAACTCAAATATCTACCCTATAAAAAGTTCAAATGGAAGAAACTCCTTTTGAGTCAACCTCTAGGTATTTGTCAAGTTGATTTCCACAACCGTCCCCTCTTATGTAGGGATCGGGGTGAACGTCGGGTTTTTCATTGGGTGTAGTATTTTTTAACACTAGAGTCAATTATAAATCAATCCATATGATCATATATGCCTAATCCGTCCAATTTTAAAAGAATCAAATTTTTGAGCCCGCCCAAAGGAGTACCCCTTTGGCCGATGGCCAGATTTGGCCCCGTTTTCTGGCAGCCGTCAGTAAAACGGCTATAACTCTCTCCAGAAGTAAGATTTACCCGTGATTCTTGTTGCGTTGGATTTCTAACTCAATTATCTACCCTACAAAAAGTTCAAATGGAAGAAACTCCTTTTGAGTCAACCTATAGGTGATTATCAAGTTGATTTCCACAACCGTCGCCTCTTATGTAGGGATCGGGGTGAACGCCGGATTTTTCATTGAGTCTAGCATTTTTGAACACTAGAGTCCATTATGAATTAATCCATATGATCATATATGCCTAATCCGTCCACTTTTGAAAAAATCAAATTTTTGAGCCCGCCCAAAGGGGTACCCCTTTGGCTGGTTGCCAGATTTGGCCCCGTTTTCTGGCAGGCGTCAGTAAAACGGCTATAACTCTTTCCAGAAGTAAGATTTACCCGTGATTCTTGTTGCGTTGGATTTCTAACTCAAATATCTACCCTACAAAAAGTTCAAATGGAAGAAACTCCTTTTGAGTCAACCTCTAGGTGATTATCAAGTTGATTTCCACAACCCTCGCGTCTTATGTAGGGATCGGGGTGAACGTCGTATTTTTCATTGAGTCTAGCATTTTTGAACACTAGAGTCAATTATGAATCAATCCATATGATCATATATGCCTAATCCGTCCACTTTTGAGAAAATCAAATTTTTGAGCCCGCCCAAAGGGGGTACCCCTTTGGCCGATGGCCAGATTTGGCCCCATTTTCTGGCAGCCGTCAGTGAAACGGCTATGACTCTCTCCAGAAATAAGATTTAGCCGTGATTTTTGTTGCATTGGATTCCTAACTCAAATATCTACCCTACCAAAAGTTCAAATGGAAGAAACTCCTTTTGAGTCAACCTATAGGTTATTATCAAGTTGATTTCCACAACCGTCGCCTCTTATGTAGGGATCGGGGTGAACGTCGGATTTTTCATAGAGTCTAGCATTTTTGAACACTAGAGTCTATTATGAATCAACCCATATGATCATATATGCCTAATCCGTCCACTTTTGAAAAAATCAAATTTTTGAGCCCGCCCAAAGGGGTACCCCTTTGGCCGGTGGCCAGATTTGACCCCGTTTTCTGGTGGCCGTCAGTAAAACGTCTATAACTCTCTCCAGAAGTAAGATTTACCCGTAATTCTTATTGCGTTGGATTTCTAACTCAAATATCTACCCTATAAAAAGTTCAAATGGAAGAAACTCCTTTTGAGTCAACCTCTAGGTATTTGTCAAGTTGATTTCCACAACCGTCCCCTCTTATGTAGGGATCGGGGTGAACGTCGGGTTTTTCATTGGGTGTAGTATTTTTTAACACTAGAGTCAATTATAAATCAATCCATATGATCATATATGCCTAATCCGTCCAATTTTAAAAGAATCAAATTTTTGAGCCCGCCCAAAGGAGTACCCCTTTGGCCGATGGCCAGATTTGGCCCCGTTTTCTGGCAGCCGTCAGTAAAACGGCTATAACTCTCTCCAGAAGTAAGATTTACCCGTGATTCTTGTTGCGTTGGATTTCTAACTCAATTATCTACCCTACAAAAAGTTCAAATGGAAGAAACTCCTTTTGAGTCAACCTATAGGTGATTATCAAGTTGATTTCCACAACCGTCGCCTCTTATGTAGGGATCGGGGTGAACGCCGGATTTTTCATTGAGTCTAGCATTTTTGAACACTAGAGTCCATTATGAATTAATCCATATGATCATATATGCCTAATCCATCCACTTTTGAAAAAATCAAATTTTTGAGCCCGCCCAAAGGGGTACCCCTTTGGCTGGTTGCCAGATTTGGCCCCGTTTTCTGGCAGCCGTCAGTAAAACGGCTATAACTCTTTCCAGAAGTAAGATTTACCCGTGATTCTTGTTGCGTTGGATTTCTAACTCAAATATCTACCCTACAAAAAGTTCAAATGGAAGAAACTCCTTTTGAGTCAACCTCTAGGTGATTATCAAGTTGATTTCCACAACCCTCGCGTCTTATGTAGGGATCGGGGTGAACGTCGTGTTTTTCATTGAGTCTAGCATTTTTGAACACTAGAGTCAATTATGAATCAATCCATATGATCATATATGCCTAATCCGTCCACTTTTGAGAAAATCAAATTTTTGAGCCCGCCCAAAGGGGGTACCCCTTTGGCCGATGGCCAGATTTGGCCCCATTTTCTGGCAGCCGTCAGTGAAACGGCTATGACTCTCTCCAGAAATAAGATTTAGCCGTGATTTTTGTTGCATTGGATTCCTAACTCAAATATCTACCCTACCAAAAGTTCAAATGGAAGAAACTCCTTTTGAGTCAACCTATAGGTTATTATCAAGTTGATTTCCACAACCGTTGCCTCTTATGTAGGGATCGGGGTGAACGTCGGATTTTTCATAGAGTCTAGCATTTTTGAACACTAGAGTCTATTATGAATCAACCCATATGATCATATATGCCTAATCCGTCCACTTTTGAAAATATCAAATTTTTGAGCCCGCCCAAAGGGGTACCCCTTTGGCCGGTGGCCAGATTTGGCCCCGTTTTCTGGTGGCCGTCAGTAAAACGTCTATAACTCTCTCTCCAGAAGTAAGATTTACCCGTAATTCTTATTGCGTTGGATTTCTAACTCAAATATCTACCCTATAAAAAGTTCAAATGGAAGAAACTCCTTTTGAGTCAACCTCTAGGTATTTGTCAAGTTGATTTCCACAACCGTCCCCTCTTATGTAGGGATCGGGGTGAATGTCGGGTTTTTCATTGGGTGTAGTATTTTTTAACACTAGAGTCAATTATAAATCAATCCATATGATCATATATGCCTAATCCGTCCAATTTTAAAAGAATCAAATTTTTGAGCCCGCCCAAAGGAGTACCCCTTTGGCCGATGGCCAGATTTGGCCCCGTTTTCTGGCAGCCGTCAGTAAAACGGCTATAACTCTCTCCAGAAGTAAGATTTACCCGTGATTCTTGTTGCGTTGGATTTCTAACTCAATTATCTACCCTACAAAAAGTTCAAATGGAAGAAACTCCTTTTGAGTCAACCTATAGGTGATTATCAAGTTGATTTCCACAACCGTCGCCTCTTATGTAGGGATCGGGGTGAACGCCGGATTTTTCATTGAGTCTAGCATTTTTGAACACTAGAGTCCATTATGAATTAATCCATATGATCATATATGCCTAATCCGTCCACTTTTGAAAAAATCAAATTTTTCAGCCCGCCCAAAGGGGTACCCCTTTGGCTGGTTGCCAGATTTGGCCCCGTTTTCTGGCAGCCGTCAGTAAAACGGCTATAACTCTTTCCAGAAGTAAGATTTACCCGTGATTCTTGTTGCGTTGGATTTCTAACTCAAATATCTACCCTACAAAAAGTTCAAATGGAAGAAACTCCTTTTGAGTCAACTTCTAGGTGATTATCAAGTTGATTTCCACAACCCTCGCGTCTTATGTAGGGATCGGGGTGAACGTCGTGTTTTTCATTGAGTCTAGCATTTTTGAACACTAGAGTCAATTATGAATCAATCCATATGATCATATATGCCTAATCCGTCCACTTTTGAGAAAATCAAATTTTTGAGCCCGCCCAAAGGGGTACCCCTTTGGCCGATGGCCAGATTTGGCCCCATTTTCTGGCAGCCGTCAGTGAAACGGCTATGACTCTCTCCAGAAATAAGATTTAGCCGTGATTTTTGTTGCATTGGATTCCTAACTCAAATATCTACCCTACCAAAAGTTCAAATGGAAGAAACTCCTTTTGAGTCAACCTATAGGTTATTATCAAGTTGATTTCCACAACCGTCGCCTCTTATGTAGGGATCGGGGTGAACGCCGGATTTTTCATTGAGTCTAGCATTTTTGAACACTAGAGTCCATTATGAATTAATCCATATGATCATATATGCCTAATCCGTCCACTTTTGAAAAAATCAAATTTTTCAGCCCGCCCAAAGGGGTACCCCTTTGGCTGGTTGCCAGATTTGGCCCCGTTTTCTGGCAGCCGTCAGTAAAACGGCTATAACTCTTTCCAGAAGTAAGATTTACCCGTGATTCTTGTTGCGTTGGATTTCTAACTCAAATATCTACCCTACAAAAAGTTCAAATGGAAGAAACTCGTTTTGAGTCAACCTCTAGGTGATTATCAAGTTGATTTCCACAACCCTCGCGTCTTATGTAGGGATCGGGGTGAACGTCGTGTTTTTCATTGAGTCTAGCATTTTTGAACACTAGAGTCAATTATGAATCAATCCATATGATCATATATGCCTAATCCGTCCACTTTTGAGAAAATCAAATTTTTGAGCCCGCCCAAAGGGGTACCCCTTTGGCCGATGGCCAGATTTGGCCCCATTTTCTGGCAGCCGTCAGTGAAACGGCTATGACTCTCTCCAGAAATAAGATTTAGCCGTGATTTTTGTTGCATTGGATTCCTAACTCAAATATCTACCCTACCAAAAGTTCAAATGGAAGAAACTCCTTTTGAGTCAACCTATAGGTTATTATCAAGTTGATTTCCACAACCGTCGCCTCTTATGTAGGGATCGGGGTGAACGTCGGATTTTTCATAGAGTCTAGCATTTTTGAACACTAGAGTCTATTATGAATCAACCCATATGATCATATATGCCTAATCCGTCCACTTTTGAAAAAATCAAATTTTTGAGCCCGCCCAAAGGGGTACCCCTTTGGCCGGTGGCCAGATTTGGCCCCGTTTTCTGGTGGCCGTCAGTAAAACGTCTATAACTCTCTCCAGAAGTAAGATTTACCCGTAATTCTTATTGCGTTGGATTTCTAACTCAAATATCTACCCTATAAAAAGTTCAAATGGAAGAAACTCCTTTTGAGTCAACCTCTAGGTATTTGTCAAGTTGATTTCCACAACCGTCCCCTCTTATGTAGGGATCGGGGTGAACGTCGGGTTTTTCATTGAGTGTAGCATTTTTTAATACTAGAGTCAATTATGAATCAATCCATATGATCATATATGCCTAATCCATCCACTTCTGAAAAAATCAAATTTTTGAGCCGGCCCAAAGGGGTACCCCTTTGGCCGGTGGCCAGATTTGGCCCCGTTTTCTGGCAACCCTCAGTAAAACGTCTATAACTCTCTCCAGAAGTAAGATTTACCCGTGATTCTTGTTGCGTTGGATTTCTAACTCAAATATCTACCCTACAAAATGTTCAAATGGAAGAAACTCCTTTTGAGTCAACCTATAGGTGATTATCAAGTTGATTTCCACAACCGTCGCCTCTTATGTAGGGATCGGGGTGAACGTCGGATTTTTCATTGAGTCTAGCATTTTTGAACACTAGTGTCCATTATGAATTAATCCATATGATCATATATGCCTAATCCGTCCACTTTTGAAAAAATCAATTTTTGAGCCCGCCCAAAGGGTTACCCCTTTGGCCGGTGGCCAGATTTGGCCCCGTTTTCTGGCAGCCGTCAGTAAAACGGCTATAACTCTCTCCAGAAGTAAGATTTACCCGTGATTTTTGTTGCGTTGGATTTCTAACTCAAATATCTACCCTACAAAAAGTTCAAATGGAAGAAACTCCTTTTGAGTCAACCTATAGGTGATTATAAAGTTGATTTCCACAACCGTCGCATCTTATGTAGAGATCCGGATGAACGTCGGGTTTTACATTGAGTTTAGCATTTTTTAACACTAGAGTCAATTATGAATCAATCCATATGATCATATATGCCTAATCCGTCCACTTTTGAAAAAATCAAATTTTTGAGCCCGCCCAAAGGGGTACCCCTTTGGCCGGTTGCCAGATTTGGCCCCGTTTTCTGGCAGCCGTCAGTAAAACGGCTATAACTCTTTCCAGAACTAAGATTTACCCGTGATTCTTGTTGCGTTGGATTTCTAACTCAAATATCTACCCTACAAAAAGTTCAAATGGAAGAAACTCCTTTTGAGTCAACCTATAGGTGATTATCAAGTTGATTTCCTCAACCGTCGCCTCTTATGTAGGGATCGGGGTGAACGTCGGATTTTTCATTGAGTCTAGCATTTTTGAACACTAGAGTCTATTATGAATCAATCCATATGATCATATATGCCTAATCCGTCCACTTTTGAAAAAATCAAATTTTTGAGCCCGCCCAAAGGGGTACCTCTTTGGCCGGTGGCCAGATTTGGCCCCGTTTCCTGGTAGCCGTCAGTAAAACGGCTATAACTCTCTCCAGAAGTAAGATTTACCCGTGAATCTTGTTGCGTTGGATTTCTAACTCAAATATCTACCCTACAAAAAGTTCAAATGGAAGAAACTCCTTTTGAGTCAACCTATAGGTGATTATCAAGTTGATTTCCACAACCGTTGCCTCTTATGTAGGGATCGGGGTGAACGTCGGGTTTTTCATTGAGTGTAGTATTTTTTAACACTAGAGTCAATTATAAATCAATCCATATGATCATATATGCCTAATCCGTCCAATTTTAAAAAAATCAAATTTTTGAGCCCGCCCAAAGGAGTACCCCTTTGGCCGATGGCCAGATTTGGCCACGTTTTCTGGCAGCCGTCAGTAAAACGGCTATAACTCTCTCCAGAAGTAAGATTTACCCGTTATTCTTGTTGCGTTGGATTTCTAACTCAATTATCTACCCTACAAAAGGTTCAAATGGAAGAAACTCCTTTTGAGTCAACCTATAGGTGATTATCAAGTTGATTTCCACAACCGTCGCCTCTTATGTAGGGATCGGGGTGAACGTCGGATTTTTCATTGAGTCTAGCATTTTTGAACACTAGAGTCCATTATCAATTAATCCATATGATCATATATGCCTAATCCGTCCACTTTTGAAAAAATCAAATTTTTGAGCCCGCCCAAAGGGGTACCCCTTTGGCCGATGGCCAGATTTGGCCCCGTTTTCTGGCAGCCGTCAGTGAAACGGCTATGACTCTCTCTAGAAATAAGATTTACCCGTGATTTTTGTTGCGTTGGATTCCTAACTCAAATATCTACCCTACCAAAAGTTCAAATGGAAGAAACTCCTTTTGAGTCAACCTATAGGTGATTATCAAGTTGATTTCCACAACCGTCGCCTCTTATGTAGGGATCGGGGTGAACGTCGGATTTTTCATAGAGTCTAGCATTTTTGAACACTAGAGTCTATTATGAATCAACCCATATGATCATATATGCCTAATCCGTCCACTTTTGAAAAAATCAAATTTTTTAGCCCGCCCAAAGGGGTATCCCTTTGGCCGGTGGCCAGATTTGGCCCCGTTTTCTGGCAGCCGTCAGTAAAACGTCTATAACTCTCTCCAGAAGTAAGATTTACCCGTAATTCTTATTGCGTTGGATTTCTAACTCAAATATCTACCCTACAAAAAGTTCAAATGGAAGAAACTCCTTTTGAGTCAACCTCTAGGTATTTGTCAAGTTGATTTCCACAACCGTCCCCTCTTATGTAGGGATCGGGGTGAACGTCGGGTTTTTCATTGAGTGTAGCATTTTTTAACACTAGAGTCAATTATGAATCAATCCATATGATCATATATGCCTAATCCGTCCACTTTTGAAAAAATCAAATTTTTGAGCCCGCCCAAAGGGGTACCCCTTTGGCCGGTGGCCAGATTTGGCCCCGTTTTTTGGCAACCCTCAGTAAAACGTCTATAACTCTCTCCAGAAGTAAGATTTACCCGTGATTCTTGTTGCGTTGGATTTCTAACTCAAATATCTACCCTACAAAAAGTTCAAATGGAAGAAACTCCTTTTGAGTCAACCTATAGGTGATTATCAAGTTGATTTCCACAACCGTCGCCTCTTATGTAGGGATCGGGGTGAACGTTGGATTTTTCATTGAGTCTAGCATTTTTGAACACTAGAGTCTATTATGAATCAACCCATATGATCATATATGCCTAATCCGTCCACTTTTGAAAAAATCAAATTTTTGAGCCCGCCCAAAGGGGTATATCCCTTTGGCCGGTGGCCAGATTTGGCCCCGTTTTCTGGCAGCCGTCAGTAAACGTCTATAACTCTCTCCAGAAGTAAGATTTACCCGTAATTCTTATTGCGTTGGATTTCTAACTCAAATATCTACCCTACAAAAAGTTCAAATGGAAGAAACTCCTTTTGAGTCAACCTCTAGGTATTTGTCAAGTTGATTTCCACAACCGTCCCCTCTTATGTAGGGATCGGGGTGAACGTCGGGTTTTTCATTGAGTGTAGCATTTTTTAACACTAGAGTCAATTATGAATCAATCCATATGATCATATATGCCTAATCCGTCCACTTTTGAAAAAATCAAATTTTTGAGACCGCCCAAAGGGGTACCCCTTTGGCCGGTGGCCAGATTTGGCCCCGTTTTCTGGCAACTCTCAGTAAAACGTCTATAACTCTCTCCAGAAGTAAGATTTACCCGTGATTCTTGTTGCATTGGATTTCTAACTCAAATATCTACCCTACAAAAAGTTCAAATGGAAGAAACTCCTTTTGAGTCAACCTATAGGTGATTATCAAGTTGATTTCCACAACCGTCGCCTCTTATGTAGGGATCGGGGTGAACTTCGGATTTTTCATTGAGTCTAGCATTTTTGAACACTAGTGTCCATTATGAATTAATCCATATGATCATATATGCCGAATCCGTCCACTTTTGAAAAAATCAATTTTTGAGCCCGCCCAAAGGGTTACCCCTTTGGCCGGTGGCCAGATTTGGCCCCGTTTTCTGGCAGCTGTCAGTAAAACGGCTATAACTCTCTCCAGAAGTAAGATTTACCCGTGATTTTTGTTGCGTTGGATTTCTAACTCAAATATCTACCCTACAAAAAGTTCAAATGGAAGAAACTCCTTTTGAGTCAACCTATAGGTGATTATAAAGTTGATTTCCACAACCGTCGCCTCTTATGTAGGGATACGGATGAACGTCGGATTTTTCATTGAGTCTAGCATTTTTGAACACTAGAGTCCATTATGAATTAATCCATATGATCATATATGCCTAATCCGTCCACTTTTGAAAAAATCAAATTTTTGAGACCGCCCAAAGGGGTACCCCTTTGGCCGGTGGCCAGATTTGGCCCCGTTTTCTGGCAGCCGTCAGTAAAACGGCTATAACTCTCTCCAGAAGTAAGATTTACCCGTGATTTTTGTTGCGTTGGATTTCTAACTCAAATATCTACCCTACAAAAAGTTCAACTGGAAGAAACTCCTTTTGAGTCAACCTATAGGTGATTATAAAGTTGATTTCCACAACCGTCGCCTCTTATGTAGGGATCCGGATGAACGTCGGGTTTTACATTGAGTTTAGCATTTTTTAACACTAGAGTCAATTATGAATCAATCCATATGATCATATATGCCTAATCCGTCCACTTTTGAAAAAATCAAATTTTTGAGCCCGCCCAAAGGGGTACCCCTTTGGCCGGTGGCCAGATTTGGCCCCGTTTTCTTGCATCCCTCAGTAAAACGTCTATAACTCTCTCCAGAAGTAAGATTTACCCGTGACTCTTGTTGCGTTGGATTTCTAACTCAAATATCTACCCTACAAAAAGTTCAAATGGAAGAAACTCCTTTTGAGTCAACCTATAGGTGATTATAAAGTTGATTTCCACAACCGTCGCATCTTATGTAGGGATCCGGATGAACGTCGGGTTTTACATTGAGTTTAGCATTTTTTAACACTAGAGTCTATTATGAATCAACCCATATGATCATATATGCCTAATCCGTCCACTTTTGAAAAAATCAAATTTTTAAGCCCGCCTAAAGGGGTACCCCTTTGGCCGATGGCCAGATTTGGCCCCGTTTTCTGGCAGCCGTCAGTGAAACGGCTATGACTCTCTCCAGAAGTAAGATTTACCCGTGATTTTTGTTGCGTTGGATTTCTAACTCAAATATCTACCCTACAAAAAGTTCAACTGGAAGAAACTCCTTTTGAGTCAACCTATAGGTGATTATAAAGTTGATTTCCACAACCGTCGCCTCTTATGTAGGGATACGGATGAACGTCGGATTTTTCATTGAGTCTAGCATTTTTGAACACTAGAGTCCATTATGAATTAATCCATATGATCATATATGCCTAATCCGTCCACTTTTGAAAAAATCAAATTTTTGAGACCGCCCAAAGGGGTACCCCTTTGGCCGGTGGCCAGATTTGGCCCCGTTTTCTGGCAGCCGTCAGTAAAACGGCTATAACTCTCTCCAGAAGTAAGATTTACCCGTGATTTTTGTTGCGTTGGATTTCTAACTCAAATATCTACCCTACAAAAAGTTCAAATGGAAGAAACTCCTTTTGAGTCAACCTATAGGTGATTATAAAGTTGATTTCCACAACCGTCGCATCTTATGTAGGGATCCGGATGAACGTCGGGTTTTACATTGAGTTTAGCATTTTTTAACACTAGAGTCTATTATGAATCAACCCATATGATCATATATGCCTAATCCGTCCACTTTTGAAAAAATCAAATTTTTGAGCCCGCCTAAAGGGGTACCCCTTTGGCCGATGGCCAGATTTGGCCCCGTTTTCTGGCAGCCGTCAGTGAAACGGCTATGACTCTCTCCAGAAGTAAGATTTACCCGTGATTTTTGTTGCGTTGGATTTCTAACTCAAATATCTACCCTACAAAAAGTTCAACTGGAAGAAACTCCTTTTGAGTCAACCTATAGGTGATTATAAAGTTGATTTCCACAACCGTCGCCTCTTATGTAGGGATCCGGATGAACGTCGGGTTTTACATTGAGTTTAGCATTTTTTAACACTAGAGTCAATTATGAATCAATCCATATGATCATATATGCCTAATCCGTCCACTTTTGAAAAAATCAAATTTTTGAGCCCGCCCAAAGGGGTACCCCTTTGGCCGGTGGCCAGATTTGGCCCCGTTTTCTTGCATCCCTCAGTAAAACGTCTATAACTCTCTCCAGAAGTAAGATTTACCCGTGATTTTTGTTGCGTTGGATTTCTAACTCAAATATCTACCCTACAAAAAGTTCAAATGGAAGAAATTCCTTTTGAGTCAACCTATAGGTGATTATAAAGTTGATTTCCACAACCGTCGCCTCTTATGTAGGGATCCGGATGAACGTCGGATTTTTCATTGAGTCTAGCATTTTTGAACACTAGAGTCCATTATGAATTAATCCATATGATCATATATGCCTAATCCGTCCACTTTTGAAAAAATCAAATTTTTGAGCCCGCCCAAAGGGGTACCCCTTTGGCCGGTGGCCAGATTTGGCCCCGTTTTCTGGCAGCCGTCAGTAAAACGGCTATAACTCTCTCCAGAAGTAAGATTTACCCGTGATTTTTGTTGCGTTGGATTTCTAACTCAAATATCTACCCTGCAAAAAGTTCAAATGGAAGAAACTCCTTTTGAGTCAACCTATAGGGTATTATAAAGTTGATTTCCACAACCGTCGCCTCTTATGTAGGGATCCGGATGAACGTCGGGTTTTTCATTGAGTCTAGCATTTTTTAACACTAGAGTCAATTATGAATCAATCCATATGATCATATATGCCTAATCCGTCCACTTTTGAAAAAATCAAATTTTTGAGCCCGCCCAAAGGGTTACCCCTTTGGCCGGTTGCCAGATTTGGCCCCGTTTTCTGGCAGCCGTCAGTAAAACGGCTATAACTCTTTCCAGAAGTAAGATTTACCCGTGATTCTTGTTGCGTTGGATTTCTAACTCAAATATCTACCCTATAAAAAGTTCAAATGGAAGAAACTCCTTTTGAGTCAACCTATAGGTGATTATAAAGTTGATTTCCACAACCGTCGCATCTTATGTAGGGATCCGGATGAACGTCGGGTTTTATATTGAGTTTAGCATTTTTTAACACTAGAGTCTATTATGAATCAACCCATATGATCATATATGCCTAATCCGTCCACTTTTGAAAAAATCAAATTTTTGAGCCCGCCTAAAGGGGTACCCCTTTGGCCGATGGCCAGATTTGGCCCCGTTTTCTGGCAGCCGTCAGTGAAACGGCTATGACTCTCTCCAGAAGTAAGATTTACCCGTGATTTTTGTTGCGTTGGATTTCTAACTCAAATATCTACCCTACAAAAAGTTCAACTGGAAGAAACTCCTTTTGAGTCAACCTATAGGTGATTATAAAGTTGATTTCCACAACCGTCGCCTCTTATGTAGGGATCCGGATGAACGTCGGGTTTTACATTGAGTTTAGCATTTTTTAACACTAGAGTCAATTATGAATCAATCCATATGATCATATATGCCTAATCCGTCCACTTTTGAAAAAATCAAATTTTTGAGCCCGCCCAAAGGGGTACCCCTTTGGCCGGTGGCCAGATTTGGCCCCGTTTTCTTGCATCCCTCAGTAAAACGTCTATAACTCTCTCCAGAAGTAAGATTTACCCGTGACTCTTGTTGCGTTGGATTTCTAACTCAAATATCTACCCTACAAAAAGTTCAAATGGAAGAAACTCCTTTTGAGTCAACCTATAGGTGATTATAAAGTTGATTTCCACAACCGTCGCATCTTATGTAGGGATCCGGATGAACGTCGGGTTTTACATTGAGTTTAGCATTTTTTAACACTAGAGTCTATTATGAATCAACCCATATGATCATATATGCCTAATCCGTCCACTTTTGAAAAAATCAAATTTTTGAGCCCGCCTAAAGGGGTACCCCTTTGGCCGATGGCCAGATTTGGCCCCGTTTTCTGGCAGCCGTCAGTGAAACGGCTATGACTCTCTCCAGAAGTAAGATTTACCCGTGATTTTTGTTGCGTTGGATTTCTAACTCAAATATCTACCCTACAAAAAGTTCAACTGGAAGAAACTCCTTTTGAGTCAACCTATAGGTGATTATAAAGTTGATTTCCACAACCGTCGCCTCTTATGTAGGGATCCGGATGAACGTCGGGTTTTACATTGAGTTTAGCATTTTTTAACACTAGAGTCAATTATGAATCAATCCATATGATCATATATGCCTAATCCGTCCACTTTTGAAAAAATCAAATTTTTGAGCCCGCCCAAAGGGGTACCCCTTTGGCCGGTGGCCAGATTTGGCCCCGTTTTCTTGCATCCCTCAGTAAAACGTCTATAACTCTCTCCAGAAGTAAGATTTACCCATGATTCTTGTTGCGTTGGATTTCTAACTCAAATATCTACCCTACAAAAAGTTCAAATGGAAGAAACTCCTTTTGAGTTAACCTATAGGTGATTATCAAGTTGATTTCCACAACCGTCACCTCTTATGTAGGGATCGGGGTGAACGTCGGATTTTACATTGAGTCTAGCATTTTTGAACACTAGAGTCCATTATGAATTAATCCATATGATCATATATGCCTAATCCGTCCACTTTTGAAAAAATCAATTTTTGAGCCCGCCCAAAGGGGTACCCCTTTGGCCGGTGGCCAGATTTGGCCCCGTTTTCTGGCAGCCATCAGTAAAACGGCTATAACTCTCTCCAGAAGTAAGATTTACCCGTGATTTTTGTTGCGTTGGATTTCTAACTCAAATATCTACCCTACAAAAAGTTCAAATGGAAGAAATTCCTTTTGAGTCAACCTATAGGTGATTATAAAGTTGATTTCCACAACCGTCGCCTCTTATGTAGGGATCCGGATGAACGTCGGATTTTTCATTGAGTCTAGCATTTTTGAACACTAGAGTCCATTATGAATTAATCCATATGATCATATATGCCTAATCCGTCCACTTTTGAAAAAATCAAATTTTTGAGCCCGCCCAAAGGGGTACCCCTTTGGCCGGTGGCCAGATTTGGCCCCGTTTTCTGGCAGCCGTCAGTAAAACGGCTATAACTCTCTCCAGAAGTAAGATTTACCCGTGATTTTTGTTGCGTTGGATTTCTAACTCAAATATCTACCCTGCAAAAAGTTCAAATGGAAGAAACTCCTTTTGAGTCAACCTATAGGGTATTATAAAGTTGATTTCCACAACCGTCGCCTCTTATGTAGGGATCCGGATGAACGTCGGGTTTTTCATTGAGTCTAGCATTTTTTAACACTAGAGTCAATTATGAATCAATCCATATGATCATATATGCCTAATCCGTCCACTTTTGAAAAAATCAAATTTTTGAGCCCGCCCAAAGGGTTACCCCTTTGGCCGGTTGCCAGATTTGGCCCCGTTTTCTGGCAGCCGTCAGTAAAACGGCTATAACTCTTTCCAGAAGTAAGATTTACCCGTGATTCTTGTTGCGTTGGATTTCTAACTCAAATATCTACCCTACAAAAAGTTCAAATGGAAGAAACTCCTTTTGAGTCAACCTCTAGGTGATTATCAAGTTGATTTCCACAACCGTCGCGTCTTATGTAGGGATCGGGGTGAACGTCGTGTTTTTCATTGAGTCTAGCATTTTTGAACACTAGAGTCAATTATGAATCAATCCATATGATCATATATGCCTAATCCGTCCACTTTTGAAAAAATCAAATTTTTGAGCCCGCCCAAAGGGTTACCCCTTTGGCCGATGGCCAGATTTGGCCCCGTTTTCTGGTAGCCGTCAGTGAAACGGCTATGACTCTCTCCAGAAGTAAGATTTACCCGTGATTTTTGTTGCGTTGGATTTCTAACTCAAATATCTACCCTACAAAAAGTTCAAATGGAAGAAACTCCTTTTGAGTCAACCTATAGGTGATTATAAAGTTGATTTCCACAACCGTCGCCTCTTATGTAGGGATCCGGATGAACGTCGGGTTTTTCATTGAGTCTAGCATTTTTTAACACTAGAGTCAATTATGAATCAATCCATATGATCATATATGCCTAATCCGTCCACTTTTGAAAAAATCAAATTTTTGAGCCCGCCTAAAGGGGTACCCCTTTGGCCGATTGCCAGATTTGGCCCCGTTTTCTGGCAGCCGTCAGTAAAACGGCTATAACTCTTTCCAGAAGTAAGATTTACCCGTGATTCTTGTTGCGTTGGATTTCTAACTCAAATATCTACCCTACCAAAAGTTCAAATGGAAGAAACTCCTTTTGAGTCAACCTATAGGTGATTATAAAGTTGATTTCCACAACCGTCGCCTCTTATGTAGGGATCCGGATGAACGTCGTGTTTTTCATTGAGTCTAGCATTTTTTAACACTAGAGTCCATTATCAATCAATCCATATGATCATATATGCCTAATCCGTCCACTTTTGAAAAAATCAAATTTTTGAGCCCGCCTAAAGGGGTACCCCTTTGGCCGGTTGCCAGATTTGGCCCCGTTTTCTGGTAGCCGTCAGTAAAACGGCTATAACTCTCTCCAGAAGTAAGATTTACCTGTGAATCTTGTTGCGTTGGATTTCTAACTCAAATATCTACCCTACAAAAAGTTCAAATGGAAGAAACTCCTTTTGAGTCAACCTATAGGTGATTATCAAGTTGATTTCCACAACCGTCGCCTCTTATGTAGGGATCGGGGTGAACGTCGGGTTTTTCATTGAGTGTAGTATTTTTTAACACTAGAGTCAATTATAAATCAATCCATATGATCATATATGCCTAATCCGTCCACTTTTGAAAAAATCAAATTTTTGAGCCCGCCTAAAGGGGTACCCCTTTGGCCGGTTGCCAGATTTGGCCACGTTTTCTGGCAGCCGTCAGTAAAACGGCTATAACTTTTCCAGAAGTAAGATTTACCCGTGATTCTTGTTGCGTTGGATTTCTAACTCAAATATCTACCCTACCAAAAGTTCAAATGGAAGAAACTCCTTTTGAGTCAACCTATAGGTGATTATCAAGTTGATTTCCACAACCGTCGCCTCTTATGTAGGGATCGGGGTGAACGTCGGGTTTTTCATAGAGTCTAGCATTTTTGAACACTAGAGTCTATTATGAATCAATCCATATGATCATATATGCCTAATCCGTCCACTTTTGAAAAAATCAAATTTTTGAGCCCGCCCAAAGGGGTACCACTTTGGCCGGTGGCCAGATTTGGCCCCGTTTTCTGGCAGCCGTCAGTAAAACGGCTATAACTCTCTCCAGAAGTAAGATTTACCCGTGATTCTTGTTGCGTTGGATTTCTAACTCAATTATCTACCCTACAAAAAGTTCAAATGGAAGAAACTCCTTTTGAGTCAACCTCTAGGTGATTATCAAGTTGATTTCCACAACTGTCGCGTCTTATGTAGGGATCGGGATGAACGTCGGGTTTTTCATTGAGTGTAGCATTTTTTAACACTAGAGTCAATTATGAATCAATCCATATGATCATATATGCCTAATCCGTCCACTTTTGAAAAAATCAAATTTTTGAGCCCGCCCAAAGGGGTACCCCTTTGGCCGGTGGCCAGATTTGGCCCCGTTTTCTGGCAGCCGTCAGTAAAACGGCTATAACTCTCTCCAGAAGTAAGATTTACCCGTGATTCTTGTTGCGTTGGATTTCTAACTCAAATATCTACCCTACCAAAAGTTCAAATGGAATAAACTCCTTTTGAGTCACCCTCTAGGTGATTATCAAGTTGATTTCCACAACCGTCGCCTCTTATGTAGGGATCGGGGTGAACGTCGGATTTTTCATAGAGTCTAGCATTTTTCAACACTAGAGTCTATTATGAATCAATCCATATGATCATATATGCCTAATCCGTCCACTTTTGAAAAAATCAAATTTTTGAGCCCGCCCAAAGGGGTACCCCTTTGGCCGGTGGCCAGATTTGCCCCTGTTTTCTGGCAGCCGTCAGTAAAACGTCTATAACTCTCTCCAGAAGTAAGATTTACCCGTGATTCTTATTGCGTTGGATTTCTAACTCAAATATCTACCCTACAAAAAGTTCAAATGGAAGAAACTCCTTTTGAGTCAACCTCTAGGTGTTTGTCAAGTTGATTTCCACAACCGTCGTCTCTTATGTAGGGATCGGAGTGAACATCGGGTTTTTCATTGAGTGTAGCATTTTTTAACACTAGAGTCAATTATGAATCAATCCATATGATCATATATGCCTAATCAGTCCACTTTTCAAAAAATCAAATTTTTTAGCCCGCCCAAAGGGGTACCCCTTTGTCCGGTGGCCAGATTTGGCACCGTTTTCTGGCAGCCGTCAGTAAAACGGCTATAACTCTCTCTAGAAGTAAGATTTACCCGTGAATCTTGTTGCGTTGGGTTTCTAACTCAAATATCTACCCTACAAAAAGTTCAAATGGAAGAAACTCCTTTTGAGTCAACCTCTAGGTGATTATCAAGTTGATTTCCACAACCGTCGTCTCTTATGTAGGGATCGGAGTGAACATCGGGTTTTTCATTGAGTGTAGCATTTTTTAACACTAGAGTCAATTATGAATCAATCCATATGATCATATATGCCTAATCCGTCCACTTTTGAAAAAATCAAATTTTTTAGCCCGCCCAAAGGGGTACCCCTTTGGCCGGTGGCCAGATTTGGCCCCATTTTCTGGCAGCCGTCAGTAAAACGGCTATAACTCTCTCCAGAAGTAAGATTTACCCGTGAATCTTGTTGCGTTGGATTCCTAACTCAAATATCTACCCTACAAAAAGTTCAAATGGAAGAAACTCCTTTTGAGTCAACCTCTAGGTGATTATCAAGTTGATTTCCACAACCGTCGCCTCTTTTGTAGGGA
The DNA here is from genome assembly GCA_026008535.1 of Perilla frutescens. Taxonomy (NCBI): domain Eukaryota; kingdom Viridiplantae; phylum Streptophyta; class Magnoliopsida; order Lamiales; family Lamiaceae; genus Perilla; species Perilla frutescens. Next base: position 61,856,192 of record BRKX01000016.1, read on the forward strand.
TCTGGGTGAACGTCGGATTTTTCATAGAGTCTAGCATTTTTGAACACTAGAGTCTATTATGAATCAATCCATATGATCATATATGCCTAATCCGTCCACTTTTGAAACAATCAAATTTTTGAGCCCGCCCAAAGGGGTACCCCTTTGGCCGGTGGCCAGATTTGGCCCCGTTTTCTGGCAGCCGTTAGTAAAACGGCTATAACTCTCTCCAGAAGTAAGATTTACCCGTGATTTTTGTTGCGTTGGATTTCTAACTCAAATATCTACCCTACAAAAAGTTCAAATGGAAGAAACTCCTTTTGAGTCAACCTATAGGTGATTATCAAGTTGATTTCCACAACCGTCGCCTCTTTTGTAGGGATCCGGATGAACGTCGGGTTTTTCATTGAGTCTAGCATTTTTTAACACTAGAGTCAATTATGAATCAATCCATATGATCATATATTCCTAATCCGTTCACTTTTGAAAAAATCAAATTTTTGAGCTCGCCCGAAGGGGTACCCGTTTGGCCGGTTGCCAGATTTGGCACCGTTTTCTGGCAGCCGTCAGTAAAACGGCTATAACTCTCTCCAGAAGTAAGATTTACTCGTGATTCTTGTTGCGTTAGATTTCTAACTCAAATATCTACCCTACAAAAAGTTCAAATGGAAGAAACTCCTTTTGAGTCAACCTCTCGGTGATTATCAAGTTGTTTTTCCACAACTGTCGCGTCTTATGTAGGGATCGGGGTGAACGTCGGGTTTTTCATTGAGTGTAGCATTTTTTAACACTAGAGTAATTATGAATCAATCCATATGATCATATATGCCTAATCCGTCCACTTTTGAAAAAATCAAATTTTTGAGCCCGCCCAAAGGGGGTACCCCTTTGGCCGATGGCTAGATTTGGCCCCGTTTTCTGGCAGCCGTCAGTAAAACGGCTATAACTCTCTCCAGAAGTAAGATTTACCCGTGATTCTTGTTGCGTTGGATTCCTAACTCAAATATCTACCCTACCAAAAGTTCAAATGGAATAAACTGCTTTTGAGTCAACCTCTAGGTGATTATCAAGTTGATTTCCACAACCGTCGCCTCTTATGTAGGGATCGGGGTGAACGTCGGGTTTTTCATTGAGTCTAGCATTTTTTAACAGAAGATTCAATTATGAATCAATCCATATGATTATATATGCCTAATCCGTCCACTTTTGAAAAAATCAAATTTTTGACCCCGCCCAAAGGGGTACCCCTTTGGCCGGTGGCCAGATTTGGCCCCGTTTTCTGGCAGCCGTCAGTGAAACGGCTATAACTCTCTCCAGAAGTAAGATTTACACGTGAATCTTTTTGCGTTGGATTTCTAACTCAAATATCTACACTACAAAAAGTTCAAATGGAAGAAACTCCTTTTGAGTCAACCTCTAGGTGATTATGAAGTTGATTTCCACAACCGTCGCCTCTTATGTAGGGATCGGGGTGAACGTCGGATTTTTCATTGAGTCTAGCATTTTTGAACACTAGAGTCCATTATGAATTAATCCATATGATCATATATGCCTAATCCGTCCACTTTTGAAAAAATCAAATTTTTGAGCCCGCCCAAAGGGGTACCCCTTTGGCCGGTGGCCAGATTTGGCCCCGTTTTCTGGCAGCTGTCAGTAAAACGGCTATAACTCTCTCCAGAAGTAAGCTTTACCCGTGATTCTTGTTGCGTTGGATTCCTAACTCAAATATCTACCCTACAAAAAGTTCAAATGGAAGAAACTCCTTTTGAGTCAACCTCTAGGTGATTATCAAGTTGATTTCCACAACCGTCGCCTCTTATGTAGGGATCGGGGTGAACGTCGGGTTTTTCATTGAATCTAGCATTTTTTAACACAAGAGTCAATTATGAATCAATCCATATGATTATATATGCCTAATCCGTCCACTTTTGAAAAAATCAAATTTTTGAGCCCGCCCAAAGGGGTACCCCTTTGGCCGGTGGCCAGATTTGGCCCCGTTTTCTGGCAGCCGTCAGTAAAACGGCTATAACTCTCTCCAGAAGTAAGATTTACCCGTGATTTTTGTTGCGTTGGATTTCTAACTCAAATATCTACCCTACAAAAAGTTCAAATGGAAGAAACTCCTTTTGAGTCAACCTCTAGGTGATTATGAAGTTGATTTCCACAACCGTCGCCTCTTATGTAGGGATCGGGGTGAACGTCGGATTTTTCATTGAGTCTAGCATTTTTGAACACTAGAGTCCATTATGAATTAATCCATATGATCATATATGCCTAATCCGTCCACTTTTGAAAAAATCAAATTTTTGAGCCCGCCCAAAGGGGTACCCCTTTGGCCGGTGGCCAGATTTGGCCCCGTTTTCTGGCAGCTGTCAGTAAAACGGCTATAACTCTCTCCAGAAGTAAGCTTTACCCGTGATTCTTGTTGCGTTGGATTCCTAACTCAAATATCTACCCTACAAAAAGTTCAAATGGAAGAAACTCCTTTTGAGTCAACCTCTAGGTGATTATCAAGTTGATTTCCACAACCGTCGCCTCTTATGTATGGATCGGGGTGAACGTCGGGTTTTTCATTGAATCTAGCATTTTTTAACACAAGAGTCAATTATGAATCAATCCATATGATTATATATGCCTAATCCGTCCACTTTTGAAAAAATCAAATTTTTGAGCCCGCCCAAAGGGGTACCCCTTTGGCCGGTGGCCAGATTTGGCCCCGTTTTCTGGCAGCCGTCAGTAAAACGGCTATAACTCTCTCCAGAAGTAAGATTTACCCGTGATTTTTGTTGCGTTGGATTTCTAACTCAAATATCTACCCTACAAAAAGTTCAAATGGAAGAAACTCCTTTTGAGTCAACCTATAGGTGATTATTAAGTTGATTTCCACAACCGTCGCCTCTTATGTAGGGATCCGGATGAACGTCGGGTTTTTCATTGAGTCTAGCATTTTTTAACACTAGAGTCAATTATGAATCAATCCATATGATCATATATGCCTAATCCGTTCACTTTTGAAAAAATCAAATTTTTGAGCCCGCCCAAAGGGGTACCCCTTTAGCCGGTTGCCAGATTTGGCCCCGTTTTCTGGCAGCCGTCAGTAAAACGGCTATAACTCTCTACAGAAGTAAGATTTACCCGTGATTCTTGTTGCGTTAGATTTCTAACTCAAATATCTACCCTACAAAAAGTTCAAATGGAAGAAACTCCTTTTGAGTCAACCTCTAGGTGATTATCAAGTTGATTTCCACAACCGTCGCGTCTTATGTAGGGATAGGGGTGAACGTCGGGTTTTTCATTGAGTGTAGCATTTTTTAACACTAGAGTCAATTATGAATCAATCCATATGATCATATATGCCTAATCCGTCCACTTTTGAAAAAATCAAATTTTTGAGCACGCCTAAAGGGGTACCCCTTTGGCCGGTTGCCAGATTTGGCCCCGTTTTCTGGCAGCCGTCAGTAAAACGGCTATAACTCTCTCCAGAAGTAAGATTTACCCGTGATTCTTGTTGCGTTGGATTTCTAACTCAAATATCTACCCTACCAGAAGTTCAAATGGAATAAACTCCTTTTGAGTCAATCTCTAGGTGATTATCAAGTTGATTTCCACAACCGTCGCCTCTTATGTAGGGATCGGGGTGAACGTCGGGTTTTTCATTGAGTCTAGCATTTTTTAAAACAAGAGTCAATTATGAATCAATCCATATGATCATATATGTCTAATCCGTCCACTTTTGAAAAAATCAAATTTTTGAGCCCGCCCAAAGGGGTACCCCTTTGGCCGGTGGCCAGATTTGACCCCGTATTCTGGCAGCCGTCAGTAAAACGGCTATAACTCTCTCCAGAAGTAAGATTTACCCGTGATTCTTGTTGCGTTGGATTCCTAACTCAAATATCTACCCTACCAAAAGTTCAAATGGAATAAACTCCTTTTGAGTCAACCTCTAGGTGATTATGAAGTTGATTTCCACAACCGTCGCCTCTTATGTAGGGATCGGGGGTGAACGTCGGATTTATCATAGAGTCTAGCATTTTTGAACACTGGAGTCTATTATGAATCAATCCATATGATCATATATGCCTAATCCGTCCACTTTTAAAAAAATCAAATTTTTGAGCCCGCCCAAAGGTGTACCCCTTTGGCCGGTGGTCAGATTTGGCCCCGTTTTCTGGCAGCCGTCAGTAAAACGTCTATAACTCTCTCCAGAAGTAAGATTTACCCGTGATTCTTATTGCGTTGGATTTCTAACTCAAATATCTACCCTACAAAAAGTTCAAATGGAAGAAACTACTTTTGAGTCAACCTCTAGGTGTTTGTCAAGTTGATTTCCACAACCGTCCCCTCTTATGTAGGGATCGGGGTGAACGTCGGGTTTTTCATTGAGTGTAGCATTTTTTAACACTAGAGTCAATTATGAATCAATCCATATGATCATATATGCCTAATCCGTCCACTTTTGAAAAAATCAAATTTTTTAACCCGCCCAAAGGGGTACCCCTTTGGCTGGTGGCCAGATTTGGCCCCGTTTTCTGGCAGCCGTCAGTAAAACGGCTATAACTCTCTCCAGAAGTAAGATTTACCCGTGATTCTTGTTGTGTTGGATTCCTAACTCAAATATCTACCCTACCAAAAGTTCAAATGGAATAAACTCCTTTTGAGTCAACATCTAGGTGATTATCAAGTTGATTTCCACAACCGTCGCCTCTTATGTAGGGATCGGGGTGAACGTCGGATTTTTCATAGAGTCTAGAATTTTTGAACACTAGAGTCTATTATGAATCAATCCATATGATCATATATGCCTAATCTGTCCACTTTTGAAGAAATCAAATTTTTGAGCGGCCCAAAGGGGTACCCCTTTGGCCGGTGGCCAGATTTGGCCCCGTTTTCTGGCAGCCGTCAGTAAAACGTCTATAACTCTCTCCAGAAGTAAGATTACCCGTGATTCTTATTGCGTTGGATTTCTAACTCAAATATCTACCCTACAAAAAGTTCAAATGGAAGAAACTCCTTTTGAATCAACCTCTAGGTGATTATCAAGTTGATTTCCACAACCGTCGCCTCTTATGTAGGGATCGGGGTGAACGTCGGGTTTTTCATTGAGTCTAGCATTTTTTAACATAAGATTCAATTATGAATCAATCCATATGATCATATATGCCTAATCCGTCCACTTTTGAAAAAATCAAATTTTTGAGCACGCCCAAAGGGGTACCCCTTTGGCCGGTTGCCAGATTTGGCCCCGTTTTCTGGCAGCCGTCAGTAAAACGGCTATAACTCTCTCCAGAAGTAAGATTTACCCGTGATTCTTGTTGCGTTGGATTTCTAACTCAAATATCTACCCTACCAGAAGTTCAAATGGAATAAACTCCTTTTGAGTCAATCTCTAGGTGATTATCAAGTTGATTTCCACAACCGTCGCCTCTTATGTAGGGATCGGGGTGAACGTCGGGTTTTTCATTGAGTCTAGCATTTTTTAAAACAAGAGTCAATTATGAATCAATCCATATGATCATATATGTCTAATCCGTCCACTTTTGAAAAAATCAAATTTTTGAGCCCGCCCAAAGGGGTACCCCTTTGGCCAGTGGCCAGATTTGACCCCGTATTCTGGCAGCCGTCAGTAAAACGGCTATAACTCTCTCCAGAAGTAAGATTTACCCGTGATTCTTGTTGCGTTGGATTCCTAACTCAAATATCTACCCTACCAAAAGTTCAAATGGAATAAACTCCTTTTGAGTCAACCTCTAGGTGATTATGAAGTTGATTTCCACAACCGTCGCCTCTTATGTAGGGATCGGGGTGAACGTCGGATTTATCATAGAGTCTAGCATTTTTGAACACTAGAGTCTATTATGAATCAATCCATATGATCATATATGCCTAATCCGTCCACTTTTAAAAAAATCAAATTTTTGAGCCCGCCCAAAGGGGTACCCCTTTGGCCGGTGGTCAGATTTGGCCCCGTTTTCTGGCAGCCGTCAGTAAAACGTCTATAACTCTCTCCAGAAGTAAGATTTACCCGTGATTCTTATTGCGTTGGATTTCTAACTCAAATATCTACCCTACAAAAAGTTCAAATGGAAGAAACTACTTTTGAGTCAACCTCTAGGTGTTTGTCAAGTTGATTTCCACAACCGTCCCCTCTTATGTAGGGATCGGGGGTGAACGTCGGGTTTTTCATTGAGTGTAGCATTTTTTAACACTAGAGTCAATTATGAATCAATCCATATGATCATATATGCCTAATCCGTCCACTTTTGAAAAAATCAAATTTTTTAACCCGCCCAAAGGGGTACCCCTTTGGCTGGTGGCCAGATTTGGCCCCGTTTTCTGGCAGCCGTCAGTAAAACGGCTATAACTCTCTCTAGAAGTAAGATTTACTCGTGAATCTTGTTGCGTTGGATTTCTAACTCAAATATCTACCCTAAAAAAAGTTCAAATGGAAGAATCTCCTTTTGAGTCAACCTCTAGGTGATTATCAAGTTGATTTCCACAACCATCGCCTCTTATGTAGGGATCGGAGTGAACGTCGGGTTTTTCATTGAGTGTAGCATTTTTTAACACTAGAGTCAATTATGAATCAATCCATATGATCATATATGCCTAATCCGTCCACTTTTGAAAAAATCAAATTTTTTAGCCCGCCCAAAGGGGTTCCCCTTTGGCCGGTGGCCAGATTTGGCCACGTTTTCTGGCAGCCGTCAGTAAAACGGCTATAACTCTCTCCAGAAGTAAGATTTACCCGTGAATCTTGTTGCGTTGGATTCCTAACTCAAACATCTACCCTACAAAAAGTTCAAATGGAAAAACTCCTTTTGAGTCAACCTCTAGGTGATTATCAAGTTGATTTCCACAACCGTCGCCTCTTATGTAGGGATCGGGGTGAACGTCGGATTATTCATAGAGTCTAGCATTTTTGAACACTAGAGTCTATTATGAATCAATCCATATGATCATATATGCCTAATCCGTCCACTTTTGAAAAAATCAAATTTTTGAGCCCGCCCAAAGGGGTACCCCTTTGGCCGGTGGCCAGATTTGGCCCCGTTTTCTGGCAACCGTCAGTAAAACGGTTATAACTCTCTCCAGAAGTAAGATTTACTCGTGATTCTTGTTGCGTTAGATTTCTAACTCAATTATCTACCCTACAAAAAGTTCAAATGGAAGAAACTCCTTTTGAGTCAACCTCTAGGTGATTATCAAGTTGATTTCCACAACTATCGCGTCTTATGTAGGGATCGGGGTGAACGTCGGGTTTTTCATTGAGTGTAGCATTTTTTAACACTAGAGTCAATTATGAATCAATCCATATGATCATATATGCCTAATCCGTCCACTTTTGAAAAAATCAAATTTTTGAGCCCGCCCAAAGGGGTACCCCTTTGGCCGATGGCTAGATTTGGCCCCGTTTTCTGGCAGCCGTCAGTAAACCGGCTATAACTCTCTCCAGAAGTAAGATTTACCCGTGATTCTTGTTGCGTTGGATTCCTAACTCAAATATCTACCCTACCAAAAGTTAAAATGGAATAAACTCCTTTTGAGTCAACCTCTAGGTGATTATCAAGTTAATTTCCAAAACCGTCGCCTCTTATGTAGGGATCGGGGTGAACGTCGGATTTTTCATAGAGTCTAGCATTTTTGAACACTAGATTCTATTATGAATCAATCCATATGATCATATAGGCCTAATCCGTCCACTTTTGAAAAAATCAAATTTTTGAGCCCGCCCAAAGGGGTACGTACCCCTTTGGCCGGAGGCCAGATTTGGTCCCGTTTTCTGGCAGCCGTCAGTAAAACGTCTATAACTCTCTCCAGAAGTAAGATTTACCTGTGATTCTTATTGCGTTGGATTTCTAACTCAAATATCTACCCTACAAAAAGTTCAAATGGAAGAAACTTCTTTTGAGTCAACCTCTAGGTGATTATCAAGTTGATTTCCACAACCGTCGCCTCTTATGTAGGGATCGGGGTGAACGTCGGATTTTTTTATTGAGTCTAGTATTTTTTAACACAAGAGTCAATTATCAATCAATCCATATGATCATATATGCCTAATCCGTCCACTTTTGAAAAAATCAAATTTTTGAGCCCGCCCAAAGGGGTACCCCTTTGGCCGGTGGCCAGATTTGGCCCCGTTTTCTGGCAGCCGTCAGTAAAACGGCTATAACTCTCTCCAGAAGTAAGATTTACCCGTGATTTTTGTTGCGATGGATTTCTAACTCAAATATCTACCCTACAAAAAGTTCAAATGGAAGAAACTCCTTTTGAGTCAACCTATAGGTGATTATCAAGTTGATTTCCACAACCGTCGCCTCTTATGTAGGGATCCGGATGAACGTCGGGTTTTTCATTGAGTCTAGCATTTTTTAACACTAGAGTCAATTATGAATCAATCCATATGATCATATATGCCTAATCCGTCCACTTTTGAAAAAATCAAATTTTTGAGCCCGCCCAAAGGGGTACCCCTTTGGCCGGTGGCCAGATTTGACCCCGTTTTCTGGCAGCCGTCAGTAAAACGGCTATAACTCTCTCTAGAAGTAAGATTTACCCATGATTCTTGTTGCGTTGGATTCCTAACTCAAATATCTACCCTACCAAAAGTTCAAATGGAATAAACTCCTTTTGAGTCAACCTCTAGGTGATTATGAAGTTGATTTCCACAACCGTCGCCTCTTATGTAGGGATCGGGGTGAACGTCGGATTTATCATAGAGTCTAGCATTTTTGAACACTAGAGTCTATTATGAATCAATCCATATGATCATATATGCCTAATCCGTCCACTTTTAAAAAAATCAAATTTTTGAGCCCGCCCAAAGGGTTACCCCTTTGGCCGGTGGTCAGATTTGGCCCCGTTTTCTGGCAGCCGTCAGTAAAACGTCTATAACTCTCTCTAGAAGTAAGATTTACCCGTGATTCTTATTGCGTTGGATTTATAACTCAAATATCTACCCTACAAAAAGTTCAAATGGAAGAAACTACTTTTGAGTCAACCTCTAGGTGTTTGTCAAGTTGATTTCCACAACCGTCCCCTCTTATGTAGGGATCGGGGTGAACGTCGGGTTTTTCATTGAGTGTAGCATTTTTTAACACTAGAGTCAATTATGAATCAATCCATATGATCATATATGCCTAATCCGTCCACTTTTGAAAAAATCAAATTTTTTAACCCGCCCAAAGGGGTACCACTTTGGCTGGTGGCCAGATTTGGCCCCGTTTTCTGGCAGCCGTCAGTAAAACGGCTATAACTCTCTCTAGAAGTAAGATTTACTCGTGAATCTTGTTGCGTTGGATTTCTAACTCAAATATCTACCCTAAAAAAAGTTCAAATGGAAGAATCTCCTTTTGAGTCAACCTCTAGGTGATTATCAAGTTGATTTCCACAACCATCGCCTCTTATGTAGGGATCGGAGTGAACGTCGGGTTTTTCATTGAGTGTAGCATTTTTTAACACTAGAGTCAATTATGAATCAATCCATATGATCATATATGCCTAATCCGTCCACTTTTGAAAAAATCAAATTTTTTAGCCCGCCCAAAGGGGTTCCCCTTTGGCCGGTGGCCAGATTTGGCCACGTTTTCTGGCAGCCGTCAGTAAAACGGCTATAACTCTCTCCAGAAGTAAGATTTACCCGTGAATCTTGTTGCGTTGGATTCCTAACTCAAACATCTACCCTACAAAAAGTTCAAATGGAAAAACTCCTTTTGAGTCAACCTCTAGGTGATTATCAAGTTAATTTCCACAACCGTCGCCTCTTATGTAGGGATCGGGGTGAACGTCGGATTATTCATAGAGTCTAGCATTTTTGAACACTAGAGTCTATTATGAATCAATCCATATGATCATATATGCCTAATCCGTCCACTTTTGAAAAAATCAAATTTTTGAGCCCGCCCAAAGGGGTACCCCTTTGGCCGGTGGCCAGATTTGGCCCCGTTTTCTGGCAACCGTCAGTAAAACGGTTATAACTCTCTCCAGAAGTAAGATTTACCCGTGATTCTTGTTGCGTTAGATTTCTAACTCAATTATCTACCCTACAAAAAGTTCAAATGGAAGAAACTCCTTTTGAGTCAACCTCTAGGTGATTATCAAGTTGATTTCCACAACTATCGCGTCTTATGTAGGGATCGGGGTGAACGTCGGGTTTTTCATTGAGTGTAGCATTTTTTAACACTAGAGTCAATTATGAATCAATCCATATGATCATATATGCCTAATCCGTCCACTTTTGAAAAAATCAAATTTTTGAGCCCGCCCAAAGGGGTACCCCTTTGGCCGATGGCTAGATTTGGCCCCGTTTTCTGGCAGCCGTCAGTAAACCGGCTATAACTCTCTCCAGAAGTAAGATTTACCCGTGATTCTTGTTGCGTTGGATTCCTAACTCAAATATCTACCCTACCAAAAGTTAAAATGGAATAAACTCCTTTTGAGTCAACCTCTAGGTGATTATCAAGTTAATTTCCAAAACCGTCGCCTCTTATGTAGGGATCGGGGTGAACGTCGGATTTTTCATAGAGTCTAGCATTTTTGAACACTAGATTCTATTATGAATCAATCCATATGATCATATAGGCCTAATCCGTCCACTTTTGAAAAAATCAAATTTTTGAGCCCGCCCAAAGGGGTACGTACCCCTTTGGCCGGAGGCCAGATTTGGCCCCGTTTTCTGGCAGCCGTCAGTAAAACGTCTATAACTCTCTCCAGAAGTAAGATTTACCTGTGATTCTTATTGCGTTGGATTTCTAACTCAAATATCTACCCTACAAAAAGTTCAAATGGAAGAAACTTCTTTTGAGTCAACCTCTAGGTGATTATCAAGTTGATTTCCACAACCGTCGCCTCTTATGTAGGGATCGGGGTGAACGTCGGATTTTTTATTGAGTCTAGTATTTTTTAACACAAGAGTCAATTATGAATCAATCCATATGATCATATATGCCTAATCCGTCCACTTTTGAAAAAATCAAATTTTTGAGCCCGCCCAAAGGGGTACCCCTTTGGCCGGTGGCCAGATTTGGCCCCGTTTTCTGGCAGCCGTCAGTAAAACGGCTATAACTCTCTCCAGAAGTAAGATTTACCCGTGATTTTTGTTGCGATGGATTTCTAACTCAAATATCTACCCTACAAAAAGTTCAAATGGAAGAAACTCCTTTTGAGTCAACCTATAGGTGATTATCAAGTTGATTTCCACAACCGTCGCCTCTTATGTAGGGATCCGGATGAACGTCGGGTTTTTCATTGAGTCTAGCATTTTTTAACACTAGAGTCAATTATGAATCAATCCATATGATCATATATACCTAATCCGTCCACTTTTGAAAAAATCAAATTTTTGAGCCCGCCCAAAGGGGTACCCCTTTGGCCGGTGGCCAGATTTGACCCCGTTTTCTGGCAGCCGTCAGTAAAACGGCTATAACTCTCTCTAGAAGTAAGATTTACCCGTGATTCTTGTTGCGTTGGATTCCTAACTCAAATATCTACCCTACCAAAAGTTCAAATGGAATAAACTCCTTTTGAGTCAACCTCTAGGTGATTATGAAGTTGATTTCCACAACCGTCGCCTATTATGTAGGGATCGGGGTGAACGTCGGATTTATCATAGAGTCTAGCATTTTTGAACACTAGAGTCTATTATGAATCAATCCATATGATCATATATGCCTAATCCGTCCACTTTTAAAAAAATCAAATTTTTGAGCCCGCCCAAAGGGGTACCCTTTTGGCCGGTGGTCAGATTTGGCCCCGTTTTCTGGCAGCCGTCAGTAAAACGTCTATAACTCTCTCCAGAAGTAAGATTTACCCGTGATTCTTATTGCGTTGGATTTATAACTCAAATATCTACCCTACAAAAAGTTCAAATGGAAGAAACTACTTTTGAGTCAACCTCTAGGTGTTTGTCAAGTTGATTTCCACAACCGTCCCCTCTTATGTAGGGATCGGGGTGAACGTCGGGTTTTTCATTGAGTGTAGCATTTTTTAACACTAGAGTCAATTATGAATCAATCCATATGATCATATATGCCTAATCCGTCCACTTTTGAAAAAATCAAATTTTTTAACCCGCCCAAAGGGGTACCCCTTTGGCTGGTGGCCAGATTTGGCCCCGTTTTCTGGCAGCCGTCAGTAAAACGGCTATAACTCTCTCTAGAAGTAAGATTTACTCGTGAATCTTGTTGCGTTGGATTTCTAACTCAAATATCTACCCTAAAAAAAGTTCAAATGGAAGAATCTCCTTTTGAGTCAACCTCTAGGTGATTATCAAGTTGATTTCCACAACCATCGCCTCTTATGTAGGGATCGGAGTGAACGTCGGGTTTTTCATTGAGTGTAGCATTTTTTAACACTAGAGTCAATTATGAATCAATCCATATGATCATATATGCCTAATCCGTCCACTTTTGAAAAAATCAAATTTTTTAGCCCGCCCAAAGGGGTTCCCCTTTGGCCGGTGGCCAGATTTGGCCCCGTTTTCTGGCAGCCGTCAGTAAAACGGCTATAACTCTCTCCAGAAGTAAGATTTACCCGTGATTTTTGTTGCGATGGATTTCTAACTCAAATATCTACCCTACAAAAAGTTCAAATGGAAGAAACTCCTTTTGAGTCAACCTATAGGTGATTATCAAGTTGATTTCCACAACCGTCGCCTCTTATGTAGGGATCCGGATGAACGTCGGGTTTTTCATTGAGTCTAGCATTTTTTAACACTAGAGTCAATTATGAATCAATCCATATGATCATATATACCTAATCCGTCCACTTTTGAAAAAATCAAATTTTTGAGCCCGCCCAAAGGGGTACCCCTTTGGCCGGTGGCCAGATTTGACCCCGTTTTCTGGCAGCCGTCAGTAAAACGGCTATAACTCTCTCTAGAAGTAAGATTTACCCGTGATTCTTGTTGCGTTGGATTCCTAACTCAAATATCTACCCTACCAAAAGTTCAAATGGAATAAACTCCTTTTGAGTCAACCTCTAGGTGATTATGAAGTTGATTTCCACAACCGTCGCCTATTATGTAGGGATCGGGGTGAACGTCGGATTTATCATAGAGTCTAGCATTTTTGAACACTAGAGTCTATTATGAATCAATCCATATGATCATATATGCCTAATCCGTCCACTTTTAAAAAAATCAAATTTTTGAGCCCGCCCAAAGGGGTACCCTTTTGGCCGGTGGTCAGATTTGGCCCCGTTTTCTGGCAGCCGTCAGTAAAACGTCTATAACTCTCTCCAGAAGTAAGATTTACCCGTGATTCTTATTGCGTTGGATTTATAACTCAAATATCTACCCTACAAAAAGTTCAAATGGAAGAAACTACTTTTGAGTCAACCTCTAGGTGTTTGTCAAGTTGATTTCCACAACCGTCCCCTCTTATGTAGGGATCGGGGTGAACGTCGGGTTTTTCATTGAGTGTAGCATTTTTTAACACTAGAGTCAATTATGAATCAATCCATATGATCATATATGCCTAATCCGTCCACTTTTGAAAAAATCAAATTTTTTAACCCGCCCAAAGGGGTACCCCTTTGGCTGGTGGCCAGATTTGGCCCCGTTTTCTGGCAGCCGTCAGTAAAACGGCTATAACTCTCTCTAGAAGTAAGATTTACTCGTGAATCTTGTTGCGTTGGATTTCTAACTCAAATATCTACCCTAAAAAAAGTTCAAATGGAAGAATCTCCTTTTGAGTCAACCTCTAGGTGATTATCAAGTTGATTTCCACAACCATCGCCTCTTATGTAGGGATCGGAGTGAACGTCGGGTTTTTCATTGAGTGTAGCATTTTTTAACACTAGAGTCAATTATGAATCAATCCATATGATCATATATGCCTAATCCGTCCACTTTTGAAAAAATCAAATTTTTTAGCCCGCCCAAAGGGGTTCCCCTTTGGCCGGTGGCCAGATTTGGCCCCGTTTTCTGGCAGCCGTCAGTAAAACGGCTATAACTCTCTCCAGAAGTAAGATTTACCCGTGAATCTTGTTGCGTTGGATTCCTAACTCAAACATCTACCCTACAAAAAGTTCAAATGGAAAAACTCCTTTTGAGTCAACCTCTAGGTGATTATCAAGTTGATTTCCACAACCGTCGCCTCTTATGTAGGGATCGGGGTGAACGTCGGATTATTCATAGAGTCTAGCATTTTTGAACACTAGAGTCTATTATGAATCAATCCATATGATCATATATGCCTAATCCGTCCACTTTTGAAAAAATCAAATTTTTGAGCCCGCCCAAAGGGGTACCCCTTTGGCCGGTGGCCAGATTTGGCCCCGTTTTCTGGCAGCCGTCAGTAAAACGGTTATAACTCTCTCCAGAAGTAAGATTTACCCGTGATTCTTGTTGCGTTAGATTTCTAACTCAATTATCTACCCTACAAAAAGTTCAAATGGAAGAAACTCCTTTTGAGTCAACCTCTAGGTGATTATCAAGTTGATTTCCACAACTATCGCGTCTTATGTAGGGATCGGGGTGAACGTCGGGTTTTTCATTGAGTGTAGCATTTTTTAACACTAGAGTCAATTATGAATCAATCCATATGATCATATATGCCTAATCCGTCCACTTTTGAAAAAATCAAATTTTTGAGCCCGCCCAAAGGGGTACCCCTTTGGCCGATGGCTAGATTTGGCCCCGTTTTCTGGCAGCCGTCAGTAAACCGGCTATAACTCTCTCCAGAAGTAAGATTTACCCGTGATTCTTGTTGCGTTGGATTCCTAACTCAAATATCTACCCTACCAAAAGTTAAAATGGAATAAACTCCTTTTGAGTCAACCTCTAGGTGATTATCAAGTTAATTTCCAAAACCGTCGCCTCTTATGTAGGGATCGGGGTGAACGTCGGATTTTTCATAGAGTCTAGCATTTTTGAACACTAGATTCTATTATGAATCAATCCATATGATCATATAGGCCTAATCCGTCCACTTTTGAAAAAATCAAATTTTTGAGCCCGCCCAAAGGGGTACGTACCCCTTTGGCCGGAGGCCAGATTTGGCCCCGTTTTCTGGCAGCCGTCAGTAAAACGTCTATAACTCTCTCCAGAAGTAAGATTTACCTGTGATTCTTATTGCGTTGGATTTCTAACTCAAATATCTACCCTACAAAAAGTTCAAATGGAAGAAACTCCTTTTGAGTCAACCTCTAGGTGATTATCAAGTTGATTTCCACAACCGTCGCCTCTTATGTAGGGATCGGGGTGAACGTCGGATTTTTTATTGAGTCTAGTATTTTTTAACACAAGAGTCAATTATCAATCAATCCATATGATCATATATGCCTAATCTGTCCACTTTTGAAAAAATCAAATTTTTGAGCCCGCCCAAAGGGGTACCCCTTTGGCCGGTGGCCAGATTTGGCCCCGTTTTATGGCAGCCGTCAGTAAAACGGCTATAACTCTCTCCAGAAGTAAGATTTACCCGTGATTTTTGTTGCGATGGATTTCTAACTCAAATATCTACCCTACAAAAAGTTCAAATGGAAGAAACTCCTTTTGAGTCAACCTATAGGTGATTATCAAGTTGATTTCCACAACCGTCGCCTCTTATGTAGGGATCCGGATGAACGTCGGGTTTTTCATTGAGTCTAGCATTTTTTAACACTAGAGTCAATTATGAATCAATCCATATGATCATATATGCCTAATCCGTCCACTTTTGAAAAAATCAAATTTTTGAGCCCGCCCAAAGGGGTACCCCTTTGGCCGGTGGCCAGATTTGACCCCGTTTTCTGGCAGCCGTCAGTAAAACGGCTATAACTCTCTCCAGAAGTAAGATTTACCCGTGATTCTTGTTGCGTTGGATTCCTAACTCAAATATCTACCCTACCAAAAGTTCAAATGGAATAAACTCCTTTTGAGTCAACCTCTAGGTGATTATGAAGTTGATTTCCACAACCGTCGCCTCTTATGTAGGGATCGGGGTGAACGTCGGATTTATCATAGAGTCTAGCATTTTTGAACACTAGAGTCTATTATGAATCAATCCATATGATCATATATGCCTAATCCGTCCACTTTTAAAAAAATCAAATTTTTGAGCCCGCCCAAAGGGGTACCCCTTTGGCCGGTGGTCAGATTTGGCCCCGTTTTCTGGCAGCCGTCAGTAAAACGTCTATAACTCTCTCCAGAAGTAAGATTTACCCGTGATTCTTATTGCGTTGGATTTCTAACTCAAATATCTACCCTACAAAAGTTCAAATGGAAGAAACTACTTTTGAGTCAACCTCTAGGTGTTTGTCAAGTTGATTTCCACAACCGTCCCCTCTTATGTAGGGATCGGGGTGAACGTCGGGTTTTTCATTGAGTGTAGCATTTTTTAACACTAGAGTCAATTATGAATCAATCCATATGATCATATATGCCTAATCCGTCCACTTTTGAAAAAATCAAATTTTTTAACCCGCCCAAAGGGGTACCCCTTTGGCTGGTGGCCAGATTTGGCCCCGTTTTCTGGCAGCCGTCAGTAAAACGGCTATAACTCTCTCTAGAAGTAAGATTTACTCGTGAATCTTGTTGCGTTGGATTTCTAACTCAAATATCTACCCTAAAAAAAGTTCAAATGGAAGAATCTCCTTTTGAGTCAACCTCTAGGTGATTATCAAGTTGATTTCCACAACCATCGCCTCTTATGTAGGGATCGGAGTGAACGTCGGGTTTTTCATTGAGTGTAGCATTTTTTAACACTAGAGTCAATTATGAATCAATCCATATGATCATATATGCCTAATCCGTCCACTTTTGAAAAAATCAAATTTTTTAGCCCGCCCAAAGGGGTTCCCCTTTGGCCGGTGGCCAGATTTGGCCCCGTTTTCTGGCAGCCGTCAGTAAAACGGCTATAACTCTCTCCAGAAGTAAGATTTACCCGTGAATCTTGTTGCGTTGGATTCCTAACTCAAACATCTACCCTCAAAAAAGTTCAAATGGAAAAACTCCTTTTGAGTCAACCTCTAGGTGATTATCAAGTTGATTTCCACAACCGTCGCCTCTTATGTAGGGATCGGGGTGAACGTCGGATTATTCATAGAGTCTAGCATTTTTGAACACTAGAGTCTATTATGAATCAATCCATATGATCATATATGCCTAATCCGTCCACTTTTGAAAAAATCAAATTTTTGAGCCCGCCCAAAGGGGTACCCCTTTGGCCGGTGGCCAGATTTGGCCCCGTTTTCTGGCAGCCGTCAGTAAAACGGTTATAACTCTCTCCAGAAGTAAGATTTACCCGTGATTCTTGTTGCGTTAGATTTCTAACTCAATTATCTACCCTACAAAAAGTTCAAATGGAAGAAACTCCTTTTGAGTCAACCTCTAGGTGATTATCAAGTTGATTTCCACAACTATCGCGTCTTATGTAGGGATCGGGGTGAACGTCGGGTTTTTCATTGAGTGTAGCATTTTTTAACACTAGAGTCAATTATGAATCAATCCATATGATCATATATGCCTAATCCGTCCACTTTTGAAAAAATCAAATTTTTGAGCCCGCCCAAAGGGGTACCCCTATGGCCGATGGCTAGATTTGGCCCCGTTTTCTGGCAGCCGTCAGTAAACCGGCTATAACTCTCTCCAGAAGTAAGATTTACCCGTGATTCTTGTTGCGTTGGATTCCTAACTCAAATATCTACCCTACCAAAAGTTAAAATGGAATAAACTCCTTTTGAGTCAACCTCTAGGTGATTATCAAGTTAATTTCCAAAACCGTCGCCTCTTATGTAGGGATCGGGGTGAACGTCGGATTTTTCATAGAGTCTAGCATTTTTGAACACTAGATTCTATTATGAATCAATCCATATGATCATATAGGCCTAATCCGTCCACTTTTGAAAAAATCAAATTTTTGAGCCCGCCCAAAGGGGTACGTACCCCTTTGGCCGGAGGCCAGATTTGGCCCCGTTTTCTGGCAGCCGTCAGTAAAACGTCTATAACTCTCTCCAGAAGTAAGATTTACCTGTGATTCTTATTGCGTTGGATTTCTAACTCAAATATCTACCCTACAAAAAGTTCAAATGGAAGAAACTCCTTTTGAGTCAACCTCTAGGTGATTATCAAGTTGATTTCCACAACCGTCGCCTCTTATGTAGGGATCGGGGTGAACGTCGGATTTTTTATTGAGTCTAGTATTTTTTAACACAAGAGTCAATTATCAATCAATCCATATGATCATATATGCCTAATCCGTCCACTTTTGAAAAAATCAAATTTTTGAGCCCGCCCAAAGGGGTACCCCTTTGGCCGGTGGCCAGATTTGGCCCCGTTTTCTGGCAGCCGTCAGTAAAACGGCTATAACTCTCTCCAGAAGTAAGATTTACCCGTGATTTTTGTTGCGATGGATTTCTAACTCAAATATCTACCCTACAAAAAGTTCAAATGGAAGAAACTCCTTTTGAGTCAACCTATAGGTGATTATCAAGTTGATTTCCACAACCGTCGCCTCTTATGTAGGGATCCGGATGAACGTCGGGTTTTTCATTGAGTCTAGCATTTTTTAACACTAGAGTCAATTATGAATCAATCCATATGATCATATATGCCAAATCCGTTCACTTTTGAAAAAATCAAATTTTTGAGCCCGCCCAAAGGGTTACCCCTTTGGCCGGTTGCCAGATTTGGCCCCGTTTTCTGGCAGCCGTCAGTAAAACAGCTATAACTCTCTCCAGAAGTAAGATTTACCCGTGATTCTTGTTACGTTAGATTTCTAACTCAAATATCTACCCTACAAAAAGTTCAAATGGAAGAAACTCCTTTTGAGTCAACCTCTAGGTGTTTGTCAAGTTGATTTCCACAACCGTCCCCTCTTATGTAGGGATTGGGGTGAACGTCGGGTTTTTCATTGAGTGTAGAATTTTTTAACACTAGAGTCAATTATGAATCAATCTATATGATCATATATGCCTAATCCGTCCACTTTTGAAAAAATCAAATTTTTTAGCCCGCCCAAAGGGTACCCCTTTGGCCGGTGGCCAGATTTGGCCCCGTTTTCTGGCAGCCATCAGTAAAACGGCTATAACTCTCTCCAGAAGTAAGATTTACCCGTGAATCTTTCTGCGTTGGATTTCTAACTCAAATATCTACCCTACAAAAAGTTCAAATGGAAGAAACTCCTTTTGAGTCAACCTCTAGGTTATTATCAAGTTGATTTCCACAACCATCGCCTCTTATGTAGGGATCGGAGTGAACGTCGGGTTTTTCATTGAGTGTAGCATTTTTTAACACTAGAGTCAATTATGAATCAATCCATATGATCATATATGCCTAATCCGTTCACTTTTGAAAAAATCAAATTTTTGAGCCCGCCCAAAGGGGTTCCCCTTTGGCCGGTGGCCAGATTTGGCCCCGTTTTCTGGCAGCCGTCAGTAAAACGGCTATAACTCTCTCCAGAAGTAAGATTTACCCGTGAATCTTGTTGCGTTGGATTCCTAACTCAAACATCTACCCTACAAAAAGTTCAAATGGAAAAACTCCTTTTGAGTCAACCTCTAGGTGATTATCAAGTTGATTTCCACAACCGTCGCCTCTTATGTAGGGATCGGGGTGAACGTCGGATTATTCATAGAGTCTAGCATTTTTGAACACTAGAGTCTATTATGAATCAATCCATATGATCATATATGCCTAATCCGTCCACTTTTGAAAAAATCAAATTTTTGAGCCCGCCCAAAGGGGTACCCCTTTGGCCGGTGGCCAGATTTGGCCCCGTTTTCTGGCAGCCGTCAGTAAAACGGTTATAACTCTCTCCAGAAGTAAGATTTACCCGTGATTCTTGTTGCGTTAGATTTCTAACTCAATTATCTACCCTACAAAAAGTTCAAATGGAAGAAACTCCTTTTGAGTCAACCTCTAGGTGATTATCAAGTTGATTTCCACAACTATCGCGTCTTATGTAGGGATCGGGGTGAACGTCGGGTTTTTCATTGAGTGTAGCATTTTTTAACACTAGAGTCAATTATGAATCAATCCATATGATCATATATGCCTAATCCGTCCACTTTTGAAAAAATCAAATTTTTGAGCCCGCCCAAAGGGGTACCCCTATGGCCGATGGCTAGATTTGGCCCCGTTTTCTGGCAGCCGTCAGTAAACCGGCTATAACTCTCTCCAGAAGTAAGATTTACCCGTGATTCTTGTTGCGTTGGATTCCTAACTCAAATATCTACCCTACCAAAAGTTAAAATGGAATAAACTCCTTTTGAGTCAACCTCTAGGTGATTATCAAGTTAATTTCCAAAACCGTCGCCTCTTATGTAGGGATCGGGGTGAACGTCGGATTTTTCATAGAGTCTAGCATTTTTGAACACTAGATTCTATTATGAATCAATCCATATGATCATATAGGCCTAATCCGTCCACTTTTGAAAAAATCAAATTTTTGAGCCCGCCCAAAGGGGTACGTACCCCTTTGGCCGGAGGCCAGATTTGGCCCCGTTTTCTGGCAGCCGTCAGTAAAACGTCTATAACTCTCTCCAGAAGTAAGATTTACCTGTGATTCTTATTGCGTTGGATTTCTAACTCAAATATCTACCCTACAAAAAGTTCAAATGGAAGAAACTCCTTTTGAGTCAACCTCTAGGTGATTATCAAGTTGATTTCCACAACCGTCGCCTCTTATGTAGGGATCGGGGTGAACGTCGGATTTTTTATTGAGTCTAGTATTTTTTAACACAAGAGTCAATTATCAATCAATCCATATGATCATATATGCCTAATCCGTCCACTTTTGAAAAAATCAAATTTTTGAGCCCGCCCAAAGGGGTACCCCTTTGGCCGGTGGCCAGATTTGGCCCCGTTTTCTGGCAGCCGTCAGTAAAACGGCTATAACTCTCTCCAGAAGTAAGATTTACCCGTGATTTTTGTTGCGATGGATTTCTAACTCAAATATCTACCCTACAAAAAGTTCAAATGGAAGAAACTCCTTTTGAGTCAACCTATAGGTGATTATCAAGTTGATTTCCACAACCGTCGCCTCTTATGTAGGGATCCGGATGAACGTCGGGTTTTTCATTGAGTCTAGCATTTTTTAACACTAGAGTCAATTATGAATCAATCCATATGATCATATATGCCAAATCCGTTCACTTTTGAAAAAATCAAATTTTTGAGCCCGCCCAAAGGGGTACCCCTTTGGCCGGTTGCCAGATTTGGCCCCGTTTTCTGGCAGCCGTCAGTAAAACAGCTATAACTCTCTCCAGAAGTAAGATTTACCCGTGATTCTTGTTACGTTAGATTTCTAACTCAAATATCTACCCTACAAAAAGTTCAAATGGAAGAAACTCCTTTTGAGTCAACCTCTAGGTGTTTGTCAAGTTGATTTCCACAACCGTCCCCTCTTATGTAGGGATTGGGGTGAACGTCGGGTTTTTCATTGAGTGTAGAATTTTTTAACACTAGAGTCAATTATGAATCAATCTATATGATCATATATGCCTAATCCGTCCACTTTTGAAAAAATCAAATTTTTTAGCCCGCCCAAAGGGTACCCCTTTGGCCGGTGGCCAGATTTGGCCCCGTTTTCTGGCAGCCATCAGTAAAACGGCTATAACTCTCTCCAGAAGTAAGATTTACCCGTGAATCTTTCTGCGTTGGATTTCTAACTCAAATATCTACCCTACAAAAAGTTCAAATGGAAGAAACTCCTTTTGAGTCAACCTCTAGGTTATTATCAAGTTGATTTCCACAACCATCGCCTCTTATGTAGGGATCGGAGTGAACGTCGGGTTTTTCATTGAGTGTAGCATTTTTTAACACTAGAGTCAATTATGAATCAATCCATATGATCATATATGCCTAATCCGTTCACTTTTGAAAAAATCAAATTTTTGAGCCCGCCCAAAGGGGTACCCCTTTGGCCGTTGGCCAGATTTGGCCCCGTTTTCTGGCAGCCGTCAGTAAAACGGCTATAACTCTCTCCAGAAGTAAGATTTACCCGTGATTCTTGTTGCGTTGGATTCCTAACTCAAATATCTACCCTACCAAAAGTTAAAATAGAATAAACTCCTTTTGAGTCAACCTCTAGGTGATTATCAAGTTGATTTCCAAAACCGTCGCCTCTTATGTAGGGATCGGGGTGAACGTCGGATTTTTCATAGAGTCTAGCATTTTTGAACACTAGAGTCTATTATGAATCAATCCATATGATCATATAGGCCTAATCCGTCCACTTTTGAAAAAATCAAATTTTTGAGCCCGCCCAAAGGGGTACGTACCCCTTTGGCCGGAGGCCAGATTTTGCCCCGTTTTCTG
Organism: Perilla frutescens; assembly: GCA_026008535.1. NCBI lineage: Eukaryota > Viridiplantae > Streptophyta > Magnoliopsida > Lamiales > Lamiaceae > Perilla > Perilla frutescens. Next base: position 61,878,408 of record BRKX01000016.1, read on the forward strand.
GCAGCCGTCAGTAAAACGTCTATAACTCTCTCCAGAAGTAAGATTTACCTGTGATTCTTATTGCGTTGGATTTCTAACTCAAATATCTACCCTACAAAAAGTTCAAATGGAAGAAACTCCTTTTGAGTCAACCTCTAGGTGATTATCAAGTTGATTTCCACAACCGTCGCCTCTTATGTAGGGATCGGGGTGAACGTCGGATTTTTCATAGAGTCTAGCATTTTTGAACACTAGAGTCTATTATGAATCAATCCATATGATCATATATGCCTAATCCGTCCACTTTTGAAAAAATCAAATTTTTGAGCCCGCCCAAAGGGGTACCCCTTTGGCCGATGGCTAGATTTGGCCCCGTTTTCTGGCAGCCGTCAGTAAACCGGCTATAACTCTCTCCAGAAGTAAGATTTACCCGTGATTCTTGTTGCGTTGGATTCCTAACTCAAATATCTACCCTACCAAAAGTTAAAATGGAATAAACTCCTTTTGAGACAACCTCTAGGTGATTATCAAGTTGATTTCCACAACTGTCGCGTCTTATGTAGGGATCGGGGTGAACGTCGGGTTTTTCATTGAGTGTAGCATTTTTTAACACTAGAGTCAATTATGAATCAATCCATATGATCATATATGCCTAATCCGTCCACTTTTGAAAAAATCAAATTTTTGAGCCCGCCCAAAGGGGTACCCTTTGGCCGGTTGCCAGATTTGGCCCCGTTTTCTGGCAGCCGTCAGTAAACTGGCTATAACTATCTCCAGAAGTAAGATTTACCCGTGATTCTTGTTGCGTTGGATTCCTAACTCAAATATCTACCCTACCAATAGTTAAAATGGAATAAACTCCTTTTGAGTCAACCTCAAGGTGATTATCAAGTTGATTTCCGAAACCGTCGCCTCTTATGTAGGGATCGGGGTGAACGTCGGATTTTTCATAGAGTCTAGCATTTTTGAACACTAGAGTCTATTATGAATCAATCCATATGATCATATAGGCCTAATCCGTCTACTTTTGAAAAAATCAAATTTTTGAGCCCGCCCAAAGGGGTACCCCTTTGGCCGAAGGCCAGATTTGGCCCCGTTTTCTGGCAGCCGTCAGTAAAACGACTATAACTCTCTCCAGAAGTAAGATTTACCCGTGATTCTTGTTACGTTAGATTTCTAACTCAAATATCTACCCTACAAAAAGTTCAAATGGAAGAAACTCCTTTTGAATCAACCTCTAGGTGATTATCAAGTTGATTTCCACAACCGTCGCTTCTTATGTAGGGATCGGGGTGAACGTCGGGTTTTTCATTGAGTCTAGCATTTTTTAACACAAGAGTCAATTATGAATCAATCCATATGATCATATATGCCAAATCCGTTCACTTTTGAAAAAATCAAATTTTTGAGCCCGCCCAAAGGGGTACCCTTTGGCCGGTTGCCAGATTTTGCCCCGTTTTCTGGCAGCCGTCAGTAAAACGGCTATAACTCTCTCCAGAAGTAAGATTTACCCGTGATTCTTGTTACGTTAGATTTCTAACTCAAATATCTACCCTACAAAAAGTTCAAATGGAAGAAACTCCTTTTGAGTCAAGCTCTAGCTGATTATCAAGTTGATTTACACAACCGTCGCCTCTGACGTAGGGATCGGGGTGAACGTCGGGTTTTTCATTGAGTGTAGCATTTTTTAACACTACAGTCAATTATGAATCAATCAATATGATCATATATGCCTAATCCGTCCACTTTTGAAAAAATCAAATTTTTGAGCCCGCCCAAAGGGGTACCCCTTTGGCCGGTGGCCAGATTTGGCCTCGTTTTCTGGCAGCCGTCAGTAAAACGGCTATAACTCTCTCCAGAAGTAAGATTTACCCGTGATTTTTGTTGCGTTGGATTTCTAACTCAAATATCTACCCTACAAAAAGTTCAAATGGAGGAAACTCCTTTTGAGTCAACCTATAGGTGATTATCAAGTTGATTTCCACAACCGTCGACTCTTATGTAGGGATCCGGATGAACGTCGGGTTTTTCATTGAGTCTAGCATTTTTAACACTAGAGTCAATTATGAATCAATCCATATGATCATATATGCCAAATCCGTTCACTTTTGAAAAAATCAAATTTTTGAGCCCGCCCAAAGGGGTACCCCTTTGGCCGGTTGCCAGATTTGGCCCCGTTTTCTGGCAGCCGTCAGTAAAACGGCTATAACTCTCTCCAGAAGTAAGATTTACCCGTGATTCTTGTTACGTTAGATTTCTAACTCAAATATCTACCCTACAAAAAGTTCAAATGGAATAAACTCCTTTTGAGTCAACCTCTAGGTGATTATCAAGTTGATTTCCACAACCGTCGCCTCTTATGTAGGGATCGGGGTGAACGTCCGGTTTTTCATTGAGTGTAGCATTTTTTAACACTAGAGTCAATTATAAATCAATCTATATGATCATATATGCCTAATCCGTCCACTTTAAGAAAAAACAAATTTTTGAGCCCGCCCAAAGGGGTACCCCATTGGCCGGTGGCCAGATTTGGCCCCGTTTTCTGGCAGCCGTCAGTAAAACGGCTATAACTCTCTCCAGAAGTAAGATTTACCCGTGATTCTTGTTGTGTTGGATTTCTAACTCAAATATCTAACCTACAAAAAGTTAAAATGGAAGAAACTCCTTTTGAGTCAACCTCTAGCTGATTATCAAGTTAATTTACACAACCGTCGCCTCTGACGTAGGGATCGGGGTGAACGTCGGGTTTTTCATTGAGTGTAGCATTTTTTAACACTACAGTCAATTATGAATCAATCAATATGATCGTATATGCCTAATCCGTCCACTTTTGAAAAAATCAAATTTTTGAGCCCGCCCAAAGGGGTACCCCTTTGGCCGGTGGCCAGATTTGGCCCCGTTTTCTGGCAGCCGTCAGTAAAACGGCTATAACTCTCTCCAGAAGTAAGATTTACCCGTGATTCTTGTTGCGTTAGATTTCTAACTCAATTATCTACCCTTCAAAAAGTTCAAATGGAAGAAAATCCTTTTGAGTCAACCTCTAGGTGATTATCAAGTTGATTTCCACAACTGTCGCGTCTTATGTAGGGATCGGGGTGAACGTCGGGTTTTTCATTGAGTGTAGCATTTTTTAACACTAGAGTCAATTATGAATCAATCCATATGATCATATATGCCTAATCCGTCCACTTTTGAAAAAATCAAATTTTTGAGCCCGCCCAAAGGGGTACCCTTTGGCCGGTTGCCAGATTTGGCCCCGTTTTCTGGCAGCCGTCAGTAAACTGGCTATAACTATCTCCAGAAGTAAGATTTACCCGTGATTCTTGTTGCGTTGGATTCCTAACTCAAATATCTACCCTACCAATAGTTAAAATGGAATAAACTCCTTTTGAGTCAACCTCAAGGTGATTATCAAGTTGATTTCCGAAACCGTCGCCTCTTATGTAGGGATCGGGGTGAACGTCGGATTTTTCATAGAGTCTAGCATTTTTGAACACTAGAGTCTATTATGAATCAATCCATATGATCATATAGGCCTAATCCGTCCACTTTTGAAAAAATCAAATTTTTGAGCCCGCCAAAAGGGGTACCCCTTTGGCCGAAGGCCAGATTTGGCCCCGTTTTCTGGCAGCCGTCAGTAAAACGGCTATAACTCTCTCCAGAAGTAAGATTTACCCGTGATTCTTGTTACGTTAGATTTCTAACTCAAATATCTACCCTACAAAAAGTTCAAATGGAAGAAACTCCTTTTGAGTCAACCTCTAGGTGATTATCAAGTTGATTTCCACAACCGTCGCTTCTTATGTAGGGATCGGGGTGAACGTCGGGTTTTTCATTGAGTCTAGCATTTTTTAACACAAGAGTCAATTATGAATCAATCCATATGATCATATATGCCAAATCCGTTCACTTTTGAAAAAATCAAATTTTTGAGCCCGCCCAAAGGGGTACCCTTTGGCCGGTTGCCAGATTTGGCCCCGTTTTCTGGCAGCCGTCAGTAAAACGGCTATAACTCTCTCCAGAAGTAAGATTTACCCGTGATTCTTGTTACGTTAGATTTCTAACTCAAATATCTACCCTACAAAAAGTTCAAATGGAAGAAACTCCTTTTGAGTCAACCTCTAGCTGATTATCAAGTTGATTTACACAACCGTCGCCTCTGACGTAGGGATCGGGGTGAACGTCGGATTTTTCATTGAGTCTAGCATTTTTGAACACTAGAGTCCATTATGAATTAATCCATATGATCATATATGCATAATCCATCCACTTTTGAAAAAATCAAATTTTTGAGCCCGCCCAAAGGGGTACCCCTTTGGCCGGTGGCCAGATTTGGCCCCGTTTTCTGGCAGCCGTCAGTAAAACGGCTATAACTCTCTCCAGAAGTAAGATTTACCCGTGATTTTTTTTGCGTTGGATTTCTAACTCAAATATCTACCCTACAAAAAGTTCAAATGGAGGAAACTCCTTTTGAGTCAACCTATAGGTGATTATCAAGTTGATTTCCACAACCGTCGACTCTTATGTAGGGATCCGGATGAACGTCGGGTTTTTCATTGAGTCTAGCATTTTTAACACTAGAGTCAATTATGAATCAATCCATATGATCATATATGCCATATCCGTTCACTTTTGAAAAAATCAAATTTTTGAGCCCGCCCAAAGGGGTACCCCTTTGGCCGGTTGCCAGATTTGGCCCCGTTTTCTGGCAGCCGTCAGTAAAACGGCTATAACTCTCTCCAGAAGTAAGATTTACCCGTGATTCTTGTTACGTTAGATTTCTAACTCAAATATCTACCCTACAAAAAGTTCAAATGGAATAAACTCCTTTTGAGTCAACCTCTAGGTGATTATCAAGTTGATTTCCACAACCGTCGCCTCTTATGTAGGGATCGGGGTGAACGTCGGGTTTTTCATTGAGTGTAGCATTTTTTAACACTAGAGTCAATTATAAATCAATCTATATGATCATATATGCCTAATCCGTCCACTTTAAGAAAAAACAAATTTTTGAGCCCGCCCAAAGGGGTACCCCATTGGCCGGTGGCCAGATTTGTCCCCGTTTTCTGGCAGCCGTCAGTAAAACGGCTATAACTCTCTCCAGAAGTAAGATTTACCCGTGATTCTTGTTGTGTTGGATTTCTAACTCAAATATCTAACCTACAAAAAGTTAAAATGGAAGAAACTCCTTTTGAGTCAACCTCTAGCTGATTATCAAGTTGATTTACACAACCGTCGCCTCTGACGTAGGGATCGGGGTGAACGTTGGGTTTTTCATTGAGTGTAGCATTTTTTAACACTACAGTCAATTATGAATCAATCAATATGATCATATATGCCTAATCCGTCCACTTTTGAAAAAATCAAATTTTTGAGCCCGCCCAAAGGGGTACCCCTTTGGCCGGTGGCCAGATTTGACCCCGTTTTCTGGCAGCCGTCAGTAAAACGGCTATAACTCTCTCCAGAAGTAAGATTTACCCGTCAATCTTGTTGCGTTGGATTTCTAACTCAAATATCTACCCTACAAAAATTTCAACTGGAAGAAACTCCTTTTGAGTCAACCTCTAGGTGATTATCAAGTTGATTTCCACAACCGTCGCCACTTATGTAGGGATCGGGGTGAACGTCGGATTTTTCATTGAGTCTAGCATTTTTGAACACTAGAGTCCATTATGAATTAATCCATATGATCATATATGCATAATCCATCCACTTTTGAAAAAATCAAATTTTTGAGCCCGCCCAAAGGGGTACCCCTTTGGCCGGTGGCCAGATTTGGCCCCGTTTTCTGGCAGCCGTCAGTAAAACGGCTATAACTCTCTCTAGAAGTAAGCTTTACCCGTGATTCTTGTTGCGTTGGATTCCTAACTCAAATATCTACCCTACAAAAAGTTCAAATGGAAGAAACTCCTTTTGAGTCAACCTCTAGGTGATTATCAAGTTGATTTCCACAACCGTCGCCTCTTATGTAGGGATCGGGGTGAACGTCGGGTTTTTCATTGAGTCTAGCATTTTTTAACACAAGAGTCAATTATGAATCAATCCATATGATCATATATGCCTAATCCGTCCACTTTTGATAAAATCAAATTTTTGAGCCCGCCCAAAGGGGTACTCCTTTGGCCGGTGGCCAGATTTGGCCCCGTTTTCTGGCAGCCGTCAGTAAAACGGCTATAACTCTCTCCAGAAGTAAGATTTACCCGTGATTCTTGTTGCGTTGGATTTATAACTCAAATATTTAACCTACAAAAAGTTAAAATGGAAGAAACTCCTTTTGAGTCAACCTCTAGCTGATTATCAAGTTGATTTACACAACCGTCGCCTCTGACGTAGGGATCGGGGTGAACGTCGGGTTTTTCATTGAGTGTAGCATTTTTTAACACTACAGTCAATTATGAATCAATCCATATGATCATATATGCCTAATCCGTCCACTTTTGAAAAAATCAAATTTTTGAGCCCGCCCAAAGGGGTACCCCTTTGGCCGGTGGCCAGATTTCGCCCCGTTTTCTGGCAGCCGTCAGTAAAACGGCTATAACTCTCTCCAGAAGTAAGATTTACCCATGATTCTTGTTGCGTTGGATTTCTAACTCAAATATCTACCCTACAAAAAGTTCAAATGGAAGAAACTCCTTTTGAGTCAACCTCGAGGTGATTATCAAGTTGATTTCCACAACCGTCGCCTCTTATGTAGGGATCGGAGTGAACGTCGGGTTTTTCATTGAGTATAGCCATTTTTAACACTAGAGTCAATTATGAATCAATCAATATGATCATATATGCCTAATCCGTCCACTTTTGAAAAAATCAAATTTTTGAGCCCGCCCAAAGGGGTACCCCTTTGGCCGGTGGCCAGATTTGGCCCCGTTTTCTGGCAGCCGTCAGTAAAATGGCTATAACTCTCTCCAGAAGTAAGATTTACCCGTGATTCTTGTTGCGTTGGATTTCTTACTCAAATATCTAACCTACAAAAAATTAAAATGGAAGAAACTCCTTTTCAGTCAACCTCTAGCTGATTATCAAGTTGATTTACACAACCGTCGCCTCTGACGTAGGGATCGGGGTGAACGTCGGGTTTTTCATTGAGTGTAGCATTTTTTAACACTACAGTCAATTATGAATCAATACATATGATCATATATGCCTAATCCGTCCACTTTTGAAAAAATCAAATTTTTGAGCCCGCCCAAAGGGGTACCCCTTTGGCCGGTGGCCAGATTTGGCCCCGTTTTCTGGCAGCCGTCAGTAAAACGGCTATAACTCTCTCCAGAAGTAAGATTTACCCGTGATTCTTGTTGCGTTGGATTTCTAACTCAAATATCTACCCTACAAAAAGTTCAAATGGAAGAAACTCCTTTTGAGTCAACCTCGAGGTGATTATCAAGTTGATTTCCACAACCGTCGCCTCTTATGTAGGGATCGGAGTGAACGTCGGGTTTTTCATTGAGTGTAGCCATTTTTAACACTAGAGTCAATCATGAATCAATCCATATGATCATATATGCCTAATCCGTCCGCTTTTGAAAAAATCAAATTTTTTAGCCCGCCCAAAGGGGTACCCCTTTGGCCGGTGGCCAGATTTGGCCCCGTTTTCTGGCAGCCGTCAGTAAAACGGCTATAACTCTCTCCAGAAGTAAGATTTAACCGTGATTCTTGTTGCGTTGGATTTCTTACTCAAATATCTAAACTACAAAAAGTTAAAATGGAAGAAACTCCTTTTGAGTCAACCTCTAGCTGATTATCAAGTTGATTTACACAACCGTCGCCTCTGACGTAGGGATCGGGATGAACGTCGGGTTTTTCATTGAGTGTAGCATTTTTTAACACTACAGTCAATTATGAATCAATCAATATGATCATATATGCCTAATCCGTCCACTTTTGAAAAAATCAAATTTTTGAGCACGCCCAAAGGGGTACCCCTTTGGCCGGTGGCCAGATTTGGCCCCGTTTTCTGGCAGCCGTCAGTAAAACGGCTATAACTCTCTCCAGAAGTAAGATTTACCCGTCAATCTTGTTGCGTTGGATTTCTAACTCAAATATCTACCCTACAAAAATTTCAACTGGAAGAAACTCCTTTTGAGTCAACCTCTAGGTGATTATCAAGTTGATTTCCACAACCGTCGCCTCTTATGTAGGGATCGGGGTGAACGTCGGATTTTTCATTGAGTCTAGCATTTTTGAACACTAGAGTCCATTATGAATTAATCCATATGATCATATATGCATAATCCGTCCACTTTTGAAAAAATCAAATTTTTGAGCCCGCCCAAAGGGGTACCCCTTTGGCCGGTGGCCAGATTTGTCCCCGTTTTCTGGCAGCCGTCAGTAAAACGGCTATAACTCTCTCCAGAAGTAAGCTTTACCCGTGATTCTTGTTGCGTTGGATTCCTAACTAAAATATCTACCCTACAAAAAGTTCAAATGGAAGAAACTCCTTTTGAGTCAACCTCTAGGTGATTATCAAGTTGATTTCCACAACCGTCTCCTCTTATGTAGGGATCGGGGTGAACGTCGGGTTTTTCATTGAGTCTAGCATTTTTTAACACAAGAGTCAATTATGAATCAATCCATATGATCATATATGCCTAATCCGTCCACTTTTGATAAAATCAAATTTTTGAGCCCGCCCAAAGGGGTACCCCTTTGGCCGGTGGCCAGATTTGGCCCCGTTTTCTGGCAGCCGTCAGTAAAACGGCTATAACTCTCTCCAGAAGTAAGATTTACCCGTGAATTTTATTGCGTTGGATTTCTAACTCAAATATCTACCCTACAAAAAGTTCAAATGGAAGAAACTCCTTTTGAGTCAACCTATAGGTGAATATCAAGTTGATTTCCACAACCGTCGCCTCTTATGTAGGGATCCGGATGAACGTCGGGTTTTTCATTGAGTCTAGCATTTTTTAACACTAGAGTCAATTATGAATCAATCCATATGATCATATATGCCTAATCCGTTAAATTTTGAAAAACTCAAATTTTTGAGCCCGCCCAAAGGGTTACCCCTTTGGCCGGTTGCCAGATTTGGCCCCGTTTTCTGGCAGCCGTCAGTAAAACGGCTATAACTCTCTCCAGAAGTAAGATTTACCCGTGATTCTTGTTGCTTTAGATTTCTAACTCAAATATCTACCCTACAAAAAGTTCAAATGGAAGAAACTCCTTTTGAGTCAACCTCTAGGTGATTATCAAGTTGATTTCCACAACCGTCGCCTCTTATGTAGGGATCGGGGTGAACGTCGGGTTTTTCATTGAGTGTAGCATTTTTTAACACTAGAGTCAATTATAAATCAATCTATATGATCATATATGCCTAATCCGTCCACTTTTCAAAAAACAAATTTTTGAGCCCGCCCACCCCTTTAGCCGGTGGCCAGATTTGGCCCCGTTTTCTGGCAGCCGTCAGTAAAACGGCTATAACTCTCTCCAGAAGTAAGATTTACCCGTGATTCTTGTTGCGTTGGATTTATAACTCAAATATCTAACCTACAAAAAGTTAAAATGGAAGAAACTCCTTTTGAGTCAACCTCTAGCTGATTATCAAGTTGATTTACACAACCGTCGCCTCTGACGTAGGGATCGGGGTGAACGTCGGGTTTTTCATTGAGTGTAGCATTTTTTAACACTACAGTCAATTATGAATCAATCCATATGATCATATATGCCTAATCCGTCCACTTTTGAAAAAATCAAATTTTTGAGCCCGCCCAAAGGGGTACCCCTTTGGCCGGTGGCCAGATTTCGCCCCGTTTTCTGGCAGCCGTCAGTAAAACGGCTATAACTCTCTCCAGAAGTAAGATTTACCCAGGATTCTTGTTGCGTTGGATTTCTAACTCAAATATCTACCCTACAAAAAGTTCAAATGGAAGAAACTCCTTTTGAGTCAACCTCGAGGTGATTATCAAGTTGATTTCCACAACCGTCGCCTCTTATGTAGGGATCGGAGTGAACGTCGGGTTTTTCATTGAGTATAGCCATTTTTAACACTAGAGTCAATTATGAATCAATCAATATGATCATATATGCCTAATCCGTCCACTTTTGAAAAAATCAAATTTTTGAGCCCGCCCAAAGGGGTACTCCTTTGGCCGGTGGCCAGATTTGGCCCCGTTTTCTGGCAGCCGTCAGTAAAACGGCTATAACTCTCTCCAGAAGTAAGATTTACCCGTGATTCTTGTTGCGTTGGATTTATAACTCAAATATTTAACCTACAAAAAGTTAAAATGGAAGAAACTCCTTTTGAGTCAACCTCTAGCTGATTATCAAGTTGATTTACACAACCGTCGCCTCTGACGTAGGGATCGGGGTGAACGTCGGGTTTTTCATTGAGTGTAGCATTTTTTAACACTACAGTCAATTATGAATCAATCCATATGATCATATATGCCTAATCCGTCCACTTTTGAAAAAATCAAATTTTTGAGCCCGCCCAAAGGGGTACCCCTTTGGCCGGTGGCCAGATTTCGCCCCGTTTTCTGGCAGCCGTCAGTAAAACGGCTATAACTCTCTCCAGAAGTAAGATTTACCCATGATTCTTGTTGCGTTGGATTTCTAACTCAAATATCTACCCTACAAAAAGTTCAAATGGAAGAAACTCCTTTTGAGTCAACCTCGAGGTGATTATCAAGTTGATTTCCACAACCGTCGCCTCTTATGTAGGGATCGGAGTGAACGTCGGGTTTTTCATTGAGTATAGCCATTTTTAACACTAGAGTCAATTATGAATCAATCAATATGATTATATATGCCTAATCCGTCCACGTTTGAAAAAATCAAATTTTTGAGCCCGCCCAAAGGGGTACCCCTTTGGCCGGTGGCCAGATTTGGCCCCGTTTTCTGGAAGCCGTCAGTAAAATGGCTATAACTCTCTCCAGAAGTAAGATTTACCCGTGATTCTTGTTGCGTTGGATTTCTTACTCAAATATCTAACCTACAAAAAATTAAAATGGAAGAAACTCCTTTTCAGTCAACCTCTAGCTGATTATCAAGTTGATTTACACAACCGTCGCCTCTGACGTAGGGATCGGGATGAACGTCGGGTTTTTCATTGAGTGTAGCATTTTTTAACACTACAGTCAATTATGAATCAATCAATATGATCATATATGCCTAATCCGTCCACTTTTGAAAAAATCAAATTTTTGAGCACGCCCAAAGGGGTACCCCTTTGGCCGGTGGCCAGATTTGGCCCCGTTTTCTGGCAGCCGTCAGTAAAACGGCTATAACTCTCTCCAGAAGTAAGATTTACCCGTCAATCTTGTTGCGTTGGATTTCTAACTCAAATATCTACCCTACAAAAATTTCAACTGGAAGAAACTCCTTTTGAGTCAACCTCTAGGTGATTATCAAGTTGATTTCCACAACCGTCGCCTCTTATGTAGGGATCGGGGTGAACGTCGGATTTTTCATTGAGTCTAGCATTTTTGAACACTAGAGTCCATTATGAATTAATCCATATGATCATATATGCATAATCCGTCCACTTTTGAAAAAATCAAATTTTTGAGCCCGCCCAAAGGGGTACCCCTTTGGCCGGTGGCCAGATTTGTCCCCGTTTTCTGGCAGCCGTCAGTAAAACGGCTATAACTCTCTCCAGAAGTAAGCTTTACCCGTGATTCTTGTTGCGTTGGATTCCTAACTAAAATATCTACCCTACAAAAAGTTCAAATGGAAGAAACTCCTTTTGAGTCAACCTCTAGGTGATTATCAAGTTGATTTCCACAACCGTCGCCTCTTATGTAGGGATCGGGGTGAACGTCGGGTTTTTCATTTAGTCTAGCATTTTTTAACACAAGAGTCAATTATGAATCAATCCATATGATCATATATGCCTAATCCGTCCACTTTTGATAAAATCAAATTTTTGAGCCCGCCCAAAGGGGTACCCCTTTGGCCGGTGGCCAGATTTGGCCCCGTTTTCTGGCAGCCGTCAGTAAAACGGCTATAACTCTCTCCAGAAGTAAGATTTACCCGTGATTTTTGTTGCATTGGATTTCTAACTCAAATATCTACCCTACAAAAAGTTCAAATGGAAGAAAGTCCTTTTGAGTCAACCTATAGGTGAATATCAAGTTGATTTCCACAACCGTCGCCTCTTATGTAGGGATCCGGATGAACGTCGGGTTTTTCATTGAGTCTAGCATTTTTTAACACTAGAGTCAATTATGAATCAATCCATATGATCATATATGCCTAATCTGTTAACTTTTGAAAAACTCAAATTTTTGAGCCCGCCCAAAGGGGTACCCCTTTGGCCGGTTGCCAGATTTGGCCCCGTTTTCTGGCAGCCGTCAGTAAAACGGCTATAACTCTCTCCAGAAGTAAGATTTACCCGTGATTCTTGTTGCGTTAGATTTCTAACTCAAATATCTACCCTGCAAAAAGTTTAAATGGAAGAAACTCCTTTTGAGTCAACCTCTAGGTGATTATCAAGTTGATTTCCACAACCGTCGCCTCTTATGTAGGGATCGGGGTGAACGTCGGGTTTTTCATTGAGTGTAGCATTTTTTAACACTAGAGTCAATTATAAATCAATCTATATGATCATATATGCCTAATCCGTCCACTTTTCAAAAAACAAATTTTTGAGCCCGCCCACCCCTTTAGCCGGTGGCCAGATTTGGCCCCGTTTTCTGGCAGCCGTCAGTAAAACGGCTATAACTCTCTCCAGAAGTAAGATTTACCCGTGATTCTTGTTGAGTTGGATTTATAACTCAAATATCTAACCTACAAAAAGTTCAAATGGAAGAAACTCCTTTTGAGTCAACCTCGAGGTGATTATCAAGTTGATTTCCACAACCGTCGCCTCTTATGTAGGGATCGGAGTGAACGTCGGGTTTTTCATTGAGTGTAGCCATTTTTAACACTAGAGTCAATCATGAATCAATCCATATGATCATATATGCCTAATCCGTCCGCTTTTGAAAAAATCAAATTTTTTAGCCCGCCCAAAGGGGTACCCCTTTGGCCGGTGGCCAGATTTGGCCCCGTTTTCTGGCAGCCGTCAGTAAAACGGCTATAACTCTCTCCAGAAGTAAGATTTACCCGTGATTCTTGCTGCGTTGGATTTCTAACTCAAATATCTACCCTACAAAAAGTTCAAATGGAAGAAACTCCTTTTCAGTCAACCTCGAGGTGATTATCAAGTTGATTTCCACAACCGTCGCCTCTTATGTAGGGATCGGAGTGAACGTCGGGTTTTTCATTTAGTCTAGCATTTTTTAACACAAGAGTCAATTATGAATCAATCCATATGATCATATATGCCTAATCCGTCCACTTTTGATAAAATCAAATTTTTGAGCCCGCCCAAAGGGGTACCCCTTTGGCCGGTGGCCAGATTTGGCCCCGTTTTCTGGCAGCCGTCAGTAAAACGGCTATAACTCTCTCCAGAAGTAAGATTTACCCGTGATTTTTGTTGCATTGGATTTCTAACTCAAATATCTACCCTACAAAAAGTTCAAATGGAAGAAAGTCCTTTTGAGTCAACCTATAGGTGAATATCAAGTTGATTTCCACAACCGTCGCCTCTTATGTAGGGATCCGGATGAACGTCGGGTTTTTCATTGAGTCTAGCATTTTTTAACACTAGAGTCAATTATGAATCAATCCATATGATCATATATGCCTAATCTGTTAACTTTTGAAAAACTCAAATTTTTGAGCCCGCCCAAAGGGGTACCCCTTTGGCCGGTTGCCAGATTTGGCCCCGTTTTCTGGCAGCCGTCAGTAAAACGGCTATAACTCTCTCCAGAAGTAAGATTTACCCGTGATTCTTGTTGCGTTAGATTTCTAACTCAAATATCTACCCTGCAAAAAGTTTAAATGGAAGAAACTCCTTTTGAGTCAACCTCTAGGTGATTATCAAGTTGATTTCCACAACCGTCGCCTCTTATGTAGGGATCGGGGTGAACGTCGGGTTTTTCATTGAGTGTAGCATTTTTTAACACTAGAGTCAATTATAAATCAATCTATATGATCATATATGCCTAATCCGTCCACTTTTCAAAAAACAAATTTTTGAGCCCGCCCACCCCTTTAGCCGGTGGCCAGATTTGGCCCCGTTTTCTGGCAGCCGTCAGTAAAACGGCTATAACTCTCTCCAGAAGTAAGATTTACCCGTGATTCTTGTTGAGTTGGATTTATAACTCAAATATCTAACCTACAAAAAGTTCAAATGGAAGAAACTCCTTTTGAGTCAACCTCGAGGTGATTATCAAGTTGATTTCCACAACCGTCGCCTCTTATGTAGGGATCGGAGTGAACGTCGGGTTTTTCATTGAGTGTAGCCATTTTTAACACTAGAGTCAATCATGAATCAATCCATATGATCATATATGCCTAATCCGTCCGCTTTTGAAAAAATCAAATTTTTTAGCCCGCCCAAAGGGGTACCCCTTTGGCCGGTGGCCAGATTTGGCCCCGTTTTCTGGCAGCCGTCAGTAAAACGGCTATAACTCTCTCCAGAAGTAAGATTTACCCGTGATTCTTGCTGCGTTGGATTTCTAACTCAAATATCTACCCTACAAAAAGTTCAAATGGAAGAAACTCCTTTTCAGTCAACCTCGAGGTGATTATCAAGTTGATTTCCACAACCGTCGCCTCTTATGTAGGGATCGGAGTGAACGTCGGGTTTTTCATTTAGTCTAGCATTTTTTAACACAAGAGTCAATTATGAATCAATCCATATGATCATATATGCCTAATCCGTCCACTTTTGATAAAATCAAATTTTTGAGCCCGCCCAAAGGGGTACCCCTTTGGCCGGTGGCCAGATTTGGCCCCGTTTTCTGGCAGCCGTCAGTAAAACGGCTATAACTCTCTCCAGAAGTAAGATTTACCCGTGATTTTTGTTGCATTGGATTTCTAACTCAAATATCTACCCTACAAAAAGTTCAAATGGAAGAAAGTCCTTTTGAGTCAACCTATAGGTGAATATCAAGTTGATTTCCACAACCGTCGCCTCTTATGTAGGGATCCGGATGAACGTCGGGTTTTTCATTGAGTCTAGCATTTTTTAACACTAGAGTCAATTATGAATCAATCCATATGATCATATATGCCTAATCTGTTAACTTTTGAAAAACTCAAATTTTTGAGCCCGCCCAAAGGGGTACCCCTTTGGCCGGTTGCCAGATTTGGCCCCGTTTTCTGGCAGCCGTCAGTAAAACGGCTATAACTCTCTCCAGAAGTAAGATTTACCCGTGATTCTTGTTGCGTTAGATTTCTAACTCAAATATCTACCCTGCAAAAAGTTTAAATGGAAGAAACTCCTTTTGAGTCAACCTCTAGGTGATTATCAAGTTGATTTCCACAACCGTCGCCTCTTATGTAGGGATCGGGGTGAACGTCGGGTTTTTCATTGAGTGTAGCATTTTTTAACACTAGAGTCAATTATAAATCAATCTATATGATCATATATGCCTAATCCGTCCACTTTTCAAAAAACAAATTTTTGAGCCCGCCCACCCCTTTAGCCGGTGGCCAGATTTGGCCCCGTTTTCTGGCAGCCGTCAGTAAAACGGCTATAACTCTCTCCAGAAGTAAGATTTACCCGTGATTCTTGTTGAGTTGGATTTATAACTCAAATATCTAACCTACAAAAAGTTCAAATGGAAGAAACTCCTTTTGAGTCAACCTCGAGGTGATTATCAAGTTGATTTCCACAACCGTCGCCTCTTATGTAGGGATCGGAGTGAACGTCGGGTTTTTCATTGAGTGTAGCCATTTTTAACACTAGAGTCAATCATGAATCAATCCATATGATCATATATGCCTAATCCGTCCGCTTTTGAAAAAATCAAATTTTTTAGCCCGCCCAAAGGGGTACCCCTTTGGCCGGTGGCCAGATTTGGCCCCGTTTTCTGGCAGCCGTCAGTAAAACGGCTATAACTCTCTCCAGAAGTAAGATTTACCCGTGATTCTTGCTGCGTTGGATTTCTAACTCAAATATCTACCCTACAAAAAGTTCAAATGGAAGAAACTCCTTTTCAGTCAACCTCGAGGTGATTATCAAGTTGATTTCCACAACCGTCGCCTCTTATGTAGGGATCGGAGTGAACGTCGGGTTTTTCATTGAGTGTAGCCATTTTTAACACTAGAGTCAATCATGAATCAATCCATATGATCATATATGCCTAATCCGTCCGCTTTTGAAAAAATCAAATTTTTTAGCCCGCCCAAAGGGGTACCCCTTTGGCCGGTGGCCAGATTTGGCCCCGTTTTCTGGCAGCCATCAGTAAAACGGCTATAACTCTCTCCAGAAGTAAGATTTACCCGTGATTCTTGTTGCGTTGGATTTCTTACTCAAATATCTAACCTACAAAAACTTAAAATGGAAGAAACTCCTTTTGGGTCAACCTCTAGCTGATTATCAAGTTGATTTACACAACCGTCGCCTCTGACGTAGGGATCGGGGTGAACGTCGGGTTTTTCATTGAGTGTAGCATTTTTTAACACTACAGTGAATTATGAATCAATCCATATGATCATATATGCCTAATCCGTCCACTTTTGAAAAAATCAAATTTTTGAGCCCGCCCAAAAGGGTACCCCTTTGGCCGGTGGCTAGATTTGGCCCCGTTTTCTGGCAGCCATCAGTAAACCGGCTATAACTCTCTCCAGAAGTAAGATTTACCCGTGATTCTTATTGCGTTGGATTCCCAACTAAAATATCTAGCCTACCAAAAGTTCAAATGGAATAAACTCCTTTTGAGTCAACCTCTAGGTGATTATCAAGTTGATTTCCACAACCGTCGCGTCTTATGTAGGGATCGGGGTGAACGTCGGGTTTTTCATTGAGTGTAGCATTTTTTAACACTAGAGTCAATTATGAATCAATCCATATGATCATATATGCCTAATCCGTCCACTTTTGAAAAAATCAAATTTTTGAGCCCGCCCAAAGGGGTACCCCTTTGGCCGATGGCTAGATTTGGCCCCGTTTTCTGGCAGCCGTCAGTAAACCGGCTATAACTCTCTCCAGAAGTAAGATTTACCCGTGATTCTTGTTGCGTTGGATTCCTAACTCAAATATCTAGCCTACCAAAAGTTCAAATGGAATAAACTCCTTTTGAGTCAACCTCTAGGTGATTATCAAGTTGATTTCCACAACCGTCGCCTCTTATGTAGGGATCGGGGTGAACGTCGGATTTTTCATAGAGTCTAGCATTTTTGAACACTAGAGTCTATTATGAATCAATCCATCTGATCATATAGGCCTAATCCATCCACTTTTGAAAAAATCAAATTTTTGAGCCCGCCCAAAGGGGTACCCCTTTGGCCGGTGGCCAGATTTGGCCCCGTTTTCTGGCTGCCGTTAGTAAAACGTCTATAACTCTCTCAAGAAGTAAGATTTACCCGTGATTCTTATTGCGTTGGATTTCTAACTCAAATATCTACCCTACAAAAAGTTCAAATGGAAGAAACTCCTTTTGAGTCAACCTCTAGGTGATTATCAAGTTGATTTCCACAACCGCCGCCTCTTATGTAGGGATCGGAGTGAACGTCGGGTTTTTCATTGAGTGTAGCCTTTTTTAACACTAGAGTCAATTATGAATCAATCCATATGATCATATATGCCTAATCCGTCCGCTTTTGAAAAAATCAAAATTTTTAGCCCGCCCAAAGGGGTACCCCTTTGGCCGGTAGCCAGATTTGGCCCCGTTTTCTAGCAGCCGTCAGTAAAACGGCTATAACTCTCTCCATAAGTAAGATTTACCCATGAATCCTGTTGCGTTGAATTCCTAACTCAAATATCTATCCTACAAAAAGTTCAAATGGAAGAAACTCCTTTTGAGTCAACCTCTAGGTGATTATCAAGTTGATTTCCACAACCGTCGCCTCTTATGTAGGGATCGGGGTGAACGTCGGATTTTTCATAGAGTCTTGCATTTTTGAACACTAGAGTCTATTATGAATCAATCCATATGATCATATATGCCTAATCCGTCCACTTTTGAAAAAATCAAAATTTTGAGCCCGCCCAAAGGGGTACCCCTTTGGCCGGTGGCCAGATTTGGCCCCGTTTTCTGGCAGCCGTCAGTAAAACGGCTATAACTCTCTCCAGAAGTAAGATTTACCCGTGATTCTTGTTACGTTGAATTTCTAACTCAATTATCTACCCTACAAAAAGTTCAATTGGAAGAAACTCCTTTTGAGTCAACCTCAAGGTGATTATCAAGTTGATTTCCACAACCGTCGCGTCTTATGTAGGGATCGGGGTGAACGTCGGGTTTTTCATTGAGTGTAGCATTTTTTAACACTAGAGTCAATTATGAATCAATCCATATGATCATATATGCCTAATCCGTCCACTTTTGAAAAAATCAAATTTTTGAGCCCGCCCAAAGGGGTACCCCTTTGGCCGATGGCTAGATTTGGCCCCGTGTTCTGGCAGCCGTCAGTAAACCGGCTATAACTCTCTTCAGAAGTAAGCTTTACCCGTGATTCTTGTTGCGTTGGATTCCTAACTCCAATATCTACCCTACAAAAAGTTCAAATGGAAGAAACTCCTTTTGAGTCAACCTCTAGGTGATTATCAAGTTGATTTCCACAACCGTCGCCTCTTATGTAGGGATCGGGGTGAACGTCGGATTTTTCATAGAGTCTTGCATTTTTGAACACTAGAGTCTATTATGAATCAATCCATATGATCATATATGCCTAATCCGTCCACTTTTGAAAAAATCAAAATTTTGAGCCCGCCCAAAGGGGTACCCCTGTGGCCGGTGGCCAGATTTGGCCCCGTTTTCTGGCAACCGTCAGTAAAACGGCTATAACTCTCTCCAGAAGTAAGATTTACCCGTGATTCTTGTTACGTTGAATTTCTAACTCAATTATCTACCCTACAAAAAGTTCAATTGGAAGAAACTCCTTTTGAGTCAACCTCAAGGTGATTATCAAGTTGATTTCCACAACCGTCGCGTCTTATGTAGGGATCGGGGTGAACGTCGGGTTTTTCATTGAGTGTAGCATTTTTTAACACTAGAGTCCATTATGAATTAATCCATATGATCATATATGCCTAATCCGTCCACTTTTAAAAAAATCAAATTTTTGAGCCCGCCCAAAGGGGTACCCCTTTGGCCGGTGGCCAGATTTGGCCCCGATTTCTGGCAGCCGTAAGTAAAACGGCTATAACTCTCTCCAGAAGTAAGATTTACCCGTGATTTTTGTTGCGTTGGATTTCTAACTCAAATATCTACCCTACAAAAAGTTCAAATGGAAGAAACTCTTTTTGCGTCAACCTATAGGTGATTATCAAGTTGATTTCCACAACCGTCGCCTCTTATGTAGGGATCCGGATGAACGTCGGGTTTTTCATTGAGTCTAGCATTTTTTTAACACTAGAGTCAATTATGAATCAATCCATATGATCATATATGCCTAATCCGTTCACTTTTGAAAAAATCAAATTTTTGAGCCCGCCCAAAGGGGTACCCCTTTGGCCGGTTGCCAGATTTGGCCCCGTTTTCTGGCAGCCGTCAGTAAAACGGCTATAACTCTCTCCAGAAGTAAGATTTACCCGTGATTCTTGTTGCGTTAGATTTCTAACTCAAATATCTACCCTACAAAAAGTTCAAATGGAAGAAACTCCTTTTGAGTCAACCTCTAGGTGATTATCAAGTTGATTTCCACAACCGTCGCGTCTTATGTAGGGATCGGGGTGAACGTCGGGTTTTTCATTGAGTGTAGCATTTTTTAACACTAGAGTCAATTATGAATCAATCCATATGATCATATATGCCTAATCCGTCCACTTTTGAAAAAATCAAATTTTTGAGCCCGCCCAAAGGGGTACCCCTTTGGCCGATGGCTAGATTTGGCCCCGTGTTTTGGCAGCCGTCAGTAAACCGGCTATAACTCTCTCCAGAAGTAAGATTTACCCGTGATTCTTGTTGCGTTGGATTCCTAACTCAAATATCTACCCTACAAAAAGTTCAAATGGAAGAAACTCCTTTTGAGTCAACCTCTAGGTGATTATCAAGTTGATTTCCACAACCGTCGCGTCTTATGTAGGGATCGGGGTGAACGTCGGGTTTTTCATTGAGTATAGCATTTTTTAACACTAGAGTCAATTATGAATCAATCCATATGATCATATATGCCTAATCCGTCTACTTTTGAAAAAATCAAATTTTTTAGCCCGCCTAAAGGGGTACCCCTTTGGCCGGTGGCCAGATTTGGCCCCGTTTTCTGGCAGCCGTCAGTAAAACGGCTATAACTCTCTCCAGAAGTAAGATTTACCCGTGATTCTTATTGCGTTGGATTTTTAACTCAAATTTCTACCATACAAAAAGTTCAAATGGAAGAAACTCCTTTTGAGTCAACCTCTAGGTGTTTGTCAAGTTGATTTCCACAACCGTCCCCTCTTATGTAGGGATCGGGGTGAACGTCGGGTTTTTCATTGAGTATAGCATTTTTTAACACTAGAGTCAATTATGAATCAATCCATATGATCATATATGCCTAATCCGTTCACTTTTGAAAAAATCAAATTTTTGAGCCCGCCCAAAGGGGTACCCCTTTGGCCGGTTGCCAGATTTGGCCCCGTTTTCTGGCAGCCGTCAGTAAAACGGCTATAACTCTCTCCAGAAGTAAGATTTACCCGTGATTCTTGTTGCGTTAGATTTCTAACTCAAATATCTACCCTACAAAAAGTTCAAATGGAAGAAACTCCTTTTGAGTCAACCTCTAGGTGATTATCAAGTTGATTTCCACAACCGTCGCGTCTTATGTAGGGATCGGGGTGAACGTCGGGTTTTTCATTGAGTGTAGCATTTTTTAACACTAGAGTCAATTATGAATCAATCCATATGATCATATATGCCTAATCCGTCCACTTTTGAAAAAATCAAATTTTTGAGCCCGCCCAAAGGGGTACCCCTTTGGCCGATGGCTAGATTTGGCCCCGTGTTCTGGCAGCCGTCAGTAAACCGGCTATAACTCTCTCCAGAAGTAAGATTTACCCGTGATTCTTGTTGCGTTGGATTCCTAACTCAAATATCTACCCTACCAAAAGTTCAAATGGAATAAACTCCTTTTGAGTCAACCTCTAGGTGATTATCAATTTGATTTCCACAACCGTCGCCTCTTATGTAGGGATCGGGGTGAACGTCGGATTTTTCATAGAGTGTAGCATTTTTTAACACTAGAGTCTATTATGAATCAATCCATATGATCATATAGGCCTAATCAATCCACTTTTGAAAAAATCAAAATTTTGAGACCGCCCAAAGGGGTACCCTTTGGCCGGTGGCCAGATTTGGCCCCGTTTTCTGGCAGCCGTCAGTAAAACGTCTATAACTCTCTCCAGAAGTAAGATTTACCCGTGATTCTTATTGCGTTGGATTTTTAACTCAAATATCTACCATACAAAAAGTTCAAATGGAAGAAACTCCTTTTGAGTCAACCTCTAGGTGTTTGTCAAGTTGATTTCCACAACCGTCCCCTCTTATGTAGGGATCGGGGTGAACGTCGGGTTTTTCATTGAGTATAGCATTTTTTAACACTAGAGTCAATTATGAATCAATCCATATGATCATATATGCCTAATCCGTCTACTTTTGAAAAAATCAAATTTTTTAGCCCGCCTAAAGGGGTACCCCTTTGGCCGGTGGCCAGATTTGGCCCCGTTTTCTGGCAGCCGTCAGTAAAACGGCTATAACTCTCTCCAGAAGTAAGATTTACCCGTGATTCTTATTGCGTTGGATTTTTAACTCAAATTTCTACCATACAAAAAGTTCAAATGGAAGAAACTCCTTTTGAGTCAACCTCTAGGTGTTTGTCAAGTTGATTTCCACAACCGTCCCCTCTTATGTAGGGATCGGGGTGAACGTCGGGTTTTTCATTGAGTATAGCATTTTTTAACACTAGAGTCAATTATGAATCAATCCATATGATCATATATGCCTAATCCGTTCACTTTTGAAAAAATCAAATTTTTGAGCCCGCCCAAAGGGGTACCCCTTTGGCCGGTTGCCAGATTTGGCCCCGTTTTCTGGCAGCCGTCAGTAAAACGGCTATAACTCTCTCCAGAAGTAAGATTTACCCGTGATTCTTGTTGCGTTAGATTTCTAACTCAAATATCTACCCTACAAAAAGTTCAAATGGAAGAAACTCCTTTTGAGTCAACCTCTAGGTGATTATCAAGTTGATTTCCACAACCGTCGCGTCTTATGTAGGGATCGGGGTGAACGTCGGGTTTTTCATTGAGTGTAGCATTTTTTAACACTAGAGTCAATTATGAATCAATCCATATGATCATATATGCCTAATCCGTCCACTTTTGAAAAAATCAAATTTTTGAGCCCGCCCAAAGGGGTACCCCTTTGGCCGATGGCTAGATTTGGCCCCGTGTTCTGGCAGCCGTCAGTAAACCGGCTATAACTCTCTCCAGAAGTAAGATTTACCCGTGATTCTTGTTGCGTTGGATTCCTAACTCAAATATCTACCCTACCAAAAGTTCAAATGGAATAAACTCCTTTTGAGTCAACCTCTAGGTGATTATCAATTTGATTTCCACAACCGTCGCCTCTTATGTAGGGATCGGGGTGAACGTCGGATTTTTCATAGAGTGTAGCATTTTTTAACACTAGAGTCTATTATGAATCAATCCATATGATCATATAGGCCTAATCAATCCACTTTTGAAAAAATCAAAATTTTGAGACCGCCCAAAGGGGTACCCTTTGGCCGGTGGCCAGATTTGGCCCCGTTTTCTGGCAGCCGTCAGTAAAACGTCTATAACTCTCTCCAGAAGTAAGATTTACCCGTGATTCTTGTTGCGTTAGATTTCTAACTCAAATATCTACCCTACAAAAAGTTCAAATGGAAGAAACTCCTTTTGAGTCAACCTCTAGGTGATTATCAAGTTGATTTCCACAACCGTCGCGTCTTATGTAGGGATCGGGGTGAACGTCGGGTTTTTCATTGAGTGTAGCATTTTTTAACACTAGAGTCAATTATGAATCAATCCATATGATCATATATGCCTAATCCGTCCACTTTTGAAAAAATCAAATTTTTGAGCCCGCCCAAAGGGGTACCCCTTTGGCCGATGGCTAGATTTGGCCCCGTGTTCTGGCAGCCGTCAGTAAACCGGCTATAACTCTCTCCAGAAGTAAGATTTACCCGTGATTCTTGTTGCGTTGGATTCCTAACTCAAATATCTACCCTACCAAAAGTTCAAATGGAATAAACTCCTTTTGAGTCAACCTCTAGGTGATTATCAATTTGATTTCCACAACCGTCGCCTCTTATGTAGGGATCGGGGTGAACGTCGGATTTTTCATAGAGTGTAGCATTTTTTAACACTAGAGTCTATTATGAATCAATCCATATGATCATATAGGCCTAATCAATCCACTTTTGAAAAAATCAAAATTTTGAGACCGCCCAAAGGGGTACCCTTTGGCCGGTGGCCAGATTTGGCCCCGTTTTCTGGCAGCCGTCAGTAAAACGTCTATAACTCTCTCCAGAAGTAAGATTTACCCGTGATTCTTGTTGCGTTAGATTTCTAACTCAAATATCTACCCTACAAAAAGTTCAAATGGAAGAAACTCCTTTTGAGTCAACCTCTAGGTGATTATCAAGTTGATTTCCACAACCGTCGCGTCTTATGTAGGGATCGGGGTGAACGTCGGGTTTTTCATTGAGTGTAGCATTTTTTAACACTAGAGTCAATTATGAATCAATCCATATGATCATATATGCCTAATCCGTCCACTTTTGAAAAAATCAAATTTTTGAGCCCGCCCAAAGGGGTACCCCTTTGGCCGATGGCTAGATTTGGCCCCGTGTTCTGGCAGCCGTCAGTAAACCGGCTATAACTCTCTCCAGAAGTAAGATTTACCCGTGATTCTTGTTGCGTTGGATTCCTAACTCAAATATCTACCCTACCAAAAGTTCAAATGGAATAAACTCCTTTTGAGTCAACCTCTAGGTGATTATCAATTTGATTTCCACAACCGTCGCCTCTTATGTAGGGATCGGGGTGAACGTCGGATTTTTCATAGAGTGTAGCATTTTTTAACACTAGAGTCTATTATGAATCAATCCATATGATCATATAGGCCTAATCAATCCACTTTTGAAAAAATCAAAATTTTGAGACCGCCCAAAGGGGTACCCTTTGGCCGGTGGCCAGATTTGGCCCCGTTTTCTGGCAGCCGTCAGTAAAACGTCTATAACTCTCTCCAGAAGTAAGATTTACCCGTGATTCTTATTGCGTTGGATTTTTAACTCAAATATCTACCATACAAAAAGTTCAAATGGAAGAAACTCCTTTTGAGTCAACCTCTAGGTGTTTGTCAAGTTGATTTCCACAACCGTCCCCTCTTATGTAGGGATCGGGGTGAACATCGGGTTTTTCATTGAGTATAGCATTTTTTAACACTAGAGTCAATTATGAATCAATCCATATGATCATATATGCCTAATCCGTCTACTTTTGAAAAAATCAAATTTTTTAGCCCGCCTAAAGGGGTACCCCTTTGGCCGGTGGCCAGATTTGGCCCCGTTTTCTGGCAGCCGTCAGTAAAACGGCTATAACTCTCTCCAGAAGTAAGATTTACCCGTGATTCTTATTGCGTTGGATTTTTAACTCAAATTTCTACCATACAAAAAGTTCAAATGGAAGAAACTCCTTTTGAGTCAACCTCTAGGTGTTTGTCAAGTTGATTTCCACAACCGTCCCCTCTTATGTAGGGATCGGGGTGAACGTCGGGTTTTTCATTGAGTATAGCATTTTTTAACACTAGAGTCAATTATGAATCAATCCATATGATCATATATGCCTAATCCGTTCACTTTTGAAAAAATCAAATTTTTGAGCCCGCCCAAAGGGGTACCCCTTTGGCCGGTTGCCAGATTTGGCCCCGTTTTCTGGCAGCCGTCAGTAAAACGGCTATAACTCTCTCCAGAAGTAAGATTTACCCGTGATTCTTGTTGCGTTAGATTTCTAACTCAAATATCTACCCTACAAAAAGTTCAAATGGAAGAAACTCCTTTTGAGTCAACCTCTAGGTGATTATCAAGTTGATTTCCACAACCGTCGCGTCTTATGTAGGGATCGGGGTGAACGTCGGGTTTTTCATTGAGTGTAGCATTTTTTAACACTAGAGTCAATTATGAATCAATCCATATGATCATATATGCCTAATCCGTCCACTTTTGAAAAAATCAAATTTTTGAGCCCGCCCAAAGGGGTACCCCTTTGGCCGATGGCTAGATTTGGCCCCGTGTTCTGGCAGCCGTCAGTAAACCGGCTATAACTCTCTCCAGAAGTAAGATTTACCCGTGATTCTTGTTGCGTTGGATTCCTAACTCAAATATCTACCCTACCAAAAGTTCAAATGGAATAAACTCCTTTTGAGTCAACCTCTAGGTGATTATCAATTTGATTTCCACAACCGTCGCCTCTTATGTAGGGATCGGGGTGAACGTCGGATTTTTCATAGAGTGTAGCATTTTTTAACACTAGAGTCTATTATGAATCAATCCATATGATCATATAGGCCTAATCAATCCACTTTTGAAAAAATCAAAATTTTGAGACCGCCCAAAGGGGTACCCTTTGGCCGGTGGCCAGATTTGG
Source organism: Perilla frutescens (assembly GCA_026008535.1). NCBI lineage: Eukaryota > Viridiplantae > Streptophyta > Magnoliopsida > Lamiales > Lamiaceae > Perilla > Perilla frutescens. Next base: position 61,903,981 of record BRKX01000016.1, read on the forward strand.
CCCCGTTTTCTGGCAGCCGTCAGTAAAACGTCTATAACTCTCTCCAGAAGTAAGATTTACCCGTGATTCTTGTTGCGTTAGATTTCTAACTCAAATATCTACCCTACAAAAAGTTCAAATGGAAGAAACTCCTTTTGAGTCAACCTCTAGGTGATTATCAAGTTGATTTCCACAACCGTCGCGTCTTATGTAGGGATCGGGGTGAACGTCGGGTTTTTCATTGAGTGTAGCATTTTTTAACACTAGAGTCAATTATGAATCAATCCATATGATCATATATGCCTAATCCGTCCACTTTTGAAAAAATCAAATTTTTGAGCCCGCCCAAAGGGGTACCCCTTTGGCCGATGGCTAGATTTGGCCCCGTGTTCTGGCAGCCGTCAGTAAACCGGCTATAACTCTCTCCAGAAGTAAGATTTACCCGTGATTCTTGTTGCGTTGGATTCCTAACTCAAATATCTACCCTACCAAAAGTTCAAATGGAATAAACTCCTTTTGAGTCAACCTCTAGGTGATTATCAATTTGATTTCCACAACCGTCGCCTCTTATGTAGGGATCGGGGTGAACGTCGGATTTTTCATAGAGTGTAGCATTTTTTAACACTAGAGTCTATTATGAATCAATCCATATGATCATATAGGCCTAATCAATCCACTTTTGAAAAAATCAAAATTTTGAGACCGCCCAAAGGGGTACCCTTTGGCCGGTGGCCAGATTTGGCCCCGTTTTCTGGCAGCCGTCAGTAAAACGTCTATAACTCTCTCCAGAAGTAAGATTTACCCGTGATTCTTATTGCGTTGGATTTTTAACTCAAATATCTACCATACAAAAAGTTCAAATGGAAGAAACTCCTTTTGAGTCAACCTCTAGGTGTTTGTCAAGTTGATTTCCACAACCGTCCCCTCTTATGTAGGGATCGGGGTGAACGTCGGGTTTTTCATTGAGTATAGCATTTTTTAACACTAGAGTCAATTATGAATCAATCCATATGATCATATATGCCTAATCCGTCTACTTTTGAAAAAATCAAATTTTTTAGCCCGCCTAAAGGGGTACCCCTTTGGCCGGTGGCCAGATTTGGCCCCGTTTTCTGGCAGCCGTCAGTAAAACGGCTATAACTCTCTCCAGAAGTAAGATTTACCCGTGAATCTTCTTGCGTTGGATTTCTAACTCAAATTTCTACCCTACAAAAATTTCAAATGGAAGAAACTCCTTTTGAGTCAACCTCTAGGTGATTATGAAGTTGATTTCCACAACCGTCGCCTCTTATGTAGGGATCCGGATGAACGTCGGGTTTTTCATTGAGTCTAGCATTTTTTAACACTAGAGTCAATTATGAATCAATCCATATGATCATATATGCCTAATCCGTTCACTTTTGAAAAAATCAAATTTTTGAGCCCGCCCAAAGGGGTACCCCTTTGGCCGGTTGCCAGATTTGGCCCCGTTTTCTGGCAGCCGTCAGTAAAACGGCTATAACTCTCTCCAGAAGTAAGATTTACCCGTGATTCTTGTTGCGTTAGATTTCTAACTCAAAGATCTACCCTACAAAAAGTTCAAATGGAAGAAACTCCTTTTGAGTCAACCTCTAGGTGATTATCAAGTTGATTTCCACAACCGTCGCCTCTTATGTAGGGATCGGGGTGAACGTCGGGTTTTTCATTGAGTATAGCATTTTTTAACACTAGAGTTAATTATAAATCAATCTATATGATCATATATGCCTAATCCGTCCACTTTTCAAAAAATAAATTTTTGAGCCCGCCCAAAGGGGTACCCCTTTGGCCGGTGGCCAGATTTGGCCCCGTTTTCTGGCAGCCATCAGTAAAACGGCTATAACTCTCTCCAGAAGTAAGATTTACCCGTGAATCTTCTTGCGTTGGATTTCTAACTCAAATTTCTACCCTACAAAAAGTTCAAATGGAAGAAACTCCTTTTGAGTCAACCTCTAGGTGATTATGAAGTTGATTTCCACAACCGTCGCCTCTTATGTAGGGATCGGGGTGAACGTCGGATTTTTCATTGAGTCTAGCATTTTTGAACACTAGAGTCCATTATGAATTAATCCATATGATCATATATGCCTAATCCGTCCACTTTTAAAAAAATCAAATTTTTGAGCCCGCCCAAAGGGGTACCCCTTTGGCCGGTGGCCAGATTTGGCCCCGATTTCTGGCAGCCATCAGTAAAACGGCTATAACTCTCTTCAGAAGTAAACTTTACCCGTGATTCTTGTTGCGTTGGATTCCTAACTCCAATATCTACCCTACAAAAAGTTCAAATGGAAGAAACTCCTTTTGAGTCAACCTCTAGGTGATTATCAAGTTGATTTCCACAACCGTCGCCTCTTATGTAGGGATCGGGGTGAACGTCGGGTTTTTCATTGAGTCTAGCATTTTTTAACACAAGAGTCAATTATGAATCAATCCATATGATCATATATGCCTAATCCTTCCACTTTTGAAAAAATCAAATTTTTGAGCCCGCCCAAAGGGGTACCCCTTTGGCCGGTGGCCAGATTTGGCCCCGTTTTCTGGCAGCCGTAAGTAAAACGGCTATAACTCTCTCCAGAAGTAAGATTTACCCGTGATTTTTGTTGCGTTGGATTTCTAACTCAAATATCTACCCTACAAAAAGTTCAAATGGAAGAAACTCCTTTTGCGTCAACCTATAGGTGATTATCAAGTTGATTTCCACAACCGTCGCCTCTTATGTAGGGATCCGGATGAACGTCGGGTTTTTCATTGAGTCTAGCATTTTTTAACACTAGAGTCAATTATGAATCAATCCATATGATCATATATGCCTAATCCGTTCACTTTTGAAAAAATCAAATTTTTGAGCCCGCCCAAAGGGGTACCCCTTTGGCCGGTTGCCAGATTTGGCCCCGTTTTCTGGCAGCCGTCAGTAAAACGGCTATAACTCTCTCCAGAAGTAAGATTTACCCGTGATTCTTGTTGCGTTAGATTTCTAACTCAAATATCTACCCTACAAAAAGTTCAAATGGAAGAAACTCCTTTTGAGTCAACCTCTAGGTGATTATCAAGTTGATTTCCACAACCGTCGCCTCTTATGTAGGGATCGGGGTGAACGTCGGGTTTTTCATTGAGTGTAGCATTTTTTAACACTAGAGTTAATTATAAATCAATCTATATGATCATATATGCCTAATCCGTCCACTTTTCAAAAAACAAATTTTTGAGCCCACCCAAAGGGGTACCCCTTTGGCCGGTGGCCAGATTTGGCCCCGTTTTCTGGCAGCCGTCAGTAAACGGCTATAACTCTCTCCAGAAGTAAGATTTACCCGTGAATCTTCTTGCGTTGGATTTCTAACTCAAATTTCTACCCTACAAAAAGTTCAAATGGAAGAAACTCCTTTTGAGTAAACCTCTAGGTGATTATGAAGTTGATTTCCACAACCGTCGCCTCTTATGTAGGGATCGGGGTGAACGTCGGATTTTTCATTGAGTCTAGCATTTTTGAACACTAGAGTCCATTATGAATTAATTTATATGATCATATATGCCTAATCCGTCCACTTTTGAAAAAATCAAATTTTTGAGCCCGCCCAAAGGGGTACCCCTTTGGCCGGTGGCCAGATTTGGCCCCGATTTCTGGCAGCCGTCAGTAAAACGGCTATAACTCTCTCCAGAAGTAAGCTTTACCCGTGATTCTTGTTGCGTTGGATTCCTAACTCCAATATCTACCCTACAAAAAGTTCAAATGGAAGAAACTCCTTTTGAGTCAACCTCTAGGTGATTATCAAGTTGATTTCCACAACCGTCGCCTCTTATGTAGGGATCGGGGTGAACGTCGGGTTTTTCATTGAGTCTAGCATTTTTTAACACTAGAGTTAATTATAAATCAATCTATATGATCATATATGCCTAATCCGTCCACTTTTCAAAAAACAAATTTTTGAGCCCACCCAAAGGGGTACCCCTTTGGCCGGTGGCCAGATTTGGCGCCGTTTTCTGGCAGCCGTCAGTAAACGGCTATAACTCTCTCCAGAAGTAAGATTTACCCGTGAATCTTCTTGCGTTGGATTTCTAACTCAAATTTCTACCCTACAAAAAGTTCAAATGGAAGAAACTCCTTTTGAGTAAACCTCTAGGTGATTATGAAGTTGATTTCCACAACCGTCGCCTCTTATGTAGGGATCGGGGTGAACGTCGGATTTTTCATTGAGTCTAGCATTTTTGAACACTAGAGTCCATTATGAATTAATCCATATGATCATATATGCCTAATCCGTCCACTTTTGAAAAAATCAAATTTTTGAGCCCGCCCAAAGGGGTACCCCTTTGGCCGGTGGCCAGATTTGGCCCCGATTTCTGGCAGCCGTCAGTAAAACGGCTATAACTCTCTCCAGAAGTAAGCTTTACCCGTGATTCTTGTTGCGTTGGATTCCTAACTCCAATATCTACCCTACAAAAAGTTCAAATGGAAGAAACTCCTTTTGAGTCAACCTCTAGGTGATTATCAAGTTGATTTCCACAACCGTCGCCTCTTATGTAGGGATCGGGGTGAACGTCGGGTTTTTCATTGAGTCTAGCATTTTTTAACACAACAGTCAATTATGAATCAATCCATATGATCATATATGCCTAATCCTTCCACTTTTGAAAAAATCAAATTTTTGAGCCCGCCCAAAGGGGTACCCCTTTGGCCGGTGGCCAGATTTGGCCCCGTTTTCTGGCAGCCGTAAGTAAAACGGCTATAACTCTATCCAGAAGTAATATTTACCCGTGATTTTTGTTGCGTTGGATTTCTAACTCAAATATCTACCCTACAAAAAGTTCAAATGGAAGAAACTCCTTTTGCGTCAACCTATAGGTGATTATCAAGTTGATTTCCACAACCGTCGCCTCTTATGTAGGGATCCGGATGAACGTCGGGTTTTTCATTGAGTCTAGCATTTTTTAACACTAGAGTCAATTATGAATCAATCCATATGATCATATATGCCTAATCTGTTCACTTTTGAAAAAATCAAATTTTTGAACCCGCCCAAAGGGGTACCCCTTTGGCCGGTTGCCAGATTTGGCCCCGTTTTCTGGCAGCCGTCAGTAAACGGCTATAACTCTCTCCAGAAGTAAGATTTACCCGTGAATCTTCTTGCGTTGGATTTCTAACTCAAATTTCTACCCTACAAAAAGTTCAAATGGAAGAAACTCCTTTTGAGTAAACCTCTAGGTGATTATGAAGTTGATTTCCACAACCGTCGCCTCTTATGTAGGGATCGGGGTGAACGTCGGATTTTTCATTGAGTCTAGCATTTTTGAACACTAGAGTCCATTATGAATTAATCCATATGATCATATATGCCTAATCCGTCCACTTTTGAAAAAATCAAATTTTTGAGCCCGCCCAAAGGGGTACCCCTTTGGCCGGTGGCCAAATTTGGCCCCGATTTCTGGCAGCCGTCAGTAAAACGGCTATAACTCTCTCCAGAAGTAAGCTTTACCCGTGATTCTTGTTGCGTTGGATTCCTAACTCCAATATCTACCCTACAAAAAGTTCAAATGGAAGAAACTCCTTTTGAGTCAACCTCTAGGTGATTATCAAGTTGATTTCCACAACCGTCGCCTCTTATGTAGGGATCGGGGTGAACGTCGGGTTTTTCATTGAGTCTAGCATTTTTTAACACAAGAGTCAATTATGAATCAATCCATATGATCATATATGCCTAATCCTTCCACTTTTGAAAAAATCAAATTTTTGAGCCCGCCCAAAGGGGTACCCCTTTGGCCGGTGGCCAGATTTGGCCCCGTTTTCTGGCAGCCGTAAGTAAAACGGCTATAACTCTATCCAGAAGTAAGATTTACCCGTGATTTTTGTTGCGTTGGATTTCTAACTCAAATATCTACCCTACAAAAAGTTCAAATGGAAGAAACTCCTTTTGCGTCAACCTATAGGTGATTATCAAGTTGATTTCCACAACCGTCGCCTCTTATGTAGGGATCCGGATGAACGTCGGGTTTTTCATTGAGTCTAGCATTTTTTAACACTAGAGTCAATTATGAATCAATCCATATGATCATATATGCCTAATCTGTTCACTTTTGAAAAAATCAAATTTTTGAACCCGCCCAAAGGGGTACCCCTTTGGCCGGTTGCCAGATTTGGCCCCGTTTTCTGGCAGCCGTCAGTAAAACGGCTATAACTCTCTCCAGAAGTAAGCTTTACCCGTGATTCTTGTTGCGTTAGATTTCTAACTCAAATATCTACCCTACAAAAAGTTCAAATGGAAGAAACTCCTTTTGAGTCAACCTCTAGGTGATTATCAAGTTGATTTCCACAACCGTCGCCTCTTATGTAGGGATCGGGGTGAACGTCGGGTTTTTCATTGAGTCTAGCATTTTTTAACACAAGAGTCAATTATGAATCAATCCATATGATCATATATGCCTAATCCGTTCACTTTTGAAAAAATCAAATTTTTGAGCCCGCCCAAAGGGGTACCCCTTTGGCCGGTTGCCAGATTTGGCCCCGTTTTCTGGCAGCCGTCAGTAAAACGGCTATAACTCTCTCAAGAAGTAAGATTTACCCGTGATTCTTGTTGCGTTAGATTTCTAACTCAAATATCTACCCTACAAAAAGTTCAAATGGAAGAAACTCCTTTTGAGTCAACCTCTAGGTGATTATCAAGTTGATTTCCACAACCGTCGCCTCTTATGTAGGGATCGGGGTGAACGTCGGGTTTTTCATTGAGTGTAGCATTTTTTAACACTAGAGTTAATTATAAATCAATCTATATGATCATATATGCCTAATCCGTCCACTTTTCAAAAAACAAATTTTTGAGCCCACCCAAAGGGGTACCCCTTTGGCCGGTGGCCAGATTTGGCCCCGTTTTCTGGCAGCCGTCAGTAAACGGCTATAACTCTCTCCAGAAGTAAGATTTACCCGTGAATCTTCTTGCGTTGGATTTCTAACTCAAATTTCTACCCTACAAAAAGTTCAAATGGAAGAAACTCCTTTTGAGTAAACCTCTAGGTGATTATGAAGTTGATTTCCACAACCGTCGCCTCTTATGTAGGGATCGGGGTGAACGTCGGATTTTTCATTGAGTCTAGCATTTTTGAACACTAGAGTCCATTATGAATTAATCCATATGATCATATATGCCTAATCCGTCCACTTTTGAAAAAATCAAATTTTTGAGCCCGCCCAAAGGGGTACCCCTTTGGCCGGTGGCCAAATTTGGCCCCGATTTCTGGCAGCCGTCAGTAAAACGGCTATAACTCTCTCCAGAAGTAAGCTTTACCCGTGATTCTTGTTGCGTTGGATTCCTAACTCCAATATCTACCCTACAAAAAGTTCAAATGGAAGAAACTCCTTTTGAGTCAACCTCTAGGTGATTATCAAGTTGATTTCCACAACCGTCGCCTCTTATGTAGGGATCGGGGTGAACGTCGGGTTTTTCATTGAGTCTAGCATTTTTTAACACAAGAGTCAATTATGAATCAATCCATATGATCATATATGCCTAATCCTTCCACTTTTGAAAAAATCAAATTTTTGAGCCCGCCCAAAGGGGTACCCCTTTGGCCGGTGGCCAGATTTGGCCCCGTTTTCTGGCAGCCGTAAGTAAAACGGCTATAACTCTATCCAGAAGTAAGATTTACCCGTGATTTTTGTTGCGTTGGATTTCTAACTCAAATATCTACCCTACAAAAAGTTCAAATGGAAGAAACTCCTTTTGCGTCAACCTATAGGTGATTATCAAGTTGATTTCCACAACCGTCGCCTCTTATGTAGGGATCCGGATGAACGTCGGGTTTTTCATTGAGTCTAGCATTTTTTAACACTAGAGTCAATTATGAATCAATCCATATGATCATATATGCCTAATCTGTTCACTTTTGAAAAAATCAAATTTTTGAACCCGCCCAAAGGGGTACCCCTTTGGCCGGTTGCCAGATTTGGCCCCGTTTTCTGGCAGCCGTCAGTAAAACGGCTATAACTCTCTCCAGAAGTAAGATTTACCCGTGATTCTTGTTGCGTTAGATTTCTAACTCAAATATCTACCCTACAAAAAGTTCAAATGGAAGAAACTCCTTTTCTGTCAACCTATAGGTGATTATCAAGTTGATTTCCACAACCGTCGCCTCTTATGTAGGCATCCGGATGAACGTCGGGTTTTTCATTGAGTCTAGCATTTTTTAACACTAGAGTCAATTATGAATCAATCCATATGATCATATATGCCTAATCTGTTCACTTTTGAAAAAATCAAATTTTTGAGCCCGCCCAAAGGGGTACCCCTTTGGCCGGTTGCCAGATTTGGCCCCGTTTTCTGGCAGCCGTCAGTAAAACGGCTATAACTCTCTCAAGAAGTAAGATTTACCCGTGATTCTTGTTGCGTTAGATTTCTAACTCAAATATCTACCCTACAAAAAGTTCAAATGGAAGAAACTCCTTTTGAGTCAACCTCTAGGTGATTATCAAGTTGATTTCCACAACCGTCGCCTCTTATGTAGGGATCGGGGTGAACGTCGGGTTTTTCATTGAGTGTAGCATTTTTTAACACTAGAGTTAATTATAAATCAATCTATATGATCATATATGCCTAATCCGTCCACTTTTCAAAAAACAAATTTTTGAGCCCGCCCAAAGGGGTACCCCTTTGGCCGGTGGCCAGATTTGGCCCCGTTTTCTGGCAGCCGTCAGTAAACGGCTATAACTCTCTCCAGAAGTAAGATTTACCCGTGAATCTTCTTGCGTTGGATTTCTAACTCAAATTTCTACCCTACAAAAAGTTCAAATGGAAGAAACTCCTTTTGAGTAAACCTCTAGGTGATTATGAAGTTGATTTCCACAACCGTCGCCTCTTATGTAGGGATCGGGGTGAACGTCGGATTTTTCATTGAGTCTAGCATTTTTGAACACTAGAGTCCATTATGAATTAATCCATATGATCATATATGCCTAATCCGTCCACTTTTGAAAAAATCAAATTTTTGAGCCCGCCCAAAGGGGTACCCCTTTGGCCGGTGGCCAGATTTGGCCCCGATTTCTGGCAACCGTCAGTAAAACGGCTATAACTCTCTCCAGAAGTTAGCTTTACCCGTGATTCTTGTTGCGTTGGATTCCTAACTCCAATATCTACCCTACAAAAAGTTCAAATGGAAGAAACTCCTTTTGAGTCAACCTCTAGGTGATTATCAAGTTGATTTCCACAACCGTCGCCTCTTATGTAGGGATCGGGGTGAACGTCGGGTTTTTCATTGAGTCTAGCATTTTTTAACACAAGAGTCAATTATGAATCAATCCATATGATCATATATGCCTAATCCTTCCACTTTTGAAAAAATCAAATTTTTGAGCCCGCCCAAAGGGGTACCCCTTTGGCCGGTGGCCAGATTTGGCCCCGTTTTCTGGCAGCCGTAAGTAAAACGGCTATAACTCTATCCAGAAGTAAGATTTACCCGTGATTTTTGTTGCGTTGGATTTCTAACTCAAATATCTACCCTACAAAAAGTTCAAATAGAAGAAACTCCTTTTGCGTCAACCTATAGGTGATTATCAAGTTGATTTCCACAACCGTCGCCTCTTATGTAGGGATCCGGATGAACGTCGGGTTTTTCATTGAGTCTAGCATTTTTTAACACTAGAGTCAATTATGAATCAATCCATATGATCATATATGCCTAATCTGTTCACTTTTGAAAAAATCAAATTTTTGAACCCGCCCAAAGGGGTACCCGTTTGGCCGGTTGCCAGATTTGGCCCCGTTTTCTGGCAGCCGTCAGTAAAACGGCTATAACTCTCTCCAGAAGTAAGATTTACCCGTGATTCTTGTTGCGTTAGATTTCTAACTCAAATATCTACCCTACAAAAAGTTCAAATAGAAGAAACTCCTTTTGCGTCAACCTATAGGTGATTATCAAGTTGATTTCCACAACCGTCGCCTCTTATGTAGGGATCCGGATGAACGTCGGGTTTTTCATTGAGTCTAGCATTTTTTAACACTAGAGTCAATCATGAATCAATCCATATGATCATATATGCCTAATCCGTTCACTTTTGAAAAAATCAAATTTTTGAGCTCGCCCAAAGGGGTACCCCTTTGGCCGGTGGCCAGATTAGGCCCCGTTTTCTGGCAGCCGTCAGTAAAACGGCTATAACTCTCTCCAGAAGTAAGATTTACCCATGAATCTTGTTGCGTTGGATTTCTAACTCAAATATCTACCCTACAAAAAGTTCAAATGGAAGAAACTCCTTTTGAGTCAACCTCTAGGTGATTATCAAGTTGATTTCCACAACCGTCGCCTCTTATGTAGGGATCGGGGTGAACGTCGGGTTTTTCATTGAGTGTAGCATTTTTTAACACTAGAGTCAATTATCAATCAATCTATATGATCATATATGCCTAATCCGTCCACTTTTCAAAAAACAAATTTTTGAGCCCGCCCAAAGGGTTACCCCTTTGGCCGGTGGCCAGATTTGGCCCCGTTTTCTGGCAGCCGTCAGTGAAACGGCTATAACTCTCTCCAGAAGTAAGATTTACCCGTGATTCTTGTTGCGTTGGATTTCTAACTCAAATATCTAACCTACAAAAAGTTAAAATGGAAGAAACTCCTTTTGAGTCAACCTCTAGCTGATTATCAAGTTGATTTACACAACCGTCGCCTCTGACGTAGGGATCGGGGTGAACGTCGGGTTTTTCATTGAGTGTAGTATTTTTTAACACTACAGTCAATTATGAATCAATCCATATGATCATATATGCCTAATCCGTCCACTTTTGAAAAAATCAAATTTTTGAGCCCGCCCAAAGGGATACCCCTTTGGCCGGTGGCCAGATTTGGCCCCGTTTTCTGGCAGCCGTCAGTAAAACGGCTATAACTCTCTCCAGAAGTAAGATTTACCCATGAATCTTGTTGCGTTGGATTTCTAACTCAAATATCTACCCTACAAAAAGTTCAAATGGAAGAAACTCCTTTTGAGTCAACCTCTAGGTGATTATCAAGTTGATTTCCACAACCGTCGCCTCTTATGTAGGGATCGGGGTGAACGTCGGGTTTTTCATTGAGTGTAGCATTTTTTAACACTAGAGTCAATTATCAATCAATCTATATGATCATATATGCCTAATCCGTCCACTTTTCAAAAAACAAATTTTTGAGCCCGCCCAAAGGGGTACCCCTTTGGCCGGTGGCCAGATTTGGCCCCGTTTTCTGGCAGCCGTCTGTGAAACGGCTATAACTCTCTCCAGAAGTAAGATTTACCCGTGATTCTTGTTGCGTTGGATTTCTAACTCAAATATCTAACCTACAAAAAGTTAAAATGGAAGAAACTCCTTTTGAGTCAACCTCTAGCTGATTATCAAGTTGATTTACACAACCGTCGCCTCTGACGTAGGGATCGGGGTGAACGTCGGGTTTTTCATTGAGTGTAGTATTTTTTAACACTACAGTCAATTATGAATCAATCCATATGATCATATATGCCTAATCCGTCCACTTTTGAAAAAATCAAATTTTTGAGCCCGCCCAAAGGGATACCCCTTTGGCCGGTGGCCAGATTTGGCCCCGTTTTCTGGCAGCCGTCAGTAAAACGGCTATAACTCTCTCCAGAAGTAAGATTTACCCATGAATCTTGTTGCGTTGGATTTCTAACTCAAATATCTACCCTACAAAAAGTTCAAATGGAAGAAACTCCTTTTGAGTCAACCTCTAGGTGATTATCAAGTTGATTTCCACAACCGTCGCCTCTTATGTAGGGATCGGGGTGAACGTCGGGTTTTTCATTGAGTGTAGCATTTTTAAACACTAGAGTCAATTATCAATCAATCTATATGATCATATATGCCTAATCCGTCCACTTTTCAAAAAACAAATTTTTGAGCACGCCCAAAGGGGTACCCCTTTGGCCGGTGGCCAGATTTGGCCCCGTTTTCTGGCAGCCGTCAGTGAAACGGCTATAACTCTCTCCAGAAGTAAGATTTACCCGTGATTCTTGTTGCGTTGGATTTCTAACTCAAATATCTAACCTACAAAAAGTTAAAATGGAAGAAACTCCTTTTGAGTCAACCTCTAGCTGATTATCAAGTTGATTTACACAACCGTCGCCTCTGACGTAGGGATCGGGGTGAACGTCGGGTTTTTCATTGAGTGTAGCATTTTTTAACACTACAGTCAATTATGAATCAATCCATATGATCATATATGCCTAATCCGTCCACTTTTGAAAAAATCAAATTTTTGAGCCCGCCCAAAGGGATACCCCTTTGGCCGGTGGCCAGATTTGGCCCCGTTTTCTGGCAGCCGTCAGTAAAACGGCTATAACTCTCTCCAGAAGTAAGATTTACCCATGAATCTTGTTACGTTGGATTTCTAACTCAAATATCTACCCTACAAAAAGTTCAAATGGAAGAAACTCCTTTTGAGTCAACCTCTAGGTGATTATCAAGTTGATTTCCACAACCGTCGCCTCTTATGTAGGGATCGGGGTGAACGTCGGGTTTTTCATTGAGTGTAGCATTTTTTAACACTAGAGTCAATTATCAATCAATCTATATGATCATATATGCCTAATCCGTCCACTTTTCAAAAAACAAATTTTTGAGCCCGCCCAAAGGGGTACCCCTTTGGCCGGTGGCCAGATTTGGCCCCGTTTTCTGGCAGCCGTCAGTGAAACGGCTATAACTCTCTCCAGAAGTAAGATTTACCCGTGATTCTTGTTGCGTTGGATTTCTAACTCAAATATCTAACCTACAAAAAGTTAAAATGGAAGAAACTCCTTTTGAGTCAACCTCTAGCTGATTATCAAGTTGATTTACACAACCGTCGCCTCTGACGTAGGGATCGGGGTGAACGTCGGGTTTTCATTGAGTGTAGCATTTTTTAACACTACAGTCAATTATGAATCAATCCATATGATCATATATGCCTAATCCGTCCACTTTTGAAAAAATCAAATTTTTGAGCCCGCCCAAAGGGGTACCCCTTTGGCCGGTGGCCAGATTTGGCCCCGTTTTCTGGCAGCCGTCAGTAAAACGGCTATAACTCTCTCCAGAAGTAAGATTTACCCGTGATTCTTGTTGCGTTGGATTTCTAACTCAAATATCTACCCTAAAAAAAGTGAAAATGGAAGAAACTACTTTTGAGTGAACCTCTAGCTGATTATCAAGTTGATTTCCACAACCGTCGCGTCTTATGTAGGGATCGGGGTGAACGTCGGGTTTTTCATTGAGTGTAGCATTTTTTAACACTAGAGTCAATTATGAATCAATCCATATGATCATATATGCCTAATCCGTCCACTTTTGAAAAAATCAAATTTTTGAGCCCGCCCAAAGGGGTACCCCTTTGGCCGGTGGCCAGATTTGGCCCCGTTTTCTGGCAGCCGTCAGTAAAACGGCTATAACTCTCTCCAGAAGTAAGATTTACCCGTGAATCTTGTTGCGTTGGATTTCTAACTCAAATATCTACCCTACAAAAAGTTCAAATGGAAGAAACTCCTTTTGAGTCAACCTCTAGGTGATTATCAAGTTGATTTCCACAACCGTCACCTCTTATGTAGGGATCGGGGTGAACGTCGGATTTTTCATTGAGTCTAGCATTTTTGAACACTAGAGTCCATTATGAATTAATCCATATGATCATATATGCATAATCCGTGCACTTTTGAAAAAATCAAATTTTTGAGCCTGCCCAAAGGGGTACCCCTTTGGCCGGTGGCCAGATTTCGCCCCGTTTTCTGGCAGCCGTCAGTAAAACGGCTATAACTCTCTCCAGAAGTAAGCTTTACCCGTGATTCTTGTTGCGTTGGATTCCTAACTCAAATATCTACACTACAAAAAGTTCAAATGGAAGAAACTCCTTTTGAGTCAACCTCTAGGTGATTATCAAGTTGATTTCCACAACCGTCGCCTCTTATGTAGGGATCGGGGTGAACGTCGGGTTTTTCATTGAGTCTAGCATTTTTTAACACAAGAGTCAATTATGAATCAATCCATATGATCATATATGCCTAATCCGTCCACTTTTGAAAAAACCAAATTTTTGAGCCCGCCCAAAGGGGTACCCCTTTGGCCGGTGGCCAGATTTGGCCCCGTTTTCTGGCAGCCGTCAGTAAAACGGCTATAACTCTCTCCAGAAGTAAGATTTACCCATGAATCTTGTTGCGTTGGATTTCTAACTCAAATATCTACCCTACAAAAAGTTCAAATGGAAGAAACTCCTTTTGAGTCAACCTCTAGGTGATTATCAAGTTGATTTCCACAACCGTCGCCTCTTATGTAGGGATCGGGGTGAACGTCGGGTTTTTCATTGAGTGTAGCATTTTTTAACACTAGAGTCAATTATCAATCAATCTATATGATCATATATTCCTAATCCGTCCACTTTTCAAAAAACAAATTTTTGAGCCCGCCCAAAGGGGTACCCCTTTGGCCGGTGGCCAGATTTGGCCCCGTTTTCTGGCAGCCGTCAGTGAAACGGCTATAACTCTCTCCAGAAGTAAGATTTACCCGTGATTCTTGTTGCGTTGGATTTCTAACTCAAATATCTAACCTACAAAAAGTTAAAATGGAAGAAACTCCTTTTGAGTCAACCTCTAGCTGATTATCAAGTTGATTTACACAACCGTCGCCTCTGACGTAGGGATCGGGGTGAACGTCGGGTTTTTCATTGAGTGTAGCATTTTTTAACACTACAGTCAATTATGAATCAATCCATATGATCATATATGCCTAATCCGTCCACTTTTGAAAAAATCAAATTTTTGAGCCCGCCCAAAGGGGTACCCCTTTGGCCGGTGGCCAGATTTGGCCCCGTTTTCTGGCAGCCGTCAGTAAAACGGCTATAACTCTCTCCAGAAGTAAGATTTACCCATGAATCTTGTTGCGTTGGATTTCTAACTCAAATATCTACCCTACAAAAAGTTCAAATGGAAGAAACTCCTTTTGAGTCAACCTCTAGGTGATTATCAAGTTGATTTCCACAACCGTCGCCTCTTATGTAGGGATCGGGGTGAACGTCGGGTTTTTCATTGAGTGTAGCATTTTTTAACACTAGAGTCAATTATCAATCAATCTATATGATCATATATTCCTAATCCGTCCACTTTTCAAAAAACAAATTTTTGAGCCCGCCCAAAGGGGTACCCCTTTGGCCGGTGGCCAGATTTGGCCCCGTTTTCTGGCAGCCGTCAGTGAAACGGCTATAACTCTCTCCAGAAGTAAGATTTACCCGTGATTCTTGTTGCGTTGGATTTCTAACTCAAATATCTAACCTACAAAAAGTTAAAATGGAAGAAACTCCTTTTGAGTCAACCTCTAGCTGATTATCAAGTTGATTTACACAACCGTCGCCTCTGACGTAGGGATCGGGGTGAACGTCGGGTTTTTCATTGAGTGTAGCATTTTTTAACACTACAGTCAATTATGAATCAATCCATATGATCATATATGCCTAATCCGTCCACTTTTGAAAAAATCAAATTTTTGAGCCCGCCCAAAGGGGTACCCCTTTGGCCGGTGGCCAGATTTGGCCCCGTTTTCTGGCAGCCGTCAGTAAAACGGCTATAACTCTCTCCAGAAGTAAGATTTACCCGTGATTCTTATTGCGTTGGATTTCTAACTCAAATATCTACCCTACAAAAAGTTAAAATGGAAGAAACTCCTTTTGAGTGGACCTCTAGCTGATTATCAAGTTGATTTCCACAACCGTCGCGTCTTATGTAGGGATCGGGGTGAACGTCGGGTTTTTCATTGAGTGTAGCATTTTTTAACACTAGAGTCAATTATGAATCAATCCATATGATCATATATGCCTAATCCATCCACTTTTGAAAAAATCAAATTTTTGAGCCCGCCCAAAGGGGTACCCCTTTGGCCGGTGGCCAGATTTGGCCCCGTTTTCTGGCAGCCGTCAGTAAAACGGCTATAACTCTCTCCAGAAGTAAGATTTACCCGTGAATCTTGTTGCGTTGGATTTCTAACTCAAATATCTACCCTACAAAAAGTTCAAATGGAAGAAACTCCTTTTGAGTCAACCTCTAGGTGATTATCAAGTTCATTTCCACAACCGTCACCTCTTATGTAGGGATCGGGGTGAACGTCGGATTTTTCATTGAGTCTAGCATTTTTGAACACTAGAGTCCATTATGAATTAATCCATATGATCATATATGCATAATCCATGCAATTTTGAAAAAATCAAATTTTTGAGCCTGCCCAAAGGGGTACCCCTTTGGCCGGTGGCCAGATTTCGCCCCGTTTTCTGGCAACCGTCAGTAAAACGGCTATAACTCTCTCCAGAAGTAAGCTTTACCCGTGATTCTTGTTGCGTTGGATTCCTAACTCAAATATCTACACTACAAAAAGTTCAAATGGAAGAAACTCCTTTTGAGTCAACCTCTAGGTGATTATCAAGTTGATTTCCACAACCGTCGCCTCTTATGTAGGGATCGGGGTGAACGTCGGGTTTTTCATTGAGTGTAGCATTTTTTAACACTACAGTCAATTATGAATCAATCCATATGATCATATATGCCTAATCCGTCCACTTTTGAAAAAACCAAATTTTTGAGCCCGCCCAAAGGGGTACCCCTTTGGCCGGTGGCCAGATTTGGCCCCGTTTTCTGGCAGCCGTCAGTAAAACGGCTATAACTCTCTCCAGAAGTAAGATTTACCCATGATTTTTGTTGCGTTGGATTTCTAACTCAAATATCTACCCTACAAAAAGTTCAAATGGAAGAAACTCCTTTTGAGTCAACCTATAGGTGATTATCAAGTTGATTTCCACAACCGTCGCCTCTTATATAGGGATCCGGATGAACGTCGGGTTTTTCATTGAGTCTAGCATTTTTTAACACAAGAGTCAATTATGAATCAATCAATATGATCATATATGCCTAATCCGTCCACTTTTGAAAAAATCAAATTTTTGAGCCCGCCCAAAGGGGTACCCCTTTGGCCGGTGGCCAGATTTGGCCCCGTTTTCTGGCAGCCGTCAGTAAAACGGCTATAACTCTCTCCAGAAGTAAGATTTACCCATGATTTTTGTTGCGTTGGATTTCTAACTCAAATATCTACCCTACAAAAAGTTCAAATGGAAGAAACTCCTTTTGAGTCAACCTATAGGTGATTATCAAGTTGATTTCCACAACCGTCGCCTCTTATATAGGGATCCGGATGAACGTCGGGTTTTTCATTGAGTCTAGCATTTTTTAACACTAGAGTCAATTATCAATCAATCCATATGATCATATATGCCTAATCCGTTCACTTTTGAAAAAATCAAATTTTTGAGCCCGCCCAAAGGGGTACCCCTTTGGCCGGTTGCCAGATTTGGCCCCGTTTTCTGGCAGCCGTCAGTAAAACGGCTATAACTCTCTCCAGAAGTAAGATTTACCCGTGATTCTTGTTGCGTTAGATTTCTAACTCAAATATCTACCCTACAAAAAGTTCAAATGGAAGAAACTCCTTTTGAGTCAACCTATAGGTGATTATCAAGTTGATTTCCACAACCGTCGCCTCTTATATAGGGATCCGGATGAACGTCGGGTTTTTCATTGAGTCTAGCATTTTTTAACACTAGAGTCAATTATCAATCAATCCATATGATCATATATGCCTAATCCGTTCACTTTTGAAAAAATCAAATTTTTGAGCCCGCCCAAAGGGGTACCCCTTTGGTCGGTTGCCAGATTTGGCCCCGTTTTCTGGCAGCCGTCAGTAAAACGGCTATAACTCTCTCCAGAAGTAAGATTTACCCGTGATTCTTGTTGCGTTAGATTTCTAACTCAAATATCTACCCTACAAAAAGTTCAAATGGAAGAAACTCCTTTTGAGTCAACCTCTAGGTGATTATCAAGTTGATTTCCACAACCGTCGCCTCTTATGTAGGGATCGGGGTGAACGTCGGGTTTTTCATTGAGTGTAGCATTTTTTAACACTAGAGTCAATTATAAATCAATCTATATGATCATATATGCCTAATCCGTCCACTTTTAAAAAAACAAATTTTTGAGCCCGCCCAAAGGGGTACCCCTTTGGCCGGTGGCCAGATTTGGCCCCGTTTTCTGGCAGCCGTCAGTAAAACGGCTATAACTCTCTCCAGAAGTAAGATTTACCCGTGATTCTTGTTGCGTTGGATTTCTAACTCAAATATCTAACCTACAAAAAGTTAAAATGGAAGAAACTCCTTTTGAGTCAACCTCTAGGTGATTATCAAGTTGATTTCCACAACTGTCGCCTCTTATGTAG
Source organism: Perilla frutescens (assembly GCA_026008535.1). Classification (NCBI taxonomy): domain Eukaryota; kingdom Viridiplantae; phylum Streptophyta; class Magnoliopsida; order Lamiales; family Lamiaceae; genus Perilla; species Perilla frutescens. The sequence continues at coordinate 61,922,205 of BRKX01000016.1, forward strand.
GGATCGGGGTGAACGTCGGGTTTTTCATTGAGTCTAGCATTTTTAAACACTAGAGTCCATTATGAATCAATCCATATGATCATATATGACTAATCCGTCCACTTTTGAAAAAATGAAATTTTTGAACCCGCCCAAAGGGGTACCCCTTTGGCCGGTAGCCAGATTTGGCCCCGTTTTCTAGCAGCCGTCTGTAAAACGGATATAACTCTCTCCAGAAGTAAGATTTACCCGTGAATCTTGTTGGGTTGGATTTCTAACTCAAATATCTACCCTACAAAAAGTTCAAATGGAAGAAACTCCTTTTGAGTCAACCTCTAGGTGATTATCAAGTTGATTTCCACAACCGTCACCTCTTATGTAGGGATCGGGGTGAACGTCGGATTTTTCATTGAGTCTAGCATTTTTGAACACTAGAGTCCATTATGAATTAATCCATATGATCATATATGCATAATCCGTGCACTTTTGAAAAAATCAAATTTTTGAGCCTGCCCAAAGGGGTACCCCTTTGGCCGGTGGCCAGATTTCGCCCCGTTTTCTGGCAGCCGTCAGTAAAACGGCTATAACTCTCTCCAGAAGTAAGCTTTACCCGTGATTCTTGTTGCGTTGGATTCCTAACTCAAATATCTACACTACAAAAAGTTCAAATGGAAGAAACTCCTTTTGAGTCAACCTCTAGGTGATTATCAAGTTGATTTCCACAACCGTCGCCTCTTATATAGGGATCGGGGTGAACGTCGGGTTTTTCATTGAGTCTAGCATTTTTTAACACAAGAGTCAATTATGAATCAATCCATATGATCATATATGCCTAATCCGTCCACTTTTGAAAAAACCAAATTTTTGAGCCCGCCCAAAGGGGTACCCCTTTGGCCGGTGGCCAGATTTGGTCCCGTTTTCTGGCAGCCGTCAGTAAAACGGCTATAACTCTCTCCAGAAGTAAGATTTACCCATGATTTTTGTTGCGTTGGATTTCTAACTCAAATATCTACCCTACAAAAAGTTCAAATGGAAGAAACTCCTTTTGAGTCAACCTATAGGTGATTATCAAGTTGATTTCCACAACCGTCGCCTCTTATATAGGGATCCGGATGAACGTCGGGTTTTTCATTGAGTCTAGCATTTTTTAACACAAGAGTCAATTATGAATCAATCCATATGATCATATATGCCTAATCCGTCCACTTTTGAAAAAACCAAATTTTTGAGCCCGCCCAAAGGGCTACCCCTTTGGCCGGTGGCCAGATTTGGCCCCGTTTTCTGGCAGCCGTCAGTAAAACGGCTATAACTCTCTCCTGAAGTAAGATTTACCCATGATTTTTGTTGCGTTGGATTTCTAACTCAAATATCTACCCTACAAAAAGTTCAAATGGAAGAAACTCCTTTTGAGTCAACCTATAGGTGATTATCAAGTTGATTTCCACAACCGTCGCCTCTTATATAGGGATCCGGATGAACGTCGGGTTTTTCATTGAGTCTAGAATTTTTTAACACTAGAGTCAATTATCAATCAATCCATATGATCATATATGCCTAATCCGTTCACTTTTGAAAAAATCAAATTTTTGAGCCCGCCCAAAGGGGTACCCCTTTGGCCGGTTGCCAGATTTGGCCCCGTTTTCTGGCAGCCGTCAGTAAAACGGCTATAACTCTCTCCAGAAGTAAGATTTACCCGTGATTCTTGTTGCGTTAGATTTCTAACTCAAATATCTACCCTACAAAAAGTTCAAATGGAAGAAACTCCTTTTGAGTCAACCTATAGGTGATTATCAAGTTGATTTCCACAACCGTCGCCTCTTATATAGGGATCCGGATGAACGTCGGGTTTTTCATTGAGTCTAGCATTTTTTAACACTAGAGTCAATTATCAATCAATCCATATGATCATATATGCCTAATCCGTTCACTTTTGAAAAAATCAAATTTTTGAGCCCGCCCAAAGGGGTACCCCTTTGGTCGGTTGCCAGATTTGGCCCCGTTTTCTGGCAGCCGTCAGTAAAACGGCTATAACTCTCTCCAGAAGTAAGATTTACCCGTGATTCTTGTTGCGTTAGATTTCTAACTCAAATATCTACCCTACAAAAAGTTCAAATGGAAGAAACTCCTTTTGAGTCAACCTCTAGGTGATTATCAAGTTGATTTCCACAACCGTCGCCTCTTATGTAGGGATCGGGGTGAACGTCGGGTTTTTCATTGAGTGTAGCATTTTTTAACACTAGAGTCAATTATAAATCAATCTATATGATCATATATGCCTAATCCGTCCACTTTTAAAAAAACAAATTTTTGAGCCCGCCCAAAGGGGTACCCCTTTGGCCGGTGGCCAGATTTGGCCCCGTTTTCTGGCAGCCGTCAGTAAAACGGCTATAACTCTCTCCAGAAGTAAGATTTACCCGTGATTCTTGTTGCGTTGGATTTCTAACTCAAATATCTAACCTACAAAAAGTTAAAATGGAAGAAACTCCTTTTGAGTCAACCTCTAGGTGATTATCAAGTTGATTTCCACAACCGTCGCCTCTTATGTAGGGATCGGGGTGAACGTCGGGTTTTTCATTGAGTGTAGCATTTTTTAACACTAGAGTCAATTATAAATCAATCTATATGATCATATATGCCTAATCCGTCCACTTTTCAAAAAACAAATTTTTGTGCCCGCCCAAAGGGGTACCCCTTTGGCCGGTGGCCAGATTTGGCCCCGTTTTCTGGCAGCCGTCAGTAAAACGGCTATAACTCTCTCCAGAAGTAAGATTTACCCGTGATTCTTGTTGCGTTGGATTTCTAACTCAAATATCTAACCTACAAAAAGTTAAAATGGAAGAAACTCCTTTTGAGTCAACCTCTAGGTGATTATCAAGTTGATTTCCACAACCGTCGCCTCTTATGTAGGGATCGGGGTGAACGTCGGGTTTTTCATTGAGTCTAGCATTTTTAAACACTAGAGTCCATTATGAATCAATCCATATGATCATATATGACTAATCCGTCCACTTTTGAAAAAATGAAATTTTTGAACCCGCCCAAAGGGGTACCCCTTTGGCCGGTAGCCAGATTTGGCCCCGTTTTCTAGCAGCCGTCTGTAAAACGGATATAACTCTCTCCAGAAGTAAGATTTACCCGTGAATCTTGTTGCGTTGGATTTCTAACTCAAATATCTACCCTACAAAAAGTTCAAATGGAAGAAACTCCTTTTGAGTCAACCTCTAGGTGATTATCAAGTTGATTTCCACAACCGTCACCTCTTATGTAGGGATCGGGGTGAACGTCGGATTTTTCATTGAGTCTAGCATTTTTGAACACTAGAGTCCATTATGAATTAATCCATATGATCATATATGCATAATCCGTGCACTTTTGAAAAAATCAAATTTTTGAGCCTGCCCAAAGGGGTACCCCTTTGGCCGGTGGCCAGATTTCGCCCCGTTTTCTGGCAGCCGTCAGTAAAACGGCTATAACTCTCTCCAGAAGTAAGCTTTACCCGTGATTCTTGTTGCGTTGGATTCTTAACTCAAATATCTACACTACAAAAAGTTCAAATGGAAGAAACTCCTTTTGAGTCAACCTCTAGGTGATTATCAAGTTGATTTCCACAACCGTCGCCTCTTATGTAGGGATCGGGGTGAACGTCGGGTTTTTCATTGAGTCTAGCATTTTTTAACACAAGAGTCAATTATGAATCAATCCATATGATCATATATGCCTAATCCGTCCACTTTTGAAAAAACCAAATTTTTGAGCCCGCCCAAAGGGGTACCCCTTTGGCCGGTGGCCAGATTTGGCCCCGTTTTCTGGCAGCCGTCAGTAAAACGGCTATAACTCTCTCCAGAAGTAAGATTTACCCTTGATTTTTGTTGCGTTGGATTTCTAACTCAAATATCTACCCTACAAAAAGTTCAAATGGAAGAAACTCCTTTTGAGTCAACCTATAGGTGATTATCAAGTTGATTTCCACAACCGTCGCCTCTTATATAGGGATCCGGATGAACGTCGGGTTTTTCATTGAGTCTAACATTTTTTAACACAAGAGTCAATTATGAATCAATCCATATGATCATATATGCCTAATCCGTCCACTTTTGAAAAAACCAAATTTTTGAGCCCGCCCAAAGGGGTACCCCTTTGGCCGGTTGCCAGATTTTGCCCCGTTTTCTGGCAGCCGTCAGTAAAACGGCTATAACTCTCTCCAGAAGTAAGATTTACCCATGATTTTTGTTGCGTTGGATTTCTAACTCAAATATCTACCCTACAAAAAGTTCAAATGGAAGAAACTCCTTTTGAGTCAACCTATAGGTGATTATCAAGTTGATTTCCACAACCGTCGCCTCTTATATAGGGATCGGGGTGAACGTCGGGTTTTTCATTGAGTCTAGCATTTTTTAACACAAGAGTCAATTATGAATCAATCCATATGATCATATATGCCTAATCCGTCCACTTTTGAAAAAACCAAATTTTTGAGCCCGCCCAAAGGGGTACCCCTTTGGCCGGTGGCCAGATTTGGCCCCGTTTTCTGGCAGCCGTCAGTAAAACGGCTATAACTCTCTCCAGAAGTAAGATTTACCCATGATTTTTGTTGCGTTGGATTTCTAACTCAAATATCTACCCTACAAAAAGTTCAAATGGAAGAAACTCCTTTTGAGTCAACCTATAGGTGATTATCAAGTTGATTTCCACAACCGTCGCCTCTTATATAGGGATCCGGATGAACGTCGGGTTTTTCATTGAGTCTAGCATTTTTTAACACAAGAGTCAATTATGAATCAATCCATATGATCATATATGCCTAATCCGTCCACTTTTGAAAAAACCAAATTTTTGAGCCCGCCCAAAGGGGTACCCCTTTGGCCGGTGGCCAGATTTGGCCCCGTTTTCTGGCAGCCGTCAGTAAAACGGCTATAACTCTCTCCAGAAGTAAGATTTACCCATGATTTTTGTTGCGTTGGATTTCTAACTCAAATATCTACCCTACAAAAAGTTCAAATGGAAGAAACTCCTTTTGAGTCAACCTATAGGTGATTATCAAGTTGATTTCCACAACCGTCGCCTCTTATATAGGGATCCGGATGAACGTCGGGTTTTTCATTGAGTCTAGCATTTTTTAACACAAGAGTCAATTATGAATCAATCCATATGATCATATATGCCTAATCCGTCCACTTTTGAAAAAACCAAATTTTTGAGCCCGCCCAAAGGGGTACCCCTTTGGCCGGTGGCCAGATTTGGCCCCGTTTTCTGGCAGCCGTCAGTAAAACGGCTATAACTCTCTCCAGAAGTAAGATTTACCCATGATTTTTGTTGCGTTGGATTTCTAACTCAAATATCTACCCTACAAAAAGTTCAAATGGAAGAAACTCCTTTTGAGTCAACCTATAGGTGATTATCAAGTTGATTTCCACAACCGTCGCCTCTTATATAGGGATCCGGATGAACGTCGGGTTTTTCATTGAGTCTAGCATTTTTTAACACTAGAGTCAATTATCAATCAATCCATATGATCATATATGCCTAATCCGTTCACTTTTGAAAAAATCAAATTTTTGAGCCCGCCCAAAGGGGTACCCCTTTGGCCGGTTGCCAGATTTGGCCCCGTTTTCTGGCAGCCGTCAGTAAAACGGCTATAACTCTCTCCAGAAGTAAGATTTACCCGTGATTCTTGTTGCGTTAGATTTCTAACTCAAATATCTACCCTACAAAAAGTTCAAATGGAAGAAACTCCTTTTGAGTCAACCTATAGGTGATTATCAAGTTGATTTCCACAACCGTCGCCTCTTATATAGGGATCCGGATGAACGTCGGGTTTTTCATTGAGTCTAGCATTTTTTAACACTAGAGTCAATTATCAATCAATCCATATGATCATATATGCCTAATCCGTTCACTTTTGAAAAAATCAAATTTTTGAGCCCGCCCAAAGGGGTACCCCTTTGGCCGGTTGCCAGATTTGGCCCCGTTTTCTGGCAGCCGTCAGTAAAACGGCTATAACTCTCTCCAGAAGTAAGATTTACCCGTGATTCTTGTTGCGTTAGATTTCTAACTCAAATATCTACCCTACAAAAAGTTCAAATGGAAGAAACTCCTTTTGAGTCAACCTCTAGGTGATTATCAAGTTGATTTCCACAACCGTCGCCTCTTATGTATGGATCGGGGTGAACGTCGGGTTTTTCATTGAGTGTAGCATTTTTTAACACTAGAGTCAATTATAAATCAATCTATATGATCATATATGCCTAATCCGTCCACTTTTCAAAAAACAAATTTTTGAGCCCGCCCAAAGGGGTACCCCTTTGGCCGGTGGCCAGATTTGGCCCCGTTTTCTGGCAGCCGTCAGTAAAACGGCTATAACTCTCTCCAGAAGTAAGATTTATCCATGATTTTTGTTGCGTTGGATTTCTAACTCAAATATCTACCCTACAAAAAGTTCAAATGGAAGAAACTCCTTTTGAGTCAACCTATAGGTGATTATCAAGTTGATTTCCACAACCGTCGCCTCTTATATAGGGATCCGGATGAACGTCGGGTTTTTCATTGAGTCTAGCATTTTTTAACACAAGAGTCAATTATGAATCAATCCATATGATCATATATGCCTAATCCGTCCACTTTTGAAAAAACCAAATTTTTGAGCCCGCCCAAAGGGGTACCCCTTTGGCCGGTGGCCAGATTTGGCCCCGTTTTCTGGCAGCCGTCAGTAAAACGGCTATAACTCTCTCCAGAAGTAAGATTTACCCATGATTTTTGTTGCGTTGGATTTCTAACTCAAATATCTACCCTACAAAAAGTTCAAATGGAAGAAACTCATTTTGAGTCAACCTATAGGTGATTATCAAGTTGATTTCCACAACCGTCGCCTCTTATATAGGGATCCGGATGAACGTCGGGTTTTTCATTGAGTCTAGCATTTTTTAACACAAGAGTCAATTATGAATCAATCCATATGATCATATATGCCTAATCCGTCCACTTTTGAAAAAACCAAATTTTTGAGCCCGCCCAAAGGGGTACCCCTTTGGCCGGTGGCCAGATTTGGCCCCGTTTTCTGTCAGCCGTCAGTAAAACGGCTATAACTCTCTCCAGAAGTAAGATTTACCCATGATTTTTGTTGCGTTGGATTTCTAACTCAAATATCTACCCTACAAAAAGTTCAAATGGAAGAAACTCCTTTTGAGTCAACCTATAGGTGATTATCAAGTTGATTTCCACAACCGTCGCCTCTTATATAGGGATCCGGATGAACGTCGGGTTTTTCATTGAGTCTAGCATTTTTTAACACTAGAGTCAATTATCAATCAATCCATATGATCATATATGCCTAATCCGTTCACTTTTGAAAAAATCAAATTTTTGAGCCCGCCCAAAGGGGTACCCCTTTGGCCGGTTGCCAGATTTGGCCCCGTTTTCTGGCAGCCGTCAGTAAAACGGCTATAACTCTCTCCAGAAGTAAGATTTACCCGTGATTCTTGTTGCGTTAGATTTCTAACTCAAATATCTACCCTACAAAAAGTTCAAATGGAAGAAACTCCTTTTGAGTCAACCTATAGGTGATTATCAAGTTGATTTCCACAACCGTCGCCTCTTATATAGGGATCCGGATGAACGTCGGGTTTTTCATTGAGTCTAGCATTTTTTAACACTAGAGTCAATTATCAATCAATCCATATGATCATATATGCCTAATCCGTTCACTTTTGAAAAAATCAAATTTTTGAGCCCGCCCAAAGGGGTACCCCTTTGGCCGGTTGCCAGATTTGGCCCCGTTTTCTGGCAGCCGTCAGTAAAACGGCTATAACTCTCTCCAGAAGTAAGATTTACCCGTGATTCTTGTTGCGTTAGATTTCTAACTCAAATATCTACCCTACAAAAAGTTCAAATGGAAGAAACTCCTTTTGAGTCAACCTCTAGGTGATTATCAAGTTGATTTCCACAACCGTCGCCTCTTATGTAGGGATCGGGGTGAACGTCGGGTTTTTCATTGAGTGTAGCATTTTTTAACACTAGAGTCAATTATAAATCAATCTATATGATCATATATGCCTAATCCGTCCACTTTTCAAAAAACAAATTTTTGAGCCCGCCCAAAGGGGTACCCCTTTGGCCGGTGGCCAGATTTGGCCCCGTTTTCTGGCAGCCGTCAGTAAAACGGCTATAACTCTCTCCAGAAGTAAGATTTACCCATGATTTTTGTTGCGTTGGATTTCTAACTCAAATATCTACCCTACAAAAAGTTCAAATGGAAGAAACTCCTTTTGAGTCAACCTATAGGTGATTATCAAGTTGATTTCCACAACCGTCGCCTCTTATATAGGGATCCGGATGAACGTCGGGTTTTTCATTGAGTCTAGCATTTTTTAACACAAGAGTCAATTATGAATCAATCCATATGATCATATATGCCTAATCCGTCCACTTTTGAAAAAACCAAATTTTTGAGCCCGCCCAAAGGGGTACCCCTTTGGCCGGTGGCCAGATTTGGCCCCGTTTTCTGGCAGCCGTCAGTAAAACGGCTATAACTCTCTCCAGAAGTAAGATTTACCCATGATTTTTGTTGCGTTGGATTTCTAACTCAAATATCTACCCTACAAAAAGTTCAAATGGAAGAAACTCCTTTTGAGTCAACCTATAGGTGATTATCAAGTTGATTTCCACAACCGTCGCCTCTTATATAGAGATCCGGATGAACGTCGGGTTTTTCATTGAGTCTAGCATTTTTTAACACAAGAGTCAATTATGAATCAATCCATATGATCATATATGCATAATCCGTGCACTTTTGAAAAAATCAAATTTTTGAGCCTGCCCAAAGGGGTACCCCTTTGGCCGGTGGCCAGATTTCGCCCCGTTTTCTGGCAGCCGTCAGTAAAACGGCTATAACTCTCTCCAGAAGTAAGATTTACCCGTGATTCTTGTTGCGTTGGATTTCTAACTCAAATATCTACACTACAAAAAGTTCAAATGGAAGAAACTCCTTTTGAGTCAACCTCTAGGTGATTATCAAGTTGATTTCCACAACCGTCACCTCTTATGTAGGGATCGGGGTGAACGTCGGATTTTTCATTGAGTCTAGCATTTTTGAACACTAGAGTCCATTATGAATTAATCCATATGATCATATATGCATAATTCGTGCACTTTTGAAAAAATCAAATTTTTGAGCCTGCCCAAAGGGGTACCCCTTTGGCCGGTGGCCAGATTTCGCCCCGTTTTCTGGCAGCCGTCAGTAAAACGGCTATAACTCTCTCCAGAAGTAAGCTTTACCCGTGATTCTTGTTGCGTTGGTTTCCTAACTCAAATATCTACACTACAAAAAGTTCAAATGGAAGAAACTCCTTTTGAGTCAACCTCTAGGTGATTATCAAGTTGATTTCCACAACCGTCGCCTCTTATGTAGGGATCGGGGTGAACGTCGGGTTTTTCATTGAGTCTAGCATTTTTTAACACAAGAGTCAATTATGAATCAATCCATATGATCATATATGCCTAATCCGTCCACTTTTGAAAAAACCAAATTTTTGAGCCCGCCCAAAGGGGTACCCCTTTGGCAGGTGGCCAGATTTGGCCCCGTTTTCTGGCAGCCGTCAGTAAAACGGCTATAACTCTCTCCAGAAGTAAGATTTACCCATGATTTTTGTTGCGTTGGATTTCTAACTCAAATATCTACCCTACAAAAAGTTCAAATGGAAGAAACTCCTTTTGAGTCAACCTATAGGTGATTATCAAGTTGATTTCCACAACCGTCGCCTCTTATATAGGGATCCGGATGAACGTCGGGTTTTTCATTGAGTCTAGCATTTTTTAACACAAGAGTCAATTATGAATCAATCCATATGATCATATATGCCTAATCCGTCCACTTTTGAAAAAACCAAATTTTTGAGCCCGCCCAAAGGGGTACCCCTTTGGCCGGTGGCCAGATTTGGCCCCGTTTTCTGGCAGCCGTCAGTAAAACGGCTATAACTCTCTCCAGAAGTAAGATTTACCCATGATTTTTGTTGCGTTGGATTTCTAACTCAAATATCTACCCTACAAAAAGTTCAAATGGAAGAAACTCCTTTTGAGTCAACCTATAGGTGATTATCAAGTTGATTTCCACAACCGTCGCCTCTTATATAGGGATCCGGATGAACGTCGGGTTTTTCATTGAGTCTAGCATTTTTTAACACAAGAGTCAATTATGAATCAATCCATATGATCATATATGCCTAATCCGTCCACTTTTGAAAAAACCAAATTTTTGAGCCCGCCCAAAGGGGTACCCCTTTGGCCGGTGGCCAGATTTGGCCCCGTTTTCTGGCAGCCGTCAGTAAAACGGCTATAACTCTCTCCAGAAGTAAGATTTACCCATGATTTTTGTTGCGTTGGATTTCTAACTCAAATATCTACCCTACAAAAAGTTCAAATGGAAGAAACTCCTTTTGAGTCAACCTATAGGTGATTATCAAGTTGATTTCCACAACCGTCGCCTCTTATATAGGGATCCGGATGAACGTCGGGTTTTTCATTGAGTCTAACATTTTTTAACACTAGAGTCACTTATCAATCAATCCATATGATCATATATGCCTAATCCGTTCACTTTTGAAAAAATCAAATTTTTGAGCCCGCCCAAAGGGGTACCCCTTTGGCCGGTTGCCAGATTTGGCTCCGTTTTCTGGCAGCCGTCCGTAAAACGGCTATAACTCTCTCCAGAAGTAAGATTTACCCGTGATTCTTGTTGCGTTAGATTTCTAACTCAAATATCTACCCTACAAAAAGTTCAAATGGAAGAAACTCCTTTTGAGTCAACCTCTAGGTGATTATCAAGTTGATTTCCACAACCGTCGCCTCTTATGTAGGGATCGGGGTGAACGTCGGGTTTTTCATTGAGTGTAGCATTTTTTAACACTAGAGTCAATTATAAATCAATCTATATGATCATATATGCCTAATCCGTCCACTTTTCAAAAAACAAATTTTTGAGCCCGCCCAAAGGGGTACCCCTTTGGCCGGTGGCCAGATTTGGCCCCGTTTTCTGGCAGCCGTCAGTAAAACGGCTATAACTCTCTCCAGAAGTAAGATTTACCCGTGATTCTTGTTGCGTTGGATTTCTAACTCCAATATCTAACCTACAAAAAGTTAAAATGGAAAAAACTCCTTTTGAGTCAACCTCTAGCTGATTATCAAGTTGATTTACACAACCGTCGCCTCTGACGTAGGGATCGAGGTGAATGTCGGGTTTTTCATTGAGTGTAGCATTTTTTAACACTACAGTCAATTATGAATCAATCCATATGATCATATATGCCTAATCCGTCCACTTTTAAAAAATTCAAATTTTTGAGCCCGCCCAAAGGGGTACCCCTTTGGCCGGTGGCCAGATTTGGCCCCGTTTTCTGGCAGCCGTCAGTAAAACGGCTATAACTCTCTCCAGAAGTAAGATTTACCCGTGATTCTTGTTGCGTTGGATTTCTAACTCAAATATCTACCCTACAAAAAGTTAAAATGGAAGAAACTCCTTTTGAGTCAACCTCTAGCTGATTATCAAGTTGATTTCCACAAGCGTCGCGTCTTATGTAGGGATCGGGGTGAACGTCGGGTTTTTCATTGAGTGTAGCATTTTTTAACACTAGAGTCAATTATGAATCAATCCATATGATCATATATGCCTAATCCGTCCACTTTTGAAAAAATCAAATTTTTGAGCCCGCCCAAAGGGGTACCCCTTTGGCCGGTGGCCAGATTTGGCCCCGTTTTCTGGCAGCCGTCAGTAAAACGGCTATAACTCTCTCCAGAAGTAAGATTTACCTGTGAATCTTGTTGCGTTGGATTCCTAACTCAAATATCTACCCTACAAAAAGTTCAAATGGAAGAAACTCCTTTTGAGTCAACCTCTAGGTGATTATCAAGTTGATTTCCACAACCGTCGCCTCTTATGTAGGGATCAGGGTGAACGTCGGATTTTTCATAGAGTCTAGCATTTTTGAAGACTAGTGTCTATAATGAATCAATCCATATGATCATATATGCCTAATCCGTCCACTTTTGAAAAAATCAAATTTTTGAGCCCGCCCAAAGGGGTACCCCTTTGGCCGGTGGCGAGATTTGGCCCCGTTTTCTGGCAGCCGTCAGTAAAACGGCTATAACTCTCTCCAGAAGTAAGCTTTACCCGTGATTCTTGTTGCGTTGGATTCCTAACTCAAATATCTACCCTACAAAAAGTTCAAATGGAAGAAACTCCTTTTGAGTCAACCTCAAGGTGATTATCAAGTTGATTTCCACAACCGTCGCCTCTTATGTAGGGATCGGGGTGAACGTCGGGTTTTTCAATGAGTCTAGCATTTTTTAACACTAGAGTCTATTATGAATCAATCCATATGATCATATATGCGTAATCCGTCCACTTTTGAAAAAATCAAATTTTTGAGCCCGCCCAAAGGGGTACCCCTTTGGCCGGTGGCCAGATTTGGCCCCGTTTTCTGGCAACTGTCAGTAAAACGGCTATAACTCTCTGCAGAAGTAAGATTCACCCGTGAATCTTGTTGCGTTGGATTTCTAAATCAAATATCTACCCTACAAAAAGTTCAAATGGAAGAAACTCCTTTTGAGTCAACCTATAGGTGATTATCAAGTTGATTTCCACAACCGTCGCCTCTTATGTAGGGATCGGGGTGAACGTCGGATTTTTCATAGAGTCTAGCATTTTTGAACACTAGAGTCTATTATGAATCAATCCATATGATCATATATGACTAATCCGTCCACTTTTGAAAAAATCAAATTTTTGAGCCCGCCCAAAGGGGTACCCCTTTGGCCGGTGGCCAGATTTGGCCCCGTTTTCTGGCAGCCGTCAGTAAAACGTCTATAACTCTCTCCAGAAGTAAGATTTACCCGTGATTCTTATTGCGTTGGATTTCTAACTCAAATATCTACCCTACAAAAAGTTCAAATGGAAGAAACTCCTTTTGAGTCAACCTCTAGGTGTTTGTCAAGTTGATTTCCACAACCGTCCCCTCTTATGTAGGGATCGGGGTGAACGTCGGGTTTTTCATTGAGTGTAGCATTTTTTAACACTAGAGTCAATTATAAATCAATCCATATGATCATATATGCCTAATCCGTCCACTTTTGAAAAAATTAAATTTTTTAGCCCGCCCAAAGGGGTACCCCTTTGGCCGGTGGCCGGATTTGGCCCCTTTTTCTGGCAGCCGTCAGTAAAACGGCTATAACTCTCTCCAGAAGTAAGCTTTACCCGTGATTCTTGTTGCGTTGGATTCCTAACTCAAATATCTACCCTACAAAAAGTTAAAATGGAAGAAACTCCTTTTGAGTCAACCTCAAGGTGATTATCAAGTTGATTTCCACAACCGTCGCCTCTTATGTAGGGATCGGGGTGAACGTCGGGTTTTTCATTGAGTCTAGCATTTTTTAACACTAGAGTCTATTATGAATCAATCCATATGATCATATATGCGTAATCCGTCCACTTTTGAAAAAATCAAATTTTTGAGCCCGCCCAACCCCTTTGGCCGGTGGCCAGATTTGGCCCCGTTTTCTGGCAGCTGTCAGTAAAACGGCTATAACTCTCTGCCGAAGTAAGATTCACCCGTGAATCTTGTTGCGTTGGATTTCTAACTCAAATATCTACCCTACAAAAAGTTCAAATGGAAGAAACTCCTTTTGAGTCAACCTATAGGTGATTATCAAGTTGATTTCCACAACCGTCGCCTCTTTTGTAGGGATCCGGATGAACGTCGGGTTTTTCATTGAATCTAGCCTTTTTTAACACTAGAGTCAATTATTAATCAATCCATATGATCATATATGCCTAATCCGTCCACTTTTGAAAAAATCAAATTTTTGAGACCGCCCAAAGGGGTACCCCTTTGGCCGGTTGCCAGATTTGGCCCCGTTTTCTGGCAGCCGTCAGTAAAACGGCTATAACTCTCTCCAGAAGTAAGATTTACCCGTGATTCTTATTGCGTTGGATTTCTAACTCAAATATCTACCCTACAAAAAGTTCAAATGGAAGAAACTCCTTTTGAGTCAACCTCTAGGTGATTATCAAGTTGATTTCCACAACCGTCGCCTCTTATGTAGGGATCGGGGTGAACGTCGGGTTTTTCATTGAGTCTAGCATTTTTTAACACAAGAGTCAATTATGAATCAATCCATATGATCATATATGCCTTATCCGTCCACTTTTGAAAAAACCAAATTTTTGAGCCCGCCCAAAGTGGTACCCCTTTGGCCGGTGGCCAGATTTGGCCCCGTTTTCTGGCAGCCGTCAGTAAAACGGTTATAACTCTCTCCAGAAGTAAGATTTACCCGTGATTTTTGTTGCGTTGGATTTCTAACTCAAATATCTACCCTACAAAAAGTTCAAATGGAAGAAACTCCTTTTGAGTCAACCTATAGGTGATTATCAAGTTGATTTCCACAACCGTCGCCTCTTTTGTAGGGATCCGGATGAACGTCGGGTTTTTCATTAAATCTAGCCTTTTTTAACACTAGAGTCAATTATTAATCAATCCATATGATCATATATGCCTAATCCGTCCACTTTTGAAAAAATCAAATTTTTGAGACCGCCCAAAGGGGTACCCCTTTGGCCGGTGGCCAGATTTGGCCCCGTTTTCTGGCAGCCGTCAGTAAAACGGCTATAACTCTCTCCAGAAGTAAGATTTACCCGTGATTCTTGTTGCGTTGGATTCCTAACTCAAATATCTACCCTACCAAAAGTTCAAATGGAATAAACTTCTTTTGACTCAACCTGTAGGTGATTATCAAGTTGATTTCCACAACCGTCGCCTCTTATGTAGGGATCGGGGTGAACGTCTGATTTTTCATAGAGTCTAGCATTTTTGAACAATAGAGTCTATTATGAATCAATCCATATGATCATATATGCCTAATCCGTCCACTTTTGAAAAAATCAAATTTTTGAGCCCGCCCAAAGGGGTACCCTTTGGCCGGTGGCCAGATTTGGCCCCGTTTTCTGGCAGCCGTCAGTAAAACGTCTATAACTCTCTCCAGAAGTAAGATTTACCCGTGATTCTTATTGCGTTGGATTTCTAACTCAAATATCTACCCTACAAAAAGTTCAAATGGAAGAAACTCCTTTTGAGTCAACCTTTAGGTGTTTGTCAAGTTGATTTCCACAACCGTCCCCTCTTATGTAGGGATCGGGGTGAACGTCGGGTTTTTCATTGAGTGTAGCATTTTTTAACACTAGAGTCAATTATGAATCAATCCATATGATCATATATGCCTAATCTGTCCACTTTTGAAAAAATCTAATTTTCTAGCCCGCCCAAAGGGGTACCCCTTTGGCCGGTGGCCAGATTTGGCCCCGTTTTCTGGCAGCCGTCAGTAAAACGGCTATAACTCTCTCCAGAAGTAAGATTTACCCGTGAGTCTTGTTGCGTTGGATTTCTAACTCAGATATCTACCCTACAAAAAGTTAAAATGGAAGAAACTCCTTTTGAGTCAACCTCTAGCTGATTATCAAGTTGATTTCCACAATCGTCGCGTCTTATGTAGGGATCCGGATGAACGTCGGGTTTTACATTGAGTTTAGCATTTTTTAACACTAGAGTCAATTATGAATCAATCCATATGATCATATATGCCTAATCCGTCCACTTTTGAAAAAATCAAATTTTTGAGCCCGCCCAAAGGGGTACCCCTTTGGTCGGTGGCCAGATTTGGCCCCGTTTTCTGGCAGCCGTCAGTATAACGGCTATAACTCTCTCCAGAAGTAAGATTTACCCGTGAGTCTTGTTGCGTTGGATTTCTAACTCAGATATCTACCCTACAAAAAGTTAAAATGGAAGAAACTCCTTTTGAGTCAACCTCTAGCTGATTATCAAGTTGATTTCCACAACCGTCGCGTCTTATGTAGGGATCGGGGTGAACATCGGGTTTTTCATTGAGTGTAGCATTTTTTAACACTAGAGTCAATTATGAATCAATCCATATGATCATATATGCCTAATCCGTCCACTTTTGAAAAAATCAAATTTTTGAGCCGGCCCAAAGGGGTATCCCTATGGTCGGTGGCCAGATTTGGCCCCGTTTTCTGGCAGCCGTCAGTAAAACGGCTATAACTCTCTCCAGAAGTAAGATTTACCCGTGAGTCTTGTTGCGTTGGATTTCTAACTCAGATATCTACCCTACAAAAAGTTAAAATGGAAGAAAGTCCTTTTGAGTCAACCTCTAGCTGATTATCAAGTTGATTTCCACAACCGTCGCGTCTTATGTAGGGATCGGGGTGAACGTCGGGTTTTTCATTTAGTGTAGCATTTTTTAACACTAGAGTCCATTATGAATCAATCCATATGATCATATATGCCTAATCCGTCCACTTTTGAAAAAATCAAATTTTTGAGCCTGCCCAAAGGGGTACCCCTTTGGCTGATGGCCAGATTTGGCCCCGTTTTCTGGCAGCCGTCAGTAAAACGACTATGACTCTCTCCAGAAGTATGCTTTACCCGTGATTCTTATTGCGTTGGATTTCTAACTCAAATATCTATCCTACAAAATGTTCAAATGGAAAAAACTCCTTTTGAGTCAACCTCTAGGTGATTATCAAGTTGATTTCCACAACCGTCGCCTCTTATGTAAGGATCGAGGTGAACGTCGGATTTTTCATTGAGTCTAGCATTTTTGAACACTAGAGTCTATTATGAATCAATCCATATGATCATATATGCCTAATCCGTCCACTTTTGAAAAAGTCAAATTTTTGAGCCCGCCCAAAGGGGTACCGCTTTGGCCGGTTGCCAGATTTGGCCCCGTTTTATGGCAGCCGTCTGTAAAACGGCTATAACTCTCTCCAGAAGTATGCTTTACCCGTGATTCTTGTTGCGTTGGATTTCTAACTCAAATATCTACCCTACAAAATGTTCAAATGGAAAAAACTCCTTTTGAGTCAACCTCTAGGTGATTATCAAGTTGATTTCCACAACCGTAGCCTCTTATGTAGGGATCGGGGTGAACGTCGGGTTTTTCATTGAGTGTAGCATTTTTTAACACTAGAGTCAATTATGAATCAATCCATATGATCATATATGCCAAATCCGTCCACTTTTGAAAAAATCAAATTTTTGAGCCCGCCCAAAGGGTACCGCTTTGGCCGGTGGCGAGATTTGGCCCCGTTTTATGGCAGCCGTTTGTAAAATGGCTATAACTCTCTCCAGAAGTATGCTTTACCCGTGATTCTTGTTGCGTTGGATTTCTAACTCTAATATCTACCCTACAAAATGTTCAAATGGAAAAAACTCCTTTTGAGTCAACCTCTAGGTGATTATCAAGTTGATTTCCACAACCGTCGCCTCTTATGTAGGGATCGGGGTGAACGTCGGATTTTTCATTGAGTCTAGCATTTTTGAACACTAGAGTCTATTATGAATCAATCCATATGATCATATATGCCTAATCCGTCCACTTTTGAAAAAATCAAATTTTTGAGCCCGCCCAAAGGGGTACCGCTTTGGCCGGTTGCCAGATTTGGCCCCGTTTTATGTCAGCCGTCTGTAAAACGGCTATAACTCTCTCCAGAAGTATGCTTTACCCGTGATTCTTGTTGCGTTGGATTTCTAACTCAAATATCTACCCTACAAAATGTTCAAATGGAAAAAACTCCTTTTGAGTCAACCTCTAGGTGATTATCAAGTTGATTTCCACAACCGTCGCCTCTTATGTAGGGATCGGGGTGAACGTCGGGTTTTTCATTGAGTGTAGCATTTTTTAACACTAGAGTCAATTATGAATCAATCCATATGATCATATATGCCAAATCCGTCCACTTTTGAAAAAATCAAATTTTTGAGCCCGCCCAAAGGGTACCGCTTTGGCCGGTGGCGAGATTTGGCCCCGTTTTATGGCAGCCGTTTGTAAAATGGCTATAACTCTCTCCAGAAGTATGCTTTACCCGTGATTCTTGTTGCGTTGGATTTCTAACTCAAATATCTACCCTACAAAATGTTCAAATGGAAAAAACTCCTTTTGAGTCAACCTCTAGGTGATTATCAAGTTGATTTCCACAACCGTCGCCTCTTATGTAGGGATCGGGGTGAACGTCGAGTTTTTCATTGAGTGTAGCATTTTTTAACACTAGAGTCAATTATGAATCAATCCATATGATCATATATGCCAAATCCGTCCACTTTTGAAAAAATCATATTTTTGAGCCCGCCCAAAGGGTACCGCTTTGGCCGGTGGCGAGATTTGGCCCCGTTTTATGGCAGCCGTTTGTAAAATGGCTATAACTCTCTCCAGAAGTAAGATTTACCCATAAGTCTTGTTGCATTGGATTTCTAACTCAGATATCTACCCTACAAAAAGTTAAAATGGAAGAAACTCCTTTTGAGTCAACCTCTAGCTGATTATCAAGTTGATTTCCACAACCGTCGCGTCTTATGTAGGGATCGGGGTGAACGTCGGGTTTTTCATTGAGTCTAGCATTTTTTAACACTAGAGTCAATTATCAATCAATCCATATGATCATATATGCCTAATCCGTCCACTTTTGAAAAAATCAAATTTTTGAGCCCGCCCAAAGGGGTACCCCTTTGGCCGATGGACAGATTTGGCCCCGTTTTCTGGCAGCCGTCAGTGAAACGACTATGACTCTCTCCAGAAGTAAGATTTACCCGTGATTCTTGTTGCATTGGATTTCTAACTCAGATATCTACCCTACAAAAAGTTTCAAATGGAAGAAACTCCTTTTGAGTCAACCTCTAGGTGTTTGTCAATTTGATTTCCACAACCGTCGCTTTTATGTAGGGATCGGGGTGAACGTCGGGTTTTTCATTCAGTGTAGCATTTTTTAACACTAGAGTCAATTATGAATCAATCCATATGATCATGTATGCCTAATCCGTCCACTTTTGAAAAAATCAAATTTTTGAGCCCGCCCAAAGGGGTACAGCTTTGGCCGGTGGCCAGATTTGGCCCCGTTTTATGGCAGCCGTCTGTAAAACGGCTATAACTCTCTCCAGAAGTATGCTTTACCCGTGATTCTTGTTGCGTTGGATTTCTAACTCAAATATCTACCCTACAAAATGTTCAAATGGAAAAAACTCCTTTTGAGTCAACCTCTAGGTGATTATCAAGTTGATTTCCACAACCGTCGCCTCTTATGTAGGGATCGAGGTGAACGTTGGATTTTTCATTGAGTCTAGCATTTTTGAACACTAGAGTCTATTATGAATCAATCCATATGATCATATATGCCTAATCCGTCCACTTTTGAAAAAATCAAATTTTTGAGCCCGCCCAAAGGGTACCGCTTTGGCCGGTGGCGAGATTTGGCCCCGTTTTATGGCAGCCGTTTGTAAAATGGCTATAACTCTCTCCAGAAGTATGCTTTACCCGTGATTCTTGTTGCGTTGGATTTCTAACTCAAATATCTACCCTACAAAATGTTCAAATGGAAAAAACTCCTTTTGAGTCAACCTCTAGGTGATTATCAAGTTGATTTCCACAACCGTCGCCTCTTATGTAGGGATCGGGGTGAACGTCGAGTTTTTCATTGAGTGTAGCATTTTTTAACACTAGAGTCAATTATGAATCAATCCATATGATCATATATGCCAAATCCGTCCACTTTTGAAAAAATCAAATTTTTGAGCCCGCCCAAAGGGTACCGCTTTGGCCGGTGGCGAGATTTGGCCCCGTTTTATGGCAGCCGTTTGTAAAATGGCTATAACTCTCTCCAGAAGTAAGATTTACCCATAAGTCTTGTTGCATTGGATTTCTAACTCAGATATCTACCCTACAAAAAGTTAAAATGGAAGAAACTCCTTTTGAGTCAACCTCTAGCTGATTATCAAGTTGATTTCCACAACCGTCGCGTCTTATGTAGGGATCGGGGTGAACGTCGGGTTTTTCATTGAGTCTAGCATTTTTTAACACTAGAGTCAATTATCAATCAATCCATATGATCATATATGCCTAATCCGTCCACTTTTGAAAAAATCAAATTTTTGAGCCCGCCCAAAGGGGTACCCCTTTGGCCGATGGACAGATTTGGCCCCGTTTTCTGGCAGCCGTCAGTGAAACGACTATGACTCTCTCCAGAAGTAAGATTTACCCGTGATTCTTGTTGCATTGGATTTCTAACTCAGATATCTACCCTACAAAAAGTTTCAAATGGAAGAAACTCCTTTTGAGTCAACCTCTAGGTGTTTGTCAATTTGATTTCCACAACCGTCGCTTTTATGTAGGGATCGGGGTGAACGTCGGGTTTTTCATTCAGTGTAGCATTTTTTAACACTAGAGTCAATTATGAATCAATCCATATGATCATGTATGCCTAATCCGTCCACTTTTGAAAAAATCAAATTTTTGAGCCCGCCCAAAGGGGTACAGCTTTGGCCGGTGGCCAGATTTGGCCCCGTTTTATGGCAGCCGTCTGTAAAACGGCTATAACTCTCTCCAGAAGTATGCTTTACCCGTGATTCTTGTTGCGTTGGATTTCTAACTCAAATATCTACCCTACAAAATGTTCAAATGGAAAAAACTCCTTTTGAGTCAACCTCTAGGTGATTATCAAGTTGATTTCCACAACCGTCGCCTCTTATGTAGGGATCGAGGTGAACGTCGGATTTTTCATTGAGTCTAGCATTTTTGAACACTAGAGTCTATTATGAATCAATCCATATGATCATATATGCCTAATCCGTCCACTTTTGAAAAAATCAAATTTTTGAGCCCGCCCAAAGGGGTACCCCTTTGGTCGGTGGCCAGATTTGGCCCCGTTTTCTGGCAGCCGTCAGTAAAACGGCTATAACTCTCTCCAGAAGTAAGATTTACCCATGAGTCTTGTTGCATTGGATTTCTAACTCAGATATCTACCCTACAAAAAGTTTCAAATGGAAGAAACTCCTTTTGAGTCAACCTCTAGGTGTTTGTCAATTTGATTTCCACAACCGTCGCTTTTATGTAGGGATCGGGGTGAACGTCGGGTTTTTCATTCAGTGTAGCATTTTTTAACACTAGAGTCAATTATGAATCAATCCATATGATCATATATGCCTAATCCGTCCACTTTTGAAAAAATCAAATTTTTGAGCCCGCCCAAAGGGGTACAGCTTTGGCCGGTGGCCAGATTTGGCCCCGTTTTATGGCAGCCGTCTGTAAAACGGCTATAACTCTCTCCAGAAGTATGCTTTACCCGTGATTCTTGTTGCGTTGGATTTCTAACTCAAATATCTACCCTACAAAATGTTCAAATGGAAAAAACTCCTTTTGAGTCAACCTCTAGGTGATTATCAAGTTGATTTCCACAACCGTCGCCTCTTATGTAGGGATCGAGGTGAACGTCGGATTTTTCATTGAGTCTAGCATTTTTGAACACTAGAGTCTATTATGAATCAATCCATATGATCATATATGCCTAATCCGTCCACTTTTGAAAAAATCAAATTTTTGAGCCCGCCCAAAGGGGTACCGCTTTGGCCGGTGGCCAGATTTGGCCCCGTTTTATGGCAGCCGTCTGTAAAACGGCTATAACTCTCTCCAGAAGTATGCTTTACCCGTGATTCTTGTTGCGTTGGATTTCTAACTCAAATATCTACCCTACAAAATGTTCAAATGGAAAAAACTCCTTTTGAGTCAACCTCTAGGTTATTATCAAGTTGATTTCCACAACCGTCGCCTCTTATGTAGGGATCGATATGAACGTCGGATTTTTCATTGAGTCTAGCATTTTTGAACACTAGAGTCTATTATGAATAAATCCATATGATCATATATGCCTAATCCGTCCACTTTTGAAAAAATCAAATTTTTGAGCCCGCCCAAAGGGGTACCCCTTTGGCCGGTGGCCAGATTTGGCCCCGTTTTCTGGCAGCCTTCAGTAAAACGTCTATAACTCTCTCCAGAAGTAAGATTTACCCGTGATTCTTATTGCGTTGGATTTCTAACTCAAATATCTACCCTACAAAAAGTTTCAAATGGAAGAAACTCCTTTTGAGTCAACCTCTAGGTGTTTGTCAATTTGATTTCCACAACCGTCGCTTTTATGTAGGGATCGGGGTGAACGTCGGGTTTTTCATTCAGTGTAGCATTTTTTAACACTAGAGTCAATTATGAATCAATCCATATGATCATATATGCCTAATCCGTCCACTTTTGAAAAAATCAAATTTTTGAGCCCGCCCAAAGGGGTACAGCTTTGGCCGGTGGCCAGATTTGGCCCCGTTTTATGGCAGCCGTCTGTAAAACGGCTATAACTCTCTCCAGAAGTATGCTTTACCCGTGATTCTTATTGCGTTGGATTTCTAACTCAAATATCTATCCTACAAAATGTTCAAATGGAAAAAACTCCTTTTGAGTCAACCTCTAGGTGATTATCAAGTTGATTTCCACAACCATCGCCTCTTATGTAAGGATCGAGGTGAACGTCGGATTTTTCATTGAGTCTAGCATTTTTGAACACTAGAGTCTATTATGAATCAATCCATATGATCATATATGCCTAATCCGTCCACTTTTGAAAAAATCAAATTTTTAAGCCCGCCCAAAGGGGTACCGCTTTGGCCGGTTGCCAGATTTGGCCCCGTTTTATGGCAGCCGTCTGTAAAACGGCTATAACTCTCTCCAGAAGTATGCTTTACCCGTGATTCTTGTTGCGTTGGATTTCTAACTCAAATATCTACCCTACAAAATGTTCAAATGGAAAAAACTCCTTTTGAGTCAACCTCTAGGTGATTATCAAGTTGATTTCCACAACCGTCGCCTCTTATGTAGGGATCGGGGTGAACGTCGGGTTTTTCATTGAGTGTAGCATTTTTTAACACTAGAGTCAATTATGAATCAATCCATATGATCATATATGCCAAATCCGTCCACTTTTGAAAAAATCAAATTTTTGAGCCCGCCCAAAGGGGTACCCCTTTGGCCGATGGCCAGATTTGGTCCCGTTTTCTGGCAGCCGTCAGTAAAACGGCTATAACTCTCTCCAGAAGTAAGATTTACCCGTGATTCTTGTTGCGTTAGATTCCTAACTCAAATATCTACCCTACAAAAAGTTCAAATGGAATAAACTCCTTTTGAGTCAACCTCTAGGTGATTATCAAGTTGATTTCCACAACCGTCGCCTCTTATGTAGGGATCGATATGAACGTCGGATTTTTCATTGAGTCTAGCATTTTTGAACACTAGAGTCTATTATGAATCAATCCATATGATCATATATGCCTAATCCGTCTACTTTTGAAAAAATCAAATTTTTGAGCCCGCCCAAAGGAGTACCCTTTTGGCCGGTGGCCAGATTTGGCCCCGTTTTCTGGCAGCCGTCAGTAAAACGGCTATAACTCTCTCCAGAAGTAAGATTTACCCGTGATTCTTGTTGCGTTGGATTTCTAACTCAAATATCTACCCTACAAAAAGTTTCAAATGGAAGAAACTCCTTTTGAGTCAACCTCTAGGTGTTTGTCAAGTTGATTACCACAACCGTCCCCTCTTATGTAGGGATCGGGGTGAACGTCGGGTTTTTCATTGAGTGTAGCATTTTTTAACACTAGAGTTAATTATGAATCAATCCATATGATCATATATGCCTAATCCTTCCACTTTTGAAAAAATCAAATTTTTGAGCCCGCCCAAAGGGTTACCGCTTTGGCCGGTGGCCAGATTTGGCCCCGTTTTATGGCAGCCGTCTATAAACGGCTATAACTCTCTCCAGAAGTATGCTTTACCCGTGATTCTTGTTGCGTTGGATTTCGAACTCAAATATCTACCCTACAAAATGTTCAAATGGAAAAAACTCCTTTTGAGTCAACCTCTAGGTGATTATCAAGTTGATTTCCACAATCGTCGCCTTTTATGTAGGGATCTGGGTGAACGTTGGATTTTTCATTGAGTCTAGCATTTTTGAACACTAGAGTCTATTATGAATAAATCCATATGATCATATATGCCTAATCCGTCCACTTTTGAAAAAATCAAATTTTTGAGCCCGCCCAAAGGGGTACCCCTTTGGCCGGTGGCCAGATTTGGCCCCGTTTTCTGGCAGCCGTCAGTAAAACGTCTATAACTCTCTCCAGAAGTAAGATTTTCCCGTGATTCTTATTGCGTTGGATTTCTAACTCAAATATCTACCCTACAAAAAGTTTCAAATGGAAGAAACTCCTTTTGAGTCAACCTCTAGGTGTTTGTCAAGTTGATTTCCACAACCGTCGCTTTTATGTAGGGATCGGGGTGAACGTCGGGTTTTTCATTGAGTGTAGCATTTTTTAACACTAGAGTCAATTATGAATCAATCCATATGATCATATATGCCTAATCCGTCCACTTTTGAAAAAATCAAATTTTTGAGCCCGCCTAAAGGGGTACAGCTTTGGCCGGTGGCCAGATTTGGCCCCGTTTTATGGCAGCCGTCTGTAAAACGGCTATAACTCTCTCCAGAAGTATGCTTTACCCGTGATTCTTGTTGCGTTGGATTTCTAACTCAAATATCTACCCTACAAAATGTTCAAATGGAAAAAACTCCTTTTGAGTCAACCTCTAGGTGATTATCAAGTTGATTTCCACAACCGTCGCCTCTTATGTAGGGATCGAGGTGAACGTCGGATTTTTCATTGAGTCTAGCATTTTTGAACACTAGAGTCTATTATGAATCAATCCATATGATCATATATGCCTAATCCGTCCACTTTTGAAAAAATCAAATTTTTGAGCCCGCCCAAAGGGGTACCGCTTTGGCCGGTGGCCAGATTTGGCCCCGTTTTATGGCAGCCGTCTGTAAAATGGCTATAACTCTCTCCAGAAGTATGCTTTACCCGTGATTCTTGTTGCGTTGTATTTCTAACTCAAATATCTACCCTAAAAAAAGTTCAAATGGAAAAAACTCCTTTTGAGTCAACCTCTAGGTGATTATCAAGTTGATTTCCACAACCGTCGCCTCTTATGTAGGGATCGATGTGAACGTCGGATTTTTCATTGAGTCTAGCATTTTTGAACACTAGAGTCTATTATGAATAAATCCATATGATCATATATGCCTAATCCGTCCACTTTTGAAAAAATCAAATTTTTGAGCCCGCCCAAAGGGGTACCCCTTTGGCCGGTGGCCAGATTTGGCCCCGTTTTCTGGCAGCCGTCAGTAAAACGTCTATAACTCTCTCCAGAAGTAAGATTTACCCGTGATTCTTATTGCGTTGGATTTCTAACTCAAATATCTACCCTACAAAAAGTTTCAAATGGAAGAAACTCCTTTTGAGTCAACCACTAGGTGTTTGTCAAGTTGATTTCCACAACCGTCGCTTTTATATAGGGATCGGGGTGAACGTCGGGTTTTTCATTGAGTGTAGCATTTTTTAACACTAGAGACAATTATGAATCAATCCATATGATCATATATGCCTAATCCGTCCACTTTTGAAAAAATCAAATTTTTGAGCCCGCCCAAAGGGGTACCGCTTTGGCCGGTGGCCAGATTTGGCCCCGTTTTATGGCAGCCGTCTGTAAAACGGCTATAAGTCTCTCCAGAAGTATGCTTTACCCGTGATTCTTGTTGCGTTGGATTTCTAACTCAAATATCTACCCTACAAAATGTTCAAATGGAAAAAACTCCTTTTGAGTCAACCTCTAGGTGATTATCAAGTTGATTTCCACAACCGTCGCCTCTTATGTAGGGATCGAGGTGAACGTCGGATTTTTCATTGAGTCTAGCATTTTTGAACACTAGAGTCTATTATGAATCAATCCATATGATCATATATGCCTAATCCGTCCACTTTTGAAAAAATCAAATTTTTGAGCCCGCCCAAAGGGGTACCGCTTTGGCCGGTGGCCAGATTTGGCCCCGTTTTATGGCAGCCGTCTGTAAAACGGCTATAACTCTCTCCAGAAGTATGCTTTACCCGTGATTCTTGTTGCGTTGGATTTCTAACTCAAATATCTACCTTACAAAATGTTCAAATGGAAAAAACTCCTTTTGAGTCAACGTCTAGGTGATTATCAAGTTGATTTCCACAACCGTCGCCTCTTATGTAGGGATCGGGGTGAACGTCGGGTTTTTCATTGAGTGTAGCATTTTTTAACACTAGAGTCAATTATGAATCAATCCATATGATCATATATGCCTAATCCGTCCACTTTTGAAAAAATCAAATTTTTGAGCCCGCCCAAAGGGGTATCCCTTTGGCCGATGGCCAGATTTGGCCCCCTTTTCTGGCAGCCGTCAGTAAAACGGCTATAACTCTCTCCAGAAGTAAGCTTTACCCGTGATTCTTGTTGCGTTGGATTCCTTACTCAAATATCTACCCTACAAATAGTTCAAATGGAATAAACTCCTTTTGAGTCAACCTCTAGGTGATTATCAAGTTGATTTCCACAACCGTCGCCTCTTATGTAGGGATCGATGTGAACGTCGGATTTTTCATTGAGTCTAGCATTTTTGAACACTAGAGTCTATTATGAATAAATCCATATGATCATATATGCCTAATCCGTCCACTTTTGAAAAAATCAAATTTTTGAGCCCGCCCAAAGGGGTACCCCTTTGGCCGGTGGCCAGATTTGGCCCCGTTTTCTGGCAGCCGTCAGTAAAACGTCTATAACTCTCTCCAGAAGTAAGATTTACCCGTGATTCTTATTGCGTTGGATTTCTAACTCAAATATCTACCCTACAAAAAGTTTCAAATGGAAGAAACTCCTTTTGAGTCAACCTCTAGGTGTTTGTCAAGTTGATTTCCACAACCGTCGCCTCTTATGTAGGGATCGGGGTGAACGTCGGGTTTTTCATTGAGTGTAGCATTTTTTAACACTAGAGTCAATTATGAATCAATCCATATGATCATATATGCCTAATCCGTCCACTTTTGAAAAAATCAAATTTTTGAGCCCGCCCAAAGGGGTACCCCTTTGGCCGATGGCCAGATTTGGTCCCGTTTTCTGGCAGCCGTCAGTAAAACGGCTATAACTCTCTCCAGAAGTAAGATTTACCCGTGATTCTTGTTGCGTTGGATTCCTAACTCAAATATCTACCCTACAAAAAGTTCAAATGGAATAAACTCCTTTTGAGTCAACCTCTAGGTGATTATCAAGTTGATTTCCACAACCGTCGCCTCTTATGTAGGGATCGGGGTGAACCTCGGGTTTTTCATTGAGTCTAGCATTTTTTAACACTAGAGTCAATTATGAATCAATCCATATGATCATATATGCCTAATCCGTCCACTTTTGAAAAAATCAAATTTTTGAGCCCGCCCAAAGGGGTACCCCTTTGGCCGATGGCCAGATTTGGTCCCGTTTTCTGGCAGCCGTCAGTAAAACGGCTATAACTCTCTCCAGAAGTAAGATTTACCCGTGATTCTTGTTGCGTTGGATTCCTAACTCAAATATCTACCCTACAAAAAGTTCAAATGGAATAAACTCCTTTTGAGTCAACCTCTAGGTGATTATCAAGTTGATTTCCACAACCGTCGCCTCTTATGTAGGGATCGGGGTGAACGTCGGGTTTTTCATTGAGTCTAGCATTTTTTAACACTAGAGTCAATTATGAATCAATCCATATGATCATATATGCCTAATCCGTCCACTTTTGAAAAAATCAAATTTTTGAGCCCGCCCAAAGGGTACCGCTTTGGCCAGTGGCCAGATTTAGCCCCGTTTTCTGGCAGCCATCAGTAAAACGGCTATAACTCTCTCCAGAAGTAAGCTTTACCCGTGATTCTTGTTGCGTTGGATTCCTTACTCAAATATCTACCCTACAAAAAGATCAAATGGAAGAAACTCCTTTTGAGTCAACCTCTAGGTGATTATCAAGTTAATTTCCACAACCGTCGCCTCTTATGTAGGGATCGATGTGAACGTCGGATTTTTCATTGAGTCTAGCATTTTTGAACACTAGAGTCTATTATGAATAAATCCATATGATCATATATGCCTAATCCGTCCACTTTTGAAAAAATCAAATTTTTGAGCCCGCCCAAAGGGGTACCCCTTTGGCCGGTGGCCAGATTTGGCCCCGTTTTCTGGCAGCCGTCAGTAAAACGTCTATAACTCTCTCCAGAAGTAAGATTTACCTGTGATTCTTATTGCGTTAGATTTCTAACTCAAATATCTACCCTACAAAATGTTCAAATGGAAAAAACTCCTTTTGAGTCAACCTCTAGGTGATTATCAAGTTGATTTCCACAACCGTCGCCTCTTATGTAGGGATCGGGGTGAACGTCGGATTTTTCATTGAGTCTAGCATTTTTGAACACTAGAGTCTATTATGAATCAATCCATATGATCATATATGCCTAATCCGTCCACTTTTGAAAAAATCAAATTTTTGAGCCCGCCCAAAGGGGTACCGCTTTGGCCGGTGGCCAGATTTGGCCCCGTTTTATGGCAGCCGTCTGTAAAACGGCTATAACTCTCTCCAGAAGTATGCTTTACCCGTGATTCTTGTTGCTTTGGATTTCTAACTCAAATATCTACCCTACAAAATGTTCAAATGGAAAAAACTCCTTTTGAGTCAACCTCTAGGTGATTATCAAGTTGATTTCCACAATCGTCGCCTCTTATGTAGGGATCGGGGTGAACGTCGGGTTTTTCATTGAGTGTAGCATTTTTTAACACTAGAGTCAATTATGAATCAATCCATATGATCATATATGCCTAATCCGTCCACTTTTGAAAAAATCAAATTTTTGAGCCCGCCCAAAGGGGTACACCTTTGGCCGGTGGCCAGATTTGGCCCCGTTTTATGGCAGCCGTCTGTAAAACGGTTATAACTCTCTCCAGAAGTATGCTTTACCCGTGATTCTTGTTGCGTTGGATTTCTAACTCAAATATCTACCCTACAAAATGTTCAAATGGAAAAAACTCCTTTTGAGTCAACCTCTAGGTGATTATCAAGTTGATTTCCACAACCGTCGCCTCTTATGTAGGGATCGGGGTGAACGTCGGATTTTTCATTGAGTCTAGCATTTTTTAACACTAGAGTCTATTATGAATCAATCCATATGATCATATATGCCTAATCCGTCCACTTTTGAAAAAATCAAATTTTTGAGCCCGCCCAAAGGGCTACCGCTTTGGCCGGTGGCCAGATTTGGCCCCGTTTTATGGCAGCCGTCTGTAAAACGGCTATAACTCTCTCCAGAAGTATGCTTTACCCGTGATTCTTGTTGCGTTGGATTTCTAACTCAAATATCTACCCTACGAAATGTTCAAATGGAAAAAACTCCTCTTCAGTCAACCTCTAGGTGATTATCAAGTTGATTTCCACAACCGTCGCCTCTTATGTAGGGATCGGGATGAACGTCGGGTTTTTCATTGAGTGTAGCATTTTTTAACACTAGAGTCAATTATGAATCAATCCATATGATCATATATGCCTAATCCGTCCACTTTTGAAAAAATCAAATTTTTGAGCCCGCCCAAAGGGGTACCCCTTTGGCCGATGGCCAGATTTGGTCCCGTTTTCTGGCAGCCGTCAGTAAAACGGCTATAACTCTCTCCAGAAGTAAGATTTACCCGTGATTCTTGTTGCGTTGGATTCCTAACTCAAATATCTACCCTACAAAAAGTTCAAATGGAATAAACTCCTTTTGAGTCAACCTCTAGGTGATTATCAAGTTGATTTCCACAACCGTCGCCTCTTATGTAGGGATCGGGGTGAACGTCGGGTTTTTCATTGAGTCTAGCATTTTTTAACACTAGAGTCAATTATGAATCAATCCATATGATCATATATGCCTAATCCGTCCACTTTTGAAAAAATCAAATTTTTGAGCCCGCCCAAAGGGTACCGCTTTGGCCAGTGGCCAGATTTGGCCCCGTTTTCTTGCAGCCATCAGTAAAACGGCTATAATTCTCTCCAGAAGTAAGCTTTACCCGTGATTCTTGTTGCGTTGGATTCCTTACTCAAATATCTACCCTACAAAAAGATCAAATGGAAGAAACTCCTTTTGAGTCAACCTCTAGGTGATTATCAAGTTGATTTCCACAACCGTCGCCTCTTATGTAGGGATCGGGGTGAACGTCGGGTTTTTCATTGAGTCTAGCATTTTTGAACACAAGAGTCAATTATGAATCAATCCATATGATCATATATGCCTAATCCGTCCACTTTTGAAAAAATCAAATTTTTGAGCCCGCCCAAAGGGGTACCCCTTTGGCCGGCCGCCAGATTTGGCCCCGTTTTCTGGCAGCCGTCAGTAAAACGGCTATAACTCTCTCCAGAAGTAAGATTTACCCGTGAATCTTGTTGCGTTGGATTTCTAACTCAAATATCTACCCTATAAAAAGTTCAAATGGAAGATATTCCTTTTGAGTCAACCTCTAGGTGATTATCAAGTTGATTTCCACAACCGTCGCCTCTTATGTAGGGATCGGGGTGAACGTCGGATTTTTCATTGAGTCTAGCATTTTTGAACACTAGAGTCTATTATGAATAAATCCATATGATCATATATGCCTAATCCGTCCACTTTTGAAAAAATCAAATTTTTGAGCCCGCCCAAAGGGGTACCCCTTTGGCCGGTGGCCAGATTTGGCCCCGTTTTCTGGCAGCCGTCAGTAAAACGTCTATAACTCTCTCCAGAAGTAAGATTTACCCGTGATTCTTATTGCGTTGGATTCCTAACTCAAATATCTACCCTACGAAAAGTTCAAATGGAAGAAACTCCTTTTGAGTCAACCTCTAGGTGATTATCAAGTTGATTTCCACAACCGTCGCCTCGTATGTAGGGATCGGGGTGAACGTCGGGTTTTTCATTGAGTCTAGCATTTTTTAACACTAGAGTCAATTATGAATCTATCCATGTGATCATATATGCCTAATCCGTCCACTTTTGAAAAAATCAAATTTTTGAGCCCGCCGAAAAGGGTACCCCTTTGGCCGGTGGCCAGATTTGGCCCCGTTTTCTGGCAGCCGTCAGTAAAACGGCTATAACTTTCTCCATAAGTAAGATTTACCCGTGAATCTTGTTGCGTTAGATTTCTAACTCAAATATCTACCCTACAAAAAGTTCAAATGGAAGAAACTCCTTTTGAGTCAACCTCTAGGTGATTATCAAGTTGACTTCCACAACCGTCGCCTCTTATGTAGGGATCGGGGTGAACGTCGGATTTTTCATTGAGTCTAACATTTTTGAACACTAGAGTCTATTATGAATCAATCCATATGATCATATATGCCTAATCCGTCCACTTTTGAAAAAATCAAATTTTTGAGCCCGCCCAAAGGGTACCGCTTTGGCCGGTGGCCAGATTTGGCCCCGTTTTATGGCAGCCGTCTGTAAAACGGCTATAACTCTCTCCAGAAGTATGCTTTACCCGTGATTCTTGTTGCGTTGGATTTCTAACTCAAATATCTACCCTACAAAATGTTCAAATGGAAAAAACTACTTTTGAGTCAACCTCTAGGTGATTATCAAGTTGATTTCCACAACCGTCGCCTCTTATGTAGGGATCGGGGTGAACGTCGGATTTTTCATTGAGCCTAGCACTTTTCAACACTAGAGTCTATTATGAATCAATCCATGTGATCATATATGCCTAATCCATCCACTTTTGAAAAAATCAAATTTTTGAGCCCGCCCAAAGGGGTACCCCTTTGGCCAGTGGCCAGTTTTGGCCCCGTTTTCTGGCAGCCGTCAGTAAAACGTCTATAACTCTCTCCAGAAGTAAGATTTACCCGTGATTCTTATTGCGTTGGATTCCTAACTCAAATATCTACCCTACGAAAAGTTCAAATGGAAGAAACTCCTTTTGAGTCAACCTCTAGGTGTTTGTCAAGTTGATTTCCACAACCGTCCCCTCTTATGTAGGGATCGGGGTGAACGTCGAGTTTTTCATTGAGTGTAGCATTTTTTAACACTAGAGTCAATTATGAATCTATCCATGTGATCATATATGCCTAATCCGTCCACTTTTGAAAAAATCAAATTTTTGAGCCCGCCGAAAAGGGTACCCCTTTGGCCGGTGGCCAGATTTGGCCCCGTTTTCTGGCAGCCGTCAGTAAAACGGCTATAACTTTCTCCATAAGTAAGATTTACCCGTGAATCTTGTTGCGTTGGATTTCTAACTCAAATATCTACCCTACAAAAAGTTCAAATGGAAGAAACTCCTTTTGAGTCAACCTCTAGGTGATTATCAAGTTGATTTCCACAACCTTCGCCTCTTACGTAGGGATCGGGGTGAACGTCGGATTTTTCATTGAGTCTAGCATTTTTGAATACTAGAGTCCATTATGAATTAATCCATATGATCATATATGCCTAATCCGTCCACTTTTGAAAAAATCAAAATTTTGAGCCCGCCCAAAGGGGTATCCCTTTGGCCGGTGGCCAGATTTGGCCCCGTTTTCTGGCAGCCGTCAGTAAAACGGCTATAACTCTCTCCAGAAGTAAGCTTTACCCGTGATTCTTGTTGCGTTGGATTCCTAACTCAAATATCTACCCTACGAAAAGTTCAAATGGAAGAAACTCCTTTTGAGTCAAGCTCTATGTGATTATCAAGTTGATTTCCACAACCGTCGCCTCTTACGTAGGGATCGGGGTGAACGTCGGGTTTTCATTGAGTCTAGCATTTTTTAACACAAGAGTAAATTATGAATCAATCCATATGATCATATATGCCTAATCCGTCCACTTTTGAAAAAGTCAAATTTTTGAGCCCGCCCAAAGGGGTACCCCTTTGGCCGGTGGCCAGATTTGCCCCCGTTTTTTGGCAGCCGTCAGTAAAACGTCTATAACTCTCTGCAGAAGTATGCTTTACCCGTGATTCTTGTTGCGTTGGATTTCTAACTCAAATATCTACCCTACCAAAAGTTCAAATGGAAGAAACTCCTTTTGAGTCAACCTCTAGGTGATTATCAAGTTGATTTCCACAACCGTCGCCTCTTATGTAGAGATCGGGGTGAACGTCTGGTTTTTCATTGAGTCTAGCATTTTTGAACACTAGAGTCCATTATGAATCAATCCATATGATCATATATGCCTAATCCGTCCACTTTCGTAAAAATCAAATTTTTGAGCCCGCCCAAATGGGTACCCCTTTGGCCGGTGGCCAGATTTTGCCCCCGTTTTCTGGCAGCCGTCAGTAAAACGACTATAACTCTCTCCAGAAGTAAGCTTTACCCGTGATTCTTGTTGCGTTGGATTCCTAACTCCAATATCTACCCTACAAAAAGTTCAAATGGAAGAAACTCCTTTTGAGTCAACCTCTAGGTGATTATCAAGTTGAATTCCACAACCGTCGCCTCTTATGTAGGGATCGGGGTGAACGTCGGATTTTTTATTGAGTCTAGCATTTTTTAACACTAGAGTCAATTATGAATCAATCCATATGATCATATATGCCTAATCCGTCCACTTTTGGAAAAATCAAATTTTTGAGCCCGCCCAAAGGGTACCCCTTTGGCCGGTGGCCAGATTTGGCCCCGTTTTCTGGCAGCCGTCTGTAAAACGGCTATAAGTCTCTCCAGAAGTATGCTTTACCCGTGATTCTTGTTGCGTTGGATTTCTAACTAAAATATCTACCCTACAAAAAGTTCAAATGGAAGAAACTCCTTTTGAGTCAACCTCTATGTGTTTATCAAGTTGATTTCCACAACTGTCGCCTCTTATGTAGGTATCAGGGTGAACGTCGGGTTTTTCATTGAGTCTAGCATTTTTGAACACTAGAGTCCATTATGAATCAATCCATATGATCATATATGCCTAATCCGTCCCTTTTGAAAAAATCAAATTTTTGAGCCCGCCCAAAGGGGTACCCCTTTGGCCGGTGGCCAGATTTGGCCCGTTTTCTGGCAGCCGTCAGTAAAACGGCTATAACTCTCTCCACAAGTAAACTTTACCCGTGATTCTTGTTTTTTTGGATTCCTAACTCAAATATCTACCCTACAAAAAGTTAAAATGGAAGAAACTCCTTTTGACTAAACCTCTAGGTGATTATCAAGTTGATTTCCACAACCGTCGCCTCTTATGTAGGGATCGGGGTGAACGTCGGATTTTTTATTGAGTCTAGCATTTTTGAACACTAGAGTCTATTATGAATCAATCCATATGATCATATATGCCTAATCCGTCCACTTTTGAAAAAATCAAATTTTTGAGCCCGCCCAAAGGGGTACCCCTTTGGCCGGTGGCCAGATTTGCCCCCGTTTTCTGGCAGCCGTCAGTAAAACGTCTATAACTCTCTGTAGAAGTATGCTTTACCCGTGATTCTTGTTTCGTTGGATTTCTAACTCAAATATCTACCCTACCAAAAGTTCAAATGGAAGAAACTCCTTTTGAGTCAACCTCTAGGTGATTATCAAGTTGATTTCCACAACCGTCGCCTCTTATGTAGGGATCGGGGTGAACGTCGGATTTTTCATTGAGTCTAGCATTTTTGAACACTAGAGTCGATCATGAATTAATCCATATGATCATATATGCCTAATCCGTCCACTTTTGAAAAAATCAAATTTTTGAGCCCGCCCAATGGGGTACCCCTTTGGCCGGTGGCCAGATGTTGCCCCCGTTTTCTGGCAGCTGTCAGTAAAACGGCTATAACTCTCTCCAGAAGTAAGCTTTACCCGTCATTCTTATTGCGTTGGATTCCTAACTCCAATATCTACCCTACAAAAAGTTCAAATGGAAGAAACTCCTTTTGAGACAACCTCTAGGTGATTATCAAGTTGATTTCCACAACCGTTGCCTCTTATGTAGGGATCGGGGTGCACGTCGGATTTTTTATTGAGTCTAGCATTTTTTAACACTAGAGTCAATTATGAATCAATCCATATGATCATATATGCCTAATCCGTCCACTTTTAAAAAAATCAAATTTTTGAGCCCGCCCAAAGGGGTACCCCTTTGGCCGGTGGCCAGATTTGCCCCCGTTTTCTGGCAACCGTCAGTAAAACGTCTATAACTCTCTCCAGAAGTAAGATTTACCCGTGATTCTTATTGCGTTGGATTTCTAACTAAAATATCTACCCTACCAAAATGTTCAAATGGAACAAATTCCTTTTGAGTCAACCTCTAGGTGATTATCAAGTTGATTTCCACAACCGTCGCCTCTTATGTAGGGATCGGGGTGAACGTCGGGTTTTTCATTGAGTCTAGCATATTTGAACACTAGAGTCCATTATGAATCAATCCATATGATCATATATGCCTAATCCGTCCCTTTTGAAAAAATCAAATTTTTGAACCCGCCCAAAGGGGTACCCCTTTGGCCGGTGGCCAGATTTGGCCCCGTTTTCTGGCAACCGTCAGTAAAATGGCTATAACTCTCTCCACAAGTAAACTTTACCCGTGATTCTTGTTGTTTTGGATTCCTAACTCAAATATCTACCCTACAAATAGTTCAAATGGAAGAAACTCCTTTTGAGTCAACCTCTAGGTGATTATCAAGTTGATTTCCACAATCGTCGCCTCTTATGTAGGGATCGGGGTGAACGTCGGATTTTTCATTGAGTCTAGAATTTTTGAACACTAGAGTCCATTATGAATTAATCCATATGATCATACATGCCTAATCCGTCCACTTTTGAAAAAATCAAATTTTTGAGCCCACCCAAAGGGGTACGCCTTTGGCCGGTGGCCAGATTTTGCCCCCGTTTTCTGGCAGCCGTCAGTAAAACGGCTATAATTCTCTCCAGAAGTAAGCTTTACCCGTGATTCTTGTTGCGTTGGATTCCTAACTCCAATATCTACACTACAAAAAGTTCAAATGGAAGAAACTCCTTTTGAGACAACCTCTAGGTGATTATCAAGTTGATTTCCACAACCGTTGCCTCTTATGTAGGGATCGGGGTGCACGTCGGATTTTTTATTGAGTCTAGCATTTTTTAACACTAGAGTCAATTATGAATCAATCCATATGATCATATATGCCTAATCCGTCCACTTTCAAAAAAATCAAATTTTTGAGCCCGCCCAAAGGGGTACCCCTTTGGCCGGTGGCCAGATTTGCCCCCGTTTTCTGGCAACCGTCAGTAAAACGTCTATAACTCTCTCCAGAAGTATGATTTACCCGTGATTCTTATTTCGTTGGATTTCTAACTAAAATATCTACCCTACCAAAATGTTCAAATGGAAGAAATTCCTTTTGAGTCAACCTCTAGGTGTTTATCAAGTTGATTTCCACAACCGTCGCCTCTTATGTAGGTATCAGGGTGAACGTCGTGTTTTTCATGGAGTCTAGCATTTTTGAACACTAGAGTCCATTATGAATCAATCCATATGATCATATATGCCTAATCCGTCCCCTTTTGAAAAAATCAAATTTTTGAGCCCGCCCAAAGGGGTACCCCTTTGGCCGGAGGCCAGATTTGGCCCCGTTTTCTGGCAGCCGTCAGTAAAACGTCTATAACTCTCTCCAGAAGTAAGATTTACCTGTGATTCTTATTGTGTTGGATTTCTAACTCAAATATCTACCCTACCAAAAGTTCAAATGGAAGAAAGTCCTTTTGAGTAAACCTCTAGGTGTTTATCAAGTTGATTTCCACAACCGTCACCTCTTCTGTAGGTATCGGGGTGAACGTCGGGTTTTTCATTGAGTCTAGCATATTTGAACACTAGAGTCCATTATGAATCAATCCATATGATCATATATGCCTAATCCGTCCCTTTTGAAACAATCAAATTTTTGAGCCCGCCCAAAGGGGTACCCCTTTGGCCGGTGGCCAGATTTGGCCCCGTTTTCTGGCAGCCGTCAGTAAAATGGCTATAACTCTCTCCACAAGTAAACTTTACTCGTGATTCTTGTTGTTTTGGATTCCTAACTCAAATATCTACCCTACAAATAGTTCAAATGGAAGAAACTCCTTTTGAGTCAACCTCTAGGTGATTATCAAGTTGATTACCACAACCGTCGCCTCTTATGTAGGTATCAGGGTGAACGTCGGGTTTTTCATTGAGTCTAGCATTTTTGAACACTAGAGTCCATTATGAATCAATCCATATGATAATATATGCCTAATCCGTCCACTTTTGAAAAAATCAAATTTTTGAGCCCTCCCAAAGGGGTACCCCTTTGGCCGGTGGCCAGATTTGCCCCCGTTTTCTGGCAGCCGTTAGTAAAACGTCTATAACTCTCTGCAGAAGTATGCTTTACCCGTGATTCTTGTTGCGTTGGATTTCTAACTCAAATATCTACCCTACCAAAAGTTCAAATGGAAGAAACTCCGTTTGAGTCAACCTCTAGGTGATTATCAAGTTGATTTCCACAATCGTCGCCTCTTATGTAGGGATCGGGGTGAACGTCGGATTTTTCATTGAGTCTAGCATTTTTGAACACTAGAGTCCATTATGAATTAATCCATATGATCATACATGCCTAATCCGTCCACTTTTGAAAAAATCAAATTTTTGAGCCCACCCAAAGGGGTACGCCTTTGGCCGGTGGCCAGATTTTGCCCCCGTTTTCTGGCAGCCGTCAGTAAAACGGCTATAATTCTCTCCAGAAGTAAGCTTTACCCGTGATTCTTGTTGCGTTGGATTCCTAACTCCAATATCTACCCTACAAAAAGTTCAAATGGAAGAAACTCCTTTTGAGACAACCTCTAGGTGATTATCAAGTTGATTTCCACAACCGTTGCCTCTTATGTAGGGATCGGGGTGCACGTCGGATTTTTTATTGAGTCTAGCATTTTTTAACACTAGAGTCAATTATGAATCAATCCATATGATCATATATGCCTAATCCGTCCACTTTTGGAAAAATCAAATTTTTGAGCCCGCCCAAAGGGGTACCCCTTTGGCCGGTGGCCAGATTTGCCCCCGTTTTCTGGCAACCGTCAGTAAAACGTCTATAACTCTCTCCAAAAGTAAGATTTACCCGTGATTCTTATTGCGTTGGATTTCTAACTAAAATATCTACCCTACAAAAAGTTCAAATGGAAGAAATTCCTTTTGAGTCAACCTCTAGGTGTTTATCAAGTTGATTTCCACAACCGTCGCCTCTTATGTAGGTATCAGGGTGAACGTCGGGTTTTTCATTGAGTGTAGCATTTTTGAACACTAGAGTCCATTATGAATCAATCCATATGATCATATATGCGTAATCCGTCCCCTTTTGAAAAAATCAAATTTTTGAGCCCGCCCAAAGGGGTACCCCTTTGGCCGGAGGCCAGATTTGGCCCCGTTTTCTGGCAGCCGTCAGTAAAACGTCTATAACTCTCTCCAGAAGTAAGATTTACCCGTGATTCTTATTGTGTTGGATTTCTAACTCAAATATCTACCCTACCAAAAGTTCAAATGGAAGAAAGTCCTTTTGAGTCAACCTCTAGGTGTTTATCAAGTTGATTTCCACAACCGTCACCTCTTCTGTAGGTATCGGGGTGAACGTCGGGTTTTTCATTGAGTCTAGCATATTTGAACACTAGAGTCCATTATGAATCAATCCATATGATCATATATGCCTAATCCGTCCCTTTTGAAAAAATCAAATTTTTGAGCCCGCCCAAAGGGGTACCCCTTTGGCCGGTGGCCAG
The DNA here is from genome assembly GCA_026008535.1 of Perilla frutescens. Lineage (NCBI taxonomy): Eukaryota > Viridiplantae > Streptophyta > Magnoliopsida > Lamiales > Lamiaceae > Perilla > Perilla frutescens. The sequence continues at coordinate 61,960,612 of BRKX01000016.1, forward strand.
ATTTGGCCCCGTTTTCTGGCAGCCGTCAGTAAAACGGCTATAACTCTCTCCACAAGTAAACTTTACCCGTGATTCTTGTTGTTTTGGATTCCTAACTCAAATATCTACCCTACAAATAGTTCAAATGGAAGAAACTCCTTTTGAGTCAACCTCTAGGTGATTATCAAGTTGATTTCCACAACCGTCGCCTCTTATGTAGGTATCAGGGTGAACGTCGGGTTTTTCATTGAGTCTAGCATTTTTGAACACTAGAGTCCATTATGAATCAATCCATATGATAATATATGCCTAATCCGTCCACTTTTGAAAAAATAAAATTTTTGAGCCCTCCCAAAGGGGTACCCCTTTGTCGGTGGCATGATTTGCCCCCGTTTTCTGGCAGCCGTCAGTAAAACGTCTATAACTCTCTGCAGAAGTATGCTTTACCCGTGATTCTTGTTGCGTTGGATTTCTAACTCAAATATCTACCCTACCAAAAGTTCAAATGGAAGAAACTCCTTTTGAGTCAACCTCTAGGTGATTATCAAGTTGATTTCCACAATCGTCGCCTCTTATGTAGGGATCGGGGTGAACGTCGGATTTTTCATTGAGTCTAGCATTTTTGAACACTAGAGTCCATTATGAATTAATCCATATGATCATACATGCCTAATCCGTCCACTTTTGAAAAAATCAAATTTTTGAGCCCGCCCAAAGGGGTACGCCTTTGGCCGGTGGCCAGATATTGCCCCCGTTTTCTGGCAGCCGTCATTAAAACGGCTATAACTCTCTCCAGAAGTAAGCTTTACCCGTGATTCTTGTTGCGTTGGATTCCTAACTCCAATATCTACCCTACAAAAAGTTCAAATGGAAGAAACTCCTTTTGAGACAACCTCTAGGTTATTATCAAGTTGATTTCCACAACCGTTGCCTCTTATTTAGGGATCGGGGTGCACGTCGGATTTTTTATTGAGTCTAGCATTTTTTAACACTAGAGTCAATTATGAATCAATCCATATGATCATATATGCCTAATCCGTCCACTTTTGGAAAAATCAAATTTTTGAGCCCGCCCATAGGGGTACCCCTTTGGCCGGTGGCCAGATTTGGCCCAGTTTTCTGGCAGCCGTCTGTAAAACGGCTATAAGTCTCTCTAGAAGTATGCTTTACCCGTGATTCTTGTTGCGTTGGATTCCTAACTCAAATATCTACCCTACCAAAAGTTCAAATGGAAGAAACTTCTTTTGAGTCAACCTCTAGGTGATTATCAAGCTGATTTCCATAACCGTTGCCTCTTATGTAGGGATCGGGGTGAACGTCGGATTTTTCATTGAGTCTAGCATTTTTGAACACTAGAGTCTATTATGAATCAATCCATATGATCATATATGCCTAATCCGTCCACTTTTAAAAAAATCAAATTTTTGAGCCCGCCCAAAGGGGTATCCCTTTGGCCGGTGGCCAGATTTGGCCCCGTTTTCTAGCAACCGTCAGTAAAACGTCTATAACTCTCTCTAGAAGAAAGATTTACCCGTGATTCTTATTGCGTTGGATTTCTAACTAAAATATCTACCCTACAAAAAGTTCAAATGGAAGAAACTCCTTTTGAGTCAACTTCTAGGTGTTTATCAAGTTGATTTCCACAACCATCGCCTCTTATGTAGGTATCGGGGCGAACGTCGGGTTTTCATTGAGTCTAGCATTTTTGAACACTAGAGTCTATTATGAATCAATCCATATGATCATATATGCCTAATCCGTCAACTTTTGAAAAAATCAAATTTTTGAGCCCGCCCAAAGGGGTACCCCTTTGGCCGGTGGCCAGATTTGCCCCCGTTTTCTGGCAATCGTCAGTAAAACGTCTATAACTCTCTCCAGAAGTAAGATTTACCCGTGATTCTTATTGCGTTGGATTTCTAACTAAAATATCTACCCTACAAAAAGTTCAAATGGAAGAAACTCCTTTTGAGTCAACCTCTAGTTGATTATCAAGTTGATTTCCACAACCGTCGCCTCTTATGTAGGGATCGGGGTGAACGTCGGGTTTTTCATTGAGTCTAGCAATTTTTAACACTAGAGTCAATTATGAATCAATCCATATTATCATATATGCCTAATCTGTCCACTTTTGAAAAAATAAAATTTTTGAGCCCGCCCAAAGGGGTACCCCTTTGGCCGGTGGCCAGATTTGGCCCCGTTTTCTCGCAGCCGTCAGTAAAACGGCTATAACTCTCTCCAGAAGTAAGCTTTACCCGTCATTCTTGTTGCGTTGGATTCCTAACTCAAATATCTACCCTACAAAAAGTTAAAATGGAAAAAACTCCTTTTGAGTCAACCTCTAGGGGATTATCAAGTTGATTTCCACAACCGTCGCCTCTTATGTAGGGATCGGGTTGAACGTCGGGTTTTTCATTGAGTCTAGCACTTTTTAACACTAGAGTTAATTATGAATTAATACATATGATCATATATGCCTAATCCATCCACTTTTGAAAAAATCAAATTTTTGAGCCCGCCCAAAGGAGTACCCCTTTGGCCGGTGGCCAGATTTGGCCCCGTTTTCTGGCAGCCGTCTTTAAAACGGCTATAACTCTCTCCAGAAGTATGCTTGCCCGTGATTCTTGTTGCGTTGGATTCTTAACTCAAATATCTACCCTACTAGAAGTTCAAATGGAAGAAACTCCCTTTGAGTCAACCTCTAGGTGATTATCAAGTTGATTTCCACAACCGTCGCCTCTTATGTAGGGATCGGGGTGAACCTCGGGTTTTTCATTGAGTCTAGCACTTTTTAACACTAGAGTTAATTATGAATCAATACATATGATCATATATGCCTAATCCATCCACTTTTGAAAAAATCAAATTTTTGAGCCCGCCCAAAGGAGTACCCCTTTGGCCGGTGGCCAGATTTGGCCCCGTTTTCTGGCAGCCGTCTGTAAAACGGCTATAACTCTCTCCAGAAGTATGCTTGCCCGTGATTCTTGTTGCATTGGATTCTTAACTCAAATATCTACCCTACTAGAAGTTCAAATGGAAGAAACTCCCTTTGAGTCAAGCTCTAGGTGTTTATCAAGTTGATTTCCACAACCGTCCCCTCTTATGTAGAGATCGGGATGAACGTCGGGTTTTTCATTGAGTGTAGCATTTTTTAACACTAGAGTCAATTATGAATCAATCCATATGATCATATATGCCTAATCAGTCCACTTTTGAAAAAATCAAATTTTTGAGCCCGCCCAAAGGGGTACCCCTTTGGCCGGTGGCCAGATTTGGCCCCGTTTTCTGGCAGCCGTCAGTAAAACGGCTATAATACTCTCCAGAAGTAAGCTTTACCCCTGATTCTTGTTGCGTTGGATTCCTAACTCAAATATCTACCCTACAAAAAGTTTAAATGGAAGAAACTCCTTTTGAGTCAACCTCTAGGTGATTATCAAGTTGATTTCCACAACCGTCGCCTCTTATGTAGGGATCGGGGTGAACGTCGGGTTTTTCATTGAGTCTAGCACTTTTTAACACTAGAGTCAATTATGAATCAATCCATATTATCATATATGCCTAATCTGTCCACTTTTGAAAAAATAAAATTTTTGAGCCCGCCCAAAGGGGTACCCCTTTGGCCGGTGGCCAGATTTGGCCCCGTTTTCTCGCAGCCGTCAGTAAAACGGCTATAACTCTCTCCAGAAGTAAGCTTTACCCGTCATTCTTGTTGCGTTGGATTCCTAACTCAAATATCTACCCTACAAAAAGTTAAAATGGAAGAAACTCCTTTTGAGTCAACCTCTAGGGGATTATCAAGTTGATTTCCACAACCGTCGCCTCTTATGTAGGGATCGGGTTGAACGTCGGGTTTTTCATTGAGTCTAGCACTTTTTAACACTAGAGTTAATTATGAATCAATACATATGATCATATATGCCTAATCCATCCACTTTTGAAAAAATTAAATTTTTGAGCCCGCCCAAACGAGTACCCCTTTGGCCGGTGGCCAGATTTGGCCCCGTTTTCTGGCAGCCGTCTGTAAAACGGCTATAACTCTCTCCAGAAGTATGCTTGCCCGTGATTCTTGTTGCGTTGGATTCTTAACTCAAATATCTACCCTACTAGAAGTTCAAATGGAAGAAACTCCCTTTGAGTCAACCTCTAGGTGATTATCAAGTTGATTTCCACAACCGTCGCCTCTTATGTAGGGATCGGGGTGAACGTCGGGTTTTTCATTGAGTCTGGCATTTTCGAACACTAGAGTCCATTACAATCAATCCATATGATCATATATGCCTAATCTGTCCACTTTTGAAAAAATCAAATTTTTGAGCCCGCCCAAAGGGGTAGCCTTTGGCCGGTGGCTAGATTTGGCCCCGTTTTCTCGCAGCCGTCAGTAAAACGGCTATAACTCTCTCTAGAAGTATGATTTACCCGTGATTCTTATTGCGTTGGATTTCTAACTCAAATATCTACCCTACAAAAAGTTCAAATGGAAGAAACTCATTTTGAGTCAACCTCTAGGTGTTTATCAAATTGATTTCCACAACCGTCCCCTCTTATGTAGAGATCGGGATGAACGTCGGGTTTTTCATTGAGTATAGCATTTTTTAACACTAGAGTCAATTATGAATCAATCCATATGATCATATATGCCTAATCCGTCCACTTTTGAAAAAATCAAATTTTTGAGCCCGCCCAAAGGGGTATCCCTTTGGCCGGTGGCCAGATTTGGCCCCGTTTTCTGGCAGCCGTCAGTAAAACGGCTATAACAGTCTCCAGAAGTAAGCTTTACCCCATATTCTTGTTGCGTTGGATTCCTAACTCAAATATCTACCCTACAAAAAGTTCAAATGGAAGAAACTCCTTTTGAGTCAACCTCTAGGTGATTATCAAGTTGATTTCCACAACCGTCGCCTCTTATGTAGGGATCGGGGTGAACGTCGGGTTTTTCATTGAGTCTAGCACTTTTTAACACTAGAGTCAATTATGAATCAATCCATATTATCATATATGCCTAATCTGTCCACTTTTGAAAAAATAAAATTTTTGAGCCCGCCCAAAGGTGTACCCCTTTGGCCGGTGGTCAGATTTGGCCCCGTTTTCTCGCAGCCGTCAGTAAAACGGCTATAACTCTCTCCAGAAGTAAGCTTTACCCGTCATTCTTGTTGCGTTGGATTCCTAACTCAAATATCTACCCTACAAAAAGTTAAAATGGAAGAAACTCCTTTTGACTAAACCTCTAGGTGATTATCAAGTTGATTTCCACAACCGTCGCCTCTTATGTAGGGATCGGGGTGAACGTCGGATTTTTTATTGAGTCTAGCATTTTTGAACACTAGAGTCTATTATGAATCAATCCATATGATCATATATGCCTAATCCGTCCACTTTTGAAAAAATCAAATTTTTGAGCCCGCCCAAAGGGGTACCCCTTTGGCCGGTGGCCAGATTTGGCCCCGTTTTCTGGCAGCCGTCAGTAAAACGTCTAAAACTCTCTCCAGAAGTAAGATTTACCCATGATTCTTATTGCGTTTGATTTCTAACTAAAATATCTACCCTACAAAAAGTTCAAATGGAAGAAACTCCTTTTGAGTCAACCTCTAGGTGTTTATCAAGTTGATTTCCACAACCGTCGCCTCTTATGTAGGTATCGGGGTGAACGTCGGGTTTTTCATTGAGTCTAGCATTTTTGAACACTAGAGTCCATTAAGAATCAATCCATATGATCATATATGCCTAATCCGTCCCCTTTTGAAAAAATCAAATTTTTGAGCCCGCCCAAAGGGGTACCCCTTTGGCCGGTAGCCAGATTTGGCCCCGTTTTCTGGCAGCCGTCAGTAAAACGTCTATAACTCTCTCCAGAAGTAAGATTTACCCGTGATTCTTATTGCGTTGGATTTCTAACTCAAATATCTACCCTAAAAAAAGTTCAAATGGAAGAAACTCCTTTTGAGTCAACCTCTAGGTGTTTATCAAGTTGATTTCCACAACCGTCGCCTCTTATGTAGGTATCGGGGTGAACGTCGGGTTTTTCATTGAGTCTAGCATTTTTGAACACTAGAGTCCATTATGAATCAATCCATATGATCATATATGCCTAATCCGTCCCCTTTTGAAAAAATCAAATTTTTGAGCCCGCCCAAAGGGGTACCCCTTTGGCCGGTAGCCAGATTTGGCTCCGTTTTCTGGCAGCCGTCAGTAAAACGTCTATAACTCTCTCCAGAAGTAAGATTTACCCGTGATTCTTATTGCGTTGGATTTCTAACTCAAATATCTACCCTAAAAAAAGTTCAAATGGAAGAAACTCCTTTTGAGTCAACCTCTAGGTGTTTATCAAGTTGATTTCCACAACCGTCACCTTTTATATAGGTATCGGGGTGAACGTCGGGTTTTTCATTGAGTGTAGAATTTTTTAACACTAGAGTCAATTATGAATCAATCCATATGATCTTATATGCCTAATCCGTCCACTTTTGAAAAAATCAAATTTTTGAGTCCGCCCAATGGCGTACCCCTTTGGCCGGTGGCCAGATTTCGCCCCGTTTTATGGCAGCCGTCAGTAAAACAGCTATAACTCTCTCCAGAAGTAAGCTTTACCCGTGATTCTTGTTGCGTTGGATTCCTAACTCAAATATCTACCCTAAAAAGTTCAAATGGAAGAAACTCCTTTTGACTCAACCTCTAGGTGATTATCAAGTTGATTTCCACAACCGTCGCCTCTTATGTAGGGATCGGGGTGAACGTCGGATTTTTTATTGAGTCTAGCATTTTTGAACACTAGAGTCTATTATGAATCAATCCATATGATCATATATGCCTAATCCGTCCACTTTTGAAAAAATCAAATTTTTGAGCCCGCCCAAAGGGGTACCCCTTTGGCCGGTGGCCAGATTTGGCCCCGTTTTCTGGCAGCCGTCAGTAAAACGTCTATAACTCTCTCCAGAAGTAAGATTTACCCATGATTCTTATTGCGTTTGATTTCTAACTAAAATATCTACCCTACAAAAAGTTCAAATGGAAGAAACTCCTTTTGAGTCAACCTCTAGGTGTTTATCAAGTTGATTTCCACAACCGTCGCCTCTTATGTAGGTATCGGGGTGAACGTCGGGTTTTTCATTGAGTCTAGCATTTTTGAACACTAGAGTCCATTATGAATCAATCCATATGATCATATATGCCTAATCCGTCCCCTTTTGAAAAAATCAAATTTTTGAGCCCGCCCAAAGGGGTACCCCTTTGGCCGGTAGCCAGATTTGGCCCCGTTTTCTGGCAGCCGTCAGTAAAACGTCTATAACTCTCTCCAGAAGTAAGATTTACCCGTGATTCTTATTGCGTTGGATTTCTAACTCAAATATCTACCCTAAAAAAAGTTCAAATGGAAGAAACTCCTTTTGAGTCAACCTCTAGGTGTTTATCAAGTTGATTTCCACAACCGTCACCTTTTATATAGGTATCGGGGTGAACGTCGGGTTTTTCATTGAGTGTAGCATTTTTTAACACTAGAGTCAATTATGAATCAATCCATATGATCTTATATGCCTAATCCGTCCACTTTTGAAAAAATCAAATTTTTGAGTCCGCCCAATGGCGTACCCCTTTGGCCGGTGGCCAGATTTCGCCCCGTTTTATGGCAGCCGTCAGTAAAACAGCTATAACTCTCTCCAGAAGTAAGCTTTACCCGTGATTCTTGTTGCGTTGGATTCCTAACTCAAATATCTACCCTAAAAAGTTCAAATGGAAGAAACTCGTTTTGAGTCAACCGCTAGGTGTTTATCAAGTTGATTTCCACAACCGTCGCCTCTTATGTAGGGATCGGGGTAAACGTCGGGTTTTTCATTGAGTCTAGCATTTTTGATCACTAGAGTCCATTAGGAATCAATCCATATGATCATATATGCCTAAACCGTGCACTTTTGAAAAAATCAAATTTTTGAGCCCGCCCAAAGGGGTACCCCTTTGGCCGGTGACCAGATTTGGCCCCATTTTCTGGCAGCCGTCAGTAAAACGGCTATAACTCTCTCCAGAAGTAAGCTTTACCCGTGATTCTTATTGCGTTGGATTCCTAACTCAAATATCTACCCTAAAGAGTTCAAATGGAAGAAACTCCTTTTGAGTCAACCTCTAGGTGTTTATCAAGTTGATTTCCACAACCGTCGCCTCTTATGTAGGGATCGGGGTGAACGTCAGGTTTTTCATTGAGTCTAGCATTTTTGAACACTAGAGTCTATTATGAATCAATCCATATGATCATATATGCCTAATCCATCCACTTTTGAAAAAAATCAAATTTTTGAGCCCGTCCAAAGGGGTACCCCTTTGGCCGGTGGCCAGATTTGGCCCCGTTTTCTGGCAGCCGTCAGTAAAATGGCTATAACTCTGTCCAGAAGTAAGATTTACCCGTGATTCTTATTGCGTTGGATTACTAACTCAAATATCTACCCTACAAAAAGTTCAAATGGAAGAAACTCCTTTTGAGTCAACCTCTAGGTGATTATCAAGTTGATTTCCACAATCGTCTCCTCTTATGTAGGGATCAGGGTGAACGTCGGGTTTTTCATTGAGTCTAGCATTTTTTAACACTAGAGTCCATTATGAATCAATCCATATGATCATATATGCCCAATCAGTACACTTTTGAAAAAATCAAATTTTTGAGCCCGCCCAAAGGGTTACTCCTTTGGCCGGTGGCCAAATTTAGCCCCGTTTTATGGCAGCCGTCAGTAAAACGGCTATAACTCTCTCCAGAAGTAAGCTTTACCCGTGATTCTTGTTGCCTTGGATTCCTAACTCAAATATCTACCCTACAAAAAGTTCAAATGGAAGAAACTCCTTTTGAGTCAACCTTTAGGTGATTATCAAATTGATTTCCACAACCGTCGCCTCTTATGTAGGGATCGGGGTGAACGTCGGGTTTTTCATTGAGTCTGCCATATTTGAACACTAGTGTCCATTATGAATCAATCCATATGGTCATATATACCTAATCCGTCCACTTTTGAAAAAATAAAATTTTTGAGCCCGCCCAAAGGGATACCCCTTTGGCCGGTGGTCAGATTTGGCCCCGTTTTCTGGCAGCCGTCAGTAAAACGGCTATAACTCTCTCCAGAAGTAAGCTTTACCCTTGATTCTTGTTGCGTTGGATTTCTAACTCAAATATCTACCCTACAAAAAGTTCAAATGGAAGAAACTCCTTTTGAGTCAACCTCTAGGTGATTATCAAGTTGATTTCCACAACCGTCGCCTCTTATGTAGGGATCGGGGTGAACGTCGGGTTTTTCATTGAGTCTGGCATTTTTTAACACTAGAGTCTATTATGAATCAATCCATGTGATCATATATGCCTAATCCGTCCACTTTTGAAAAAATCAAATTTTTGAGCCCGCCGAAAGGGGTACTCCTTTGGCCGGTGGCCAAATTTGGCCCCGTTTTATGGCAGCCGTCAGTAAAACGGCTATAACTCTCTCTAGGAGTAAGCTTTACCTGTAATTCTTATTGCGTTGGATTTCTAACTCAAATATATACCCTACAAAAAGTTCAAATGGAAGAAACTCCTTTTGAATCAACCTCTAGGTGATTATCAAGTTGATTTCCACAACCGTCGCCTCTTATGTAGGGATCGGGGTGAACGTCGGGTTTTTCATTGAGTCTGGCATTTTTGAACACTAGAGTCCATTATGAATCAATCCATATAATCATATATGCCTAATCCGTCCACTTTTGAAAAAATCAAATTTTTAAGCCCGCCCAAAGGGGTACTCCTTTGGCCGGTGGCCAAATTTGGCCCCGTTTTATGGCAGCCGTCAGCTAAACGGCTATAACTCTCTCCAGAAGTAAGCTTTACTCGTGATTCTTGTTGCCTTGGATTCCTAACTCAAATATCTACCCTACAAAAAGTTCAAATGGAAGAAACTCCTTTTGAGTCAACCTTTAGGTGATCATCAAATTGATTTCCACAACCGTCGCCTCTTATGTAGGGATGGGGGTGAACGTCGGGTTTTTCATTGAGTCTACCATATTTGAACACTAGAGTCCATTATGAATCAATCCATATGGTCATATATGCCTAATCCGTCCACTTTTGAAAAAATCAAATTTTTGAGCCCGCCCAAAGGGGTACCCCTTTGGCCGGTGGTCAGATTTGGCCCCGTTTTCTGGCAGCCGTCAGTAAAACGGCTATAACTCTCTCCAGAAGTAAGCTTTACCCTTGATTCTTGTTGCGTTGGATTTCTAACTCAAATATCTACCCTACAAAAAGTTCAAATGGAAGAAACTCCATTTGAGACAACCTCTAGGTGATTATCAAGTTGATTTCCACAACCGTCGCCTCTTATGTAGGGATCGGGGTGAACGTCGGGTTTTTCATTGAGTCTAGCATTTTAGAACACTAGAGTCTATTATGAATCAATCCATATGATCATAAATTCCCAATCCATCCACTTTTGAATAAATCAAATTTTTGAACCCGCCCAAAGGGGTACCCTTTGGCCGGTGGCCAGATTTGGCCCCGTTTTCTGGCAGCCGTTAGTAAAACGGCTATAACTCTCTCCAGAAGTAAGATTTACCCGTGATTCTTATCTACCCTACAAAAAGTTCAAATGGAAGAAACTCCTTTTGAGTCAACCTCTAGGTGATTATCAAGTTGATTTCCACAACCATCGCCTCTTATGTAGGGATCGGGGTGAACGTCGGGTTTTTCATTGAGTCTAGCATTTTTTAACACTAGAGTCAATTATTAATCAATCAATATGATCATATATGCCTAATCCGTCCACTTTTGAAAAAATCAAATTTTTGAGCCCGCCCAAAGGGGTACGCCTTTGGCCGGTGGCCAAATTTGGCCCCGTTTTCTGGCAGCCGTTAGTAAAACGGCTATAACTCTCTCCAGAAGTAAGCTTTACCCATGATTCTTGTTGCGTTGGATTTCTAACTCAAATATCTACTCTACAAAAGGTTCAAATGGAAGAAACTCCTTTTGAGTCAACCTTTAGGTGATTATCAAATTGATTTCCACAACCGTCGCCTCTTATGTAGGGATCGGGGTCAACGTCGGGTTTTTCATTGAGTCTGCCATATTTGAACACTAGAGTCCATTATTAATCAATCCATATGGTCATATATGCCTAATCCGTCCACTTTTGAAAAAATCAAATTTTTAAGCCCGCCCAAAGGGTTACCCCTTTGGCCGGTGGTGAGATTTGGCCCCGTTTTCTAGCAGCCGTAAGTAAAACGGCTATAACTCTCTCCAGAAGTAAGCTTTACCCTTGATTCTTGTTGCGTTCGATTTCTAACTCAAATATCTACCCTACAAAAAGTTCAAATGGAAGAAACTCCTTTTGAGTCAACCTCTAGGTGATTATCAAATTGATTTCCACAAGCGTCGCCTCTTATGTAGGGATCGGGGTGAACGTCGGGTTTTTCATTGAGTCTGGCATTTTTGAACACTAGAGTCCATTGTGAATCAATCCATATGCTCATATATGCCTAATCCGTCTACTTTTGAAAAATTCAAATTTTTGAGCCCGCCCAAAGGCGTACCCCTTTGGCCGGTGGCCAGATTTGGCCCCGTTTTCTGGCAGTCATCAGTAAAACGGCTATAACTCTCTCCAGAAGTAAGATTTACCCGTAATTCTTATTGCGTTGGATTTCTAACTCAAATATCTACCCTACAAAAAGTTCAAATGGAAGAAACTCCTTTTGAGTCAACCTCTAGGTGATTATCAAGTTGATTTCCACAACCGTCGCCTCTTATGTAGGGATCGGGGTGAACGTCGGTTTTTTCATTGAGTCTAGCATTTTAGAACACTAGAGTCTATTATGAATCAATCCATATGATCATATATTCCTAATCCGTCCACTTTTGAAAAAATCAAATTTTTGAGCCCGCCCAAAGGGGTACCCTTTGGCCGGTGGCCAGATTTGGCCTCGTTTTCTGGCTGCCGTCAGTAAAACGGCTATAACTCTCTCCAGAAGTAAGATTTACCCGTGATTCTTGTTGCGTTGGATTCCTAACTCAAATATCTACCCTACAAAAAGTTCAAATGGAAGAAACTCCTTTTGAGTCAACCTCTAGGTGATTATCAAATTGATTTCCACAACCGTCGCCTCTTATGTAGGGATCGGGGTGAACGTCGGGTTTTTCATTGAGTCTGCCATATTTGAACACTAGAGTCCATTGTGAATCAATCCATATGGTCATATATGCCTAATCCGTCTACTTTTGAAAAAATCAAATTTTTGAGCCCGCCCAAAGGGGTACCCCCTTTCGCCGGTGGCCAGATTTGGCCCCGTTTTCTGGCAGCCGTCAGTAAAACGGCTATAACTCTCTCCAGAAGTAAGATTTACCCGTAATTCTTATTGCGTTGGATTTCTAACTCATATATCTACCCTACAAAAAGTTCAAATGGAAGAAACTCCCTTTGAGTCAACCTCTAGGTGATTATCAAGTTGATTTCCACAACCGTCGCCTCTTATGTAGGGATCGGGGTGAACGTCGGGTTTTTCATTGAGTCTGGCATTTTTGAACACTAGAGTCCATTATGAATCAATCCATATGATCATATATGCCTAATCCGTCCACTTTTGAAAAAATCAAATTTTTGAGCCCGCCCTAAGGGGTACTCCTTTGGCCGGTGGCCAAATTTGGCCCCGTTTTATGGCAGCCGTCAGTAAAACGGCTATAACTCTCTCCAGAAGTAAGCTTTACCCGTGATTCTTGTTGCGTTGGATTCCTAACTCAAATATCTACTCTACAAAAAGTTCAAATGGAAGAAACTCCTTTTGAGTCAACCTTTAGGTGATTATCAATTTGATTTCCACAACCGTCGCCTCTTATGTAGGGATCGGGGTGAATGTCGGGTTTTCCATTGAGTCTGCCATATTTGAACACTAGAGTCCATTGTGAATCAATCCATATGGTCATATATGCCTAATCCGTCTACTTTTGAAAAAATCAAATTTTTGAGCCCGCCCAAAGGCGTACCCCTTTGGCCGGTGGCCAGATTTGGCCCCGTTTTCTGGCAGCCGTCAGTAAAACGGCTATAACTCTCTCCAGAAGTAAGATTTACCCGTAATTCTTATTGCGTTGGATTTCTAACTCAAATATCTACCCTACAAAAAGTTCAAATGGAAGAAACTCCTTTTGAGTCAACCTCTAGGTGATTATCAAGTTGATTTCCACAACCGTCGCCTCTTATGAAGGGATCGGGGTGAACGTCGGTTTTTTCATTGAGTCTAGCATTTTAGAACACTAGAGTCTATTATGAATCAATCCATATGATCATATATTCCTAATCCGTCCACTTTTGAAAAAATCAAATTTTTGGGCCCGCCCAAAGGGGTACCCTTTGGCCGGTGGCCAGATTTGGCCCCGTTTTCTGGCAGCCGTCAGTAAAACGGCTATAACTCTCTCCAGAAGTAAGATTTACCCGTGATTCTTGTTGCGTTGGATTCCTAACTCAAATATCTACCCTACAAAAAGTTCAAATGGAAGAAACTCCTTTTGAGTCAACCTCTAGATGATTATCAAATTGATTTCCACAACCGTCGCCTCTTATGTAGGGATCGGGGTGAACGTCGGGTTTTTCATTGAGTCTGCCATATTTGAACACTAGAGTCCATTGTGAATCAATCCATATGGTCATATATGCCTAATCCGTCTACTTTTGAAAAAATCAAATTTTTGAGCCCGCCCAAAGGGGTACCCCCTTTCGCCGGTGGCCAGATTTGGCCCCGTTTTCTGGCAGCCGTCAGTAAAACGGCTATAACTCTCTCCAGAAGTAAGATTTACCCGTAATTCTTATTGCGTTGGATTTCTAACTCATATATCTACCCTACAAAAAGTTCAAATGGAAGAAACTCCCTTTGAGTCAACCTCTAGGTGATTATCAAGTTGATTTCCACAACCGTCGCCTCTTATGTAGGGATCGGGGTGAACGTCGGGTTTTTCATTGAGTCTGGCATTTTTGAACACTAGAGTCCATTATGAATCAATCCATATGATCATATATGCCTAATCCGTCCACTTTTGAAAAAATCAAATTTTTGAGCCCGCCCTAAGGGGTACTCCTTTGGCCGGTGGCCAAATTTGGCCCCGTTTTATGGCAGCCGTCAGTAAAACGGCTATAACTCTCTCCAGAAGTAAGATTTACCCGTGATTCTTGTTGCGTTGGATTCCTAACTCAAATATCTACCCTACAAAAAGTTCAAATGGAAGAAACTCCTTTTGAGTCAACCTCTAGGTGATTATCAAATTGATTTCCACAACCGTCGCCTCTTATGTAGGGATCGGGGTGAACGACGGGTTTTTCATTGAGTCTGCCATATTTGAACACTAGAGTCCATTGTGAATCAATCCATATGGTCATATATGTCTAATCCGTCTACTTTTGAAAAAATCAAATTTTTGAGCCCGCCCAAAGGGGTACCCCCTTTCGCCGGTGGCCAGATTTGGCCCCGTTTTCTGGCAGCCGTCAGTAAAACGGCTATAACTCTCTCCAGAAGTAAGATTTACCCGTAATTCTTATTGCGTTGGATTTCTAACTCAAATATCTACCCTACAAAAAGTTCAAATGGAAGAAACTCCTTTTGAGTCAACCTCTAGGTGATTATCAAGTTGATTTCCACAACCGTCGCCTCTTATGTAGGGATCGGGGTGAACGTCGGTTTTTTCATTGAGTCTAGCATTTTAGAACACTAGAGTCTATTATGAATCAATCCATATGATCATATATTCCTAATCCGTCCACTTTTGAAAAAATCAAATTTTTGGGCCCGCCCAAAGGGGTACCCTTTGGCCGGTGGCCAGATTTGGCCCCGTTTTCTGGCAGCCGTCAGTAAAACGGCTATAACTCTCTCCAGAAGTAAGATTTACCCGTGATTCTTGTTGCGTTGGATTCCTAACTCAAATATCTACCCTTCAAAAAGTTCAAATGGAAGAAACTCCTTTTGAGTCAACCTCTAGGTGATTATCAAATTGATTTCCACAACCGTCGCCTCTTATGTAGGGATCGGGGTGAACGTCGGGTTTTTCATTGAGTCTGCCATATTTGAACACTAGAGTCCATTGTGAATCAATCCATATGGTCATATATGCCTAATCCGTCTACTTTTGAAAAAATCAAATTTTTGAGCCCGCCCAAAGGGGTACCCCCTTTCGCCGGTGGCCAGATTTGGCCCCGTTTTCTGGCAGCCGTCAGTAAAACGGCTATAACTCTCTCCAGAAGTAAGATTTACCCGTAATTCTTATTGCGTTGGATTTCTAACTCATATATCTACCCTACAAAAAGTTCAAATGGAAGAAACTCCCTTTGAGTCAACCTCTAGGTGATTATCAAGTTGATTTCCACAACCGTCGCCTCTTATGTAGGGATCGGGGTGAACGTCGGGTTTTTCATTGAGTCTGGCATTTTTGAACACTAGAGTCCATTATGAATCAATCCATATGATCATATATGCCTAATCCGTCCACTTTTGAAAAAATCAAATTTTTGAGCCCGCCCTAAGGGGTACTCCTTTGGCCGGTGGCCAAATTTGGCCCCGTTTTATGGCAGCCGTCAGTAAAACGGCTATAACTCTCTCCAGAAGTAAGATTTACCCGTGATTCTTGTTGCGTTGGATTCCTAACTCAAATATCTACCCTACAAAAAGTTCAAATAGAAGAAACTCCTTTTGAGTCAACCTCTAGGTGATTATCAAATTGATTTCCACAACCGTCGCCTCTTATGTAGGGATCGGGGTGAATGTCGAGTTTACCATTGAGTCTGCCATATTTGAACACTAGAGTCCATTGTGAATCAATCCATATGGTCATATATCCCTAATCCGTCTACTTTTGAAAAAATCAAATTTTTGAGCCCGCCCAAAGGCGTACCCCTTTGGCCGGTGTCCAGATTTGGCCCCGTTTTCTGGCAGCCGTCAGTAAAACGGCTATAACTCTCTCCAGAAGTAAGATTTACCCGTAATTCTTATTGCGTTGGATTTCTAACTCAAATATCTACCCTACAAAAAGTTTAAATGGAAGAAACTCCTTTTGAGTCAACCTCTAGGTGATTATCAAGTTGATTTCCACAACCGTCGCCTCTTATGTAGGGATCGGGGTGAACGTCGGTTTTTTCATTGAGTCTAGCATTTTAGAACACTAGAGTCTATTATGAATCAATCCATATGATCATATATTCCTAATCCGTCCACTTTTGAAAAAATCAAATTTTTGGGCCCGCCCAAAGGGGTACCCTTTGGCCGGTGGCCAGATTTGGCCCCGTTTTCTGGCAGCCGTCAGTAAAACGGCTATAACTCTCTCCAGAAGTAAGATTTACCCGTGATTCTTGTTGCGTTGGATTCCTAACTCAAATATCTACCCTACAAAAAGTTCAAATGGAAGAAACTCCTTTTGAGTCAACCTCTAGGTGATTATCAAATTGATTTCCACAACCGTCGCCTCTTATGTAGGGATCGGGGTGAACGTCGGGTTTTTCATTGAGTCTGGCATTTTTGAACACTAGAGTCCATTATGAATCAATCCATATGATCATATATGCCTAATCCGTCCACTTTTGAAAAAATCAAATTTTTGAGCCCGCCCTAAGGGGTACTCCTTTGGCCGGTGGCCAAATTTGGCCCCGTTTTATGGCAGCCGTCAGTAAAACGGCTATAACTCTCTCCAGAAGTAAGATTTACCCGTGATTCTTGTTGCGTTGGATTCCTAACTCAAATATCTACCCTACAAAAAGTTCAAATGGAAGAAACTCCTTTTGAGTCAACCTCTAGGTGATTATCAAATTGATTTCCACAACCGTCGCCTCTTATGTAGGGATCGGGGTGAACGTCGGGTTTTTCATTGAGTCTGCCATATTTGAACACTAGAGTCCATTGTGAATCAATCCATATGGTCATATATGCCTAATCCGTCTACTTTTGAAAAAATCAAATTTTTGAGCCCGCCCAAAGGCGTACCCCCTTTCGCCGGTGGCCAGATTTGGCCCCGTTTTCTGGCAGCCGTAAGTAAAACGGCTATAACTCTCTCCAGAAGTAAGATTTACCCGTAATTCTTATTGCGTTGGATTTCTAACTCATATATCTACCCTACAAAATGTTCAAATGGAAGAAACTCCCTTTGAGTCAACCTCTAGGTGATTATCAAGTTGATTTCCACAACCGTCGCCTCTTATGTAGGGATCGGGGTGAACGTCGGGTTTTTCATTGAGTCTGGCATTTTTGAACACTAGAGTCCATTATGAATCAATCCATATGATCATATATGCCTAATCCGTCCACTTTTGAAAAAATCAAATTTTTGAGCCCACCCTAAGGGGTACTCCTTTGGCCGGTGGCCAAATTTGGCCCCGTTTTATGGCAGCCGTCAGTAAAACGGCTATAACTCTCTCCAGAAGTAAGATTTACCCGTGATTCTTATTGCATTGGATTCCTAACTCAAATATCTACCCTAAAAAAAGTTAAATGGAAGAAACTCCTTTTGAGTCAACCTCTAGGTGATTATCAAATTGATTTCCACAACCGTCGCCTCTTATGTAGGGATCGGGGTGAACGTCGGGTTTTTCATTGAGTCTGCCATATTTGAACACTAGAGTCCATTGTGAATCAATCCATATGGTCATATATGCCTAATCCGTCTACTTTTGAAAAAATCAAATTTTTGAGCCCGCCCAAAGGGGTACCCCCTTTCGCCGGTGGCCAGATTTGGCCCCGTTTTCTGGCAGCCGTCAGTAAAACGGCTATAACTCTCTCCAGAAGTAAGATTTACCCGTAATTCTTATTGCGTTGGATGTCTAACTCATATATCTACCCTACAAAAAGTTCAAATGGAAGAAACTCCCTTTGAGTCAACCTCTAGGTGATTATCAAGTTGATTTCCACAACCGTCGCCTCTTATGTAGGGATCGGGGTGAACGTCGGGTTTTTCATTGAGTCTGGCATTTTTGAACACTAGAGTCCATTATGAATCAATCCATATGATCATATATGCCTAATCCGTCCACTTTTGAAAAAATCAAATTTTTGAGCCCGCCCTAAGGGGTACTCCTTTGGCCGGTGGCCAAATTTGGCCCCGTTTTATGGCAGCCGTCAGTAAAACGGCTATAACTCTCTCCAGAAGTAAGATTTACCCGTGATTCTTGTTGCGTTGGATTCCTAACTCAAATATCTACCCTACAAAAAGTTCAAATGGAAGAAACTCCTTTTGAGTCAACCTCTAGGTGATTATCAAATTGATTTCCACAACCGTCGCCTCTTATGTAGGGATCGGGGTGAATGTCGGGTTTTCCATTGAGTCTGCCATATTTGAACACTAGAGTCCATTGTGAATCAATCCATATGGTCATATATGCCTAATCCGTCTACTTTTGAAAAAATCAAATTTTTGAGCCCGCCCAAAGGCGTACCCCTTTGGCCGGTGGCCAGATTTGGCCCCGTTTTCTGGCAGCCGTCAGTAAAACGGCTATAACTCTCTCCAGAAGTAAGATTTACCCGTAATTCTTATTGCGTTGGATTTCTAACTCAAATATCTACCATACAAAAAGTTCAAATGGAAGAAACTCCTTTTGAGTCAACCTCTAGGTGATTATCAAGTTGATTTCCACAACCGTCGCCTCTTATGTAGGGATCGGGGTGAACGTCGGTTTTTTCATTGAGTCTAGCATTTTAGAACACTAGAGTCTATTATGAATCAATCCATATGATCATATATTCCTAATCCGTCCACTTTTGAAAAAATCAAATTTTTGGGCCCGCCCAAAGGGGTACCCTTTGGCCGGTGGCCAGATTTGGCCCCGTTTTCTGGCAGCCGTCAGTAAAACGGCTATAACTCTCTCCAGAAGTAAGATTTACCCGTGATTCTTGTTGCGTTGGATTCCTAACTCAAATATCTACCCTACAAAAAGTTCAAATGGAAGAAACTCCTTTTGAGTCAACCTCTAGGTGATTATCAAATTGATTTCCACAACCGTCGCCTGTTATGTAGGGATCGGGGTGAACGTCGGGTTTTTCATTGAGTCTGCCATATTTGAACACTAGAGTCCATTGTGAATCAATCCATATGGTCATATATGCCTAATCCGTCTACTTTTGAAAAAATCAAATTTTTGAGCCCGCCCAAAGGCGTACCCCCTTTCGCCGGTGGCCAGATTTGGCCCCGTTTTCTGGCAGCCGTAAGTAAAACGGCTATAACTCTCTCCAGAAGTAAGATTTACCCGTAATTCTTATTGCGTTGGATTTCTAACTCATATATCTACACTACAAAATGTTCAAATGGAAGAAACTCCCTTTGAGTCAACCTCTAGGTGATTATCAAGTTGATTTCCACAACCGTCGCCTCTTATGTAGGGATCGGGGTGAACGTCGGGTTTTTCATTGAGTCTGGCATTTTTGAACACTAGAGTCCATTATGAATCAATCCATATGATCATATATGCCTAATCCGTCCACTTTTGAAAAAATCAAATTTTTGAGCCCACCCTAAGGGGTACTCCTTTGGCCGGTGGCCAAATTTGGCCCCGTTTTATGGCAGCCGTCAGTAAAACGGCTATAACTCTCTCCAGAAGTAAGATTTACCCGTGATTCTTATTGCATTGGATTCCTAACTCAAATATCTACCCTAAAAAAAGTTAAAATGGAAGAAACTCCTTTTGAGTCAACCTCTAGGTGATTATCAAATTGATTTCCACAACCGTCGCCTCTTATGTAGGGATCGGGGTGAATGTCGGGTTTTCCATTGAGTCTGCCATATTTGAACACTAGAGTCCATTGTGAATCAATCCATATGGTCATATATGCCTAATCCGTCTACTTTTGAAAAAATCAAATTTTTGAGCCCGCCCAAAGGGGTACCCCCTTTCGCCGGTGGCCAGATTTGGCCCCGTTTTCTGGCAGCCGTCAGTAAAACGGCTATAACTCTCTCCAGAAGTAAGATTTACCCGTAATTCTTATTGCGTTGGATTTCTAACTCATATATCTACCCTACAAAAAGTTCAAATGGAAGAAACTCCCTTTGAGTCAACCTCTAGGTGATTATCAAGTTGATTTCCACAACCGTCGCCTCTTATGTAGGGATCGGGGTGAACGTCGGGTTTTTCATTGAGTCTGGCATTTTTGAACACTAGAGTCCATTATGAATCAATCCATATGATCATATATGCCTAATCCGTCCACTTTTGAAAAAATCAAATTTTTGAGCCCGCCCTAAGGGGTACTCCTTTGGCCGGTGGCCAAATTTGGCCCCGTTTTATGGCAGCCGTCAGTAAAACGGCTATAACTCTCTCCAGAAGTAAGATTTACCCGTGATTCTTGTTGCGTTGGATTCCTAACTCAAATATCTACCCTACAAAAAGTTCAAATAGAAGAAACTCCTTTTGAGTCAACCTCTAGGTGATTATCAAATTGATTTCCACAACCGTCGCCTCTTATGTAGGGATCGGGGTGAATGTCGAGTTTACCATTGAGTCTGCCATATTTGAACACTAGAGTCCATTGTGAATCAATCCATATGGTCATATATCCCTAATCCGTCTACTTTTGAAAAAATCAAATTTTTGAGCCCGCCCAAAGGCGTACCCCTTTGGCCGGTGTCCAGATTTGGCCCCGTTTTCTGGCAGCCGTCAGTAAAACGGCTATAACTCTCTCCAGAAGTAAGATTTACCCGTAATTCTTATTGCGTTGGATTTCTAACTCAAATATCTACCCTACAAAAAGTTTAAATGGAAGAAACTCCTTTTGAGTCAACCTCTAGGTGATTATCAAGTTGATTTCCACAACCGTCGCCTCTTATGTAGGGATCGGGGTGAACGTCGGTTTTTTCATTGAGTCTAGCATTTTAGAACACTAGAGTCTATTATGAATCAATCCATATGATCATATATTCCTAATCCGTCCACTTTTGAAAAAATCAAATTTTTGGGCCCGCCCAAAGGGGTACCCTTTGGCCGGTGGCCAGATTTGGCCCCGTTTTCTGGCAGCCGTCAGTAAAACGGCTATAACTCTCTCCAGAAGTAAGATTTACCCGTGATTCTTGTTGCGTTGGATTCCTAACTCAAATATCTACCCTACAAAAAGTTCAAATGGAAGAAACTCCTTTTGAGTCAACCTCTAGGTGATTATCAAATTGATTTCCACAACCGTCGCCTCTTATGTAGGGATCGGGGTGAACGTCGGGTTTTTCATTGAGTCTGGCATTTTTGAACACTAGAGTCCATTATGAATCAATCCATATGATCATATATGCCTAATCCGTCCACTTTTGAAAAAATCAAATTTTTGAGCCCGCCCTAAGGGGTACTCCTTTGGCCGGTGGCCAAATTTGGCCCCGTTTTATGGCAGCCGTCAGTAAAACGGCTATAACTCTCTCCAGAAGTAAGATTTACCCGTGATTCTTGTTGCGTTGGATTCCTAACTCAAATATCTACCCTACAAAAAGTTCAAATGGAAGAAACTCCTTTTGAGTCAACCTCTAGGTGATTATCAAATTGATTTCCACAACCGTCGCCTCTTATGTAGGGATCGGGGTGAACGTCGGGTTTTTCATTGAGTCTGCCATATTTGAACACTAGAGTCCATTGTGAATCAATCCATATGGTCATATATGCCTAATCCGTCTACTTTTGAAAAAATCAAATTTTTGAGCCCGCCCAAAGGCGTACCCCCTTTCGCCGGTGGCCAGATTTGGCCCCGTTTTCTGGCAGCCGTAAGTAAAACGGCTATAACTCTCTCCAGAAGTAAGATTTACCCGTAATTCTTATTGCGTTGGATTTCTAACTCATATATCTACCCTACAAAATGTTCAAATGGAAGAAACTCCCTTTGAGTCAACCTCTAGGTGATTATCAAGTTGATTTCCACAACCGTCGCCTCTTATGTAGGGATCGGGGTGAACGTCGGGTTTTTCATTGAGTCTGGCATTTTTGAACACTAGAGTCCATTATGAATCAATCCATATGATCATATATGCCTAATCCGTCCACTTTTGAAAAAATCAAATTTTTGAGCCCACCCTAAGGGGTACTCCTTTGGCCGGTGGCCAAATTTGGCCCCGTTTTATGGCAGCCGTCAGTAAAACGGCTATAACTCTCTCCAGAAGTAAGATTTACCCGTGATTCTTATTGCATTGGATTCCTAACTCAAATATCTACCCTAAAAAAAGTTAAATGGAAGAAACTCCTTTTGAGTCAACCTCTAGGTGATTATCAAATTGATTTCCACAACCGTCGCCTCTTATGTAGGGATCGGGGTGAACGTCGGGTTTTTCATTGAGTCTGCCATATTTGAACACTAGAGTCCATTGTGAATCAATCCATATGGTCATATATGCCTAATCCGTCTACTTTTGAAAAAATCAAATTTTTGAGCCCGCCCAAAGGGGTACCCCCTTTCGCCGGTGGCCAGATTTGGCCCCGTTTTCTGGCAGCCGTCAGTAAAACGGCTATAACTCTCTCCAGAAGTAAGATTTACCCGTAATTCTTATTGCGTTGGATGTCTAACTCATATATCTACCCTACAAAAAGTTCAAATGGAAGAAACTCCCTTTGAGTCAACCTCTAGGTGATTATCAAGTTGATTTCCACAACCGTCGCCTCTTATGTAGGGATCGGGGTGAACGTCGGGTTTTTCATTGAGTCTGGCATTTTTGAACACTAGAGTCCATTATGAATCAATCCATATGATCATATATGCCTAATCCGTCCACTTTTGAAAAAATCAAATTTTTGAGCCCGCCCTAAGGGGTACTCCTTTGGCCGGTGGCCAAATTTGGCCCCGTTTTATGGCAGCCGTCAGTAAAACGGCTATAACTCTCTCCAGAAGTAAGATTTACCCGTGATTCTTGTTGCGTTGGATTCCTAACTCAAATATCTACCCTACAAAAAGTTCAAATGGAAGAAACTCCTTTTGAGTCAACCTCTAGGTGATTATCAAATTGATTTCCACAACCGTCGCCTCTTATGTAGGGATCGGGGTGAATGTCGGGTTTTCCATTGAGTCTGCCATATTTGAACACTAGAGTCCATTGTGAATCAATCCATATGGTCATATATGCCTAATCCGTCTACTTTTGAAAAAATCAAATTTTTGAGCCCGCCCAAAGGCGTACCCCTTTGGCCGGTGGCCAGATTTGGCCCCGTTTTCTGGCAGCCGTCAGTAAAACGGCTATAACTCTCTCCAGAAGTAAGATTTACCCGTAATTCTTATTGCGTTGGATTTCTAACTCAAATATCTACCATACAAAAAGTTCAAATGGAAGAAACTCCTTTTGAGTCAACCTCTAGGTGATTATCAAGTTGATTTCCACAACCGTCGCCTCTTATGTAGGGATCGGGGTGAACGTCGGTTTTTTCATTGAGTCTAGCATTTTAGAACACTAGAGTCTATTATGAATCAATCCATATGATCATATATTCCTAATCCGTCCACTTTTGAAAAAATCAAATTTTTGGGCCCGCCCAAAGGGGTACCCTTTGGCCGGTGGCCAGATTTGGCCCCGTTTTCTGGCAGCCGTCAGTAAAACGGCTATAACTCTCTCCAGAAGTAAGATTTACCCGTGATTCTTGTTGCGTTGGATTCCTAACTCAAATATCTACCCTACAAAAAGTTCAAATGGAAGAAACTCCTTTTGAGTCAACCTCTAGGTGATTATCAAATTGATTTCCACAACCGTCGCCTGTTATGTAGGGATCGGGGTGAACGTCGGGTTTTTCATTGAGTCTGCCATATTTGAACACTAGAGTCCATTGTGAATCAATCCATATGGTCATATATGCCTAATCCGTCTACTTTTGAAAAAATCAAATTTTTGAGCCCGCCCAAAGGCGTACCCCCTTTCGCCGGTGGCCAGATTTGGCCCCGTTTTCTGGCAGCCGTAAGTAAAACGGCTATAACTCTCTCCAGAAGTAAGATTTACCCGTAATTCTTATTGCGTTGGATTTCTAACTCATATATCTACACTACAAAATGTTCAAATGGAAGAAACTCCCTTTGAGTCAACCTCTAGGTGATTATCAAGTTGATTTCCACAACCGTCGCCTCTTATGTAGGGATCGGGGTGAACGTCGGGTTTTTCATTGAGTCTGGCATTTTTGAACACTAGAGTCCATTATGAATCAATCCATATGATCATATATGCCTAATCCGTCCACTTTTGAAAAAATCAAATTTTTGAGCCCACCCTAAGGGGTACTCCTTTGGCCGGTGGCCAAATTTGGACCCGTTTTATGGCAGCCGTC
Source organism: Perilla frutescens (assembly GCA_026008535.1). NCBI lineage: Eukaryota > Viridiplantae > Streptophyta > Magnoliopsida > Lamiales > Lamiaceae > Perilla > Perilla frutescens. The sequence continues at coordinate 61,984,791 of BRKX01000016.1, forward strand.
AGTAAAACGGCTATAACTCTCTCCAGAAGTAAGATTTACCCGTGATTCTTATTGCATTGGATTCCTAACTCAAATATCTACCCTAAAAAAAGTTAAAATGGAAGAAACTCCTTTTGAGTCAACCTCTAGGTGATTATCAAATTGATTTCCACAACCGTCGCCTCTTATGTAGGGATCGGGGTGAATGTCGGGTTTTCCATTGAGTCTGCCATATTTGAACACTAGAGTCCATTGTGAATCAATCCATATGGTCATATATGCCTAATCCGTCTACTTTTGAAAAAATCAAATTTTTGAGCCCGCCCAAAGGCGTACCCCTTTGGCCGGTGGCCAGATTTGGCCCCGTTTTCTGGCAGCCGTCAGTAAAACGGCAATAACTCTCTCCAGAAGTAAGATTTACCCATAATTCTTATTGCGTTGGATTTCTAACTCAAATATCTACCCTACAAAAAGTTCAAATGGAAGAAACTCCTTTTGAGTCAACCTCTAGGTGATTATCAAGTTGATTTCCACAACCGTCGCCTCTTATGTAGGGATCGGGGTGAACGTCGGTTTTTTCATTGAGTCTAGCATTTTAGAACACTAGAGTCTATTATGAATCAATCCATATGATCATATATTCCTAATCCGTCCACTTTTGAAAAAATCAAATTTTTGAGCCCGCCCAAAGGGGTACCCTTTGGCCGGTGGCCAGATTTGGCCCCGTTTTCTGGCAGCCGTCAGTAAAACGGCTATAACTCTCTCCAGAAGTAAGATTTACCCGTGATTCTTGTTGCGTTGGATTCCTAACTCAAATATCTACCCTACAAAAAGTTCAAATGGAAGAAACTCCTTTTGAGTCAACCTCTAGGTGATTATCAAATTGATTTCCACAACCGTCGCCTCTTATGTAGGGATCGGGGTGAACGTCGGGTTTTTCATTGAGTCTGCCATATTTGAACACTAGAGTCCATTGTGAATCAATACATATGGTCATATATGCCTAATCCGTCTACTTTTGAAAAAATCAAATTTTTGAGCCCGCCCAAAGGGGTACCCCCTTTCGCCGGTGGCCAGATTTGGCCCCGTTTTCTGGCAGCCGTCAGTAAAACGGCTATAACTCTCTCCAGAAGTAAGATTTACCCGTAATTCTTATTGCGTTGGATTTCTAACTCATATATCTACCCTACAAAAAGTTCAAATGGAAGAAACTCCTTTTGAGTCAACCTCTAGGTGATTATCAAATTGATTTCCACAACCGTCGCCTCTTATGTAGGAATCGGTGTGAGCGTCGGGTTTTTCATTGAGTCTGCCATATTTGAACACTAGAGTCCATTGTGAATCAATCCATATGGTCATATATGCCTAATCCGTCTACTTTTGAAAAAATCAAATTTTTGAGCCCGCCCAAAGGGGTACCCCCTTTCGCCGGTGGCCAGATTTGGCCCCGTTTTCTGGCAGCCGTCAGTAAAACGGCTATAACTCTCTCCAGAAGTAAGATTTACCCGTAATTCTTATTGCGTTGGATTTCTAACTCAAATATCTACCCTACAAAAAGTTCAAATGGAAGAAACTCGTTTTGAGTCAACCTCTAGGTGATTATCAAGTTGATTTCCACAACCGTCGCCTCTTATGTAGGGATCGGGGTGAACGTCGGTTTTTTCATTGAGTCTAGCATTTTAGAACACTAGAGTCTATTATGAATCAATCCATATGATCATATATTCCTAATCCGTCCACTTTTGAAAAAATCAAATTTTTGAGCCCGCCCAAAGGCGTACCCCTTTGGCCGGTGGCCAGATTTGGCCCCGTTTTCTGGCAGCCGTCAGTAAAACGGCTATAACTCTCTCCAGAAGTAAGATTTACCCGTGATTCTTGTTGCGTTGGATTCCTAACTCAAATATCTACCCTACAATAAGTTCAAATGGAAGAAACTCCTTTTGAGTCAACCTCTAGGTGATTATCAAATTGATTTCCACAACCGTCGCCTCTTATGTAGGGATCGGGGTGAACGTCGGGTTTTTCATTGAGTCTGCCATATTTGAACACTAGAGTCCATTGTGAATCAATCCATATGGTCATATATGCCTAATCCGTCTACTTTTGAAAAAATCAAATTTTTGAGCCCGCCCAAAGGGGTACCCCCTTTCGCCGGTGGCCAGATTTGGCCCCGTTTTCTGGCAGCCGTCAGTAAAACGGCTATAACTCTCTCCAGAAGTAAGATTTACCCGTAATTCTTATTGCGTTGGATTTCTAACTCATATATCTACCCTACAAAAAGTTCAAATGGAAGAAACTCCCTTTGAGTCAACCTCTAGGTGATTATCAAGTTGATTTCCACAACCGTCGCCTCTTATGTAGGGATCGGGGTGAACGTCGGGTTTTTCATTGAGTCTGGCATTTTTGAACACTAGAGTCCATTATGAATCAATCCATATGATCATATATGCCTAATCCGTCCACTTTTGAAAAAATCAAATTTTTGAGCCCGCCCTAAGGGGTACTCCTTTGGCCGGTGGCCAAATTTGGCCCCGTTTTATGGCAGCCGTCAGTAAAACGGCTATAACTCTCTCCAGAAGTAAGATTTACCCGTGATTCTTATTGCGTTGGATTCCTAACTCAAATATCTACCCTACAAAAAGTTCAAATGGAAGAAACTCCTTTTGAGTCAACCTCGAGGTGATTATCAAATTGATTTCCACAACCGTCGCCTCTTATGTAGGGATCGGGGTGAATGTCGGGTTTTCCATTGAGTCTGCCATATTTGAACACTAGAGTCCATTGTGAATCAATCCATATGGTCATATATGCCTAATCCGTCTACTTTTGAAAAAATCAAATTTTTGAGCCCGCCCAAAGGCGTACCCCTTTGGCCGGTGGCCAGATTTGGCCCCGTTTTCTGGCAGCCGTCAGTAAAACGGCTATAACTCTCTCCAGAAGTAAGATTTACCCGTAATTCTTATTGCGTTGGATTTCTAACTCAAATATCTACCCTACAAAAAGTTCAAATGGAAGAAACTCCTTTTGAGTCAACCTCTAGGTGATTATCAAGTTGATTTCCACAACCGTCGCCTCTTATGTAGGGATCGGGGTGAACGTCGGTTTTTTCATTGAGTCTAGCATTTTAGAACACTAGAGTCCATTGTGAATCAATCCATATGGTCATATATGCCTAATCCGTCTACTTTTGAAAAAATCAAATTTTTGAGCCCGCCCAAAGGCGTACCCCCTTTCGCCGGTGGCCAGATTTGGCCCCGTTTTCTGGCAGCCGTAAGTAAAACGGCTATAACTCTCTCCAGAAGTAAGATTTACCCGTAATTCTTATTGCGTTGGATTTCTAACTCATATATCTACCCTACAAAATGTTCAAATGGAAGAAACTCCCTTTGAGTCAACCTCTAGGTGATTATCAAGTTGATTTCCACAACCGTCGCCTCTTATGTAGGGATCGGGGTGAACGTCGGGTTTTTCATTGAGTCTGGCATTTTTGAACACTAGAGTCCATTATGAATCAATCCATATGATCATATATGCCTAATCCGTCCACTTTTGAAAAAATCAAATTTTTGAGCCCACCCTAAGGGGTACTCCTTTGGCCGGTGGCCAAATTTGGCCCCGTTTTATGGCAGCCGTCAGTAAAACGGCTATAACTCTCTCCAGAAGTAAGATTTACCCGTGATTCTTATTGCATTGGATTCCTAACTCAAATATCTACCCTACAAAAAGTTAAAATTTAAGAAACTCCTTTTGAGTCAACCTCTAGGTGATTATCAAATTGATTTCCACAACCGTCGCCTCTTATGTAGGGATCGGGGTGAATGTCGGGTTTTCCATTGAGTCTGCCATATTTGAACACTAGAGTCCATTGTGAATCAATCCATATGGTCATATATGCCTAATCCGTCTACTTTTGAAAAAATCAAATTTTTGAGCCCGCCCAAAGGCGTACCCCTTTGGCCGGTGGCCAGATTTGGCCCCGTTTTCTGGCAGCCGTCAGTAAAACGGCTATAACTCTCTCCAGAAGTAAGATTTACCCGTAATTCTTATTGCGTTGGATTTCTAACTCAAATATCTACCCTACAAAAAGTTCAAATGGAAGAAACTCCATTTGAGTCAACCTCTAGGTGATTATCAAGTTGATTTCCACAACCGTCGCCTCTTATGTAGGGATCGGGGTGAACGTCGGTTTTTTCATTGAGTCTAGCATTTTAGAACACTAGAGTCTATTATGAATCAATCCATATGATCATATATTCCTAATCCGTCCACTTTTGAAAAAATCAAATTTTTGAGCCCGCCCAAAGGGGTACCCTTTGGCCGGTGGCCAGATTTGGCCCCGTTTTCTGGCAGCCGTCAGTAAAACGGCTATAACTCTCTCCAGAAGTAAGATTTACCCGTGATTCTTGTTGCGTTGGATTTCTAACTCAAATATCTACCCTACAAAAAGTTCAAATGGAAGAAACTCCTTTTGAGTCAACCTCTAGGTGATTATCAAATTGATTTCCACAACCGTCGCCTCTTATGTAGGGATCGGGGTGAACGTCGGGTTTTTCATTGAGTCTGCCATATTTGAACACTAGAGTCCATTGTGAATCAATCCATATGGTCATATATGCCTAATCCGTCTACTTTTGAAAAAATCAAATTTTTGAGCCCGCCCAAAGGGGTACCCCCTTTCGCCGGTGGCCAGATTTGGCCCCGTTTTCTGGCAGCCGTCAGTAAAACGGCTATAACTCTCTCCAGAAGTAAGATTTACCCATAATTCTTATTGCGTTGGATTTCTAACTCATATATCTACCCTACAAAAAGTTCAAATGGAAGAAACTCCTTTTGAGTCAACCTCTAGGTGATTATCAAATTGATTTCCACAACCGTCGCCTCTTATGTAGGGATCGGTGTGAGCGTCGGGTTTTTCATTGAGTCTGCCATATTTGAACACTTGAGTCCATTGTGAATCAATCCATATGGTCATATATGCCTAATCCGTCTACTTTTGAAAAAATCAAATTTTTGAGCCCGCCCAAAGGGGTACCCCCTTTCGCCGGTGGCCAGATTTGGCCCCGTTTTCTGGCAGCCGTCAGTAAAACGGCTATAACTCTCTCCAGAAGTAAGATTTACCCGTAATTCTTATTGCGTTGGATTTCTAACTCAAATATCTACCCTACAAAAAGTTCAAATGGAAGAAACTCCTTTTGAGTCAACCTCTAGGTGATTATCAAGTTGATTTCCACAACCGTCGCCTCTTATGTAGGGATCGGGGTGAACGTCGGTTTTTTCATTGAGTCTAGCATTTTAGAACACTAGAGTCTATTATGAATCAATCCATATGATCATATATTCCTAATCCGTCCACTTTTGAAAAAATCAAATTTTTGAGCCCGCCCAAAGGCGTACCCCTTTGGCCGGTGGCCAGATTTGGCCCCGTTTTCTGGCAGCCGTCAGTAAAACGGCTATAACTCTCTCCAGAAGTAAGATTTACCCGTGATTCTTGTTGCGTTGGATTCCTAACTCAAATATCTACCCTACAATAAGTTCAAATGGAAGAAACTCCTTTTGAGTCAACCTCTAGGTGATTATCAAATTGATTTCCACAACCGTCGCCTCTTATGTAGGGATCGGGGTGAACGTCGGGTTTTTCATTGAGTCTGCCATATTTGAACACTAGAGTCCATTGTGAATCAATCCATATGGTCATATATGCCTAATCCGTCTACTTTTGAAAAAATCAAATTTTTGAGCCCGCCCAAAGGGGTACCCCCTTTCGCCGGTGGCCAGATTTGGCCCCGTTTTCTGGCAGCCGTCAGTAAAACGGCTATAACTCTCTCCAGAAGTAAGATTTACCCGTAATTCTTATTGCGTTGGATTTCTAACTCATATATCTACCCTACAAAAAGTTCAAATGGAAGAAACTCCCTTTGAGTCAACCTCTAGGTGATTATCAAGTTGATTTCCACAACCGTCGCCTCTTATGTAGGGATCGGGGTGAACGTCGGGTTTTTCATTGAGTCTTGCATTTTTGAACACTAGAGTCCATTATGAATCAATCCATATGATCATATATGCCTAATCCGTCCACTTTTGAAAAAATCAAATTTTTGAGCCCGCCCTAAGGGGTACTCCTTTGGCCGGTGGCCAAATTTGGCCCCGTTTTATGGCAGCCGTCAGTAAAACGGCTATAACTCTCTCCAGAAGTAAGATTTACCCGTGATTCTTATTGCGTTGGATTCCTAACTCAAATATCTACCCTACAAAAAGTTCAAATGGAAGAAACTCCTTTTGAGTCAACCTCGAGGTGATTATCAAATTGATTTCCACAACCGTCGCCTCTTATGTAGGGATCGGGGTGAATGTCGGGTTTTCCATTGAGTCTGCCATATTTGAACACTAGAGTCCATTGTGAATCAATCCATATGGTCATATATGCCTAATCCGTCTACTTTTGAAAAAATCAAATTTTTGAGCCCGCCCAAAGGCGTACCCCTTTGGCCGGTGGCCAGATTTGGCCCCGTTTTCTGGCAGCCGTCAGTAAAACGGCTATAACTCTCTCCAGAAGTAAGATTTACCCGTAATTCTTATTGCGTTGGATTTCTAACTCAAATATCTACCCTACAAAAAGTTCAAATGGAAGAAACTCCTTTTGAGTCAACCTCTAGGTTATTATCAAGTTGATTTCCACAACCGTCGCCTCTTATGTAGGGATCGGGGTGAACGTCGGTTTTTTCATTGAGTCTAGCATTTTAGAACACTAGAGTCTATTATGAATCAATCCATATGATCATATATTCCTAATCTGTCCACTTTTGAAAAAATCAAATTTTTGAGCCCGCCCAAAGGGGTACCCTTTGGCCGGTGGCCAGATTTGGCCCCGTTTTCTGGCAGCCGTCAGTAAAACGGCTATAACTCTCTCCAGAAGTAAGATTTACCCGTGATTCTTGTTGCGTTGGATTCCTAACTCAAATATCTACCCTACAAAAAGTTCAAATGGAAGAAACTCCTTTTGAGTCAACCTCTAGGTGATTATCAAATTGATTTCCACAACCGTCGCCTCTTATGTAGGGATCGGGGTGAACGTCGGGTTTTTCATTGAGTCTGCCATATTTGAACACTAGAGTCCATTGTGAATCAATCCATATGGTCATATATGCCTAATCCGTCTACTTTTGAAAAAATCAAATTTTTGAGCCCGCCCAAAGGGGTACCCCCTTTCGCCGGTGGCCAGATTTGGCCCAGTTTTCTGGCAGCCGTCAGTAAAACGGCTATAACTCTCTCCAGAAGTAAGATTTACCCGTAATTCTTATTGCGTTGGATTTCTAACTCATATATCTACCCTACAAAAAGTTCAAATGGAAGAAACTCCCTTTGAGTCAACCTCTAGGTGATTATCAAGTTGATTTCCACAACCGTCGCCTCTTATGTAGGGATCGGGGTGAACGTCGAGTTTTTCATTGAGTCTGGCATTTTTGAACACTAGAGTCCATTATGAATCAATCCATATGATCATATATGCCTAATCCGTCCACTTTTAAAAAAATCAAATTTTTGAGCCCGCCCTAAGGGGTACTCCTTTGGCCGGTGGCCAAATTTGGCCCCGTTTTATGGCAGCCGTCAGTAAAACGGCTATAACTCTCTCCAGAAGTAAGCTTTACCCGTGATTCTTGTTGCGTTGGATTCCTAACTCAAATATCTACCCTACAAAAAGTTCGAATGGAAGAAACTCCTTTTGAGTCAACCTTTAGGTGATTATCAAATTGATTTCCACAACCGTCGCCTCTTATGTAGGGATCGGGGTGAACGTCGGTTTTTTCATTGAGTTTGCCATATTTGAACACTAGAGTCCATTATGAATCAATCCATATGGTCATATATGACTAATCCGTCCACTTTTGAAAAAATCAAATTTTTGAGCCCGCCCAAAGGGGTACCCCTTTGGCCGGTGGTCAGATTTGGCCCCGTTTTCTGGCAGCCGTCAGTAAAATGGATATAACTCTCTCCAGAAGTAAGCTTTACCCTTGATTCTTGTTGCGTTGGATTTCTAACTCAAATATCTACCCTACAAAAAGTTCAAATGGAAGAAACTCCTTTTGAGTCAACCTCTAGGTGATTATCAAATTGATTTCCACAAGCGTCGCCTCTTATGTAGGGATCGGGGTGAACGTCGGGTTTTTCATTGAGTCTGGCATTTTTGAACACTAGAGTACATTATGAATCAATCCATATGATCATATATGCCTAATCCGTCGACTTTTGAAAAAATCAAATTTTTGAGCCCGCCCAAAGGGGTACTCCTTTGGCCGGTGGCCAAATTTGGCCCCGTTTTATGGCAGCCGTCAGTAAAACGGCTATAACTCTCTCCAGAAGTAAGCTTTACCCGTGATTCTTGTTGCGTTGGATTCCTAACTCAAATATCTACTCTACAAAAAGTTCAAATGGAAGAAACTCCTTTTGAGTCAACCTTTAGGTGATTATCAAATTGATTTCCACAACCGTTGCCTCTTATGTAGGGATCGGGGTGAATGTCGGGTTTTTCATTGAGTCTGCCATATTTGAACACTAAAGTCCATTATGAATCAATCCATATGGTCATATATGCCTAATCCGTCCACTTTTGAAAAAATCAAATTTTTGAGCCCGCCCAAAGGGTTACCCCTTTGGCCGGTGGTCAGATTTGGCCCCGTTTTCTGGCAGCCGTCAGTAAAACGGCTATAACACTCTCCAGATGTATGCTTTACCCTTGATTCTTGTTGCGTTTGATTTCTAACTCAAATATCTACCCTACAAAAAGTTCAAATGGAAGAAACTCCTTTTGAGTCAACCTCTAGGTGATTATCAAGTTGATTTCCACAACCGTCGCCTCTTATGTAGGGATCGGGGTGAACGTCGGGTTTTTCATTGAGTCTAGCCTTTTTAAAAACTAGAGTCAATTATGAATCAATCGATATGATCATATATGCCTAATCCGTCCAATTTTGACAAAATTAAATTTTTGAGCCCGCCCAAAAGGGTACTCCTTTGGCCGTTGGCCAAATTTAGCCCCGTTTTCTGGCAGCCGTCAGTAAAACCGCTATATCTCTCTCGAGAAGTAAGCTTTACCCATGATTCTTGTTGCGTTGGATTCCTAACTCAAATATCTACCCTACAAAAAGTTCAAATGGAAGAAACTCCTTTTGAGTCAACCTCTAAGTGATTATCAAATTGATTTCCACAACCGTCGCCTCTTATGTAGGGATCGGGGTGAACGTCGGCTTTTTCATTGAGTCTGCCATATTTGAACACTAGAGTCCATTGTGAATCAATCCATATGGTCATATATGCCTAATCCGTCTACTTTTGAAAAAATCAAATTTTTGAGCCCGCCCAAAGGCGTACCCCTTTGGCCGGTGGCCAGATTTGGCCCCGTTTTCTGGCAGCCGTCAGTAAAACGGCTATAACTCTCTCCAGAAGTAAGATTTACCCGTAATTCTTATTGCGTTGGATTTCTAACTCATATATCTACCCTACAAAAAGTTCAAATGGAAGAAACTCCCTTTGAGTCAACCTCTAGGTGATTATCAAGTTGATTTCCACAACCGTCGCCTCTTATGTAGGGATCGGGGTGAACGTCGGGTTTTTCATTGAGTCTGGCATTTTTGAACACTAGAGTCCATTGTGAATCAATCCATATGGTCATATATGCCTAATCCGTCTACTTTTGAAAAAATCAAATTTTTGAGCCCGCCCAAAGGCGTACCCCTTTGGCCGGTGGCCAGATTTGGCCCCTTTTTCTGGCAGCCGTCAGTAAAACAGCTATAACTCTCTCCAGAAGTAAGATTTACCCGTAATTCTTATTGCGTTGGATTTCTAACTCAAATAACTACCCTACAAAAAGTTCAAATGGAAGAAACTCCTTTTGAGTCAACCTCTAGGTGATTATCAAGTAGATTTCCACAACCGTCGCCTCTTATGTAGGGATCGGGGTGAACGTCGGGTGTTTCATTGAGTCTAGCATTTTAGAACACTAGAGTCTATTATGAATCAATCCATATGATCATATATTCCTAATCCGTCCACTTTTGAAAAAATCAAATTTTTGAGCCCGCCCAAAGGGGTACCCTTTGGCCGGTGGCCAGATTTGGCCCCGTTATCTGGCAGCCGTCAGTAAAACGGCTATAACTCTCTCCAGAAGTAAGATTTACCCGTGATTCTTGTTGCGTTGGATTCCTAACTCAAATATCTACCCTACAAAAAGTTCAAATGGAAGAAACTCCTTTTGAGTCAACCTCTAGGTGATTATCAAATTGATTTCCACCACCGTCGCCTCTTATATAGGGATCGGGGTGAACGTCGGGTTTTTCATTGAGTCTGCCATATTTGAACACTAGAGTCCATTGTGAATCAATCCATATGGTCATATATGCCTAATCCGTCTACTTTTGAAAAAATCAAATTTTTGAGCCCGCCCAAAGGGGTACCCCCTTTCGCCGGTGGCCAAATTTGGCCTAGTTTTCTGGCAGCCATCAGTAAAACGGCTATAACACTCTCCAGATGTAAGCTTTACCCTTGATTCTTGTTGCGTTTGATTTCTAACTCAAATATCTACCCTACAAAAAGTTCAAATGGAAGAAACTCCTTTTGAGTCAACCTCTAGGTGATTATCAAGTTGATTTCCACAACCGTCGCCTCTTATGTAGGGATCGGGGTGAACGTCGGGTTTTTCATTGAGTCTAGCCTTTTTAAAAACTAGAGTCAATTATGAATCAATCGATATGATCATATATGCCTAATCCGTCCACTTTTGAAATAATCAAATTTTTGAGCCCGCCCAAAGGGGTACCTCTTTGGCCGGTGGCCACATTTGGCCCAGTTTTCTGGCAGCCGTCAGTAAAACAGCTATAACTCTCTCCAGAAGTAAGCTTTACCCGTGATTCTTGTTGCGTTGGATTCCTAACTCAAATATCTACCCTAAAAAGTTCAAATGGAAGAAACTCCTTTTGAGTCAACCTCTAGGTGATTATCAAGTTGATTTCCACAACCGTCGCCTCTTATATAGGGATCGGGGTGAACGTCGGGTTTTTCATTGAGTCTAGCCTTTTTAAAAACTAGAGTCAATTATGAATCAATCCATATGATCATAAATGCCTAATCCGTCCACTTTTGAAATAATCAAATTTTTGAGCCCGCCCAAAGGGGTACCTCTTTGGCCGGTGGCCACATTTGGCCCAGTTTTCTGGCAGCCGTCAGTAAAACAGCTATAACTCTCTCCAGAAGTAAGCTTTACCCGTGATTCTTATTGCGTTGGATTTCTAACTCAAATATCTACCCTACAAAAAGTTCAAATGGAAGAAACTCCTTTTGAGTCAACCTCTAGGTGATTATCAAGTTGATTTCCACAATCGTCACCTCTTATGTAGGGATCGGGGTGAACGTCGGGTTTTTCATTGAGTCTGGCATTTTTGAACACTAGAGTCCATTATGAATCAATCCATATGATCATATATGCCTAATCCGTCCACTTTTAAAAAAAATAAATTTTTGAGCCCGCCCAAAGGGGTACCCCTTTGGCCGGTGGCCAGATTTGGCCCCGTTTTCTGGTTGCCGTCAGTAAAACGGCTATAACTCTCTCCAGAAGTAATCTTTACCCGTGATTCTTGTTGCGTTGGCTTCCTAACTCAAATATATACCCTACAAAAAGTGCAAATGGAAGAAACTCCTTTTGAGTCAACCTCTAGGTGATTATCAAGTTGATTTCCACAACCGTCACCTCTTATGTAGGGATCGGGGTGAACGTCGGGTTTTTCATTGAGTCTAGCATTTTTGAACACTAGAGTCCATTATGAATCAATCCATATGATCATAGATGCCTAATCCGTCCACTTTTGAAAAAATCAAATTTTTGAGCCCGCCCAAAAGGGTACCCTTTTGCCGGTGGCCAAATTTGGCCCAGTTTTCTGGTAGCCGTCAGTAAAACGGCTTAACTCTTTCCAGAAGTAAGATTTACCCGTGATTCTTATTGCATTGGATTTCTAACTCAAATATCTACCCTACAAAAAGTTCAAATGGAAGAAACTCCTTTTGAGTCAACCTCTAGGTGATTATCAAGTTGATTTCCACAACCTTCGCCTCTTATGTAGGGATCGGGGTGAACGTCGGCTTTTTCATTGAGTCTGGCATTTTTGAACACTAGAGTCTATTATGAATCAATCCATAAGATCATATATGCCTAATCCGTCCACTTTTAAAAAAATCAAATTTTTGAGCCCGCCCAAAGGGGTACCCGTTTGGCTGGTGGCCAGATTTGGCCCCGTTTTCTGGCAGCCATCAGTAAAACGGCTATAACTCTCTCCAGAAGTAAGCTTTACCCGTGATTCTTGTTGTGTTGGATTCCTAACTCAAATATCTACCCTACAAAAAGTGCAAATGGAAGAAACTCCTTTTAAGTCAACCTCTAGGTGATTATCAAGTTGATTTCCACAACCGTCACCTCTTTTGTAGGGATCGGGGTGAACGTCGGGTTTTTCATTGAGTCTGCCATATTTGAACACTAGAGTCCATTATGAATCAATCCATATGATCATATATAGCTAATCCATCCACTTTTGAAAAAATCAAATTTTTGAGCCCACCCAAAAGGGTACCCCTTTGGCCGGTGGCCAGATTTGGCCCCATTTTCTAGTAACCGTCAGTAAAACGGCTATAACTCTCTCCAGAAGTAAGCTTTACCCGTGATTTTTGTTGCGTTGGATTCCTAACTCAAATATCTACCCTAAAAAGTTCAAATGGAAGAAACTCCTTTTGAGTCAACCTCTAGGTGATTATCAAGTTGATTTCTACAACCGTCGCCTCTTATGTAGGGATCGGGGTGAACGTCGGGTTTTTCATTGAGTCTAGGATTTTTGAACACTAGAGTCAATTATGAATCAATCCATATGATCATATATGCGTAATCCGTGCACTTTTGAAAAAATCAAATTTTTGAGCCCGCCCAAAGGGGTACCACTTTGGCCGGTGGCCAGATTTGGTCCAATTTTCTGGCAGCCGTCAGTAAAACGGCTATAACTCTCTCCAGAAGTAAGATTTACCCGTGATTCTTATTGCGTTGGATTCCTATCTCCAATATCTACCCTACAAAAAGTTCAAATGGAAGAAACTCCTTTTGAGTCAACCTCTAGGTGATTATCAAGTTGATTTCCACAACCGTCGCCTCTTATGTAGAGATCGGGGTGAACGTCGGGATTTTCATTGAGTCTGGCATTTTTGAACATTAGAGTCCATTATGAATCAATCCATATGATCATATATGCCTAATCCATCCACTTTTGAAAAAATCAAATTTTTGAGCCCGCCCAAAGGGGTACCCCTTTGGCCGGTGGCCAGATTTGGTCCCGTTTTCTGGCAGCCGTCAGTAAAACGGCTATAACTCTCTCCAGAAGTAAGATTTACCCGTGATTCTTATTGCGTTGGATTCCTAACTCCAATATCAACCCTACAAAAAGTTCAAATGGAAGAAACTCCTTTTGAGTCAACCTCTAGGTGATTATCAAGTTGATTTCCACAACCATGGCCTCTTATGTAGGGATCGGGGTGAACGTCGGGTTTTTCATTGAGTCTGGCATTTTTGAACATTAGAGTCCATTATGAATCAATCCATATGATCATATATACCTAATCTGTCCACTTTTGAAAAAATCAAATTTTTGAGCCCGCCCAAAGGGGTACCCCTTTGGCCGGTGGCCAGATTTGGCCCCGTTTTCTGGCAGCCGTCAGTAAAACGGCTATAACTCTCTCCAGAAGTAAGACATACCAGTGATTCTTATTGTGTTGGATTTCTAACTCAAATATCTACCCTACAAATGAGTCAACCTCTAGGTGCCAATATGAAGATATGGCATGAATTATACATGATTCCAGTGTTTAAAAATGTGGAATTCGATGAAAAACACGAAAGTCACCCCGGGCCCCACACAAGAGGTGACGCTTGTGGCCTCAACTGGAAATCCTTGCCAACTTTGATATGGAGGGAGTTAGAGCGTTTCCAGTCTATGGTGGGTATGATATTGAGTTAGGGTTCCAACGCAATAAGAATTTTAGGAAAAACTTACCTGTGGAGAGAGTTATGGCCGTTTTACTGACGGCTGCCAGAAAATGGGGGCCAAATGGGGTACCTGTAGCCTTCGCCGTGCTTGAGAATTCGATTTTTTTTCGAATCGGGATGAATTAAGCTAATATAATTGTATGGTTTGATCCGTACTGGACTCGAGTGCTCAGAAATATTTAATTTGAGGAAAACCCCCAAACTCACCCCGAGCCCTAGGCAGCGGTTCACGCTTGTGGCCTTATTTTCAAAAACCTCGTAAATTTCGATTCAGGATGAGTTAGAAGACTTTCAGTACATGGTTCGATAGATATTTGAGTCATGGTTACACAGCAATAAGAATTTCTTGAAAATCATACCCGTGGAGAGAGTTATGGCCATTTTACTAACTGCCATAAATTGCAAAAAATGTGCTGAAAAAATTATTGAAATTTAGTGACCAATTTTACCTTTTTTTGGCAAAGATTAGTAAAATGGCCATAACTCTCTACACGGGTGGAGTGTGACTGAAATTCTTTTTTTGTTGGATTCTATACTCAAATACCCTTCCAACCATGTAGTGGTCCTCACCCAGTTCCTTCCGAATTAAGCCCGATAAAATTTTCAAAAATCACTAACCGATATGGTATAAATTGTAAAAATTATTTTCTCTAGATTCGGAATGATTTATGTCAAGACCGGCGTACGAATTTGAAGGTATTCAAGTCTAGAATCCAACAAAAAAATAATTTCGAGAAGATCCTACTTGTGGAGACAGTTGTGGTCATTTTACTGATGCCTGCCAGAAAACGGGGCCAAATCGGGATGCCTACAGCATTGAAAAATTGATTTTCTTCGATTCAGGATGAATTATGCCAATATGAAGATTTGTCATGAATCATACATGATTCCAGTGTTTAAAAATGTGGAATTCGATGAAAAACACGAAAGTCACCCCGGGCCCCACACAAGAGGTGACGCTTGTGGCCTCAACTGGAAATCCTTGCCAACTTTGATACGGGGGGAGTTAGAGCGTTTCTAGTCTATGGTGGGTCAGATACTGAGTTAGGGTTCCAACGCAACAAGAATTTCAGGAAAAGCTTACCTTTGGAGAGAGTTATGGTCGTTTTACTGACGGCTGCCAGAAAACGGGGGCCAAATTGGGGACCTGTAGCCTTCGCCGTGCTTGAGAATTCAATTTTTTTTCGAATCGGGATGAATTAAGCTAATATAATTCTATGGTTTGATCCGTACTAGACTCTAGTGCTCAGAAATATGTAATTTGAGGAAAACCCCAAAACTCACCTCGAGCCCTAGGCAGCGGTTCACGCTTGTGGCCTCATTTTTAAAAACCTCGTAAATTTCGATTCAGGAGGAGTTAGAAGACTTTCAGTACATGGTTGGAGAGATATTTCAGTCATGGTTACACAGCAACAAGAATTTCTTGAAAATCATACCCGTGGAGAGAGTTATTGTCATTTTACTAACTGCCATAAATTGCAAAAAATGTGCTCAAAAAATTATTGAAATTTAGTGACCAATTTTACCTTTTTCTGGCAAAGATTAGTAAAATGGCCATAACTCTCTCCACGGGTGGAGTTTGACTGAAATTCTTTTTTTGTTGGATTCTATACTCAAATACCCTTCCAACCATGAAGTGGTCCTCACCCAGTTCCTTCCGAATTGAGCCCGATAAAATTTTCAAAAATCACTAACCGATGTGGTATAAATTGTATAAAGTATTTTCTCTCGATTCGGAATGATTTATGTCAAGACCGGCGTACAGATTTGAAGGTATTCGAGTCTAGAATCCAACAAAAAAATAATTTCGAGAAGATCCTACTTGTGGAGAGAGTTGTGGTCATTTTACTGATGCTTGCCAGAAAACGGGGCCAAATCGGGATGCCTACAGCATTGAAAAATTGATTCTCTTCGATTCAGGATGAATTATGCCAATATGAAGATATGGCTTGAATCATACATGATTCCAGTGTTTAAAAATGTGGAATTCGATGAAAAACACGAAAGTCACCCTGAGCCCTAGGCAGTGGTTCACGCTTGTGGCCTCATTTTTAAAAACCTCATAAATTTCGATTCAGGAGGAGTTAGAAGACTTTCAGTACATGATTGGATAGATATTCTAGTCATGGTTACACAGCAACAAGAATTTCTTGAAAATCATACCCGTGGAGAGAGTTATGGCCATTTTACTAACTGCCATAAATTGCAAAAAATGTGCTGAAAAAATTATTGAAATTTAGTGACCAATTTTACCTTTTTTTGGGAAAGATTAGTAAAATGGCCATAACTCTCTCCACGGGTGGAGTTTGACTGAAATTTTTTTTTGTTGGATTCTATACTCAAATACCCTTCCAACCATGCAGTGGTCCTCACCCAGTTCCTTCCGAATTGAGCCCGATAAAATTTTCAAAAATCACTAACCGATGTGGTATAAATTGTAAAAATTATTTTCTCTTGATTCAGAATGATTTATGTCAAGATCGGTGCACGGATTTGAAGGTATTCGAGTCTAGAATCCAACAAAAAAATAATTTCGAGAAGATCCTACTTGTGGAGAGAGTTGTGGTCATTTTACTGATGCCTGCCAGAAAACGGGGCCAAATCAGGATGCCTACAGCATTGAAAAATTGATTCTCTTCGATTCAGGATGAATTATGCCAATATGAAGATATGGCTTGAATCATACATGATTCCAGTGTTTAAAAATGTGGAATTCGATGAAAATAACGAAAGTCACCCCGGGCCCCACACAAGAGGTGACGCATGTGGCCACTACTAGATATCCTTGACAACTTTGATACGGGGGGAGTTATAGCATTTCCAGTCTATGGTGGGTCAGATATTGAGTTAGGGTTCCAACGCAATAAGAATTTCAGGAAAAGCTTACCTGTGGAAAGAGTTATGGCCGTTTTACTGACGGCTGCCAGAAAACGGGGGCCAAATGGGGGACCTGTAGCCTTCGCCGTGCTTGAGAATTCAATTTTTTTTCGAATCGGGATGAATTAAGCTAATATAATTGTATTGTTTGATCTGTACTGGACTCTAGTGTTCAGAAATATGTTATTTGAGGAAAACCCCCAAACTCACCCCGAGCCCTAGGCAGCGCGGTTCACGCTTGTGGCCTCATTTTTAAAAACCTCGTAAATTTCGATTCAGGAGGAGTTAGAAGACTTTCAGTACATGGTTCGATAGATATTTGAGTCATGGTTACACAGCAAAAAGAATTTCTTGAAAATCATACCCGTGGAGAGAGTTATGGCCATTTTACTAACTGCCATAAATTGCAAAAAATGTGCTGAAAAAATTATTGAAATTTAGTGACCAATTTTACCTTTTTTTTGGCAAAGATTAGTAAAATGGCTATAACTCTATCCACGGGTGGAGTTTGACTGAAATTCTTTTTTTGTTGGATTCTATACGCAAATACCCTTCCAACCATGCAGTGGTCCTCACCCAGTTCCTTCCGAATTGAGCCCGATAAAATTTTCAAAAATCACTAACCGATGTGGTATAAATTGTAAAAATTATTTTCTCTCGATTCGGAATGATTTATGTCAAGACCGGTACATGGTTTTGAAGGTATTCGAGTCTAGAATTCAACAAAAAAATAATTTCGAGAAGATCCTACTTGTGGATAGAGTTGTAGTCATTTTACTGATGCCTGCCAGAAAACGGGGCCAAATCGGGATGCCTACAGCATTGAAAAATTGATTCTCTTCGATTCGGGATGAATTATGCCAATATGAAGATATGGCTTGAATCATACATGATTCCAGTGTTTAAAAATGTGGAATTCGATGAAAAACACAAAAGTCACCCCGGGCCCCACACAAAGAGGTGACGCTTGTGGCCTCAACTGGAAATCCTTTCCAACTTTGATACGGGGGGAGTTAGAGCGTTCCAGTCTATGGTGGGTATGATATTGAGTTAGGGTTCCAACGCAACAAGAATTTCAGGAAAATCTTACCTGTGGAGAGAGTTATGGCCGTTTTACTGACGGCTGCCAGAAAACGGGGGCCAAATGGGGGACCTGTAGCCTTCGCCGTGCTTAAGAATTCGATTTTTTTTTCGAATCAGGATGAATTAAGCAAATATAATTTTATGGTTTGATCCGTACTGGACTCTAGTGTTCAGAAATATGTAATTTGAGGAAAACCTCCAAACTCACCCCGATCCCTAGGCAGCGGTTCACGCTTGTGGCCTCAGTTTTAAAAACCTCGTAAATTTCGATTCAGGATGAGTTAGAAGACTTTTAGTACATGGTTGGATAGATATTTGAGTCATGGTTACACAGCAACAAGAATTTCTTGAAAATCATACCCGTGAAGAGAGTTATGGCCATTTTACTAACTGCCATAAATTGCAAAAAATGTGCTGAAAAAATTATTGAAATTTAGTGACCAATTTTACCTTTTTTTTGGCAAAGATTAGTAAAATGGCCATAACTCTATCCACGGGTGGAGTTTGACTGAAATTCTTTTTTTGTTGGATTCTATACGCAAATACCCTTCCAACCATGCAGTGGTCCTCACCCAGTTCCTTCCGAATTGAGCCCGATAAAATTTTCAAAAATCACTAACCGATGTGGTATAAATTGTAAAAATTATTTTCTCTCGATTCGGAATGATTTATGTCAAGACCGGCACACGGTTTTGAAGGTATTCGAGTCTAGAATTCAACAAAAAAATAATTTCGAGAAGATCCTACTTGTGGAGAGAGTTGTAGTCATTTTACTGATGCCTGCCAGAAAACGGGGCCAAATCGGGATGCCTACAGCATTGAAAAATTGATTCTCTTCGATTCAGGATGAATTATGCCAATATGAAGATATGGCTTGAATCATACATGATTCCAGTGTTTAAAAATGTGGAATTCGATGAAAAACACAAAAGTCACCCCGGGCCCCACACAAAGAGGTGACGCTTGTGGCCTCAACTGGAAATCCTTGCCAACTTTGATACGGGGGGAGTTAGAGCGTTCCAGTCTATGGTGGGTATGATATTGAGTTAGGGTTCCAACGCAACAAGAATTTCAGGAAAATCTTACCTGTGGAGAGAGTTATGGCCGTTTTACTGACGGCTGCCAGAAAAAGGGGGCCAAATGGGGGACCTGTAGCCTTCGCCGTGCTTGAGAATTCAATTTTTTTTTCGAATCAGGATGAATTAAGCTAATATAATTTTATGGTTTGATCCGTACTAGACTCAAGTGTTCAGAAATATGTAATTTGAGGAAAACCACCAAACTCACCCCGATGTCTAGGCAGCGGTTCACGCTTGTGGCCTCAGTTTTAAAAACCTCGTAAATTTCGATTCAGGAGGAGTTAGAAGACTTTCAGTACATGGTTGGATAGATATTTGAGTCATGGTTACACAGCAACAAGAATTTCTTGAAAATCATACCCGTGAAGAGAGTTATGGCCATTTTACTAACTGCCATAAATTGCAAAAAATGTGCTGAAAAAATTATTGAAATTTAGTGACCAATTTTACCTTTTTTTTTGGCAAAGATTAGTAAAATGGCCAATATGAAGATATGGCTTGAATCATACATGATTCCAGTGTTTAAAAATGTGGAATTCGATGAAAAACACAAAAGTCACCCCGGGACCCACACAAAGAGGTGACGCTTGTGGCCTCAACTGGAAATCCTTGCCAACTTTGATACGGGGGGAGTTAGAGTGGTCCAGTCTATGGTGGGTATGATATTGAGTTAGGGTTCCAACGCAACAAGAATTTCAGGAAAATCTTACCTGTGGAGAGAGTTATGGCCGTTTTACTGACGGCTGCCAGAAAACGGGGGCCAAATGGGGGACCTGTAGCCTTCGCCGTGCTTGAGAATTAAATTTTTTTTTCGAATCGGGATGAATTAAGCTAATATCATTTTATGGTTTGATCCGTACTGGACTCTAGTGTTCAGAAATATGTAATTTGAGGAAAACCCCCAAACTCACCCCGAGCCCTAGGCAGCGGTTCACGCTTGTGGCGTCATTTTTAAAAACCTCGTAAATTTCGATTCAGGAGGAGTTAGAAGACTTTCAGTACATGGTTGGATAGATATTTGAATCATGGTTACACAGCAACAAGAATTTCTTGAAAATCATACCCGTGGAGAGAGTTATGGCCATTTTACTAACTGCCATAAACTGCAAAAAATGTGCTGAAAAAATTATTGAAATTTAGTGACCAATTTTACCTTTTTTTGGCAAAGATTAGTAAAATGGCCATAACTCTCTCCACGGGTGGAGTTTGACTGAAATTCTTTTTTTGTTGGATTCTATACTCAAATACCCTTCCAACCATGCAGTGGTCCTCACCCAGTTCCTTCCGAATTGAGCCCGATAAAATTTTCAAAAATCACTAACCGATGTGGTATAAATTGTAAAAATTATTTTCTCTCGATTCGGAATGATTTATGTCAAGACCGGCACACGGTTTTGAAGGTATTCGAGTCTAGAATCAAACAAAAAAATAAATTCAAGAAGATCCTACTTGTCGAGAGAGTTGTGGTCATTTTACTGATGCCGGCCAGAAAACGGGGCCAAATCGGGATGCCTACAGCATTGAAAAATTGATTATCTTCGATTCAGGATGAATTATGCCAATATGAAGATATGGCTTGAATCATACATGATTCCAGTGTTTAAAAATGTGGAATACGATGAAAAACACGAAAGTCACCCCGGGCCCCACACAAAGAGGTGACGCTTGTGGCCTCAACTGGAAATCCTTGCCAACTTTGATACGGGGGGAATTAGAGCGTTTCCAGTCTATGGTGGGTATGATATTGAGTTAGGGTTCCAACACAACAAGAATTTCAGGAAAAGCTTACCTGTGGAGAGAGTTATGGCCGTTTTACTGACGGCTGCCAGAAAACGGGGGCCAAATGGGGGACCTGTAGCCTTCGCCGTGCTTGAGAATTCGATTTTTTTTCGAATCGGGATGAATTAAGCTAATATAATTGTTTGGTTTGATCCGTACTGGACTCTAGTGCTCAGAAATATGTAATTTGAGGAAAACCCCCAAACTCATCCCGAGCCCTAGGCAGCAGTTCACGCTTGTGGCCTCATTTTTAAAAACCTCGTAAATTTCGATTCAGGAGGAGTTAGAAGACTTTCAGTACATGGTTGGATAGATATTTGAGTCATGGTTACACAGCAACATGAATTTCTTGAAAATCATACTCGTGGAGAGAGTTATGGCCATTTCACTAACTGCCATAAATTGCAAAAAATGTGCTGAAAAAATTATTGAAATTTATTGACCAATTTTACCTTTTTTTGGCAAAGATTAGTAAAATGGCCATAACTCTCTCCACGGGAGGAGTTTGACTGAAATTCTTTTTTTGTTGGATTCTATACTCAAATACCCTTCCAACCATGCAGTGGTCATCACCCAGTTCCTTCCGAATTGAGCCCGATAAAATTTTCAAAAATCACTAACCGATGTGGTATAAATTATAAAAATTATTTTCTCTCGATTCGGAATGATTTATGTCAAGACCGGCACACGGTTTTGAAGGTATTCGAGTCTAGAATCCAACAAAAAAATAATTTCGAGAAGATCCTACTTGTGGAGAGAGTTGTGGTCATTTTACTGATGTCTACCAGAAAACGGGGCCAAATCGGGATGCCTAAAGCATTGAAAAATTGATTCTCTTCGATTCAGGATGAATTATGCCAATATGAAGATATGGCTTGAATCATACATGATTCCAGTGTTTAAGAATGTGGAATTCGATGAAAAACACGAAAGTCACCCCGGGCCCCACACAAAGAGGTGACGCATGTGGCCTCAACTGGAAATCCTTTCCAACTTTGATACGGGGGGAGTTAGAGTGATTTCAATCTATGGTGGGTCAGATATTGAGTTAGGGTTCCAACGCTATAAGAATTTCAGGAAAAGCTTACCTGTGGAGAGAGTTATGGCCGTTTTACTGACGGCTGCCAGAAAACGGGGGCCAAATGGGGGACCTGTAGCCTTCGCCGTGCTTGAGAAGTCGATTTTTTTTCGAATCGGGATGAATTAAGCTAATATAATTGTACGGTTTGATCCGTACTGGACTCTAGTGCTCAGAAATATGTAATTTCAGGAAAACCCCCAAACTCACCCCGATCCCTAGGCAGCGGTTTACGCTTGTGGCCTCATTTTTAAAAACCTCGTAAATTTCGATTCAGGAGAAGTTAGAAGACTTTCAGTACACGGTTGGATAGATATTTGAGTCATGGTTACACAGCAACAAGAATTTCTTGAAAATCATACCCGTGGAGAGAGTTATGGCCATTTTACTAACTGCCATATATTGCAAAAAATGTGCTGAAAAAATTATTGAAATTTAGTGACCAATTTTACCTTTTTTTGGCAAAGATTAGTAAAATGGCCATAACTCTCTCCACGGGTGGAGTTTGACTGAAATTCTTTTTTCGTTGGATTCTATACTCAAATACCCTTCCATCCATGCAGTGGTCCTCATCCAGTTCCTTCCGAATTGAACCCGATAAAATTTTCAAAAATCACTAACCGATGTGGTATAAATTGTAAAAATTATTTTCTCTCGATTCGGAATGATTTATGTCAAGACCGGCACACGGTTTTGAAGGTATTCGAGTCTAGAATCCAACAAAAAAATAATTTCGAGAAGATCCTACATGTGGAGAGAGTTGTGGTCATCTTACTGATGCCTGCCAGAAAACGGCGCCAAATCGGGATGCCTACTGCATTGAAAAATTGATTCTCTTCGATTCAGGATGAATTATGCCAATATGAAGATATGGCTTGAATCATACATGATTCCAGTGTTTAAAAATGTGGAATTCGATGAAAAACAAGAAAGTCACCCCGGGCCCCACACAAGAGGTGATGCTTGTGGCCTCAACTGGAAATTCTGGCCAACTTTGATACGGAGGGAGTTAGAGCGTTTCCAGTCTATGGTGGGTATGATATTGAGTTAGGGTTCCAACGCAACAAGAATTTTAGGAAAAAGTTACCTGTGGAGAGAGTTATGGCCGTTTTACTGACGGTTGCCAGAAAACGGGGGCCAAATGGGGGACCTGTAGCCTTCGCCGTGCTTGAGAATTCGATTTTTTTTCGAATCGGGATGAATTAAGCTAATATAATTGTATTGTTTGATCCGTACTGGACTCTAGTGCTCAGAAATATGTAATTTGAGGAAAACCCCCAAACTCACCCCGAGCCCTAGGCAGCAGTTCACGCTTGTGGCCTCATTTTTAAAAACCTCGTAAATTTCGATTCAGGAGGAGTTAGAAGACTTTCAGTACATGGTTGGATAGATATTTGAGTCATGGTTACACAGCAACATGAATTTCTTGAAAATCATACCCGTGGAGAGAGTTATGGCCATTTTACTAACTGCCATAAATTGCAAAAAATGTGCTGAAAAAATTATTGAAATTTATTGACCAATTTTACCTTTTTTTGGCAAAGATTAGTAAAATGGCCATA
This sequence comes from Perilla frutescens, assembly GCA_026008535.1. Taxonomy (NCBI): domain Eukaryota; kingdom Viridiplantae; phylum Streptophyta; class Magnoliopsida; order Lamiales; family Lamiaceae; genus Perilla; species Perilla frutescens. Next base: position 62,008,296 of record BRKX01000016.1, read on the forward strand.
ACTCACTCCATGGGAGGAGTTTGACTGAAATTCGTTTTTTGTAGGATTCTATACTCAAATACCCTTCCATCCATGCAGTGGTCATCACCCAGTTCTTTCCGAATTGAGCCCGATAAAATTTTCAAAAATCACTAACTGATGTGGTATAAATTGTAAAAATTATTTTCTCTCGATTCGGAATGATTTATGTCAAGACCGGCACACAGTTTTGAAGGTATTCGAGTCTAGAATCCAACAAAAAAATAATTTCGAGAAGATCCTACTTGTGGAGAGAGTTCTGGTCAGTTTACTGATGCCTGCCAGAAAACGGGGCCAAATCGGGATGCCTACAGCATTGAAGAATTGATTCTCTTCGATTCAGGATGAATTATGCCAATATGAAGATATGGCTTGAATCATACATGATTCCAGTGTTTAAAAATGTGGAATTCGATGAAAAACACGAAAGTCACCCCGGGCCCCACACAAGAGGTGATGCTTGTGGCCTCAACTGGAAATCCTTGCCAACTTTGATACGGAGGGAGTGAGAGCGTTTCCAGTCTATGGTGGGTATGATATTGATTTAGGGTTCTAACGCAACAAGAATTTTAGGAAAAACTTACCTGTGGAGAGAGTTATGGCCGTTTTACTGACGGTTGCCAGAAAACGGGGGCCAAATGGGGGACCTGTAGCCTTCACCGTGTTTGAGAATTCGATTTTTTTTCAAATCGGGATGAATTAAGCTAATATAATTGTTTGGTTTGATCCGTACTGGACTCTAGTGCTCAGAAATATGTAATTTGAGGAAAACCTCCAAACTCACCCCGAGCCCTAGGCAGCAGTTCACGCTTGTGGCCTCATTTTTAAAAACCTCGAAAATTTCGATTCAGGAGGAGTTAGAAGACTTTCAGTACATGGTTGGATAGATATTTGAGTCATGGTTACACAACAACATGAATTTCTTGAAAATCATACTCGTGGAGAGAGTTATGGCCATTTTACTAACTGCCATAAATTGCAAAAAATGTGTTGAAAAAATTATTGAAATTTATTGACCAATTTTACCTTTTTTTGGCAAAGATTAGTAAAATGGACATAACTCTCTCCACGGCTGGAGTTTGACTGAAATTCTTTTTTTGTTGGATTCTATACTCAAATACCCTTCCAACCATGCAGTGTTCCTCACCCAGTTCCTTTCGAATTGAACCCGATAAAATTTTCAAAAATCACTAACCGATGTGGTATAAATTGTAAAAATTATTTTCTCTCGATTCGGAATGATTTATGTCAAGACCGGCACACGGTTTTGAAGGTATTCGAGTCTAGAATCCAACAAAAAAATAATTTCGAGAAGATCCTACTTGTGGAGAGAGTTGTGGTCAGTTTACTGATGCCTGCCAGAAAACGGGGCCAAATCGGGATGCCTACAGCATTGAAGAATTGATTCTCTTCGATTCAGGATGAATTATGCCAATATGAAGATATGGCTTGAATCATACATGATTCCAGTGTTTAAAAATGTGGAATTCGATGAAAAACACGAAAGTCACCCCGGGCCCCACACAAAGAGGTGACGCTTGTGGCCTCAACTGGAAATCCTTGCCAACTTTGATACAGGGGGAGTTAGAGCATTTCCAGTGTATGGTGGGTATGATATTGAGTTAGGGTTCCAACGCAACAAGAATTTCAGGAAAAGTTTACCTGTGGAGAGAGTTATGGCCGTTTTACTGACGGCTGCCAGAAAACGGGGGCCAAATGGGGGACCTGTAGCCTTCACCGTGCTTGAGAATTCGATTTTTTTTTGAATCGGGATGAATTAAGCTAATATAATTGTACGGTTTGATCCGTACTGGACTCTAGTTATCAGAAATATGTAATTTCAGGAAAATCCCCAAACTCACCCCGATCCCTAGGCAGCGGTTCACGCTTGTGGCCTCATTTTTAAAAACCTCGTAAATTTCGATTCAGGAGGAGTTAGAAGACTTTCAGTACATGGTTGGATAGAGATTTGAGTCATGTTTACACACCAATAAGAATTTCTTCAAAATCATACCCGTGGAGAGAGTTATGGCCATTTTACTAACTGCCATAAATTGCAAAAAATGTGCTGAAAAAATTATTGAAATTTAGTGACCAATTTTACCTTTTTTGGCAAAGATTATTAAAATGGCCATAACTCTCTCCACGGCTGGAGTTTGACTGAAATTCTTTTTTTGTTGGATTCTATACTCAAATACCCTTTCAACCATGCAGTGGTCCTCACCCAGTTCCTTCCGAATTGAGCCCGATAAAATTTTCAAAAATCACTAACCGATGTGGTATAAATTGTAAAAATTATTTTCTCTCGATTCGGAATTATTTATGTCAAGACCGGCACACGATTTTGAAGGTATTCGAGTCTAGAATCCAACAAAAAAATAATTTCGAGAAGATCCTACTTGTGGAGAGAGTTGTGGTCATCTTACTGATGCCTGCCAGAAAACGGCGCCAAATCGGGATGCCTACTGCATTGAAAAATTGATTCTCTTCGATTCAGGATGAATTATGCCAATATGAAGATATGGCTTGAATCAAACATGATTCCAGTGTTTAAAAATGTGGAATTCGATGAAAAACAAGAAAGTCACCCCGGGCCCCACACAAGAGGTGATGCTTGTGGCCTCAACTGGAAATCCTTGCCAACTTTGATACGGAGGGAGTTAGAGCGTTTCCAGTCTATGGTGGGTATGATATTGAGTTAGGGTTCCAACGCAACAAGAATTTTAGGAAAAACTTACCTGTGGAGAGAGTTATGGCCGTTTTACTGACGGTTGCCAGAAAACGGGGGCCAAATGGGGGACCTGTAGCCTTCACCGTGTTTGAGAATTCGATTTTTTTTCAAATCGGGATGAGTTAAGCTAATATAATTGTTTGGTTTGATCCGTACTGGACTCTAGTGCTCAGAAATATGTAATTTGAGGAAAACCTCCAAACTCACCCCGAGCCCTAGGCAGCAGTTCACGCTTGTGGCCTCATTTTTAAAAACCTCGAAAATTTCGATTCAGGAGGAGTTAGAAGACTTTCAGTACATGGTTGGATAGATATTTGAGTCATGGTTACACAGCAACATGAATTTCTTGAAAATCATACTCGTGGAGAGAGTTATGGCCATTTTACTAACTGCCATAAATTGCAAAAAATGTGTTGAAAAAATTATTGAAATTTATTGACCAATTTTACCTTTTTTTGGCAAAGATTAGTAAAATGGCCATAACTCTCTCCACGGCTGGAGTTTGACTGAAATTCTTTTTTTGTTGGATTCTATACTCAAATACCCTTCCAACCATGCAGTGGTCCTCACCCAGTTCCTTTCGAATTGAACCCGATAAAATTTTCAAAAATCACTAACCGATGTGGTATAAATTGTAAAAATTATTTTTTCTCTCGATTCGGAATGATTTATGTCAAGACCGGCACACGGTTTTGAAGGTATTCGAGTCTAGAATCCAACAAAAAAATAATTTCGAGAAGATCCTACTTGTGGAGAGAGTTGTGGTCATCTTACTGATGCCTGCCAGAAAACGGCGCCAAATCGGGATGCCTACTGCATTGAAAAATTGATTCTCTTCGATTCAGGATGAATTATGCCAATATGAAGATATGGCTTGACTCATACATGATTCAAGTGTTTAAAAATGTGGAATTCGATGAAAAACAAGAAAGTCACCCCAGGCCCCACACAAGAGGTGATGCTTGTGGCCTCAACTGGAAATCCTTGCCAACTTTGATACGGAGGGAGTGAGAGCGTTTCCAGTCTATGGTGGGTATGATATTGAGTTAGGGTTCCAACGCAACAAGAATTTCAGGAAAAGCTTACCTGTGGAGAGAGTTATGGCCGTTTTACTGACGGCTGCCAGAAAACGGGGGCCAAATGGGGGACCTGTAGCCTTCGCCGTGCTTGAGAATTCGATTTTTTTTTGAATCGGGATGAATTAAGCTAATATAATTGTACGGTTTGATCCGTACTGGACTCTAGTTATCAGAAATATGTAATTTCAGGAAAATCCCCAAACTCACCCCGATCCCTAGGCAGCGGTTCACGCTTGTGGCCTCATTTTTAAAAACCTCGTATATTTCGATTCAGGAGGAGTTAGAAGACTTTCAGTACATGGTTGGATAGAGATTTGAGTCATGGTTACACACCAATAAGAATTTCTTGAAAATCATACCCGTGGAGAGAGTTATGGCCATTTTACTAACTGCCATAAATTGCAAAAAATGTGCTGAAAAAATTATTGAAATTTAGTGACCAATTTTACCTTTTTTGGCAAAGATTAGTAAAATGGCCATAACTCTCTCCACGGCTGGAGTTTGACTGAAATTCTTTTTTTGTTGGATTCTATACTCAAATACCCTTCCAACCATGCAGTGGTCCTCACCCAGTTCCTTCCGAATTGAGCCCGATAAAATTTTCAAAAATCACTAACCGATGTGGTATAAATTGTAAAAATTATTTTCTCTCGATTCGGAATGATTTATGTCAAGACCGGCACAAGGTTTTGAAGGTATTCGAGTCTAGAATCCAACAAAAAAATAATTTCGAGAAGATCCTACTTGTGGAGAGAGTTGTGGTCATCTTACTGATGCCTGCCAGAAAACGGCGCCAAATCGGGATGCCTACTGCATTGAAAAATTGATTCTCTTCGATTCAGGATGAATTATGCCAATATGAAGATATGGCTTGAATCATACATGATTCCAGTGCTTAAAAATGTGGAATTCGATGAAAAACAAGAAAGTCACCCCGGGCCCCACACAAGAGGTGATGCTTGTGGCCTCAACTGGAAATCCTTGCCAACTTTGATACGGAGGGAGTTAGAGCGTTTCCAGTCTATGGTGGGTATGATATTGAGTTAGGGTTCCAACGCAACAAGAATTTCAGGAAAAGCTTACCTGTGGAGAGAGTTATGGCCGTTTTACTGACGGCTGCCAGAAAACGGGGGCCAAATGGGGGACCTGTAGCCTTCGCCGTGCTTGAGAATTCGATTTTTTTTCGAATCGGGATGAATTAAGCTAATATAATTGTACGGTTTGATCCATACAGGACTCTAGTGCTCAGAAATATGTAATTTCAGGAAAATCCCCAAACTCACCCCGATCCCTAGGCAGCGGTTCACGCTTGTGGCCTCATTTTTAAAAACCTCGTAAATTTCGATTCAGGAGGAGTTAGAAGACTTTCAGTACATGGTTGGATAGAGATTTGAGTCATGGTTACACACCAACAAGAATTTCTTCAAAATCATACCCGTGGAGAGAGTTATGGCCAATTTACTAACTGCCATAAATTGCAAAAAATGTGCTGAAAAAATTATTGAAATTTAGTGACCAATTTTACCTTTTTTTGGCAAAGATTAGTAAAATGGCCATAACTCTCTCCACGGTTGGAGTTTGACTGAAATTCTTTTTTTGTTGGATTCTATACTCAAATACTCTTCCAACCATGCAGTGGTCCTCATCCAGTTCCTTCCGAATTGAACCCGATAAAATTTTCAAAAATCACTAACCGATGTGGTATAAATTGTAAAAATTATTTTCTCTCGATTCGGAATGATTTATGTCAAGACCGGGACACGGATTTGAAGGTATTCGAGTCTAGAATCTAACAAAAAAATAATTTCAAGAAGATCCTACTTGTGGAGAGAGTTGTGGTCATCTTACTGATGCCTGCCAGAAAACGGCGCCAAATCGGGATGCCTACTGCATTGAAAAATTGATTCTCTTCGATTCAGGATGAATTATGCCAATATGAAGATATGGCTTGAATCATACATGATTCTAGTGTTTAAAAATGTGGAATTCGATGAAAAACAAGAAAGTCACCCCGGGCCCCACACAAGAGGTGATGCTTGTGGCCTCAACTGGAAATCCTTGCCAACTTTGATACGGAGGGAGTTAGAGCGTTTCCAGTCTATGGTGGGTATGATATTGAGTTAGGGTTCCAACGCAACAAGAATTTTAGGAAAAACTTACCTGTGGAGAGAGTTATGGCCGTTTTACTGACGGTTGCCAGAAAACAGTGGCCAAATGGGGGACCTGTAGCCTTCGCCGTGCTTGAGAATTCGATTTTTTTTCGAATCGGGATGAATTAAGCTAATATAATTGTATGGTTTGATCCGTACTGGACTCTAGTGCTCAAAAATATGTAATTTGAGGAAAACCCCCAAACTCACCCCGAGCCCTAGGCAGCAGTTCACGCTTGTGGCCTCATTTTTAAAAACCTCGTAAATTTCGATTCAGGAGGAGTTAGAAGACTTTCAGTACATGGTTGGATAGATATTTGAGTCATGGTTACACAGCAACATGAATTTCTTGAAAATCATACCCGTGGAGAGAGTTATGGCCATTTTACTAACTGCCATAAATTGCAAAAAATGTGCTGAAAAAATTATTGAAATTTATTGACCAATTTTACCTTTTTTTGGCAAAGATTAGTAAAATGGCCATAACTCACTCCACGGGAGGAGTTTGACTGAAATTATTTTTTTGTTGGATTCTATACTCAAATACCCTTCCATCCATGCAGTGGTCATCACCCAGTTCCTTCCGAATTGAGCCCGATAAAATTTTCAAAAATCACTAACTGATGTGGTATAAATTGTAAAAATTATTTTCTCTCGATTCGGAATGATTTATGTCATGACCGGAACACGGTTTTGAAGGTATTCGAGTCTAGAATCCAACAAAAAAATAATTTCGAGAAGATCCTACTTGTGGAGAGAGTTGTGGTCAGTTTACTGATGCCTGCCAGAAAACGGGGCCAAATCGGGATGCCTACAGCATTGAAGAATTGATTCTCTTCGATTCAGGATGAATTATGCCAATATGAAGATATGGCTTGAATCATACATGATTCCAGTGTTTAAAAATGTGGAATTCGATGAAAAACACGAAAGTCACCCCGGGCCCCACACAAAGAGGTGACGCTTGTGGCCTCAACTGGAAATCCTTGCCAACTTTGATACAGGGGGAGTTAGAGCATTTCCAGTCTATGGTGGGTATGATATTGAGTTAGGGTTCCAACGCAACAAGAATTTTAGGAAAAACTTACCTGTGGAGAGAGTTATGGCCGTTTTACTGACGGCTGCCAGAAAACGGGGGCCAAATGGGGGACCTGTAGCCTTCGCCGTGCTTGAGAATTCGATTTTTTTTTGAATCGGGATGAATTAAGCTAATATAATTGTACGGTTTGATCCGTACTGGACTCTAGTTATCAGAAATATGTAATTTCAGGAAAATCCCCAAACTCACCCCGATCCCTAGGCAGCGGTTCACGCTTGTGGCCTCATTTTTAAAAACCTCGTAAATTTCGATTCAGGAGGAGTTAGAAGACTTTCAGTACATGGTTGGATAGAGATTTGAAGCATGTTTACACACCAATAAGAATTTCTTCAAAATCATACCCGTGGAGAGAGTTATGGCCATTTTAATAAACTGCCATAAATTGCAAAAAATGTGCTGAAAAAATTATTGAAATTTAGTGACCAATTTTACCTTTTTTGGCAAAGATTAGTAAAATGGCCATAACTCTCTCCACGGCTGGAGTTTGACTGAAATTCTTTTTTTGTTGGATTCTATACTCAAATACCCTTTCAACCATGCAGTGGTCCTCACCCAGTTCCTTCCGAATTGAGCCCGATAAAATTTTCAAAAATCACTAACCGATGTGGTATAAATTGTAAAAATTATTTTCTCTCGATTCGGAATGATTTATGTCAAGACCGGCACACGGTTTTGAAGGTATTCGAGTCTAGAATCCAACAAAAAAATAATTTCGAGAAGATCCTACTTGTGGAGAGAGTTGTGGTCATCTTACTGATGCCTGCCAGAAAACGGCGCCAAATCGGGATGCCTACTGCATTGAAAAATTGATTCTCTTCGATTCAGGATGAATTATGCCAATATGAAGATATGGCTTGAATCAAACATGATTCCAGTGTTTAAAAATGTGGAATTCGATGAAAAACAAGAAAGTCACCCCGGGCCCCACACAAGAGGTGATGCTTGTGGCCTCAACTGGAAATCCTTGCCAACTTTGATACGGAGGGAGTTAGAGCGTTTCCAGTCTATGGTGGGTATGATATTGAGTTAGGGTTCCAACGCAACAAGAATTTTAGGAAAAACTTACCTGTGGAGAGAGTTATGGCCGTTTTACTGACGGTTGCCAGAAAACGGGGGCCAAATGGGGGACCTGTAGCCTTCACCGTGTTTGAGAATTCGATTTTTTTTCAAATCGGGATGAATTAAGCTAATATAATTGTTTGGTTTGATCCGTACTGGACTCTAGTGCTCAGAAATATGTAATTTGAGGAAAACCCCCAAACTCACCCCGAGCCCTAGGCAGCAGTTCACGCTTGTGGCCTCATTTTTAAAAACCTCGTAAATTTCGATTCAGGAGGAGTTAGAAGACTTTCAGTACATGGTTGGATAGATATTTGAGTCATGGTTACACAGCAAAATGAATTTCTTGAAAATCATACTCGTGGAGAGAGTTATGGCCATTTTACTAACTGCCATAAATTGCAAAAAATGTGTTGAAAAAATTATTGAAATTTATTGACCAATTTTACCTTTTTTTGGCAAAGATTAGTAAAATGGCCATAACTCTTTCCACGGCTGGAGTTTGACTGAAATTCTTTTTTTGTTGGATTCTATACTCAAATACCCTTCCAACCATGCAGTGGTCCTCACCCAGTTCCTTTCGAATTGAACCCGATAAAATTTTCAAAAATCACTAACCGATGTGGTATAAATTGTAAAAATTATTTTCTCTCGATTCGGAATGATTTATGTCAAGACCGGCACACGGTTTTGAAGGTATTCGAGTCTAGAATCCAACAAAAAAATAATTTCGAGAAGATCCTACTTGTGGAGAGAGTTGTGGTCATCTTACTGATGCCTGCCAGAAAACGGCGCCAAATCGGGATGCCTACTGCATTGAAAAATTGATTCTCTTCGATTCAGGATGAATTATGCCAATATGAAGATATGGCTTGACTCATACATGATTCCAGTGTTTAAAAATGTGGAATTCGATGAAAAACAAGAAAGTCACCCCGGGCCCCACACAAGAGGTGATGCTTGTGGCCTCAACTGGAAATCCTTGCCAACTTTGATACGGAGGGAGTTAGAGCGTTTCCAGTCTATGGTGGGTATGATATTGAGTTAGGGTTCCAACGCAACAAGAATTTCAGGAAAAGCTTACCTGTGGAGAGAGTTATGGCCGTTTTACTGACGGCTGCCAGAAAACGGGGGCCAAATGGGGGACCTGTAGCCTTCGCCGTGCTTGAGAATTCGATTTTTTTTCGAATCGGGATGAATTAAGCTAATATAATTGTACGGTTTGATCCGTACTGGACTCTAGTGCTCAGAAATATGTAATTTCAGGAAAATCCCCAAACTCACCCCGATCCCTAAGCAGCGGTTCACGCTTGTGGCCTCATTTTTAAAAACCTCGTAAATTTCGATTCAGGAGGAGTTAGAAGACTTTCAGTACATGGTTGGATAGAGATTTGAGTCATGGTTACACACCAACAAGAATTTCTTCAAAGTCATACCCGTGGAGAGAGTTATGGCCATTTTACTAACTGCCATAAATTGCAAAAAATGTGCTGAAAAAATTATTGAAATTTAGTGACCAATTTTACCTTTTTTTGGCAAAGATTAGTAAAATGGCCATAACTCTCTCCACGGCTGGAGTTTGACTGAAATTCTTTTTTTGTTGGATTTTATACTCAAATACTCTTCCAACCATGCAGTGGTCCTCATCCAGTTCCTTCCGAATTGAACCCGATAAAATTTTCAAAAATCACTAACCGATGTGGTATAAATTGTAAAAATTATTTTCTCTCGATTCGGAATGATTTATGTCAAGACCGGCACACGGTTTTGAAGGTATTCGAGTCTAGAATCCAACAAAAAAATAATTTCGAGAAGATCCTACTTGTGGAGAGAGTTGTGGTCATCTTACTGATGCCTGCCAGAAAACGGCGCCAAATCGGGATGCCTACTGCATTGAAAAATTGATTCTCTTCGATTCAGGATGAATTATGCCAATATGAAGATATGGCTTGAATCATACATGATTCCAGTGTTTAAAAATGTGGAATTCGATGAAAAACAAGAAAGTCACCCCGGGCCCCACACAAGAGGTGATGCTTGTGGCCTCAACTGGAAATCCTTGCCAACTTTGATACGGAGGGAGTTAGAGCGTTTCCAGTCTATGGTGGGTATGATATTGAGTTAGGGTTCCAACGCAACAAGAATTTTAGGAAAAACTTACCTGTGGAGAGAGTTATGGCCGTTTTACTGACGGTTGTCAGAAAACGGGGGCCAAATGGGGGACCTGTAGCCTTCGCCGTGCTTGAGAATTCGATTTTTTTTCGAATCGGGATGAATTAAGCTAATATAATTGTATGGTTTGATCCGTACTGGACTCTAGTGCTCAGAAAATGTGCTGAAAAAATTATTGAAATTTATTGAAATTATTATAAATCACTCCGCGGGAGGAGTTTGACTGAAATTCTTTTTTTGTTGGATTCTATACTCAAATACCCTTCCAACCATGCAGTGGTCCTCACCCAGTTCCTTTCGAATTGAACCCGATAAAAAAATTTCGAGAAGATCCTACTTGTGGAGAGAGTTGTGGTCATCTTACTGATGCCTGCCAGAAAACGGGGCCAAATCGGGATGCCTACAGCATTGAAAAATTGATTCTCTTCGATTCAGGATGAATTATGCCAATATGAAGATATGGCTTGAGAGTCATACATGATTCCAGTGTTTAAAAATGTGGAATTCGATGAAAAACAAGACCATAACTCTCTCCACGGGTGGAGTTTGACTGAAATTCTTTTTTTGTTGGATTCTATACTCAAATACCCTTCCAACCATGCAGTGGTCCTCACCCAGTTCCTTCCGAATTGAGCCCGATAAAATTTTCAAAAATCACTAACCGATGTGGTATAAATTGTAAAAAAAAATTTCTCTCGATTCGGAATGATTTATGTCAAGGTCGGTGCACGGATTTGAAGGTATTCTAGTCTAGAATCCAACAAAAAAATAATTTCGAGAAGATCCTACTTGTGGAGAGAGTTGTGGTCATTTTACTGATGCCTGCCAGAAAACGGGGCCAAATCGGGATGCCTACAACATTGAAAAATTGATTCTCTTCGATTCAGGATGAATTATGCCAATATGAAGATATGGCATGAATCATACATGATTCCAGTGTTTAAAAATGTGGAATTCGATGAAAAACACGAAAGTCACCCCGGGCCCCACACAAGAGGTGACGCTTGTGGCCTCAACTGGAAATCCTTGCCAGCTTTGATACGGGGGGAGTTAGAGCGTTTCCAGTCTATGGTGGGTCAGATATTGAGTTAGGGTTCCAACGCAACAAGAATTTCAGGAAAAGCTTACTTGTGGAGAGAGTTATGGCTGTTTTACTAACGGCTGCCAGAAAACGGGGGCCAAATGGGGGACCTGTAGCCTTCGCCGTGCTTGAGAATTCAATTTTTTTTCGAATCGGGATGAATTAAGCTAATATAATTGTATGGTTTGATCCGTACTGGACTCTAGTGCTCAGAAATATGTAATTTGAGGAAAACCCCCAAACTCACCCCGAGCCCTAGGCAGCGGTTCACGCTTGTGGCCTCATTTTTAAAAACCTCGTAAATTTCGATTCAGGAGGAGTTAGAAGACTTTCAGTACATGGTTCGATAGATATTTGAGTCATGGTTACACAGCAACAAGAATTTTTTGAAAATCATACCCGTGGAGAGAGTTATGGCCATTTTACTAACTGCCATAAATTGCAAAAAATGTGCTAAAAAAATTATTGAAATTTAGTGACCAATTTTACCTTTTTTTGGCAAAGATTAGTACAATGGCCATAACTCTCTCCACGGGTGGAGTTTGACTGAAATTCTTTTTTTGTTGGATTCTATACTCAAATACCCTTCCAACCATGCAGTGGTCCTTACCCAGTTCCTTCCGAATTGAGCCCGATAAAATTTTCAAAAATCACTAACCGATGTGGTATAAATTGTAAAAATTATTTTCTCTTGATTCGGAATGATTTATGTCAAGACCGGCGCACGGATTTGAAGGTATTCGAGTCTAGAATCCAACAAAAAAATAATTTCGAGAAGATCCTACATGTGGAGAGAGTTGTGGTCATTTTACTGATGCTTGCCAGAAAACGGGGCCAAATCGGGATGCCTACAGCATTGAAAAATTGATTCTCTTCGATTCAGGATGAATTATGCCAATATGAAGATATGGCTTGAATCATACATGATTCCAGTGTTTAAAAATGTGGAATTCGATGAAAAACACGAAAGTCACCCCGAGCCCTAGGCAGCGGTTCACGCTTGTGGCCTCATTTTTAAAAACCTCTTAAATTTCAATTCAGGAGGAGTTAGAAGACTTTCAGTACATGATTGGATAGATATTCTAGTCATGGTTACACAGCAACAAGAATTTCTTGAAAATCATACCCGTGGAGAGAGTTATGGCCATTTTACTAACTGCCATAAATTGCAAAAAATGTGCTGAAAAAATTATTGAAATTTAGTGACCAATTTTACCTTTTTTTGGCAAAGATTAGTAAAATGGCCATAACTCTCTCCACGGGTGGAGTTTGACTTAAATTCTTTTTTTTTTGGATTCTATACTCAAATACCCTTCCAACTATGCAGTGGTCCTCACCCAGTTCCTTCCGAATTGAGCCCGATAAAATTTTCAAAAATCACTAACCGATGTGGTATAAATTGTAAAAATTATTTCCTCTCGATTTGGAATGATTTATGTCAAGACCGGTGTACGTTTTTGAAGGTATTCGAGTCTAGAATCTAACAAAAAAATAATTTCGAGAAGATCCTACTTGTGGAGAGAGTAGTGGTCATTTTACTGATGCCTGCCAGAAAACGGGGCCAAATCGGGATGCCTGCAGCATTGAAAAATTGATTCTCTTTGATTCAGGATGAATTATGCCAATATGAAGATATGGCTTGAATCATACATGATTCCAGTGTTTAAAAATATGGAATTCGATGAAAAACACGAAAGTCACCCCGGGCCCCACACTAGAGGTGACGCATGTGGCCTCAACTGGAAATCCTTGACAACTTTGATACGGGGGGAGTTAGAGCGTTTCCAGTCTATGGTGGGTCAGATATTGAGTTAGAGTTCTAACGCAACAAGAATTTCAGGAAAATCTTACCTGTGGAGAGAGTTATGGTCGTTTTACTGACGGATGCCAGAAAACGGGGGCCAAATGGGGGACCTGTAGCCTTCGCCGTGCTTGAGAATTCATTTTTTTTTCGAATCGGGATGAATTAAGCTAATATAATTGTATGGTTTGATCCGTACTGGACTCTAGTGCTCAGAAATATGTAATTTGAGGAAAACCCCCAAACTCACCCCGAGCCCTAGGCAGCGGTTCACGCTTGTGGCCTCATTTTTAAAAACCTCGTAAATTTCGATTCACGAGGAGTTAGAAGACTTTCAGTACATGGTTGGATAGATATTTGAGTCATGGTTACACAGCAACAAGAATTTTTTGAAAATCATACCCGTGGAGAGAGTTATGGCCATTTTACTAACTGCCATAAATTGCAAAAAATGTGCTAAAAAAATTATTGAAATTTAGTGACCAATTTTACCTTTTTTTGGCAAAGATTAGTAAAATGGCCATAACTCTCTCCATGGGTGGAGTTTGACTGAAATTCTTTTTTTGTTGGATTCTATACTCAAATACCCTTCCAACCATGCAGTGGTCCTTACCCAGTTCCTTCCGAATTGAGCCCGATAAAATTTTCAAAAATCACTAACCGATGTGGTATAAATTGTAAAAATTATTTTCTCTTGATTCGGAATGATTTATGTCAAGACCGGCGCACGGATTTGAAGGTATTCGAGTCTAGAATCCAACAAAAAAATAATTTCGAGAAGATCCTACATGTGGAGAGAGTTGTGGTCATTTTACTGATGCTTGCCAGAAAACGGGGCCAAATCGGGATGCCTACAGCATTGAAAAATTGATTCTCTTCGATTCAGGATGAATTATGCCAATATGAAGATATGGCTTGAATCATACATGATTCCAGTGTTTAAAAATGTGGAATTCGATGAAAAACACGAAAGTCACCCCGAGCCCTAGGCAGCGGTTCACGCTTGTGGCCTCATTTTTAAAAACCTCGTAAATTTCAATTCAGGAGGAGTTAGAAGACTTTCAGTACATGATTGGATAGATATTCTAGTCATGGTTACACAGCAACAAGAATTTCTTGAAAATCATACCCGTGGAGAGAGTTATGGCCATTTTACTAACTGCCATAAATTGCAAAAAATGTGCTGAAAAAATTATTGAAATTTAGTGACCAATTTTACCTTTTTTTGGCAAAGATTAGTAAAATGGCCATAACTCTCTCCACGGGTGGAGTTTGACTTAAATTCTTTTTTTGTTGGATTCTATACTCAAATACCCTTCCAACCATGTAGTGGTCCTCACCCAGTTCCTTCCGAATTGAGCCCGATAAAATTTTCAAAAATCACTAACCGATGTGGTATAAATTGTAAAAATTATTTTCTCTCGATTTGGAATGCTTTATGTCAAGACCGGTGCACGGTTTTGAAGGTATTCGAGTCTAGAATCCAACAAAAAAATAATTTCGAGAAGATCCTACTTGTGGAGAGAGTAGTGGTCATTTTACTGATGCCTGCCAGAAAACGGGGCCAAATCGGGATGCCTACAACATTGAAAAATTGATTATCTTCGATTCAGGATGAATTATGCCAATATGAAGATATGGCTTGAATCATACATGATTCCAGTGTTTAAAAATGTGGAATTCGATGAAAAACACGAAAGTCACCCCGGGCCCCACATAATAGGTGACGTATGTGGCCTCAACTGGAAATCCTTGACAACTTTGATACGGAGGGAGTTAGAGCGTTTCCAGTCTATGGTGGGTCAGATATTTACTTAGAGTTCTAACGCAACAAGAATTTCAGGAAAAGCTTACCTGTGGAGAGAGTTATGGTCGTTTTACTGACGGATGCCAGAAAACGGGGGCCAAATGGGGGACCTGTAGCCTTCGCCGTGCTTGAGAATTCGATTTTTTTTCGAATCGAGATGAATTAAGCTAATATAATTGTATGGTATGATCCGTACTGGACTCTAGTGCTCAAAAATATGTAATTTGAGGAAAACCCCCAAACTCACCCCGAGCCCTAGGCAGCGGTTCACGCTTGTGGCCTCATTTTTAAAAACCTTAAAAATTTCGATTCAGGAGGAGTTAGAAGACTTTCAGTACATGGTTGGATAGTTATTTGAGTCATGGTTACACAGCAACAAGAATTTCTTGAAAATCATACCCGTGGAGAGAGTTATGGCCATTTTACTAACTGCCATAAATTGCAAAAGATGTGCTGAAAAAATTATTGAAATTTAGTGACCAATTTTACCTTTTTTTGGCAAAGATTAGTAAAATGGCCATAACTCTCTACACGGGTGGAGTTTGACTGAAATTCTTTTTTTGTTGGATTCTATACTCAAATACCCTTCCAACCATGCAGTGGTCCTCACCCAGTTCCTTCCGAATTGAGCCCGATAAAAATTTCAAAAATCACTAACCGATGTGGTATAAATTGTAAAAATTATTTTCTCTCGATTCGGAATGATTTATGTCAAGACCGGTGCACGGTTTTGAAGGTATTCGAGTCTAGAATCCAGCAAAAAAATAATTTCGAGAAGAGCCTACTTGTGGAAAGAGTTGTGGTCATTTTACTGATGCCGGCCAGAAAACGGGGCCAAATCGGGATGCCTACAGCATTGAAAAATTGATTCTCTTCGATCCAGGTTGAATTATGCCAATATCAAGATATGGCTTGAATCATACATGATTCCAGTGTTTAAAAATGTGGAATTTGATGAAAAACACGAAAGACACCCCGGGCCCCACACAAAGAGGTGACGCTTGTGGCCTCAACTGGAAATCCTTGCCAACTTTGATATGGGGGGAGTTACAGCGTTTCCAGTCTATGGTGGGTCAGATATTGAGTTAGGGTTCCAACACAACAAGAATTTCAGGAAAAGCTTACCTGTGGAGAGAGTTATGGTCGTTTTACTGAC
This sequence comes from Perilla frutescens, assembly GCA_026008535.1. NCBI lineage: Eukaryota > Viridiplantae > Streptophyta > Magnoliopsida > Lamiales > Lamiaceae > Perilla > Perilla frutescens. Next base: position 62,024,449 of record BRKX01000016.1, read on the forward strand.
GGCTGCCAGAAAACGGGGGCCGAATGGGGGACCTGTAGCCTTCACCGTGCTTGAGAATTCGATTTTTTTTCGAATCGGGATGAATTAAGCTAATATAGTTGTATGGTTTGATCCGTACTGGACTCTAGTGCTCAGAAATATGTAATTTGAGGAAAACCCCCAAACTCACCCCGAGCCCTAGGCAGCGGTTCACGCTTGTGGCCTCATTTTTAAAAACCTCAAAAATTTCGATTCAGGAGGAGTTAGAACACTTTCAGTACATGGTTGGATAGATATTTGAGTCATGGTTACACATCAACAAGAATTTCTTAAAAATCATACCCGTGGAGAGAGTTATGGCCATTTTACTAACTGCCATAAATTGCAAAAAATGTGCTGAAAAAATTATTGAAATTTAGTGACCAATTTTACCTTTTTTCGGCAAAGATTAGTAAAATGGCCATAACTCTCTACACGGGTGGAGTTTGACTGAAATTCTTTTTTTGTTGGATTCTATACTCAAATACCCTTCCAACCATGCAGTGGTCCTCACCCAGTTCCTTCCGAATTGAGCCCGATTAAATTTTCAAAAATCACTAACCGATGTGGTATAAATTGTAAAAATTATTTTCTCTCGATTCGGAATGATTTATGTCAAGACCGGTGCACGGTTTTGAAGGTATTCGAGTCTAGAATCCAGCAAAAAAATAATTTCGAGAAGAGCCTACTTGTGGTGAGAGTTGTGGTCATTTTACTGATGCCGGCCAGAAAACGGGGCCAAATCGGGATGCCTACAGCATTGAAAAATTGATTCTCTTCGATTCAGGATGAATTATGCCAATATGAAGATATGGCTTGAATCATACATGATTCCAGCGTTTAAAAATGTGGAATTCGATGAAAAACACGAAAGTCACCCCGGGCCCCACACTAGAGGTGACGCATGTGGCCTCAACTGGAAATCCTTGCCAACTTTGATACAGGGGGAGTTAGAGCGTTTCCAGTCTATGGTGGGTCTGATATTGAGTTAGGGTTCCAACACAACAAGAATTTCAGGAAAAGCTTACCTGTGGAGAGAGTTATGGCCGTTTTACTGACGGCTACCAGAAAACGGGGGCCGAATGGGGGACCTGTAGCCTTCACCGTGCTTGAGAATTCGATTTTTTTTCGAATCGGGATGAATTAAGCTAATATAGTTGTATGGTTTGATCCGTACTGGACTCTAGTGCTCAGAAATATGTAATTTGAGGAAAACCCCCAAACTCACCCCGAGCCCTAGGCAGCGGTTCACGCTTGTGGCCTCATTTTTAAAAACCTCAAAAATTTCGATTCAGGAGGAGTTAGAAGACTTTCAGTACATGGTTGGATAGATATTTGAGTCATGGTTACACAGCAACAAGAATTTCTTAAAAATCATACCCGTGGAGAGAGTTATGGCCATTTTACTAACTGCCATAAATTGCAAAAAATGTGCTGAAAAAATTATTGAAATTTAGTGACCAATTTTACCTTTTTTTGGCAAAGATTAGTAAAATGGCCATAACTCTCTACACGGGTGGAGTTTGACTGAAATTCTTTTTTTGTTGGATTCTATACTCAAATACCCTTCCAACCATGCAGTGGTCCTCACCCAGTTCCTTCCGAATTGAGCCCGATTAAATTTTCAAAAATCACTAACCGATGTGGTATAAATTGTAAAAATTATTTTCTCTCGATTCGGAATGATTTATGTCAAGACCGGTGCACGGTTTTGAAGGTATTCGATTCTAGAATCCAGCAAAAAAATAATTTCGAGAAGAGCCTACTTGTGGAGAGAGTTGTGGTCATTTTACTGATGCCGGCCAGAAAACGGGGCCAAATCGGGATGCCTACAGCATTGAAAAATTGATTCTCTTCGATTCAGGATGAATTATGCCAATATGAAGATATGGCTTGAATCATACATGATTCCAGCGTTTAAAAATGTGGAATTCGATGAAAAACACGAAAGTCACCCCGGGCCCCACACTAGAGGTGACGCATGTGGCCTCAACTGGAAATCCTTGCCAACTTTGATACAGGGGGAGTTAGAGCGTTTCCAGTCTATGGTGGGTCTGATATTGAGTTAGGGTTCCAACACAACAAGAATTTCAGGAAAAGCTTACCTGTGGAGAGAGTTATGGCCGTTTTACTGACGGCTGCCAGAAAACGGGGGCCGAATGGGGGACCTGTAGCCTTCACCGTGCTTGAGAATTCGATTTTTTTTCGAATCGGGATGAATTAAGCTAATATAGTTGTATGGTTTGATCCGTACTGGACTCTAGTGCTCAGAAATATGTAATTTGAGGAAAACCCCCAAACTCACCCCGAGCCCTAGGCAGCGGTTCACGCTTGTGGCCTCATTTTTAAAAACCTCGTAAATTTCAATTCAGGAGGAGTTAGAAGACTTTCAGTACATGATTGGATAGATATTCTAGTCATGGTTACACAGCAACAAGAATTTCTTGAAAATCATACCCGTGGAGAGAGTTATGGCCATTTTACTAACTGCCATAAATTGCAAAAAATGTGCTGAAAAAATTATTGAAATTTAGTGACCAATTTTACCTTTTTTTGGCAAAGATTAGTAAAATGGCCATAACTCTCTCCACGGGTGGAGTTTGACTTAAATTCTTTTTTTGTTGGATTCTATACTCAAATACCCTTCCAACCATGCAGTGGTCCTCACCCAGTTCCTTCCGAATTGAGCCCGATAAAATTTTCAAAAATTACTAACCGATGTGGTATAAATTGTAAAAATTATTTTCTTTCGATTTGGAATGATTTATGTCAAGACCGGTGCACGGTTTTGAAGGTATTCGAGTCTAGAATCCAACAAAAAAATAATTTCGAGAAGATCCTACTTGTGGAGAGCGTAGTGGTCATTTTACTGATGCCTGCCAGAAAACGGGGCCAAATCGGGATGCCTACAGCATTGAAAAATTGATTATCTTCGATTCAGGATGAATTATGCCAATATGAAGATATGGCTTGAATCATACATGATTCCAGTGTTTAAAAATATGGAATTCGATGAAAAATACGAAAGTCACCCCGGGCCCCACACAAGAGGTGACGCTTGTCGCCTCAACTAGAAATCCATGCCAACTTTGATACGGAGGGAGTTAGAGCGTTTCCAGTCTATGATGGGTCTGATATTGATTTTGGGTTCCAACGCAATAAGAATTTCAGGAAAAGCTTGCCTGTGGAGAGAGTTATGGCCGTTTTACTGACGGCTGCCAGAAAACGGGGGCCATATGGGGGACCTGTACAGCCTTCGCCGTGCTTGAGAATTCGATTTTTTTTCGAATCGGGATGAATTAAGCTAATATAGTTGTATGGTTTGATCCGTACTGGACTCTAGTACTCAGAAATATGTAATTTGAGAAAAACCCCCAAACTCACCCCGAGCCCTAGGCAGCGGTTCACGCTTGTGGCCTCATTTTTAAAAACCTCGTAAATTTCAATTCAGGAGGAGTTAGAAGACTTTCAGTACATGGTTGGATAGATATTTGAGTCATGGTTACACAGCAACAAGAATTTCTTGAAAATCATACCCGTGGAGAGAGTTATGGCCATTTTACTAACTGCCATAAATTGCAAAAAATGTGCTAAAAAAATTATTGAAATTTAGTGACCAATTTTACCTTTTTTTGGAAAAGATTAGTAAAATGGCCATAACTCTCTACACGTGTGGAGTTTGACTGAAATTCTTTTTTTGTTGGATTCTATACTCAAATACCCTTCCAACCATGCAGTGGTCCTCACCCAGTTCCTTCCGAATTGAGCCAGATAAAATTTTCAAAAATCACTAACCGATGTGGTATAAATTGTAAAAATTATTTTCTCTTGATTCAGATTGATTTATGTCAAGACCGGCGCACGGTTTTGAAGGTATTCGAGTATAGAATCCAACAAAAAAATAATTTCGAGAAGATCCTACTTGTGGAGAGAGTTGTGGTCATTTTACTGATGCCTGCCAGAAAACGGGGCTAAATCGGGATGCCTACAGCATTGAAAAATTGATTCTCTTCGATTCAGGATGAATTATGCCAATATGAAGATATGGCTTGAATCATACATGATTCCAGTGTTTAAAAATATAGAATTCGATGAAAAATACGAAAGTCACCCCGGGCCCCACACAAGAGGTGACGCTTGTGGCCTCAACTAGAAATCCATGCCAACTTTGATACGGGGGGAGTTAGAGCGTTTCCAGTCTATGGTGGGTCTGATATTGAGTTAGGGTTCCAACGCAATAAGAATTTCAGGAAAATCTTACCTGTGGAGAGAGTTATGGCCGTTTTACTGACGGCTGCCAGAAAACGGGGGCCAAATGGGGGACCTGTAGCCTTCGCCGTGCTTGAGAATTCGATTTTTTTTCGAATCGGGATGAATTAAGCTAATATAGTTGTATGGTTTGATCCGTACTGGACTCTAGTACTCAAAAATATGTAATTTGAGAAAAACCCCCAAACTCACCACGAGCCCTAGGCAGCGGTTCACGCTTGTGGCCTCATTTTTAAAAACCTCGTAAATTTCAATTCAGGTGGAGTTAGAAGACTTTCAGTACATGGTTGGATAGATATTTGAGTCATGGTTACACAGCAACAAGAATTTCTTGAAAATCATACCCGTGGAGAGAGTTATGGCCATTTTACTAACTGCCATAAATTGCAAAAAATGTGCTAAAAAAATTATTGAAATTTAGTGACCAATTTTACCTTTTTTTGGCAAAGATTAGTAAAATGGCCATAACTCTCTACACGGGTGGAGTTTGACTGAAATTCTTTTTTTGTTGGATTCTATACTCAAATACCCTTCCAACCATGCAGTGGTCCTCACCCAGTTCCTTCCGAATTGAGCCCGATAAAATTTTCAAAAATCACTAACCGATGTGGTATAAATTGTAAAAATTATTTTCTCTCGATTCGGAATGATTTATGTCAACAGCGGTGCACGGTTTTGAAGGTATTCGAGTCTAGAATCCAGCAAAAAAATAATTTTGAGAAGAGCCTACTTGTGGAGAGAGTTGTGGTCATTTTACTGATGCCGGCCAGAAAACGGGGCCAAATCGGGATGCCTACAGCATTGAAAAATTGATTCTCTTCGATTCAGGATGAATTATGCCAATATGAAGATATGGCTTGAATCATACATGATTCCAGTGTTTAAAAATATGGAATTCGATGAAAAATACGAAAGTCACCCCGGGCCCCACACAAGAGGTCACGCTTGTGGCCTCAACTAGAAATCCATGCCAACTTTGATACGGGGGGAGTTAGAGCGGTTCCAGTCTATGGTGGCTCTGATATTGAGTTAGGGTTCCAACGTAATAAGAATTTCAGGAAAAGCTTACCTGTGGAGAGAGTTATGGCCGTTTTACTGACGGCTGCCAGAAAACGGGGGCCAAATGGGGGACCTGTAGCCTTCGCCGTGCTTGAGAATTCGATTTTTTTTCGAATCGGGATGAATTAAGCTAATATAGTTGTATGGTTTGATCCGTACTGGACTCTAGTACTCAAAAATATGTAATTTGAGAAAAACCCCCAAACTCACCACGAGCCCTAGGCAGCGGTTCACGCTTGTGGCCTCATTTTTAAAAACCTCGTAAATTTCAATTCAGGTGGAGTTAGAAGACTTTCAGTACATGGTTGGATAGATATTTGAGTCATGGTTACACAGCAACAAGAATTTCTTGAAAATCATACCCGTGGAGAGAGTTATGGCCATTTTACTAACTGCCATAAATTGCAAAAAATGTGCTAAAAAAATTATTGAAATTTAGTGACCAATTTTACCTTTTTTTGGCAAAGATTAGTAAAATGGCCATAACTCTCTACACGGGTGGAGTTTGACTGAAATTCTTTTTTTGTTGGATTCTATACTCAAATACCCTTCCAACCATGCAGTGGTCCTCACCCAGTTCCTTCCGAATTGAGCCCGATAAAATTTTCAAAAATCACTAACCGATGTGGTATAAATTGTAAAAATTATTTTCTCTCGATTCGGAATGATTTATGTCAACAGCGGTGCACGGTTTTGAAGGTATTCGAGTCTAGAATCCAGCAAAAAAATAATTTTGAGAAGAGCCTACTTGTGGAGAGAGTTGTGGTCATTTTACTGATGCCGGCCAGAAAACGGGGCCAAATCGGGATGCCTACAGCATTGAAAAATTGATTCTCTTCGATTCAGGATGAATTATGCCAATATGAAGATATGGCTTGAATCATACATGATTCCAGTGTTTAAAAATATGGAATTCGATGAAAAATACGAAAGTCACCCCGGGCCCCACACAAGAGGTCACGCTTGTGGCCTCAACTAGAAATCCATGCCAACTTTGATACGGGGGGAGTTAGAGCGGTTCCAGTCTATGGTGGCTCTGATATTGAGTTAGGGTTCCAACGTAATAAGAATTTCAGGAAAAGCTTACCTGTGGAGAGAGTTATGGCCGTTTTACTGACGGCTGCCAGAAAACGGGGGCCAAATGGGGGACCTGTAGCCTTCGCCGTGCTTGAGAATTCGATTTTTTTTCGAATCGGGATGAATTAAGCTAATATAGTTGTATGGTTTGATCCGTACTGGACTCTAGTGCTCAGAAATATGTAATTTGAGGAAACCCCCCAAACTCACCCCGAGCCCTAGGCAGCGGTTCACGCTTGTGGCCTCATTTTTAAAAACCTCATAAATTTCGATTCAGGAGGAGTTAGAAGACTTTCAGTACATGGTTGGATAGATATTTGAGTCATGGTTACACAGCAACAAGAATTTCTTGAAAATCATACCCGTGGAGAGAGTTATGGCAATTTTACTAACTGCCATAAATTGCAAAAAATGTGCTGAATAAATTATTGAAATTTAGTGACCAATTTTACCTTTTTTGGCAAAGATTAGTAAAATGGCCATAACTCTCTCCACGGGTGGAGTTTGACTGAAATTCTTTTTTTGTTGGATTCTATACTAAAATACCCTTCCAACCATGCAGTGGTCCTCACCCAGTTCCTTCCGAATTGAGCCCGATAAAATTTTCAAAAATCACTAACCGATGTGGTATAAATTGTAAAAATTATTTTCTCTCGATTCGGAATGATTTATGTCAAGACCGGTGCATGGTTTTGAAGGTATTCCAGTCTAGAATCCAACAGAAAAATAATTCCGAGAAGATCCTACTTGTGGAGAGAGTTGTGGTCATTTTACTGATGCCTGCCAGAAAACGGGGCCAAATCGAGATGCCTACAGCATTGAAAAATTGATTCTCTTCGATTCAGGATGAATTATGCCAATATGAAGATATAGCTTGAATCATACATGATTCCAGTGTTTAAAAATGTGGAATTCGATGAAAAACACGAAAGTCACCCCGGGCCCCACACAAGAGGTGACGCTTGTGGCCTCAACTGGAAATCCATGCCAACTTTGATACGGGTGGAGTTAGAGCGTTTCCAGTCTATGGTGGGTCTGATATTGAGTTAGGGTTCCAACGCAATAAGAATTTCAGGAAAAGCTTACCTGTGGAGAGAGTTATGGCCGTTTTACTGACGGCTGCCAGAAAACGGGGGCCAAATGGGGGACCTGTAGCCTTCGCCGTGCTTGAGAATTCGATTTTTTTTCGAATCGGGATGAATTAAGCTAATATAGTTGTATGGTTTGATCCGTACTGGACTCTAGTGCTCAGAAATATGTAATTTGAGGAAAACCCCCAAACTCACCCCGAGCCCTAGACAGCGGTTCACGCTTGTGGCCTCATTTTTAAAAACCTCAAAAATTTCGATTCAGGAGGAGTTAGAAGACTTTCAGTACATGGTTGGATAGATATTTGAGTAATGGTTACACAGTAACAAGAATTTCTTGAAAATCATACCCGTGGAGAGAGTTATGGCCATTTTACTAACTGCCATAATTTGCAAAAAATGTGCTGAAAAAATTATTGAAATTTAGTGACCAATTTTACCTTTTTTGGCAAAGATTAGTAAAATGGCCATAACTCTCTCCACGGGTGGAGTTTGACTGAAATTCTTTTTTTGTTGGATTCTATACTCAAATACCCTTCCAACCATGCAGTGGTCCTCACCCAGTTCCTTCCGAATTGAGCCCGATAAAATTTTCAAAAATAACTAACCGATGTTGTATAAATTGTAAAAATTATTTTCTCTCGATTCGGAATGATTTATGTCAAGACCGGTGCACGGTTTTGAAGGTATTCGAGTCTAGAATTCAGAAAAAAATAATTTCGAGAAGAGCCTACTTGTGGAGCGAGTTGTGGTCATTTCACTGATGCTTGCCAGAAAACGGGGCCAAATCGGGATGCCTACAGCATTGAAAAATTGATTCTCTTCGATTCAGGATGAATTATGCCAATATGAAGATATGGCTTGAATCATACATGATTCCAGTGTTTAAAAATGTGGAATTCGATAAAAAACACGAAAGTCACCCCGGGCCCCACACAAGAGGTGACGCATGTGGCCTCAACTGGAAATCCTTGCCAACTTTGATACGGGGGTAGTTAGAGCGTTTCCAGTCTATGGTGGGTCAGATATTGAGTTAGGGTTCCAATGCAACAAGAATTTCAAGAAAAGCTTACCTGTGGAGAGAGTTATGGCCGTTTTACTGACGGCTGCCAGAAAACGGGGGCCAAATGGGGGACCTGTAGCCTTCGCCGTGCTTGAGAATTTGATTTTTTTTCGAATCGGGATGAATTAAGCTAATATAGTTGTATGGTTTGATCCTTACTGGACTCTAGTGCTCAGAAATATGTAATTTAAGGAAAACCCCCAAACTCACCCCGAGCCCTAGGCAGCGGTTCACGCTTGTGGCCTCATTTTTAAAAACCTCATAAATTTCGATTCAGGAGGAGTTAGAAGACTTTCAGTACATGGTTGGATAGATATTTGAGTCATGGTTACACAGCAACAAGAATTTCTTGAAAATCATACCCGTAGAGAGAGTTATGGCCATTTTACTAACTGCCATAAATTGCAAAAAATGTGCTGAAAAAATTATTGAAATTTAGTGACCAATTTTACCTTTTTTTGGCAAAGATTAGTAAAATGACCATAACTCTCTCCACGGGTGGAGTTTGACTGAAATTCTTTTTTTGTTGGATTCTATACTCAAATACCCTTCCAACCATGCAATGGTCCTCACCCAGTTCCTTCCGAATTGAGCCCGATAAAATTTTCAAAAATCACTAACCGATGTGGTATAAATTGTAAAAATTATTTTCTCTTGATTCGGAATGATTTATGTCAAGACCGGCGCACGGTTTTGAAGGTATTCGAGTATAGAATCCAACAAAAAAATAATTTCGAGAAGATCCTACTTGTGGAGAGAGTTGTGGTCATTTTACTGATGCCTGCCAGAAAACGGGGCTAAATCGGGATGCCTACAGCATTGAAAAATTGATTCTCTTCGATTCAGGATGAATTATGCCAATATGAAGATATGACTTGAATCATACATGATTCCAGTGTTTAAAAATATGGAATTCGATGAAAAATACGAAAGTCACCCCGGGCCCCACACAAAAGGTCACGCTTGTGGCCTCAACTAGAAATCCATGCCAACTTTGATACGGGGGGAGTTAGAGCGTTTCCAGTCTATGGTGGCTCTGATATTGAGTTAGGGTTCCAACGTAATAAGAATTTCAGGAAAAGCTTACCTGTGGAGAGAGTTATGGCCGTTTTACTGACGGCTGCCAGAAATCTGGGCCAAATGGGGGACCTGTAGCCTTCGCCGTGCTTGAGAATTCGATTTTTTTTCGAATCGGGATGAATTAAGCTAATATAGTTGTATGGTTTGATCCGTACTGGACTCTAGTGCTCAGAAATATGTAATTTGAGGAAACCCCCCAAACTCACCCCGAGCCCTAGGCAGCGGTTCACGCTTGTGGCCTCATTTTTAAAAACCTCATAAATTTCGATTCAGGAGGAGTTAGAAGACTTTCAGTACATGGTTGGATAGATATTTGAGTCATGGTTACACAGCAACAAGAATTTCTTGAAAATCATACCCGTGGAGAGAGTTATGGCAATTTTACTAACTGCCATATATTGCAAAAAATGTGCTGAATAAATTATTGAAATTTAGAGACCAATTTTACCTTTTTTTGGCAAAGATTAGTAAAATGGCCATAACTCTCTCCACGGGTGGAGTTTGACTGAAATTCTTTTTTTGTTGGATTCTATACTAAAATACCCTTCCAACCATGCAGTGGTCCTCACCCAGTTCCTTCCGAATTGAGCCCGATAAAATTTTCAAAAATCACTAACCGATGTGGTATAAATTGTAAAAATTATTTTCTCTCGATTCGGAATGATTTATGTCAAGACCGGTGCATGGTTTTGAAGGTATTCGAGTCTAGAATCCAACAAAAAAATAATTCCGAGAAGATCCTACTTGTGGAGAGAGTTGTGGTCATTTTACTGATGCCTGCCAGAAAACGGGGCCAAATCGGGATGCCTACAGCATTGAAAAATTGATTCTCTTCGATTCAGGATGAATTATGCCAATATGAAGATATGGCTTGAATCATACATGATTCCAGTGTTTAAAAATGTGGAATTCGATGAAAAACACGAAAGTCACCCCGGGCCCCACACAAGAGGTGACGCTTGTGGCCTCAACTGGAAATCCTTGCCAACTTTGATACGGGGGGAGTTAGAGCGTTTCCAGTCTATGGTGGGTCAGATATTGAGTTAGGGTTCCAACGCAACAAGAATTTCAGGAAAAGCTTACCTGTGGAGAGAGTTATGGCCGTTTTACTGACGGTTGCCAGAATACGGGGGCCAAATGGGGGACCTGTAGTCTTCGCCGTGCTTGAGAATTCGATTTTTTTTCGAATCGGGATGAATTAAGCTAATATAGTTGTATGGTTTGATCCGTACTGGACTCTAGTGCTCAGAAATATGTAATTTGAGGAAAACCCCCAAACTCACCCCGAGCCCTAGGCAGCGGTTCACGCCTGTGGCCTCATTTTTTAAAACCTCGTAAATTTCGATTCAGTAGGAGTTAGAAGACTTTCAGTACATGGTTGGATAGATATTTGAGTCATGGTTACACAGCAACAAGAATTTCTTGAAAATCATACCCGTGGAGAGAGTTATGGCCATTTTACTAACTGCCATAAATTGCAATAAATGTGCTGAAAAAATTATTGAAATTTAGTGACCAATTTTACCTTTTTTTGGCAAAGATTAGTAAAATGGCCATAACTCTCTCCACGGGTGGAGTTTGACTGAAATTCTTTTTTTGTTGGATTCTATACTCAAATACCCTTCCAACCATGCAGTGTTCCTCACCCAGTTCCTTCCGAATTGAGCCCGATAAAATGTTCAAAAATCACTAACCGATGTGGTATAAATTGTAAAAATTATTTTCTCTCGATTCGGAATGATTTATGTCAAGACTGGTGCATGGTTTTGAAGGTATTCGAGTCTAGAATCCAACAAAAAAATAATTCCGAGAAGATCCTACTTGTGGAGAGAGTTGTGGTCATTTTACTGATGCCTGCCAGAAAACGGGGCCAAATCGGGATGCCTACAGCATTGAAAAATTGATTCTCTTCGATTTAGGATGAATTATGCCAATATGAAGATATGGCTTGAATCATACATGATTCCAGTGTTTAAAAATGTTGAATTCGATGAAAAACACGAAAGTCACCCCGGGCCCCACACAACGCTTGTGGCCTCAACTGGAAATCCTTGACAACTTTGATACGGGGGGAGTTAGAGCATTTCCAGTCTATGGTGGGTCTGATATTGAGTTAGGGTTCCAACGCAACAAGAATTTCAGGAAAAGCTTACCTGTGGAGAGAGTTATGGCCGTTTTACTGACGGCTGCCAGAAAACGGGGGCAAAATGGGGGACCTGTAGCCTTCGCCGTGCTTGAGAATTCGATTTTTTTTCGAATCGGGATGAATTAAGCTAATATAGTTGTATGGTTTGATCCGTACTGGACTCTAGTGCTCAGAAATATGTAATTTGAGGAAACCCCCCAAACTCACCCCGAGCCCTAGGCAGCGGTTCACGCTTGTGGCCTCATTTTTAAAAACCTCATAAATTTCGATTCAGGAGGAGTTAGAAGACTTTCAGTACATGGTTGGATAGATATTTGAGTCATGGTTACACAGCAACAAGAATTTCTTGAAAATCATACCCGTGGAGAGAGTTATGGCAATTTTACTAACTGCCATAAATTGCAAAAAATGTGCTGAATAAATTATTGAAATTTAGAGACCAATTTTACCTTTTTTTGGCAAAGATTAGTAAAATGGCCATAACTCTCTCCACGGGTGGAGTTTGACTGAAATTCTTTTTTTGTTGGATTCTATACTAAAATACCCTTCCAACCATGCAGTGGTCCTCACCCAGTTCCTTCCGAATTGAGCCCGATAAAATTTTCAAAAATCACTAACCGATGTGGTATAAATTGTAAAAATTATTTTCTCTCGATTCGGAATGATTTATGTCAAGACCGGTGCATGGTTTTGAAGGTATTCGAGTCTAGAATCCAACAAAAAAATAATTCCGAGAAGATCCTACTTGTGGAGAGAGTTGTGGTCATTTTACTGATGCCTGCCAGAAAACGGGGCCAAATCGGGATGCCTACAGCATTGAAAAATTGATTCTCTTCGATTCAGGATGAATTATGCAAATATGAAGATATGGCTTGAATCATACATGATTCCAGTGTTTAAAAATGTGGAATTCGATGAAAAACACGAAAGTCACCCCGGGCCCCACACAAGAGGTGACGCTTGTGGCCTCAACTGGAAATCCTTGCCAACTTTGATACGGGGGGAGTTAGAGCGTTTCCAGTCTATGGTGGGTCAGATATTGAGTTAGGGTTCCAACGCAACAAGAATTTCAGGAAAAGCTTACCTGTGGAGAGAGTTATGGCCGTTTTACTGACGGTTGCCAGAATACGGGGGCCAAATGGGGGACCTGTAGTCTTCGCCGTGCTTGAGAATTCGATTTTTTTTCGAATCGGGATGAATTAAGCTAATATAGTTGTATGGTTTGATCCGTACTGGACTCTAGTGCTCAGAAATATGTAATTTGAGGAAAACCCCCAAACTCACCCCGAGCCCTAGGCAGCGGTTCACGCCTGTGGCCTCATTTTTTAAAACCTCGTAAATTTCGATTCAGTAGGAGTTAGAAGACTTTCAGTACATGGTTGGATAGATATTTGAGTCATGGTTACACAGCAACAAGAATTTCTTGAAAATCATACCCGTGGAGAGAGTTATGGCCATTTTACTAACTGCCATAAATTGCAATAAATGTGCTGAAAAAATTATTAAAATTTAGTGACCAATTTTACCTTTTTTTGGCAAAGATTAGTAAAATGGCCATAACTCTCTCCACGGGTGGAGTTTGACTGAAATTCTTTTTTTGTTGGATTCTATACTCAAATACCCTTCCAACCATGCAGTGGTCCTCACCCAGTTCCTTCCGAATTGAGCCCGATAAAATTTTCAAAAATCACTAACCGATGTGGTATAAATTGTAAAAATTATTTTCTCTCGATTCGGAATGATTTATGTCAAGACTGGTGCATGGTTTTGAAGGTATTCGAGTCTAGAATCCAACAAAAAAATAATTCCGAGAAGATCCTACTTGTGGAGAGAGTTGTGGTCATTTTACTGATGCCTGCCAGAAAACGGGGCCAAATCGGGATGCCTACAGCATTGAAAAATTGATTCTCTTCGATTTAGGATGAATTATGCCAATATGAAGATATGGCTTGAATCATACATGATTCCAGTGTTTAAAAATGTTGAATTCGATGAAAAACACGAAAGTCACCCCGGGCCCCACACAACGCTTGTGGCCTCAACTGGAAATCCTTGACAACTTTGATACGGGGGGAGTTAGAGCATTTCCAGTCTATGGTGGGTCTGATATTGAGTTAGGGTTCCAACGCAACAAGAATTTCAGGAAAAGCTTACCTGTGGAGAGAGTTATGGCCGTTTTACTGACGGCTGCCAGAAAACGAGGGCAAAATGGGGGACCTGTAGCCTTCGCCGTGCTTAAGAATTCGATTTTTTTTCGAATCGGGATGAATTAAGCTAATATAATTTTATGGTTTGATCCGTACTGGACTCTAGTATTCAGAAATATGTAATTTGAGGAAAACCCCCAAACTCACCCCGAGCCCTAGGCAGCGGTTCACGCTTGTGGCCTCATTTTTAAAAACCTCGTAAATTTCGAATCAGGAGGAGTTAGAAGACTTTCAATACATGGTTGGATAGATATTTAAGTCATCGTTACACAGTAACAAGAATTTCTTGAAAATCATACCCGTGGAGAGAGTTATGGCCATTTTACTAACTGCCGTAAATTGCAAAAAATGTGCTGAAAAAATTATTGAAATTTAGTGACCAATTTTACCTTTTTTTGGCAAAGATTAGTATAATGGCCATAACTCTCTCCACGGGTGGAGTTTGATTGAAATTCTTTTTTTGTTGGATTTTATACTCAAATACCCTTCCAACCATGCAGTGGTCCTCACCCAGTTCCTTCCGAATTTAGCACGATAAAATTTTCAAAAATCATTAACCGATGTGCTATAAATTGTAAAAATTATTTTCTCTCGATTCGGAATGATTTATGTCAAGACCGGTGCACGGTTTTGAAGGTATTCGAGTCTAGAATCCAACAAAAAAATAATTTCAAGAAGATCCTACTTGTGGAGAGAGTTGTGGTCATTTTACTGATGCCTGCCAGAAAACGGGGCCAAATCGGGATGCCTACAGCATTGAAAAATTGATTCTTTTAGATTCAGGATGAATTATGCCAATATGAAGATATGGCTTGAATCATACATGATTCCAGTGTTTAAAAATGTGGAATTCAATAAAAAACATGAAAGTCACCCCGGGCCCCACACAAAGAAGTGACGCTTGTGACCTCAACTGAAAATCCTTGCTAACTTTGATACAGGGGGAGTTAGAGTATTTTCAGTCTATGGTGGGTCAGATATTGAGTTAGGGTTCGAACGCAACAAGAATTTCAGGAAAAGCTTACCTGTGGAGAGAGTTATGGCCGTTTTACTGACGACTACCAGAAAACGGGGGTCAAATGGGGGACCTGTAGCCTTCGCCGTGCTTGAGAATTCGATTTTTTTTTCAAATCGGGATGAATTAAGCTAATATAATTGTATGGTTTTATCCGTACTGGACTCTAGTGTTCACTAACCGATGTGCTATAAATTGTAAAAATTATTTTCTCTCGATTCGGAATGATTTATGTCAAGACCGGTGCATGGTTTTGAAGGTATTCGAGTCTAGAATCCAACAAAAAAATAATTCCGAGAAGATCCTACTTGTGGAGAGAGTTGTGGTCATTTTACTGATGCCTGCCAGAAAACGGGGCCAAATCGGGATGCCTACAGCATTGAAAAATTGATTCTCTTCGATTTAGGATGAATTATGCCAATATGAAGATATGGCATGAATCATACATGATTCCAGTGTTTAAAAATGTTGAATTCGATGAAAAACACGAAAGTCACCCCGGGCCCCACACAACGCTTGTGGCCTCAACTGGAAATCCTTGACAACTTTGATACGGGGGGAGTTAGAGCATTTCCAGTCTATGGTGGGTCTGATATTGAGTTAGGGTTCCAACGCAACAAGAATTTCAGGAAAAGCTTACCTGTGGAGAGAGTTATGGCCGTTTTACTGACGGCTGCCAGAAAACGGGGGCAAAATGGGGGACCTGTAGCCTTCGCCGTGCTTGAGGGTTTAGGGTTTAGGGTTTAGGGTTTAAGGTTAGAGGTTTAGGGTTAGGGTTTAGGGTTAGGGGTTTGGGGTTTAAGGTTTAGGGTTTGGGGTTTGGGGTTTTTTTTTTTTTTTTTTTTTTAAAAAAAACACCCTAACGGGTGGAGATATATATATCAATAATGCTGAGCTACATCATCGTCTATGTGTAGGGAGCCCAAAAGTGACTCCCTCACCAAAGTACAAAAACATAGAAGCTGTAAACGATAAACCTAGAGTAGGAACAAAATATGCTAAGTGTGAGACTATAGCTATAGACACCAAAGGTGGAAAAGAACAAACTAAAAAATAAAACAAAATATAAAAAACAAAACATGGAAATATATCAAAATGTCAGCGTCGGAACCTGAAGTTAGGATAGCCCAGCTGGTCCATCCTAACCAGGGAAGCAAGGGGCCTCGGGGCCATCTGAGCATCAAAAGTATGGAGTCCGTCAACCTCATGCCCGAGTCTGGCGAGGAAATCAGTAGGGCGATTACCCTCTCTGTGGATGTGTGTGACTGGGGTGTGGGGTTTGGGGTTTGGGGTTTAGGGTTTAGGGTTGCTTTTGCTCACATTGCATATGAAATGCATGTACAATCAAAATTAATATCCATACAGTTTATGCAATCTGTAAGATTCATTACCCATCACCATAATTAGGACGAGCATCTAGCAATTCAGACATAGTTCCAGCTGAAAGAGATGCTCTACCACGATTTGCCTCTCGCAGAAGAACAGATGGTTCCAAAGGCAGCGGCTTCCTCTGAATGCCAAAGTGCTTAAGGCGTGGAGACTCTTGAAGAATCATCTACACAACCAGTATAGAATATAGATATTAAATGCATCACGAGATGAAAATCAATTAATATGGCAACAATAATATAGTACACATCTTGAAGGCGGATATGCAGGCCATACTTCCAATTATAGAGCAAGCATAAGCAATTAGTAGAAAGTAAAAAAGACCAAGACATTTTGCCACATAAATATGAATCCAGTTATGTGGATAATTTGAATGTCGAAAACAGAAAATCATATAATCAATCCATATTAAAGGAAAACCATTCTAGTGATATGATTATCATTCGAGAAGATCCTACTTGTAGAGAGAGTTGTGGTCATTTTACTGATGCCTGCTAGAAAATGGGGCCAAATCGGGATGCCTACAGCATTGAAAAATTGATTCTCTTCGATTCAGGATGAATTATGCCAATATGAAGATATGGCTTGAATCATACATGATTCTAGTGTTTAAAAATGTGGAATTCGATGAAAAACACGAAAGTCACCCCGGGCCACACACAAGAGGTGACGCATGTGGCCTCAACTGGAAATCCTTGCCAACTTTGATACGGGGGGAGTTAGAGCGTTTCCAGTCTATGGTGGGTCAGATATTGAGTTAGGGTTCCAACGCAACAAGAATTTCAGGAAATGCTTACCTGTGGAGAGAGTTATAGCCGTTTTGGGTTTAGGGTTTAGGGTTTAGGGTTTTTTTTTTTTTTTTTTTTAAAGGAACACCCTAAAGGGTGGAGATATATAGATCAAGAATGCCGTGATACATCATCGTCTATGTGGAGGGAGCCCGAAAGTGACTCCCCCACCAAAGTACAAAAACATAGAAACTGTAAATGATAAACCTAAAAAAGGGACAAAACATGCTAAGTGTGGAACTATAGCTAGAGACTCCAAAGGAGGAGATAAACAAAAATAGAAAACAAACACAAATATAGAAGACAAACATGAAAGTATATCCAAAAGTCAGCGTCGGAACCTGAAGTTAGGATAACCCAGCTGGTCCATCCTAATCAGGGAAGCAAGGGGCCTCGGGGCCGTCTGAGCATCAAAAGTATGAAGGCCGTCAACCTCATGACCGAGTCTGGCAAGGAAATCAGCAGGGCGATTGCCCTCTCTGTGGATGTGGGTGACTCGAACATGACGGTCTCGGAGTACAAGTCGTAATCTGGAGAAGACTTCCCGAAGCTGACCCGAACCTCAAGCACCAGATGTGATGACTGTGACCACAGCCGCTGCGTCGAGCTCGATCCAAATATGGGAAGCCGTCTGGGGAAGGAGGAGGAGCCCCTGGAGGAGGGACCGGAGCTCTGTCTCGAAACTGGAACTGGCCTGCAGTGGGAGGCAATAAGAGGTGAGGAGCTCACCACGATGATCTCTGAGAAGCCCACCCCCCGCTGCAGTCTGCTGTGCGCGGTCAAATGATCCATCGGAGTTCAGCTTCATCCACGGCTCTGAAGGGGGCTGCCAAATGACTGCACGGGACCTGAGGGGGCGCCGGACAGTCTCGACAGCCGGCATGAAGTGAACCTATGGAAAGCAACCGACCCACTGGGGAGGCAGGAGCTTGCCACTGAGCACAAGCTGATGAAGATGCCGAGTAACCTGAAAAATAATGTGAGATGACCGAAAGGGACGACCTCGGTGCTTGCGGTCGTTCCTCTCAGTCCAAGTAAACCATAAAATCAAGCATGGGATCAGAAAACATATGTGACGGTGTGTGGCACGTGGAATCAGGTGCCTCCAGAAGCTAAGTGCGTGTGTGATCTGTGTAAAGTGCGGTGGTGTGATGTGAAACCACGAAGAGAAGTGCATCCAAACCGCAAGTACAGATTCCCCCTGAAGAAAAAGGTGAGAGACAGACTCAATACTGGGAGTAGAACAACAAGGGCACCTAGAAACTAGGGGGATCTCCCTAGTCATAATCTTGGCATCAACAGGTATACGATCAAAATACAGACGCGAAAGGAAGATAGACATGGTAGGGGTCAGGCAATCACTCCAGAAGTCAGCCAGAAGGGCCCGCCTCGTAGCCCGATGCCTGACACACTCCCAAGCAGAAGTCAAAGAGAACTCACCATGAGGGGTCAAATTCCATCTCGGGGCATCCCGCTCGCCCCACAGGATCGGCACAGACCTCAGGGAATCCTCAAACTCAGCAGGTAAATCATAATGTGCACACAGTGAATGCAACCTATCTACATGCCATGAATCGTGATGCAAATAAAAGCTGACAGGTCTATGATCACGCTGCACAGAAGGACACATCAAATAGAGGGGCGCAGCCCCGAACCACACGTCATCCCAAAAACTGACATCACCTGTCCCGACAGACCAAGAAATACGCTACTGGGCACGAATACCTTCGGTCTGAAGGCGGTGCCAGATGCGGCTGTCAAGAGGAAAGACGGGCACGTGTCTCGAGAAAGAGCCTCCACAATACTTCATCATAGTGAAGCGGGCCCAGAGGGAGTTCTGGGACCGAAATCTCCACCAGAGCTTGAAGCTGAAGGCGTCATAAACATCCAACAGGCGACGAATGCCCAAGCCGCCCTCAGCAGTCGGAAGACAGATCTGCTTCCAACTGATCTAGTGAGCTTTTCGGGCCTCGTCATTCGACCCCCAGAAGAAACACGCCATGAGCTGCTCTAGCTGATGGAGAGTGCCCTTAGGGGGTCGCATGACCTGAAGGTAATGAAGAGGAATGGCGGCCAAGGTGCTCTTAATGAGAGCGAGGCGACCGCTAAAGGAGAGGTGCCGGTGCGACCAGCCGTGAATCGTCGCACTGATCTTCTGTCAAAGATCGAAGAAGAGCCCCTTCTTGGTGAGCCCCTTGTAGAGGGGAATGCCAAGATAGGAGATAGGGAGGGAGGCGGGCGAGAATCCCGTAACCTCCTCAATCGAGGACTGCCAGGCCGGAGCGTGCTTCGAGTGGATGATGAAGCTGCTCTTCCTGGCATTGATCTGCTGTCCCGACACAGCCGAGTAGTGGGTGAGAAAACCCATAAGTCGGGACAGGGAATCCGACTTGGCCTGAGTGAAAATGAGAATATCATCCGCATAGGCCAAGTGGGAAATAGGAAATCCGCGTCTCGAGGTACGATAAATCATATCCGGATGGGACTGGATAAGCTTATCAACACCTCTCGACAGGTAATCAGCAGCAAGGACAAAGAGGGATGGCGAGAGGGGGTCTCCCTGGCGAAGGCCACGAGTGGAGTGAAAGAACCCAGCAGGAGATCCATTGATGAGCACAGAAAACCAGCAGTTCTGCACACATCTCTGGATAAAGCCGATCCATTTGTCCGGAAAGCCCATCCTACGAAGGACGGCAAGGAGAAAAGGCCACCGCACCCTATCATAGGCCTTGGCCATATCCAGCTTGAGAGCGACATTCGGGGTGGGGCAAGCCTTGGGGAGGTCATGAATCAGCTCCTGTGCTAACAAGATATTATCACTGATCAGCCTACCCTGAACAAACCCACTCTGATTCTGCATGAGAAGCAGAGGGAGTAAAGGAGCGAGGCGGGCTGTCAGAATCTTGGATATGATCTTGTTAGTCACATTGCAGAGGCTGATGGGACGGAAATCAGCCCACGACTGAGGATGAGGCTGCTTGGGAAGAAGGATAATGGTAGTGGCGGTAAAACTGCGGGGGAGAGGAGACCCATCAAAGAAATCGAGGACTGCCGCCACTACATCCGGGGCAACGATGTCCCAGCAGGACTGGAAGAATAAGGAAGAGAAGCCATCAGGCCCGGAGACACTATCCTTGCATATCCCAAAGACAGCAGCACGGATTTCATCAAAGGAGGGAGCAGCACACAACTGCTCCCTGTCAACAGACTCTGGAAGGGTCTGGATGTCATCCAGAATAGGGGGGTCGAGCTCACCGGGCTCAGAGGAGAGAAGGGTATGAAAGAAGGACACAGCTGACTCTCGAATCTCCTCCTCTGAGTCTAACACCTGATCACCAGCCTGAATGGAGTGGATTCTGGTCTTGCAGCGCTTCTGCTTCACCCATCCTTGGAAAAAACGGGTGTTGCGCTCGCCCTCAGCAACCCAACGGATGGCTGCCTTCTGGCGCCAGAAATCCTCCTCCATTTTAGCCCGGAGGGTGTACTCGGCTGTGGATCGATGAAGCTGGGCACGAAGCTCAGGGGTGGGGCCAGAATCATAGGCGGCCTGACAGACAGCGACCGCCTCCTCAGCCTCCCTGAGCTTGTCAAAGATGTTTCCAAAGACATTCTTATTCCACCATTTCAAATGCTGCTTAACCCGGTTAAGCTTGAACTGGAGGTTAAGAAGTCCCTGGAAACCAGTAGGGGCAGCCCAGATCATCGAAACCTGATCATGGAAGGTGTGGTGACGGACCCACATCGACTGAAAACGGAAGGAAGACTTGGGAATCTGGAGAGAGAACTGGCACGTGACCAGAAGAGGAGCATGGTCCGAACGAATACGAGGGAGGTGTGAAACACGAGTGACAGCAAAGTCAGAGGACCAAGATTCGTTCAGCAGAACTCTATCAAGGCGCTCTAACAGGTAGCGGCCCTCCCAAGTGTAGTCCGAACCGGAATAGCCGGCATCAGAGAGCTGACAATCAGCAATGGCATCAGCAAAATCCGCCATCTCTCTATGCCTGTCCGAAGAGCTCCCAGTTCGCTCATAGTAGTGGAGGAAAATGTTAAAATCCCCAGCCACTAACCATGGTGAGTCCTCCATGGAGGGAGAAATCTGACGGAGGGCGTCCCATAGGGGGTACCTCTCGGCCCGGTCGCATGCCGCATACACAAAAGTGAAGTAGAGCGGCCGGATAAAGAGGGCGGGATCCGTCAGACGAACATGAAGAAGCTGTGGGGAATCCATGAGGACATCACAGTGGAAAGATGGCCTAAAGAAGGCCCATATCTTGTTGTTGCAATTACTCAAGCCCCTGAAGCCCCCCAATCTACGGTCGAAGAACTGAAAATCAGGTCGGGCCATGGGTTCTAGAATAGCAATAACAGAGAGGCGGTGAGTGCGAATCATGTCCTGAAGCCGCGTCTGAGTAGGAGAATTGCCAATTCCTTGGGCATTCCAGACAAGAAAATTCGCACTCATATCAACAAGAAGAGGAGGGGGGAGCACCCCTCACTCTCGATCTCGACGGGGGGCCGGGATCAAAGGAGGAGGGGGGCGGGCAAGCGCGCCTCGCAGGCGGGATCTCGCCATCCTCAGAGGGAGGAGGTGAGGAATGGACAGAGTGAGGAGGATCACGCTCGTGTGAAGAGCTATCGGGATCAGATGAATAATCCATACTGTCCTCCTCAAGGGCACCAATCCTGTCCTCGACCACTTTATGGACGGTCGAGGCTAGTCTAGGTGCAGGTTGAGCATAGTAAGACGATGCTCCAGGATCAGGGGGATCCTGCTGAAGGGGGGAGAAAGGATTAGATGATGCCAGCTCAGAAGAGAGGGGCGGATGCAGCTTTTTATGCTGCACCCGTACCCACTTCCTCTTCTTAGGAGGACGATGCAGAGGGGGACGGGAGGATGATGGAACCGAAGGGTCCAAGGCCTTTCCCTTAAAAGGCCGGGAAGGGGGGACCGCTGCCTCCTTGCCCTTATCAGGGCGGGGGGGAGGAGGAACGGGCTGAGGTGGGGTCTCTTTTGGAGGAGGCGCACCCACATTTTGGTGTTTGGGAGGAGGAGGAGGGGGCCTAGGGGGCGACTAGAGGAAGAAGGAGGCCTGTCGGGACGGGCAATACCATTGACCGTAAAGCAATCCTCTATAACGTGACCCACATGCCTACATCCCTTACAGTAGGAAGGGAGGTCCTCAAAAACTACTTGCTGACTCAGCACAACACCACCAATCACCAAAACAATCTCAGTAGGAATGGTAGAAGTCAAATCAACCTCTATGCAGATACGGGCATATGAAAGGCGTGCTCGTGTGGCGGTGTGCCTATCAATCTCGACTGGGGTGCCAATAAGAGAAGCCACAGAAAATAATGCATGCTTATCAAATAAATGCACAGGCAAACCAGGGAGGTGACACCAAATAGCCACAATAGGGGACTCATGTGATACAGAGAAGGTGGGGGTCCACTTAAAAACACGCATGGGGAAACCACTAACATGCCAAGTCGCTCTATCATGTGCTCCATGCATCAATTTCACATAATCATTCTTATCATCTAGCATAATCAACACATGCTTAGCATTTAAGAATTTCCAAGTAAAATTACCCCTGAGTTTGAGGTTCCCTAATGCCTTTGCGATCTGCTCGGCTGTAGGAATTCCCTTGGAGAATTTGCCCACCACAGCGTGCTCCAGAGACCCTACAAGAGAGGCAGTGTCAGTATCGGAAAAATGAAGTGCAGGCTTTCCCCCATGAAAGAATTGAGTTCCAATTGTTTTTGTGGAGGGGGGAGAGGTACTGTTAGATGAAGAGGAATTATTTTTAAAAAGAGAAGAAAAAGTCTTTGTATATGGGTGAGGGTCAACGGCAGCATTAGATGGAATTGGGGCTTTTGATTTGTTGAGAGTAGATAGGGATGCTGGGTCTGATGAGGGGGGTGGAGTTTTAGAGGTATGAAATTGACGTGAATTAAGGGGAGAAGGGGAATTCGGGGCCGATAAAGAGGGATTTGGGGGAGGGAGTTTTTCGGAAGGGAATCCGGCCCCGAAGATGATCGGCGGGGAGGTTGAAGAGGGTAGAGTAGGCGGCGGCTGGAGAATTGCAGAAGGAGAGGGCGGTTGCGGCAGGGGGGGTCGGGAAAGAGGCGGAGAGCCGCCATTGACGGGCTGTGAAGTTTCAGAAAATGGTGGATTTGAAACAGGTGGCGGAGCGGAGATGGGGTGGCCAGGAGATGATGAGGGGGAATGAGAGATGGCCGGCGACCCCGCCGGGGAGGTGTGGGTGGCCTGGAGGCGGCGGGGAGGCGGCCGGTTAGGTGATGAAATAGCAGGTGGTGGAAGGGATAGAGGGGGGATATTTGGGTCGATTTCAGAGGCGGAAGTGGCCGGAGGAGACGGCGGTGCAGACGCCGGAGGACTGTGGCGTGGCGGGGAGCCATTTCCGGCATTGAAATCGGAAGGGGATGGGGTTGCGTCGACTGGGTCCGCGGGGTGAGAGGAGAAGCGGGCGGGGAAGAAGGGTTCCCGGGTTTGGGCTGATCCGGGTCGGGTATGCGGGTTGGGAATTAATTCTGGTGGGCTCGAATTAAAATGAAAGCCCAAAGGGAAATTAGAGGGATTTTGGCCCAAAATAGAGGAAGGAATTAAATCTGGGCAAGAATTGGTATTTGGGCCGATTGGGCCAGTAGTTAAATTCTGAGTGGGCCGTTTGGAGGGGAAATTAGCCAAGTTTATGTGAGATAATAGGATTGAAGCAAATTGGGCTAAATCCGAATTGGGGCCAGAAAAATAATATGATACGGGCCCGGAACCGGGTCGGCCCACATCAGAAATTAAATTTTCGGGTCGGGGGCCCGAGTCCAGATTTAAAAAAGGGTTAGGGCGACGGGAATCAAGCAAAATTAGGGTTTTCTGTTTGGAATCGGGCGGCGGATCGCTAAGGGCGATTTGGGGGGAATCGGCGACCCCCGCCGGCGGTGAGCAAGGGTAGTGGGTCGGAATCGTGTTTAACGAACAGGTTGAAGGGGATGGGGGGCAAGAAGCAGGTCGGCGGTGGGTGGGTGAACCCGGCGACGATACAGGAGGTCGCGATGATGCGATTTGGGCGCGGAGGGCATCCGCTGCTGTCTGGGGTGGTACCGGAGCCCTAGCCGGACTCGCGTCCATCACCGGAGCATGGGCAAAGACTGCGGGGCCTTGATTGAAGCCGGGAGTGATGGTAACCTCCTCGGCTCTGGAGGCCGGTGAGTCTGCTCGCTGCGCACTCAGAGAAGGCTGTCGGAGCTTAGGGGAGGTCTGCGGTGGTACTCGTGGCTCCGACAAGAGGGCTGCGACAGCCTCGAGAGCAGATATGTGGGAGGCGGCCGCCGGGTTCGTTTCATCGCGAGCCGGGGATATGCTGAACCTCTGAAGCAGCACACGAGAGAGGGGGAGCCTGTCGTCATCCGTGAGGTCGTCCGAGGAGGCGGACGTAGAAGATAGCAGATCTGGGGAGGCTATACCAGGTAACTTCTCTTCGTCTTACTCAGAGGATGAATCCTCATCTGTATCTTTTTCTTTTTCTATATCTGTTTCTTCCCCCCTTTCTTGTTGTGTTGCTGTGGTTGGGAAAAGGAGATATGTATGATGGGTTTTGGTGATTTGAGTGAGGTGGGGTACAGAATGTGGGTTGCAGGATAGAGCAGAGGGTGTGGGTTTTTTTGTTGAGGTTGATGGGGGGCTGGGAGGGTTATGAGGGGGCTGTAGTGTGTCTGAGGTTGAGGCTGGCAGTGGTTGGCAGCTGGGGTTATGGGGGTGGGTTTGGAAGGAGTGGGCTGTGGGTGAGTTCAGAGGGGGGGAAATTGTACCAGATTTTTGGTAATTAGTGGGGGGAATTTTGAGCAGATCTATTTCTTGGCTGGGATTGGGTGCAGAGCTGGGGTTGGTTGGTTGGATGAAAGTTTTCTGAGCTTGGGAGTTTTTTGAAGAGTTTGCAGTGGGGTTCTTGGTTTCTGCAGGATTGTGACAGATGTCAATTGTTGAATTTTTGTTGCTAGTTTTTCCAAAAGCAGAATGAGGGAGAACTGGGTATTCAGGAGCGGATGGGGATGGGTGTTGTGCTATTCTGGTGTGGTTTTTTGTGGAGTTTGATTTTTGTGAAGGTTCTGGAATATTGTAAGTTTCTGAATCAGGAACAGGTTCTGAAGCTGAACATTTCTTGGAATTTCTTGCAGATTTTCTGGAGGAATTATGAGCAATTTTCGCCAGCTGCTTCTGGGTTTTTTTCGAACTGGAGCTGGATGATACCGCCAGTTTCTGGGCAGAATTGCCAGAACTGGGTTTTTTCCTACCCATAACACTGGATTCAGCTGGAAGAAGACCAAAACA